>BMAU01000458.1:1438442-2157664 GCA_019973935.1 Trichonephila clavipes | reverse complement strand
GCAGAAAACAGCAGATTATGTACAATTGTTGCTTTATTACATAGTTTTAAATTTAAAATGTGTTAGAAAAAAAAAAAACTTCTTCGTGTATTTTGAGAGTTTTTTCCTACCCTCTTGATAATTCTAACCTTGATAATTCGAAGTTTTTCATTGGTCCCTCCTACTTTCGAATTATCGAGAGTCGACTGATATATATATATATATATATATATATATATATATATATATATATCAGTCTACAAGCGTATACTTTAATCGGTTAAATTTTGCCTTGTCAACTTTTCAGTTGTCAAATTTATTTATGCAGTTCGATAAATGTCATAAAATGAAGTCATTTTTTAATAAAACAGATCCGCACTCACAAACTTTTACATAGCAGCTTATTGTTGCAACACTGTTATTGGTTGGTTCACGCAACTGAAAGTAAACATTGGGACTATAAATAACTGAAATGTTTTTTATATGTTTGATTGGAAAACGAATTGAAAAGACTGGATAATTCAACCCAGATTTGAAGGTCTGTAAATTTGTTATTGATCAATAAATAACTTATTCCAAATATTATTGTGAATTGAACGCATGGATTTAAATTAGTTCATGTGTGTGTGATTAAAAGAAAAACTTAGTAAACTAAAATATCTAATCTGTATCTAAAAATAAATAAATAATTTAGCAAGCATTTGTTTTAAGCACAATGACTCATATTTGTTTTCAGGTTTTTTTACTTAGAGAAAATATATCCAAATCCTCTGTAAAAAAATAAAATGATATATTTAGAAATGGAATATAAAACCAGCTTGATAAGTATTCAACGCTATTTTTAAGGTACAATTAATATCTGTAAAAAGTATGCAAATAAGAAAATAATTAATACATAATTTAAAAGTATTAAGGAATAAGAAAGAACCACTTTTCTTACTTTTTAACATTGATTCAACTAGTTTGTTTAGTAAGGATGTTCTGTATCTTTCCCGAGTGGTTATGCTTGCAAATTAGTGGTTTCAGTCAAGTCATGAATTAGAGTCCTTGTGCTACTAAAAAGATCCGCTATCTAAAAGGGTCTTGTCGGCATTGTTTGGAAATTTGGAGTATGGTGCTAGCTTAGGCGTCGTCCTCGTCACTTGACAGTGGTTCAAAATAACGAGGCTCATCACCATTTAAAATACATATGTGTCGAAGTGAACTGCTATATAATCTCCGCAAACTGATATTTATTTTTTCCGGAGACTTGAAAACATTTTCGAGTTGTTACATGTGTGAGCTGTGTTTAAAATTATGAAGTAAAAGTTTCTTAAATTTATTTCCTCGGCAGGTATTTCTTCCCACGGTAATTTATCCATTAGATCTATGTATGTCAAATTTTGATTCTACGCCAACTATTGGGTTACAAAAAGGTTAACTTAATGGACGTGACGTCATAGTCACATGATAACTCAGTCACGTGTTTTTCAATTTAAATCAATTCATAAATTCATTTGACGTCATAATTATATGATAAATGTAAAATGAGTTTCCAGCCAATTAGTTCTTGTGCTTCACTGTTGCCAACTTTTGCTTTTTGCAGAAACTTTCTTTTAAAAAGTAAATACTTGTCAACGATATAATAATGCATATAGTTGAACAAAATGCACTTAATTTAAAAGTATTTGTGTAATGTGAAGTTGTTTTTTTTTAATTTTGAAAACTGCTTGAAGAATTTTAACATGTGAACATTTTACCCAATCATCAAATTTTAAGTGTTATCTTAACTTTACAAGTTGAATAACTAGTATGCCAATTTTTAACCAATGGGAAACACGTGGTTGCCGTTATCATGTGACCATTATGAATTTAGTCCATTGGATAAGATTTTAACAAATGTCTTATTAACTAGGATCGATAGTTTGTGGACCCTGAACTTGGAGAGAGAGTAATTATGGACGGACCTTGTAGTTTTGAAACTTGAAAACATTACGAGGGGGGACACAAAAAAGCTGACACTTCATTCTGTAGACCCATATACCATGCCAACTCGAGGACTTTTCAGCCTCGACAGAAATGATATGTCTACACGACGAGTTCAGTGACATCAGGGCTCGAACCCACGATGTGACTGCACAATGACGACAGCAAAATCACGACCATGACCAGCTTAAGTACCACGGCTGCTTATGAACTTGGAAAAATTCCCCCGAAATAAAAATTCACTTCACTTTGACCATTATTCATCTGACCGAATGCGGTTGCAGTAGCGTAGTGGTAATGGTCACGAACTCTTGATCGGCATAATCGAGTCAAGGGTTTGAGTCCTGATGCCACTGAAGCCGCATAGAAGGGCCATTGCATGTCAAGTCCGTCGGAGCTCACAAAGTCCTTACGTTGACATGGTGTGGAATCTTAGAGAGTGGGTGCCAGCTCAGGTCGCATCTTCGTTACTTGACCATTTTTCAAAATTAGAGGTCTGTCGCCAATGGCACTCGTAATTGTTTAGGTGTGACGTCAATAAACAGTCATTTATATTATCTAAAATTTCTTCAAGATAAAATTCACGTTTAATCATTCTCATGTAAGTAACGCGCCAAAAAGTCTCAGAAGTTTGAATTTATTTTCGGTACAGTAAGTTTTTAACTTCTCGACTGTGGAATGAAAGTGATTCTTGAGCTTAATGTCATTTCCACTGTTCTAATAAATTTTTAACATTTAGTAGCATGAATTCTTTACACTAAAAATTTCTGTAATACGTATTAATATTCTAAATTTTTTTACATTGAAATAATATAATTCTATTGGCATACTCATTACAAACTTGACATATCCTCATTAGAA
This sequence comes from Trichonephila clavipes, assembly GCA_019973935.1. Taxonomy (NCBI): domain Eukaryota; kingdom Metazoa; phylum Arthropoda; class Arachnida; order Araneae; family Nephilidae; genus Trichonephila; species Trichonephila clavipes. Next base: position 2,154,859 of record BMAU01000458.1, on the reverse strand, counting down.
GTTAAAGAAAATTTAGGCAATTTTTTATAAAATTTGATATACGCATTGTAGAAAAACTCAATTTAAACACATTTTTTTAAAAACTGTTTTTAAAAATTTATTCGTCAAATATCATTGCAAATTTCAAATTATTATGTGATGTCATGATTTTAGCTCTTGATCATTAAAAAAGACACTTAAAGAATTATTTCTAATGTGATATTTAATAGACACTTTAATAAAGAAAAATTTCGAAAACGCAAACATCCGAGAATAAATGTGCACCTTTGTACACATAGAGTTTACAGCTAGAATCACAGATTTTGAAAACAACAAAATGTGAAATCTCGGTTATCATGTTGGAATTCTCTAGACGCATTAATTTAATGCATTTCATTCAGAAAATAAAATATTCCTCAATTGACTAAAACGCCACATCCATATCTCAAATATCAAAAAAGTTTCAGCGAACGTTTATTTTGTAAATGCATGATGAAACAGATCAGCAAAAAATAAATAAATAAAAAGGAAACTTAGTTTTTACATAATACTGTTAAACCTTAATCTAACAGCGTTGTCCATTTTTTCATTTCCTTTGCATTTTATCAGTTTTATTGCATCACGTCAGATTTCATAGGTTCACTGCAAAATATCATGGTTATTTCTTTATCGAAAACAGCAAAATTAATAGGAATTGTGGTTTTGATTTTAAACATTACAGTCCAGAAGATAGGCATTTGAAACCCTGAATTGAACTGAATAACTTTATTTCGAGATACGTAGAGGCCACGGTAACCTAGTGGTCAAGGCATAGGATCGTAGCTGGCATGTCACGAGTTCAAGCCCAGTACCGCTAAAGACCCACCGTGTAAGGGAGTGATGCATGTTAGATCTGTCGAGAGCTCAAACGTCCTCCCGTTGGTGTGGTGTGGTAGTTAGAGAGGGTGGTTTCAGCTCGGGTGTCATCCTGGTCACTTGATCATGGCTCAAAATTACGTGGTCCGTCCCCAAAAGCCCTTGTGTAGTTGAACAGTGCGACGTTAATATTCACTCATTCATTCGAGATACGTAGGGAGAGCCTAGTAGAAAGTGAAGCAAAATAATTAAGGTATCAAAGAGAGCTATGTAGTATATGCATACGTTGTCGCAATCAAGACACACACACACACTGTCTCTTTTTCCAAAATCAATATCTTTTTTAATAATCTTTCTATATAAAAATCGTCTGTGCGCGTGTATGTGACTGCACTCCTCCTAAGCGGCTGGGCCGATTTTGATGAAATTTTTTGTGTCTGTTCCAATGGATTCAAGAATGGTTTAGATTCACAATTCGGTCCGATATCGCAATTAGTTTAGTTAAAAAAGGTATTAATTAAAAACATTAAAAACATTCAACTCAATATTCACCTGCATTGTTGTAACAATGTTATTGCTATAAAATGACGTAAGTTGGCGTTGAAAATCGATTTTCAGCCAAGTGAGTGAGTGAGTTAATACACTGCTGGACAATTGCTAAGGACGGATAACACTATCATCCATAGCAACCACAAAATGAAAGGAAGCAAAAAATGTGGAAAATTAGAATAAGTGTGGGATATTAGTAAGAGGTATGAGTATGCAAAATTTTTTTCCACGTCTGTTCATCACGTGATAGCGTTCATAAGAGCTTTAAAGGTTTTGACGCGTGTGGACAGTTGTTGTTTCAAGTCAAAGTTTTAAAGGAAAGATTTAATAGACGAACTTAAAATTTTTGGCATGTCTTCCCGACATCACATAGATGATTTTATGCGTTGCCGAATTATTGGAAAGATCGAAGAAGGGTGAAAAATAACAGATGTTGCCAGGGAGTTCGACATCGCTCACAGCGTTGTTTCACGGCTGTGGAAGTCATTTAAAACTACTGAATGTGTAGTAGACGGCACGGGGAAGTCGTGTTAGAAGTACGACGCCTGCAGAAGACAGATATATCGTCCTATCAGCAAAAAGGAACAGGCGCACCACAGCTCAGCAGGTGGCAAATCAGTTTCTTGCTGCCTCAGGAAAGCAGATCTCCCGAAAAACTGTTGCCAGACGTTTGAGGGGAGGAGGACTATACGCACGCAGACCTGTTGTGTGTGTCCCATTGACCAGACAGCACCGTACTGCCCGTTTGCAATGGTGTCGTGAGCATCACAATTGGACTGAACAGGACTGGGCATGCGTACTATTCTCAGATGAGAGTAGGTTCAGTCTGTCATCGGATTGTAGACGCCAACTGATCTGGCGCGAGAGTGGTACTGCTTATCATCCAGAAAATATCCAGGAAAAGGACCGATATCCGACATGCAGTATCATGGTGTGGGCCGGCATCATGATCAATGGCCGCACGTGCCTACATGTGGTTGCGTGAATGGGACTATGACGGGCCAACGATACATTGATGAAGTTCTACTTCCTCATGTTCGTCTTTTCCGTGGTGCTGTCGGTGATAAATTTTGTTTTTATGGACGACAACGCAACATGTCATCGAACACTCGCTGTTCAGGATTGTCTAGACAGCGAGGGTATTCAACGTCTCGTATGGCCAGCGCGTTCTCCAGATCTAAACCCCATTGAAAATGTGTGGGATGCTTTGGGGAAGCAAGTTGCTGGTCGAAACTATCCTCCGACAAACAAGAACACCCTCATCCGTGCACTCACAGAGGAATGGGATAAATTGCCTCAACAGCTGCTGGATAATGTTGTGCAAAGTATGGTACGACGTGTGGAATGTTGCATCACACTCCACGGTGGACATATTCCGTACTGATACCTTTCTTTAAGGTGCCTGCTGACTTTTAGATGCATTGTTCCATTTCTCCGTACGCAGATCAAATGAACATTTTTTTTTCTTTCAGATGTTTCATAGCTTTTGTACTTTCCAGAACAATAAATATTCTTTATTCTAATGTCTGAACAGTGTGGCAATTATATTTTATCCTACTAGGCCTCATGTCTTGCTTAATGTTATGCTACATAGCAATTTGTGATCCGTCCTTAGCAATTGTCCAGCAGTGTATTAACGTCGCACTGTTCAGCTACACGAGGGCTTTTGGCGACGGACCACGTAAGTTTGAACCATGGTCAAGTGACGTGGACGACACCTGAGCTGGCACCACTCTCTCCTAACTACCACACCAACGGGAGGATGTTTCAGCTCGACAGATTTAACGTGCATCGCTGCCCTCCACGGCGGGTCTTTAGTGGTACTGGGATCGAACTCATGACATGCCTGCCATGGTTGGATACCTTAACCACTGGTCTACCGCAGCCCCCGATTTTCAGCCAAACAGGGTCTTCATTGTTACAAAAATGCAGACGAATCATGCTTTCCAGCGTTTTCAATTAATATATTTTCAAATAATCTTTATATATATATATATAATTCTTCTGTGCTTATGCATGTGACTGAACTCCTCCTAAACGGCTGGACTGATTTTGATGACATATTTTGTGTGGATTTGAAAATAGTTTAGATTCCCAATTCGATCTGATATCGCAATTAGTTGAAACGGCACCAAAATTATGTAAGGGAGCTAGATTGTTCATAAAAAAATCATGGGCAATATTCTTGAGGCCACTATTTTGAGCGGCAAACTTCAAGGTGAAGTTGTACTTCTACCACAGATCCCAAGGATTCTTTCCGACTCACCTACCCATTCAAATGTTTGCAATTTCCAATTCGCTTGGCATTTGCTATGTCCATTAATAAGCCACAAGGTCAAACAATGACAATTTGTGGCTAAGATTTAGAAAACCCTTGCTTTTCGCACGGCTAATTATATGTTGCATGTCCGAGGTTTGCCAAACCATCGCATTTGTTTGCTTATACCCCTCAAGGATTAACCAAAAACATTGTACATTCAATGGCATTACGATAAATGTATTTTCTGTGCATTAAAAAATATACCTGTTACAAAAATAGTTCGAGTTTTATCTTTTTCACCCTTTAATCAAAACAAGTTTAAGTTTCTATTCAGAATAGCTTCTATATTCCATTTAGTTCCTATTAAATACATACTCACACGCAATCGATAGGTCGAATCGTGGTAATTGTACATGCGATGATGTCAGGTATTGTAATATAACTTTCTTTATAAAAATTTCATCCAAACGGTCCAAATTGTTATAATTTATTCAAAAAGTTTGTAATTTTCAGATTTAAGACATGTGATAAGGACAACGTCTGTCGGGATCGCTAGTAGTTAAATAAAACTTTAGCCGCCCAACCGATATAGTAGTTACCGACGCTGGTTGCGGTGCCGTAGGGCGTGAATTCGAAACCCGGTGAAGGTATGGATGTTTGTAAATGCATTGTGCCTTCGTGGCATGGGGTTACTCTAAATAGCCGTCGAACCACAAGTCTTCTCATGTGGTTGATGGAAGGGGAAGAGAGGTGGGAGACCCCTGTTCACCCTCAGGGTTTTCTCCCTCTAAATTGGGGTGGAACCGAGCAAAATCGTACTGTCACCTGCATGGTGCTCAAAGCTAAGGCTAATGACCAGCGTAAAAATCTAACCCTTAGCCGCGATGGATTTCGTCGATCTTGCTTACTGTCGATCAGGAGGCATAAGCAACAACAACAAATAAAACTTTTATATGAAACAACATTTTTCATTCCTTCAAAAAACTATGAAATATCTAAGATATTTTTGGTTCTGTCGCTTAATGATAGACAATCCTTGCCAAAGTGTTTTATAACGTTGAGAATTTAGCTTTCAAATTTCTCGAAAAATTTCCGAACGCATACCTTAAGTTTTTATTGTGGAGTTTCATGTAGACACAAATAATTAAAATTGACTTTGACTGCTTATGCATGTATAAATTAATTAAACGTGCTTATATTAACTGTTAAACCTATCATGCAGGTGTAGAACCAAGTAATAGGAACACTCATTTAAAAATGAGTTGCCTTTCGACCGTCCAATAAAAGGCCGCGAAGTGTCGCAACTAGAGGAATGATAACTGGAGTTCGCCTCGCTAGAGCGTCCGTGTCCAGAACAGCCAGCCTTGTAGGTGTTTCAAGGACCACTGTGTTAAGGTTATAAGAGCCTATATATATACACAAACCTGGGTAAGGTGTCTTTTGTGAAGCACAACAGTAGACGAAAGTCGAAGTTGAAGAACCATGAGAGACGGGTGTTGAAGAGAATTGTCACCCGAAAATGCAAGACTACACTACCGCAGATAACATCTAAAATGAATATCCGCCTTCAGAACGCCCTATCCATGAAAACTATTCAACAGGAGCTGTACTGACGTAACGGAGATGATTAGGGCCCCCTATAAAGTCAGGTTTTGGGCCCCAAGCTGGATCTTACAAAGGGTATATTCTTGGCGTCAGTTAGGATTTGGGCTCTTAGAACCCTGGACCTCCCCACAATGCGAGAGTTGCGGTGGTGTACGTTACACCACTGGGGAGCTGCATGCTACAAACATTCATGGCAGAGTAGTAATTCCAAAACCTTTACTTTTGGCGTGGAATGCTATGCAGATATTAGAGTGGTGCCGAGACCACCTAAGCCGGACACAATGGCTGTGGGAACAAGTTGTTTAGTTTGCACCGATTCATTACATGTTTTTAAAATCTCTAAAAGATTACACCACACATTAAATGGCGAGACTAAGATAAAAGGAATTTTATTAGAGCGTTCTCCATACGCTCTTGTTCTTTCTCTGTCAACACATGCACTGTTTTACACACACGCGCCTCTCGCGACAAATATTTACTTGTTGTGGGCGTTACAAGAATTATTTGTTCAACACTGAACACAAGTCATCTGGTCTGATGAATCCTTATTTACATTATTCAAGACTACCGAACGTGTGTTCATCTGGAAAACACCTACAGAAGCATTTCATGTTGAGGGCCTGTTTCCAACCGAGAAACAGGGAGGAGGTTCTGTGATGGAGGGAGGCGCAATATCTTCCCGTAGATTGGGGTCTCGCTGTTTTTGAGGGAAATGATCACAGGCGACCATTACCGAAACATTCTCGCTGAGCATCTTCACCCTATGCTTCAGACACTCTTTCCAAGAGATCGTCCTGTGTTCCGAGATGACAACCCCCCTGTTCACACGTTTCGCTGTGTTCAAACATGATTACATGAGCATGATGATGAAGTGGAACCACTAAAGTAGTGTCCCTATTCACCTAATTTGATCATTGTGTGTTTATGGGGTTTTTTATCGAACAAAGTTCGTGCTCGGTTTCTTCCTCCACGCACGCTATCTGGACTAGAGACGGTTTTGCACGAGGAATGAGTGCGAATTCTGATGAACTTAGTTCAAGACCTTTATTTGTGAATCTCACGTCGAATGAAAGCTGTTTTTCAGGCCAAAGGTGGCCTAATTCCTTATTAATAAGAGAATCTTATTTTTTCACATATGTTCTTATTTTGGCCTATACCTGTATGCATGGAATGTGTTTTTCTCACTTCTGTTGGCAGTGGCATTCACAGACCTCTCTTCTGGGGGGGAGAGAAGTTTACATTCTAAAAAATATAGACGAGAGCACCAAGGGATTAGCTCTACGGTAAAAATGTGTTGATCTATAGGGGTTGGACCCTTTAAACCCTCTCCGCCTGTTCAGATTTTAAGTGTATCTCTTGTACAATCATGAGTACACCAAAACTCACATATGCAAATAAATAAACGTTCCTGGAATTAAGTTTAAGAAGTGTCTCCAATGGCGGCATTTCCCCCGATAAATTGATATTTTCCTGAAATAGAATTAATTCAAGGGTACTGCCCCTTTACCTTTAAAAGTTGATGAGATGCTCGTAGATTATATATTTTATTTCTATAAAACCTTCAAAATTTACCCAAAGAAAGTTTAAGAAAATTAGAGCAATCGTTCGGTCGTAGTCTTAAAATTAACTTCGAATTAGGTCTTTAACTTCTGCATGAGTAATAATTTTTTTTTATAAATATAATTTATAAAAGATGAGTTATTTCCCAGTATTTCTTAAAAAGAATCTTTATCGTTAAGTCTTACTTTTTGTATTTCATTATATACATCCCTTTATAATTACCTACCTTAAAATCCTACGCATAACATGCACCGTTATATATATATATAACACGCACCTATACTTTCAATCTACATATTTTAATTTTTACGTATATTCGTCGTATAACACACACCACCTTTTTTACAAAGAATCCGAAATGTCTGTTTGCAATGCTCTGATATTTTGAAGTCGTTTATACACAAGCTATTATCCCAAGTTTTTTTGGAAAAAAAAATAGTATACTTCTAGAAGTACAAACCTTCAGGTATGTCAATTCTTATAAATAAACAGTATTCTGATTTGTATTGAAGTCTAGTTTTTTTATTATTATTCAAGTTATTTTTATACCAGACGTATAACGCGCACCTATAAATTTTGATCTCATTTCTTGTGTTCTAAGTGCGCGTTATACGTTTTTATAAAGCAAGTTGATACAAAAATAGATATTTCGCTGAGTAATATTCTTATCAACATTCATTCTTATCATTTCTTATTAATATTCATTAGGAAATTTTTTTCGTATTATTTTTGAAAAATATCTGTATACCATGTATTTTTTTATAAAATTAAAAAGGTGGTTTATACGTTATTTTAAGAATTTACTTGAAATGTGTCATTCACGAATTATTTCAAATTTTCCTTCTTTCTATGTAAATCATGCGTTACCTTACGCCTCCTGATTTTCATAAGTTGACAGGTGTAGATCTATGCTGCTTTGTTTACATTCCAAAATTTGATAAATCTCATTTGTATAACTCTTATTTTCAAAAAAATGACGCAATTTCATCTCCTACACACACATTTTTTACAAATCTTTTAACGCCAGGAAGAACTTTAAAACATTCAACTTTTCATTTTTAAGCTCTTTACGTATTCTTTTTTACGCCATTATGTGTTTTACCTTTACCAATATGGAAATCTTTAAGTTCATATAATTCTGCTGGGATTTCGTCAGATAAACATTATTTAGAATCACTAAGGTTATTACACTGGTTATCATAAATTAAGGCAAAATAGCGATAACTCACCTCAAAAAAAGAGCCTATCTCAATGAAATTTAATTATGTTGGTAGTAGAAGAAGCCCTCTCTCTGAACGATATTAGCAGGTGTCGTCCTCGTCACTTGACTATAATTTAAAATTTCGAGGTCCATCGCCAAAAGTGGCCGCGGTAGCCGAGTGGTATAGGTATCGGACCGCGGCTTCCCTTGTCACGAGTTCGAGCCCAGTACTACTAAAGACCCGCCATGTAGGGCAGCGATGCACATTAAATCTGTCGAGAGCTGAAACGTCCTTCCGTTGGTGTGGTAGTTAGGAGAGGGGGACGACAGCTCAAGTGTCGTCCACGTCACTTGACCATAGTTCGAAATTACGTAGTCCGTCGCCGAAAGCCCTCGTGTAGCTAAACAGTACGACGTTAATATTCAATCAAACAACCTCGAGTAGCTGAATAGTGCAACGTAAATATTCACTCACTCACTAAACGATATTACATTAAGCAAAATAGTGGCGATGCAGTCGGAATACATCATTTGCGAGAAGCATAAAAATTGATGTCTCAGAACAAGGCGTCAATTGTCGCTGCGTGTCTGAAATTAGAAATCTGGTATAGCGAAATTGTAACAATGACCTCCAGGTATCATTTCGCCGAAGAACTACGATGGCGAGCTATTGGAGTCAGATAGATGGCTGAATGTGAGTTTGTCGGTAATGCATAGATTTTTGGCAACAATTTCTAGCCCCGGATTCGGCATACAGGAGGTACGGCCACACGCTACCACGAGTGCCGATGGTCGATATTTGTCATTATACGCACGAAGGAATAGAACTGCAACTCTTGCTGAACTCGGATCCTCCCTCGTTACAAGCTCCGCAACGTTGGTATCAAGGTCATCCGAGCGTCGAAGGTTTCACGAACGGGGTCTTTATGCCAGGCGACCAGCCATTTGCGTCCCGCTAGGCGCAACGTTTGTAGTAGGCACGTCAACTGGACGCGTGATCAATGGAGGGCTGTTCTGTTTACGAATTACTTCAGGTTCAGCCTCGAAAGCGATACTAGGCGTATTTTCAGTTGAAGAGAACTTGAACTCGTTTTCATCCCTGACACATCCGAGAAAGAAATGTATACGGATCAGGCAGTGTCTGTGTTTGGGGTGGTATTTCTTCAGGTGGAAGCACAGATCCCCTTATCTTTTCCTGTAGGAATGGTGATGCTCCCACTTACAGAGATGACATTCTGGGTGCTTGTCTGAGCCCTTATGCCCCGGCAATAGTTAATGCTTTCGTGCAACAGGATAATAATGTGAGACCTCACAAGGTTCGCATCATAGATGTTTCTCTTGAGCAGGAAATAATTCAGTGCATGTGGTGGCCAGCTCGATCACCGGACCTTTACCCTGCCGAGCATATTTGGACCGCTTTAGGGTGACGTGTAGCTGTATCTCCCTCCCAGGACCAACCCTACCTACGCTTTCAATTGCCTTGGAAGAGCAACGACTCATACTTCTTACAGAATTTATAAACCACATAATTGAAAGCATCATTCATTGCTGCATGTGCTGTATTGCTTCTCAGGGGATCATACCCCCTATTAAAGGTGCTTTTCCTTTTCCAAACTGACACATCCGATTAGTTCATTGTATACATATGCTAATTTATGTATCACCATAATTTTCTGGCGATTTACTCTTATGCTCTATTGTATACCTTCTTGTGTTGCTGTATAATTGTTGTATCTTGTGTATTAGTTTCATTAAATTCTACGTATAAATTTCTGAGTTATCGTCATTTTTGTGATTTTAATTTATGATAACCAGTTGTGACGGACTCACGCGTCTTTTCGTTAACATGTCCTTTGGGTTCTTTGAGGCCAGAACTAATGGCAACTCTTTTCCAACCAAACCCAAGAAGTGAAGTGTGAAGGAAAAATGCAAATTAGGAAGCTTTTAAATATCAGAAGTTAGAGTAAGCGGTGTGGCAATTTGGGGAATGTTCACATAATCCGTGATTCAAGCGTGAAGAGGTTTGGGAAAGATTAAGTGACAGCTAACAGAAGTTATTCGTGACAGAGAGCCATTAGGTCAAGGTGCATACCATTGCACTCCAGTAAATCCGCAACTTCCAGTAGGATTGAATTGATCGATCGACATCAAGGTAGGAGGGACTATTTAATATTAGGATCTGTGATAGTATTGGAATTGACTTTAGGCGAGTTAGTATTGATAGTGGTCCGGGTTAGGTTATTTCGGTATTATATATATTGTGTATATATATATATTTAGCCACCATAGATTCTCTCACATATATTATTATTATCTAATCTGTTAGAAGTTTAAGTTTTAAGATCTTAATAAAGTCAAATTAAGATCATGGCAGCTTCTAGTTCTTCCGTTATTCCTACACCTCTAATTCACGCTGATAATTATGGAGAAGGGCACCCGAGGGGGACGTCCTTAGACAGTGTATTTTCTTCAATGTTTCCATCATTGATATTTCTATCGCTTCCTCGAAATGAATCTGCATCCTTGCTTACTTTTTCCTTTTCAGGTAATTCTTTGATGATATGTGAAATGATATCCTTTTTCTGAGACCAGAATTCGAAAAATTCGACTAGTGCTACTCTCAAGTATGAAAAATAATATAGCATAGTAAATACATTTCAAATACTAAACTCCAAAAAAGGAAAAGAAAAGTTTATTTTCAAGAATGGGCACGTGTAATAAATTTATCAAATGAAGAAGAATGCTACATGACATTGACAAAATAACGAAAATTTAGCCTTAAAAAACAAAACAAACCCATTTCATTGCAAACGATGGGAATGAATAGAGAAGTAATGATGACTTCCATATTATTTAGACGCTATATTTGATTACAGCATAAGAAATAGCATAATTATCGTATAAATATGCGCATTTTTTTTGCTCACTGAAAGGTTAATTCACAATATTCTGTTTCTAATATCTGTTTTTATTCTCATGTTAAAATAAGAAGTCATATTGCAGAGTTCTACTTATTTTTAATTTATCTGTGGGAAAGATGTAAAACTAGGCCGCGTAAGCAAATAATCAGTAAAACCTGTTGGCCCTAAACAAGTATCAGTCCAATCCGTTAAAAAGAATAACAAAATACGTTGTACATTTATTATATATATATATATATATATATATATATATATATATATATATATATATATATATATATATATATATATATATAAACGAAGTGTCTGTTTGTAATTTTAAATTAACAGATTTTTACTAAATGTATTTAAAAGTATATACGATATTTATATGAAAAAAGAAACAATTTTTAAAATTTTGTCTCTTTGTCGGTCGGTCGGCTGCAATAAAACTGGATAGTAGTGACAATGATCTATATATTGGGAAACCGAACGGCTAAACTGCTGGAGTCAAACGAACAGGGTTTGCAGTTGGTTAACGCAGTGGTGACTAGAAGTAAACAAAAAAAACCTTCCCCTGAGAAAGAAAAAGAGGCGAATGGAGAGGAATTGAATAAGTGCCCGCTTGAGCTTACGGATTTTTTCCCCTGTCCGAGGGAGGGGAAGATGATAGCCTTATCATTCCTTCTTTTGAAGGAGAAGGGGGAAAGTGTTTGGCGAAAGTGAATGGTGTTGAATTTAAAGAGGAACAAAGAAAATGCCCCGATCTGAAACCATTATGGGATAAGGCCCAAACAGGAATAGACAAAGAATTTAGGATCATCAGGGGGAAATTAGTTAGTGTCGCGAGAACTAAGCGAGGGGAGGAAGTCCGACAGTTATGCGTAGCCCTAAAGTTTAGACTCGACATTAACAAACTTAGCCATGACGAAATAGGGGGCATCTGGGGGGACAAAAACCAAAGATAGAATTCTAAGGCCTTTTTTTTGGCCAAACGTGTACAGAGACGTGGAGGAGTTCGTCAAAACTTTCGATTCGTGTCAACGAGTAGGGAAACCGAGAGATAAAGCGAAAGCACCCCTGAAATTAGTGCCGATTATTTGGGAGGTATTCTCTAAAATCAATATAGATGCTGTGGGACCCTGTCTCAACAAAGCAAAATAGATATCTGATTACGTCGATTTGCGTAGCCTCTAAGTACCCGGAAGCTATTCCGGTGGAGAGTATTACTTCCCCGAACGTAATAGACGCCCTCTTGAGTATCTTTTCTAGGATAGGATTCCCGCGCGAAATACAATCCGACTTGGCGACTTCTTTCACTAGTGAATTGACTACCACCTTTTTCAATACGTTCGGCATCAAAGTGACGAGGTCATCAGTCAGCCACCCCCAAACCAATGCAGTGGAGCGAGTGCATAGAACCATCAAGCACGTAATTAAGGCTTTGTGCGTGGAATCGGGAGAAGATTGGGAGAGGGTTCTTCCTTTAGCGTTATTCTCTCTCAGAACGGTCACGCACGAGAGTACAGTTTTCAGTTCCACCGAGTTGGTCATGGGAAAGAATTTGAGAACACCCCAAACGTTAGTTTACGAGGAATGGATGGAGGAAGGAAACACGAGTCAATCGATAGTGGAATATATATTGCAGTTAAATAATAGACTCAAAAGTTGCCAAGATATTGCGATCACTAGGATGAAAGAATGCCAACTTAAAAGGAAAACGTGGTACGATCGCGATACCGTGGAACGGAAATTTGTGGAAGGGGATCTGGTAATGGTGTTAGTTACCTCTAAACAAAATAAACTTGAGGTAAATTGGATAGGGCCGGGAAAGGTTTTTAGTAGAATTTCGGATACAAATTATGTGATAGATCTACCAGGAAGAAGGGACCGCGTAGTACTATCTATCACGTAAATTTACTAAAACCGTATCATCGGAGACCCGAGCTGGTAAGCCTGGTTGTAGAAGAGGTCTCGGATGACATAGAGGGAGATGCGGAAATTCCTTATCCAGATAAACAATGCACGAAGTTTGACTATCACGAAATATTGCGGGAAAGTCAACTGCAACTTAAACTATCCCCCTCTCAGATCGACGAATTAAAACAAGTCATTACTAAAAATAAGGACGTGTTTTCCCCAGACCCTGGGACGACTCACTTGATGCGAATGGATATTGAATTGATCTCGGACAAGCCCATTAAAACAAAACCTTATCGGATGTCTCGAGACAAATTAACATATTGCGAGAAGAAATTAAACGTTTGTTGGAACTGGGTGTAATAGAGATAGGACAGTCCGATTACACTTCGCCCCTTATTTTAGTAGAAAGCCCAAATAAAGACCCTCGTCCTTGTGTTGATTATCGTCGATTGAACGAGATAACTCGAGCTGAATTTTTCCCTTTGCCAAATATGGAAGAGATAGTAGAAAAAGTGAGTGCGGCTCCCTATGTAACGGTGATGGATTTGTCGAAAGGTTACTTTCAGATTCCGCTCACTCCGAGAGCTCAGAGATACGCACCTTTCGTTACTCCATTTGGCACCTATATCCCCAAGAAAATGATGTTCGGGTTAGTATGTGCACCCTATTATTTTTGCAAATTGATGGCCCAAGTTTTAGAGAGGTTAGAGCAGTTTGCATTGCCGTACATAGACGATATAGCCATTTTTTCCCAAGGGTGGAAAGATCACGTAAAGCATATCGACATAGTTTTAGGAAGATTGAGAAAGGCCGTGCTAATAGTGAAACCCTCTAAATGTAAGTTTGCTCAAGAGGAAGTCTTATTTCTAGGACATCGAATTGGTTCGGGGAGTAGGTCTCCGAGTGATCTGAAGATAAAAGCTATAGCAGATTTCCCGCGGCCCACAACTAAAACACAGGTACGATCCTTTCTTGGTCTAGTGGGGTACTACTCTCATTATATCTCAATTACAGCACAATAGCTTCACCCTTGACCGACGCACTGAAAGGGAAAATAAGAAAGAGAAGATCACTTGGGATGAGAGAGAGAAATGTGAGATAGCGTTCGAGGAGCTAAAGGCCAAATTCTTCTCCCAACCCATATTGTTTGCTCCAGATTTTGCCAAGGATTTCATCCTGCAAACGGACGCGAGTGAGGTGGGTGCTGGGGTTGTTTTTTCGCAAAGAATAGAGGGTGAAGAACATCCCATTGTTTTCCTAAGCAAAAAATTTTCCAAAGCGGAGCGAAACTACAGCACGGTGGAAAGGGAATTAGCGGCGATAATTTTTGGTCTAAAGCGATTAAAGCATTATTAAGACGGGCAAAAATTTATTATAGAAACCGAACACAACACCTTAAGGTACCTAAACAAGATGGGGATTATTAATCCTAGATTACAAAGATGGGCGTTGAGTTTACAGCCGTTTAATTTTGATATCAAACACAAACCTGGGAGGCTCCATGGAAGCGCGGACGGCCTAAGTAGATTGGAATAAGTAGTTTGTGGATTTTTCTATTAATTATTATATATATTTATATTACTGTTTTATTTGTATGTGTGTGAGTGTATCTGTGTACATAGTGGAAGAAAATAGATGTTAGTGAAAATCTCTGATGTCTCTTAGTCAACCGTAAACCAACAGATGTTTACTTCTGTAGTCATGCGCGATTAAGTGTAGATGGTTAGTAAGAGTTTGGCATTTGACTCATTTTGTTTAAAAATTATAATTTAAAGCTGAAATGTAATTTTAAGAGAAAGAATCCCAGATTCGGATTTTAAGTTCTAATTGTGTAAAATGGACATTTTTTTATTTTTTTATTGTGTTTAATACCGGGATTGCTGCCCTGATCAATCTCGTTGATGGGACGATCTTTATGTGTGTGAGTTTTAAGAATTGAATCCAACTAGAGGACCAGAGCAGTCCCGTGAAATGGACCTTTTTTAGGGGGAAGGAAGTTGTGACGTCCTCATTTCGAAACGAGTTTCACTCTTTCAGGACATTACTAGACCGAGTTTTGGTGCACGTGCAGCTGGGGTTCATTATCGCTTATTTAGCGTCTGGACTTTGGTGCCAGTTGGACAACGCAAACAATAGTATGGCTATTCTACTGTGGACGAGATCGCTTCCGAGGCAGCTGACTGTCGCCTTACATACACAATGGCGAATTGTCCTCAAAGGCAGTAAAACGATGACAGTGGGCCGAAGGGGTTCGGCCGTCGGAGCATGTGTCGGACACCTGCTGGTTTATGAAGAAATCAGGGGAGTGGACGATTGGCGGATTATGCGCCAATGGGCTCTAATGAGTTGAGGTACAAGGATCGACTCATATGGGCTCAACAATGAGAAAGCATGAGGGGGGAGAAATGGACTGCCCCTGATGTTTTAAAAAACCTGAAAAACCGAAAACAAGGTGAACGAAGGAAAAAAGAAAAGAGCTCGAAAAAGACTAAAGCTGGTCGTTTTAGGAAGCGGAGAAGAGAATCCCAGAGTTTCGGTCCGTGATGCTGACCAGGAATCCAAAACGCGAATAAGAAAAAACGCCTTGCGGACTGGACCGAGACAAGCTGTGGAGAGAGCGACTTCAAAACGGGGCTACCATACTGGCTAGGGCATGGAGACTATCAACTTCATAAACTAATTTAATTCGATTATCCTATTGGAGGAAAAAATTAAAAGTATTTTTTTACTCCCACAACCTTGCTGTGATGTATTATTTTCACGCTACCTTCTGACGACGTTACAAGGGTGTTGCATTTACGGTGGCCAGCAGTGTATATAAAAGTGGAAATCGTAATAATCTGAAAAGAGCAATAGTTGGCAACAGCTAAGCGCAAGCTGGAAACACGTAATTCCATTTATCATGTCTTTATGATGTGACAGATGAATTTATGAACTTATAGATTAGAAACTATGATGTCACATGAATTTAGACCGTTACAGTTTATCCAGTGAAATCCAGACATAATAAAATTATTTAAAAACTTTAACTAAACCGAAATAGACATACGCATGCAAGCTTCAAAACATCAAAAAATATCAAATCAAACTACTTTCTTTTAGTTCATTTCAATGTAGTTATTTATAGTTCAAATTCACACACACAGAGAGAGAATTAACTTAATTTTAAGAAGCATTGAATAAAAAAAATGTTTACTTAAAAAATTTCTTTACGTGATGGAAAAGATTTAAAAGTGGTAATTCGATGTACTATTTAAATCATAAGAAAATATTTTATCATTGTTAATATTATATTCTTTTTACACTAACATATTTTTAAAAAAAAATATTACAATTTTTTAAATACTATTAATTTCTATATACTAAATCAATCCGTTTTACCTTAGAAAATATGTTTTAAATTTCGTCTCTCATACTGTAATTCAAAGTACAGACATATTTATTAAAAACGCATGAACTCATAAAAATCTTTCATAATTACTTTTACAATATTTGTAAATAACATCCCTAAATTTAAAAAAATTGGCTTCTTTTTTAATATTTTATTTTATTAATTTTTTTTATCATAAATGTTTAGAATATCGTGGCGACATCTACATTAGAATTCCACATTCAGATTAGAAAATTATCTAAGCAAAATTCACCTATTTTGAAGAAGCAAATAGAGGATGATTTTAGTTCGTTTATGAGAGTGTATTTGAGTACATAACTAAAGGGAATTTTCTAATTATTCATATGAAATAAGCTGCAACTATTTTTATCCAGTTTTTTTTCCCTAAAAGTTTTTTTTATTTTTTGAAAGAAAATTTTTAACAAGGTGTCTTTTTGAAGTCATCGTCTGAAAATGAGTTATATTTAGAAGAATTAACTGTTATTGAAACCATAATATAATATGAAATCTTTTTCAATATATAGAAAAATGAATTATTATAAGTTGAGTAAATTAGTTTATGAGTTATATTAGAATTTCTTTAACATGCATCCAAAGTAAAGTCCTTATTTAAAAAAAAAAGATCTTGGATTTCTGAAATAATCTTAGAATTGTAGTTTTACAAAGTTTCAAGCTGATTCTCTTATGAGCTAGACAGAAAAATAATCAAAATTTCTTCAATATTTAATTATAAAAAAAATCTGAAGCCATTCTTTAAAGATGGTTTATAACAAAAATAATTGTAATTATGTCTGAAAGAAACATAAATGAGTAATTTTGACTATAAATGAATACAATGATAATAAAAATATTTAACAATTTCCTTATTTATCTTGTCGCTCAACCGGTATAGCGGTTAGCGACGCTGACTATGGTGCCGTAAGGACTAGGTTTGAATCCCGGAGAAGACATGGATGCTTGTAAATGTTATAGTGCAGGGGTGGGCAGACCTTTTCAGGGTGCGGTCTACTTCTAATTTTTCAATCAGTTGCGGTCCCCCCAATATCAGTGGCGCACACAAGGAAAGGGGGGGGTCACTGGTCCGGACCATCCCCTACAGCCCTTGATTTCTTTTACCAATTGATTTTATAATTCCATGTATACATTACAATAAACTTAATTAAGATAATTTTTTTATTATTTAATGCTGAGAGAGTATTTATTTAGTAATTTATGTTTTACTGGTTTTTGTTCCCGACAATCTACAAAATTTTAAAAAATATGTTTGGCTGCGTATTGTGGTATAACACCAGAATGGTAGACTTTCGACCCTCGACAATGCCCCCCCTTGGGAAAATTCTTGTGTGCGGCAATGCCCAGAGTCATAGGTATGATGAGGT
Source organism: Trichonephila clavipes (assembly GCA_019973935.1). Lineage (NCBI taxonomy): Eukaryota > Metazoa > Arthropoda > Arachnida > Araneae > Nephilidae > Trichonephila > Trichonephila clavipes. The sequence continues at coordinate 2,137,257 of BMAU01000458.1, read as the reverse complement.
AGGAAAAAGTCTACAATATTCACTATAAATAAATAATAAATACGGAATATGTACTAATACAGAACTAAAATAAAAAAAACTAACACGTTTGAAGCAAAACGCAAAGTACAAACATAATAATAATAATAGCTACAATTATAATAATATCAAATGATACATTTACTATCAAACAATTTAAAATACATAAAAAAAAGACATATTTATCTAAATAAATCTTAGTTTTGATCTAAATATTTATATATAAAGCTAGTTTTCGATGTTATAGTCAATAAAAGACGAATATAGGCTGCATACTTCATCCAATCTTGAATATTTCCATTTATAATTACTAACAGCTAAAATCTTCAGGCGGTCACCCCAAAATGTCTCGGCGGTCCACCGGTCGATAGCGATCGACGTAATGCCCACCCTGGGTATAGTGTCTTTGCGGCATGGGGTTACTCTAAATAGCCGTCAAGCCGCAAGTCCTCTCTTGTGTGTTGGTGGATGGGAAACAGAGATGGGAGACCCTTGCTCACCCACAGGGTTTTCTCTCTCTAAATTGTGGTGGAACCGAGCAAAATCGTACTGTCGCCTGCATGGTGCTCAAAGCTGAGGCGTAAAAATTCTAGCCCTTAGCCGCGATGAATTTCGAGGGCCTCGATCTGATTTCGTCAGGCAGTTGGCATTAATCACAACATAATTTATCTCATTCAAAGATAACGTCATATGGCAACATACCGTCAGAGCTATGGAAAATTGCTTCAAAATTAAAATTTTGAAATCTAAGGATATTTGAAGGAAAATAAATAAAACTCATCAAAATGCAAACGATCACCATAGGTTCAGCTGTACCACGGCTTGTAGTTTCACATCTCTAGGTTTTTCAATTTTTGTACTACATCGGAAATAGATGTACGCAGTGGTATGCCCACCGATCTCAAACTATTTCACGTATTTGTGCAGGAAGTTTATCAGCTGGTTTAATTTCTTCAATAAAGAAAGGAAAGTCTTAGAATTGATGTCCTATGTTACGCGTTATAATGTGAGAGCTTGGCACAAACTGAAATCTGAATTGTATCTGTCGGAGGGAAGATTCGATCTGAGTACCTTCCGTTCCGAACGTACGAATGAAGCAAGTACGCTAACCATCACGCCAAAACGATCGTCCTCGCAGGATGTTGGTACAAGTTCATATAGATATCACACCGCCACATACCCCCCTGCCAGTGTTTCGGCGAATAGGCGAACAAACGATACCATATTTGTGGCGAGCATGTAAGCAGTTGCGTCACTTCGTGGGTTACGTCATCGTGCGTGACGGCTTGAGAATTGCGTCATTTGTGTTAGACGGCTTTGAGAAGTAACGGCTTATTTGCGTCAATGTTTGACGGCTTGGTTGCTTTTGCGATGGATAGATGGCGCCACGACTGTGGCGCGCGAAGGGTGCGGATCATATCACGTCCGGGCCACCAATGTCGGAGGGAAAATTCGATCTGAGTACCTTCCGTTCCGAACGTACGAATGAAGCAAGTACGCTAACCATCACGCCAAAACGATCGTCCTCGCGGGATGTTGGTACAAGTTCATATAGATATCACACCGCCATATATCTTTTCTTCTGTGATCATGCTATCTATTTCCTCTAAAGTACAGAGGTTAAAGAAATCAGATTTTGCATGAACTATTTTTTTATACTCAAATTTTGCATGTGTCGCAAAATTTTGGAAAATAAACGGGAAAAAATTGTATTTTTTTGCAAGGTCATCAGTTGTAAGAAAATTAAAAGAAAAAAAAAGCATGTTTGAAGTAATTACTCCCTCTTGTTTATGATTTTCATCATCTTCTCTTGTTCAAAGTAATAAGAATATTTTAGTAATACGTATAATTTTTTCTTGTCCTCTTATTATATGATTTTTTCCTACTTTTTTCTTCTTCTATTTTATTTCCTTCTTTGCCATTCAGTGTTGAGATGTCTATATTTCATACCAGATGGCGACACCAAAATTTCATTCAACGTTTGGAAGTATTTATTTTTGCTTCTCAAATCTGATGATTCTTCTATTCATAACATAAACATGCGTAAAAGCAAAATTTCATAGAATAGTCAGTAGCATAAGCAGCAAACTTCTAAAAAATTTATACTTACAAATTACACTAGCTACAACAATGCAAAGCTTCATTATTGTTTTAATTTCATAACAAGTTTCTATTTTAAAATCAATTTCAAACAAAATGTACTGTTGATAAATAAAGATATAAAAATGGTTCATTTCAGCAATTATGCTACTGAAATTTGTAAACTTAAAACTCTGTGAGGATTACTTTCTTTTTTCAACTCTATCGACATAATTCGTATTGCCCAAGCCAATAAAAGAAACGGATTTCTCATTTTATTAATACATGAGCGTTGTATATACTATACTGTTCGAATTAATTGGGGGACAAACATACTTTTCTTGTCTGTGTTGGTTCATGATTACCAGTGATGTTCCAAACCACTTTAACCCTTTATTTACCGCATTATGATTTACTGCAGCTTTTTTCATGCAATATTTTTTTTTGGATCACTGCATTGAAAAATTAAGGGTTATACATAAACAAAATACTCAACTTTGGGAAATTTAATCCGTTAGAGCTAATTAATTAATTAAAGTTATTCCACTGTAAAAATAATTTTTACACTGTTCACTTAAAATAAAGAGTCAAATCGTTTTCTAAGGTCCTCATTAACATACCAAAAAAATAAGATACTTAAATTGTGATATTAATTATTTTATCTAGACAAAAATGATAATCTTTGCAATCCACTGAAAACGCCGTCAGCTGAAAGCGCAATTTCTGCTATAAAACTATTCACTTTCCCCGCTAAAATACTCCTCATAGAACCTGTGCTTCCATATATCTTGGAATAGTGGATTTCAAAGAATATTCCTGCCAAGTGTTGTGAGAATATTAGTAAAATTGGTCATTCTATGTTATTTTAAAGTGAGTGGTACTTATAAGTACCATCGGTAAATAAAGGGTTAAACCGGTTATATCTACATAGAGGAAGTATGATGGATCGGCCTTGACTATAAGTTACTCGTTTGACTGGTTTTAGTTAATCAGTAGTTCAGTTGTAAGCCTTTCAGCGTGGCAGCTAGTAGTTATAATTTTGCGTTCCGTGTAAAACGTGTTACTTTTGCTTGTTCGAAGATGAATATTACTCCGAGAAAGCGTTCTAAAATTATCTTTCTTAATGAACACACTTCTATGACAGGGAGATACATAGCAACGGAACTTGGTGTGGGCAAATCAAGTGTTTCAAGAATTTTAAGAGCATTTCCAGATACCGGATCTATACAAGGGCGGTTCCACGATGACGAAGTCAAGAACAGGTGCACTGCATTAGTGGACTCAATACCAATACGTGTTGAAGAAGTCTTTTCTGTTAGGATGACATACTTCACAATAATATAGAGATTCTCCAGTCTACTTAAGGTATGAAATGTTTAAAAGCTAAGGTATTAGAAAAATCATTTTTTTTTTCTATTTGTCCCAATTAATTCGATGTGCGTATGTGTAATAATTAGACAGTGCTTAAACTTTGAAAGTATTGAAATAAATTGGTAAATTCTATGACAAGATTATTTAGAGCATTGACAGAATTTCAGTGAATTAATAAATGCAATAAAACCCCGAACTTATGCAATAGGTGGGACTGCGTGATAACCGCGTAAGTCGGGGTATGATTTCGCATTTAAATACACATAAATTATTTTATTTGGATGCCGGAGACGAAAGAAATTAATAATTTAGAAGAAAAATGTTTAATAAAATCCAAGATATAACATAAATACAAAATTTACAAAATGAAGTTATTTTGATATATAGAGTTTCATAAAATCCAACAAAGTAGTCTCTGCCGGCAGAAAAATTTTTTTCTCCTGCAAAATTTCCTCGTTGCTTGCTAATATGTTTTTATTCCTTGTTTAATTGAAAAATTACATTCTTAATTTCTTAAATTTGTTCCCCTCTTTCAATTAAACTGAGGCTTTTTGTTAGATTCCCAACCGTCACTTGATATTCTGTTTGAACTGGTTCTACAGACTAAAGTCCTTCAATGCCTTGCTGTTGCTCATGCATTTCTATGAGCTCATTTACTGTCAACTCCTGATTGTGGGAATCCAACAGCTCTTGAACGTCATCATTATCCACTTCTAAATTTATTTGCCTGTCAAGATCACACACACACCACCTTCTTCAATCACATTACCAATTTCAACTAAATCCCCTCCAAACAAAAGACGAATCGACGGGATTTGAAAATGGCGTAAGTCAGGTAGCGTAAATCATGGTGTTACTGTATTATTAAATTACTTGCGAACATTTTGGATTGACAACACGAGGGCTATTGGTGATGGATCTCGTAACACTGAACCTCATTGGTCAGAAGACATTGACAACACTTGACCTTGCAGCCCATCTCCAAACTTCCCCACCATACCAACGGGAGGACTGAGTCTGAACAAAAACCGCCACTCAACAACGCCAAGTTCGTGACCAGAACCACTCGGCGAAGAACTTTAAATTCTTTTATGAAATGTTTGCGATATCATAAGGCATATTTATTCCACGCAATTTCCGGTCCTTGTGACAAATAATTTGTTTTAAAGATAGCGTTATATTTCTTAAATGTCAGCAGAAGAAAAATTCTCTAAAGCGATTATACAATTGCGAATATACAACTCCATATTTGCTAGACCCGTATGATAACGATGAAAATATTACACAAGGTTCATTTGTTAACATTTATTAATTAATTTTTTTAATTAATGTAGTTATCACAATAGCATATTAATAGATAAGTAGGGATTGTGTAAATTAAGATGTCTTATTCCCGAGTTCGTGGACAGTGTTGCTTCAGTTTGGGATACCCCGCCACCCGGGGGTATCATCTCTTCATCTACACGACCTAGATTTGTAGGAATAAATGATTGGTTACTCAAATTCTCCATAATAAATCTAATTTATTATGTCTAGATATGTATTGATCAACGGAACACAAGTCTTACTAGAGGGATATGATCAGGAGGGATACAACGTAATTATCAATTCTAAGTAAATAGCGCATGAAATCTTATTCACTATCTTTATGAGATATTAACCTCAGAATCTTTAATTACTGAAGATTCCTTAATAATCTATCCATTCTATAATTAATCTCTTACCGATATCTCACGGCTATCAGCACCTCGGCTTTCTATCTCTTCTTGTATTCTATTCTTCTACCATTATTCTCCCATTCTTTTACTATCCGACTTATATCTTACTAACTCGCGAAGGCTAAAGAGCTTCAATATCTATTAACTAATCTGCATATCGCAGTTTCTTCTTGAGAGGGTTAGATTGAAATAATGCCATTCTGGCCCCAAAGATTCCCCAGGAGGATTAGTGAGAAGGCGAGACAAAGCCCCGTCACAAGTTGAGCGATGTTATCGGGATTCCATTACAAGCTAATCCATCAAGTTTCAAACCTGACGCATGTTGAACTGTTGGAGCTCACAAAGTCCTCACGATGGTGTAGTGTAAACTTTTGGAGAATGAGATATTATCTCATTTGTACCATCCTCGTCACTTGACTGTGATTCAAAAAGTCCAATTGCGAAGCTCCTCACCAGTAAACCTCGAGGTGCTTCTAAGTGTGATGTTAAAACATAATGAATTAAGGTTGTCTTCGCTTAAAGTTAAAGAATAGGACCCAAATTTGGAATATTTGTTGCGATACAAATATACTCCAATATACAGTCGAGCCTCCATGTTACGAACCTCTACATTGCGAATTTTTCTATATAACGAACTTTTTCTTTTGGGACTCAATTTTTTTCTCCCTATTTTTGAAGTACACTCAGAAACATTGAAAATAGCGACCCAAGAAGAAAGCATTGGATTGCAATGAAATTTAATACACATAATGACGCAGATGAGAGATTCACTTGATCTCAAAAACAAGACAATTAAACGAATACAGAGTGTGCAACGACGCAAATACTGGGCAACTTTAATAGTGCGTTGGACCTTCTCCAGCTGCAATACATGCCACCACACGGTCCGGCATTGAGTTGATTAGACACCTTATAATGTCCTGAGGCAGATGTGCCCACAAATCTTGAACAGCCAACTCTAAATCATGTACAGAGTGACACGATGGCATCTGCCGTTTTAGCTGATCCACACGTGCTCTACAGGGGACAAATCGGAGGAGCGGGCGGCCATGAAAGAGTGAAAATGACGTAGGAAGTCTTGAGGAACTCTTGCTGTATGCGGACGAGCATTATCTTGCAGGAAAATTGCCCCTGGGAGACCATTTAGGGAAGGTCCTACATGGGGTCGAAGAATATCATCAACGTAACGTTGGCCCTGTGACGTCCTCCTTTCGAAACTAGTTTCACTCTTTCAGGACAATACTATTTCCGGACAATACTAGACTGAGTTTTGGGTGCACGTGCAGCTGGGGTTCATTATCGCTTATTTAGCGTCTGGACTTTGGTGTAAGTTAGACTAGACCAACAATTGTCTGACTATTCTACTGTGGACGAAATCGCTTCCGGGGCAGCGGAGTGTCGCCTTACATACACAATGGCGAATTGTCCTCAAAGGCGGCAAAACGACGACAGTGGGCCGTAGGGGCTCGGCCGTTGGTGCATGTGTCGGACACCTGCTGGTTTGTGAAGAAACCGGGTGAGTGGACGATTGGCGGATTATGGACCAATGGGCTCTAATGAGTTGAGGCTGAAGGATCGACTCATATGGGCCCACCAATGAGAAGACGTGAGGGGGAGAAATGGACTGCCCTTGATGTTTTAAAAGGTTGGAAAAACCGGGAGAAAGGAGGAAGAAAAAGAGAACGAGAAAAAGAAGGAAAAGAGCTCGGAAAAGACAAGGGCTGGTCGTTTTAGGAAGTGGAGAGAGTTTTGTTCGGTGATGCTGACCAGTAATCCGAAACGCGAATGAGAAAAAACTCCTTGCGGACTGGACGGAGATAAGCTGTGGAGTGAGCGACTTCAATACGGGGCCACCATACTGGCTAGACACGGAAACTATTAACTTTACAATCTAACTTAAATCGATTATATTATTGGAGAAAAAAATTAAAAGTATTTTTTTTACTCCCACAACCTTGCTGTGATGTATTATTTTCACGCTACCTTCTGACGACGTTACAGCAAGATCTAATTTGGTGGCAGCTTTGTGAGATAGGTATTTCTGTGAATAGATGCCTCGAACCCTTTATTGAGAAGAAAAAATAAAACGCCATCCGTATGGAGTTATGCCCGCTTGATTCTCGCACAACTTGTGAAAGAAATGTGTTTCATCGAATTACATGCAACAAGAAGTGACCGGAGTGCCTTGCTCGTGCCCGTGTGTTAAGGAAGCGTGCCCACCTGAAAGGTTTCCCATAATTCCTGTATTTTCCTGCTTGTGAAGAGTGCCCGCGAAGTGCCTGCCTTCCGTTTTTTCCCGGAGATGGGTGAAGAAGGTGTTTCCAGTGTTTCCACCTGCAATGTTAAGGTCAGTCTTTTTCTTTGAGTATAGTATCGGGACAGCAATACATTATTTCTAGTTTATGTAAAATTTTGTAAGAAAAGTAATGCTAGATAAAGTTAAAAGTCTAGACTGAGAGACTACAGAAATTATTAAGTTTGTTTGAAGTGTATTGATGTGCTATGTTTGTATGTGTGTCTGTTTATTGAGTTAGGTCGTAGTATACAGTAGAATACTTGCTTCGTTAGCACAGTTTTGCGTAGTGTATTGTCAGGTTACTCTGAGTATTTTTATTATTTTGTAAAATATAATTAAGTCTCAGTCTAGGGTACTGTTAGTTATGCTAGTTATGAGTATAATTTTGTGAAGTATAATTAAAGTCTAGGTTTTTTGTACGGTTAGTTACGCCGGGTAGTTGTATAAGTTTGTGTAGTACAACTAAGTATAGTGTATAGTGTAGTGTTGATTTGCGTTGGATATTTGAATTGTTTTAGTGACAATTGAGATTGGATTTAGTGTTGTATTTATTAAAGCATGATGACTTTCCTTTTAAGATTAAGAAAAGGTGATTTGCTAGAAGTAGAAAGGGAATTAGGGGTGGAAGTCAAAGGCGATCAAACAAAAGTAGAAATTAAGGATATGATTTTACAAAATGATAAAAATGATATGGAAACGACCAAAGCGGTGATGGAGGGAATTTTAGAAGAAAAAGAAAGGGAATTTGAGGAGCGAAGACAATCTAGAGAATATGAGGAGCGAAGACAAACTAGAGAATATGAGTTGGAGCGGTTAAGATTGTCTAACGCCACTGAGACGGTTAGTGTATCGTCTGCCTATTTAGAAGGGCAAGGGGTAAATAGACGTGTTAATTTAAAAGACTTAGTGCCTAAATTTGATGCAAAAAATGCAGACATTAATTTATTTTTTGAAATATTTGAAAGGCAGGCGAAAAAAGAAAAAGTGGCTGAGGATAGATGGGTCTCCCAACTCATTCCTTTACTTCCGATAGAAATTGCGAAGATAGTAGCAAAAGAACCTTAAGAGAAAAGCGACGATTATCCCCACATAAAAAATCTACTCTTGGCCCGGTTCCAACTCACACCGATAGCCCTTAGAGATAGATTTGAGTCGCATCAACGCAGACCAGGGGCCATGTGGGCGGATTTAGTATTCGAACTAAGGTCCTACCTGGACAACTGGCTAGCGGGGATGAAATTGTGTGATTTCGCCGCATTGAAAGAGCTACTAGTGACAGAACAAATAAAAAAAGAGCACCAAGTGAATTAGTAGACCATTTTCTAGATTCGTGGGATGGTTTCAAGGAGGCTAAAAGTTAAGCTGAGAAATTGAACCATTTTGAGGCGATTAGAAGAGTGCATAAAAACAGGTCTGACGAAAACCTGGGAGCGTAGAACCTTTGATAAACAGCCTCTCGAAAGTAAAAAATAAATCAGCTCATTTTAGTTGTAAGGGTAAAAATATCGGGCCCTTGAACAGGGATCCTTATAAGCATGAGGTAAGCCAGGGGAGTTCTCAAATTAGGAGGGAGTGCCCCAGGGCGAGGGAGAGTCAATTTGAGAAAAGGAAGCCCATAATATGCTATTACTGCAATGAGACAGGGCACATAAAGCCAGTGTGCCCTAGATTAAGGAAAAATAATTTTGAAACGGTAGCTAATTTAACTTTAAATACCGGGAATGACGACCCATTTAAAAAATTCAAAATGAACATGGAAATAAATGGCATAGATCGCGTATGTCTAAGAGATTCGGGGTCATCCATAGACGTCTGTTCACGGAGCTGGATTAATGAAAATGACCTCCTAGGTGAATACGTTTGGTTGAAAAGCCTGTTAGATGAGATTTGCTACTGTTTGCCTCTGGCTAAAATTAAAATCAAAACGAAGAGAAAGGAGCGTTTTATACCAAGGCTGCAATAAAACAGGATAGTAGTGACAATGATCTATATTTATTGGGAAATCGAACTGCCGAACTGCTGGAGTCAAACGAACAGGGTTTGCAGTTGGTTAACGCAGTGGTGACTAAAAGTAAACAAAAAAGATTTTCCCCCGAGAAAGAAAAAGAGGTGAACGAAGAGGAGCTTGAACTTACGGATTCTCCCCCGTCCGAGAGAGGGGAAGACGTTAGCCTTATCATTCCTTCTTTTGAAGGAGAAGGGGGAAAGAGTTTGGCGAAAGTGGAGTGAATGGTGTTGAATTTAAAGAGGAACAAAGAAAATTCCCGGATCTGAAACCATTATGGGATAAGGCCCAAACAGGAATAGACAAAGAATTTAGGATCATCAGGGGGAAATTAGTTAGTGTCGCGAGAACTAAGCGAGGGGAGGAAGTCCGACAGTTATGCGTACCCCTAAAGTTTAGACTTGACATTTACAAACTTAGCTATGACGAAATAGGGGGCATCTGGGGGGACGAAAACCAAAGATAGAATTCTAAGGCATTTTTTTTTGGCCAAACGTGTACAGAGACGTGGAGGAGTTCGTCAAAACTTGCGATTCGTGTCAACGAGTAGGGAAACCGAGAGATAAGGCGAAAGCACCCCTGAAATTAGTGCCGATTATTTGGGAGGTATTCTCTAAAATCAATATAGATGCTGTGGGATCTCTCCCTGTCTCAACAAAGCAAAATAGATATCTGATTACGTCGATTTGCGTAGCCTCTAAGTACCCGGAAGCTATTCCGGTGGAGAGTATTACTTCCCCAAACGTAATAGACGCCCTCTTGAGTATCTTTTCTAGGATAGGATTCCCGCGCGAAATACAATCCGACTTGGCGACTTCTTTCACTAGTGAATTGACCACCACCTTTTTCAATACGTTCGGCATCAAAGTGACGAGGTCATCAGTCAGCCACCCCCAAACCAATGCAGTGGAGCGAGTGCATAGAACCATCAAGCACGTAATTAAGGCTTTGTGCGTGGAATCGGGAGAAGATTGGGAGAGGGTTCTTCCTTTAGCATTATTCTCTCTCAGAACGGTCGCGCTCGAGAGTACAGGTTTCAATTCCACCAAGATGGTCATGGGAAAGAATTTGAGATCACCCCAAACGTTAGTTTACGAGGAATGGATGGAGGAAGGAAACACGAATCGATCCATAGTGGAATATATATTGCAGTTAAATAATAGACTCCAACGTTGCCAAGATATTGCGATCACTAGGATGAAAGAATGCCAACTTAAAAGGAAAACGTGGTATGATCGCGATGCCGTGGAACGGAAATTTGAGGAAGGGGATCTGGTAATGATGTTAGCTACCTCTAAACAAAATATACTTGAGATGAATTGGATAGGGCCGGGAAAGGTACTTAGTAGAATTTCGGATACAAATTATGTTATAGATCTACCATGAAGAAGGGACCGCGCGTAGTACTATCTATCACGTAAACTTACTAAAACCGTATAATCGGAGACCCAAGCTGGTAAGCCTGGTCGTAGAAGAGGTCTCGGACGACACAGAGGAAGACGCTGAAATTCCTTATCCAGATAAACAATGCACGAAGTTTGACTATCACGAAATATTGCGGGAAAGTCAACTGCAACTTAAACTATCCCCCTCTCAGATCGACGAATTAAAACAAGTCATTACTAAAAATAAGGACGTGTTTTCCCCAGACCCTGGGACGACTCACTTGATGCGAATGGATATTGAACTGATCTCCGACAAGCCCATTAAAACAAAACCTTATCGGATGTCTCCGAGACAAATTAACATATTGCGAGAAGAAATTAAACGTTTGTTGGAACTGGGTGTAATAGAGATAGGACAGTCCGATTATACATTTCGCCCCTTACTTTAGTAGAAAGCCTAAATAAGGACCCTCGTCCATGTGTTGATTATCGTCGATTGAACGAGATAATTCAAGCTGAAATTTTTCCTTTGCCAAATATGGAAGAGATAGTAGAAAAAGTGAGTGCGGCTCCCTATGTAACTGTGATGGATTTGTCGAAAGGTTACTTTCAGATTCCGCTCACGCCGAGAGCTCAGAGATACGCAGCTTTCGTTACTCCATTTGGCACCTTTATCCCCAAGAAAATGATGTTCGGGTTAGTATGTGCGCCCTATTATTTTTTCAAATTGATGGCCCAAGTTTTAGAGGGGTTGGAGCAGTTCGCATTGCCGTACATAGACGATAAAGCCATTTTTTCCCAAGGGTGGAAAGATCACGTAAAGCATATCGACATAGTTTTAGGAAGATTGAGAAAGGCGGGGCTAAAAGTGAAACTATCTAAATGTAAGTTTGCTCAAGAGGAAGTCTTATTTCTAGGGCATCGAATTCGTTCAGGGAGTAGGTCTCCGAGTGATCTGAAGATAAAAGCTATAGCAGATTTCCCGCGGCCCACCACTAAAACACAGGTATGATCCTTTCTCGGTCTAGTGGGGTACTACTCTCATTATATCCCAAATTACAGCACAATAGCTTCACCCTTGACCGACGCACTGAAAGGGAAAATTAAGAAAGAGAAGATCACTTGGGATGAGAAATGTGGGAAAGCGTTCGAGGAGCTAAAAGCCAAATTCGTCTCCCAACCCATATTGTTTGCCCCAGATTTTACCACGGATTTCATCCTGCAAACGGACGCGAGTGAGGTGGGTGCTGGGGTTGTTTTATCGCAAAGAATAGACGGGGAAGAACACCCCATCGTTTTCTTAAGCAAAAAATTTTCTAATGCGGAGCGAAACTACAGCACGGTGGAAAGAGAATTAGCTGCGATAATTTTTGGTCTAAATCGATTAAAGCATTATTTAGACGGGCAAAAATTTATTATAGAAACCGACCACAACACCTTAAGGTACCTAAACAAGATGGGGAGTACTAATCCTAGGTTACAAAGATGGGCGTTGAGTTTACAGCCGTTTAATTTTGAAATCAAATACAAACCTGGGAGGCTCCATGGAAACGCGGACGGCCTAAGTAGATTGGAATAAGTAGTTTGTAGATTTTTCTATTAATTATTATATATATTTAAATTACTGTTTTATTTGTATGTTTGTGAGTGTGTATCTGTGTACATTGTGGAAGAAAATAGATGTTAGTGAAAATCTCTGATGTCTCTTAGTCAACCGTAGGCCAACAGATGTTTACTTCTGTAGTCATGCGCGATTAAGTGTAGATGGTTAGTAAGAGATTGGCATTTGACGCATTTTGTTTAAAAATTATAATTTAAAGGGTGAAATGTAACTTTGAGAAAAAGAATCTCAGATTCGGATTTTAAGATCTAATTGTGTAAAGTGTACATTTTTTTTTTAAAATTTTGATTCATGTATTATGTTATTTTTTGATTGTGTTTAATACCGGAATTGCTGCCCTGATCAATCTCATTGATGGGACGATCTTTATGTGTGTGATTTCTAAGAACTGAATCCAACTAGGACCAGAGCAGTCCCGTAAAATGGACTTTTTTTAGGGTGGAGGAAAATGTGACGTCCTCCTTTCGAAACTAGTTTCACTCTTTCAGGACAATACTATTTCAGGACAATACTAGACTGAGTTTTGGGTGCACGTGCAGCTGGGTTCATTATCGCTTATTTAGCGTCTGGACTTTGGTGCCAGTTGGACAGACCAAACAATTGTATGGCCATTCTACTGTGGACGAAATCGCTTCCGGAGCAGCGGACTGTCGCCTTACATACACAATGGCGAATTGTCCTCAAAGGCGGTAAAACGACGACAGTGGGCCGAAGGGGCTCTGCCGTCGGTGCATGTATCGGACACCTGCTGATTTGTGAAGAAACCGGGTGAGTGGACGATTGGCGGATTATGGACCAATGGGCTCTAATGAGTTGAGGTTGAAGGATCGACTCATATGGGCCCACCAATGAGAAGACGTGAGGGGGGAGAAATGGATTGCCCCTGATGTTTTAAAAAGTTGGAAAAACCGGGAGAAAGGAGGAAGAAAAAGAGAACGAGAAAAAGAAGGAAAAGAGCTGGGAAAAGACAAGGGCTGGTCGTTTTAGGAAGCGTAGAGGAGAATCCCAGAGTTTTGTTCGGTGATGCTGACCAGGAATCCGAAATGCGAATGAGAAAAAACGCCTTGCGGAGTGGACGGAGACAAGCTGTGGAGTGAGCGACTTCAAAACGGGGCCATCATACTGGCTAGGCACGGAAACTATTAACTTTACAATCTAACTTAAATCGATTATATTATTGGATAAAAAAAATTTAAAGTATTTTTTTTACTCCCACAACCTTGCTGTGATGTATTATATTCACGCTACCTTCTGACGACGTTACAGCCCATTAAGGTTCCACGCATCACAATTAAAGTGGACCGGCTATCATAGGCTATGGTCCTCCAGACCATTACACCAGCTGTGCGGGCAGTGTGACGTAGAACAGTGTGGGGGGAATTGTACCGCTCACTAGGGTGCCTCCACACCCGTACACGGTTATCATCTGTCCCCCAAACAAATCGGGATTCATCACTAAACACAAATTTTTGCAAATCTGGGATATTCCACATTGATCTGGCTTGGCACCACTGTAGACGCAGTTGCCGATGTTCCGGTGTTTAAGGGAGTGCACGGAAAGGGCACTTGGATTTAAGATTTGCTTCTGCAAAGTGTCTGGAAATTGTTTGTGGAACAATTGCTACGTTTACGTCTGCTCGTATCGTTGAACGAGTCACTGTGGGGTTCACAAGTGCTTGCCACACAATCCTTCTCTCCTCTCTCCTCGTGGTCTTCCTGGTCGCTCCAGACCCGGTTTTCTACGCATGGGTACTGTAACGTCGTGAGTAGCTATCCATCAATAAACAAATCTTTACAGCTTAATATACAAATAAAAGCAAACTTTATTTGCTAACAATTTGTAAATGAAGTAATATAAATCCAGATTAAATGCCAAGCCTGTGTGGTCAGTTCATATTCTCATGCTCAACGCCACCGGCGTTCATCATCTTTTTCACTCTCTCTCGGGGATTTTTTCTTTTCTCCGTTCTTTTTCTCTTTCTCTCTCTCTCCGGGTCTCTTCTCTCTTACTCTCTCTCTAGGTTTTTTTCCGGTCTTTTTATTCTCGTGTCCTCGAAAACAACCCTTTTTAAACAACAGGGGTGTGTTCGCAACACGCCCCTAACTCCTTCTTATTCGCAGGTCAACAAAGTCTCTCTTGACCTCCCTCTTCCTATTGGCGCATAACACGCCAAAACACACCCGAGCTGTCTGGTCCAAGGCGCCATAGTTCCTTGTCCGCAGCTGGACACACTGGCCCATCATGCCACCTGTTTCTAGTATTCCCTTTCATACAACACTAGAAAAAGACAACATGGTTATTTTTAAGATAGGCTTCGCCTATTGTCAATGGGGCGCCGAACTCTTAAGTCTATTATGCCGACCCGTCTGCTAACTCCACTCCCTGAGTTCAGACAATAAACAATGGCCACGTGCACAGGTCATTCCACAGCTGGTTGATCGTAAAACATTCAGGGACAATCGATGGGTGAGGCACTTGTCCTTGACCAGCTGGTAAAACCATAACATTTATCGAAAGATGGGAATTCACGACAATAGACTATGTCACAGTACCTTCTCGTGTCCCCTGTTCCCAACAATTTCTAACGGCACACTCCGAACGATCCACCTGGCCAGCAACACGGCGCGTCGACCAACCTGCAGTTTTCATCCCGATGATCAGGCCTCTCTCAAACTTGCTTAACTATGAGAAACGTCTTCTAGCACGTTTACCTGGCATGTTTCGCTTACCAAAGTCTTCCTACAATCGGCGGGTAATCGTCACGTTTATGAATCTTCGAATTTGCGCTGGCTTATATAGCACTCTCTTCCTGATTGTAGCGCCACCTCGGCGTGTATGAGCATGCGTATTGGCACAAAACTTGGATCATTTGCATATCGCATTACGCTGTACTTAGTTGCAAAGTTTCGCGATTGTACTTAGCTTCCTTCTTGGGTCGCTATTTTCAATGTTCCTGAGTGTATTTCGGGACATTTTAAGTTATTCTCTCTTTGAACACATTTTATGGTGGTCATAAATCTTGAACTAGTTTTATTACGTGCCTAACTCACCAAGAGCAATAGAATTATGGGCCTTTAAATTGTATTTCAGTTGTAATTTGTATGTTTAGAATTTTTAGTTATAAAATAATGTATGTTTAAAATTACTTGTATGCTTTAAATTAGAAAATGTCCTTAAAATTAATTAATTTTAATATCTAATTATTTTTTCTTAGTGGTGAAAATACAGTGTATTCTCCAACATTCTTTTTTCTTGTCTTCCTTGCAGTTTTTCTTTCTTCCTTTCCTTTTTCTTTTTTTGATGAGTAAGATATATAAAATAAATATATATTAATCTACAAAAAGTTGTGATTAATTACTTTTTTAACATATAGTGTTTATGAATTTAAAACTTGTTTTATGTGAGTTTATAAAGTATATTTAAGATGAACACCTCTGTATAATGAATTTTCCGTACAACGAAAATTTTTTCGAGATTTAGCGACTTTGTTAAATAGAGGTCCGACTGTATTGTATTCTGGCTTCGATATCCTTTAGATCAGGGGTACTCAACCTTTTTTCCCGCCGGGCCGCATACACATGACAGGTATTTCACGCGGGCCCCTAACATATGACATGTATTTCATGCGCGTCGCGACATGCGGATAATGGAAAAAGCACATTATAAGATCAAAGCAACATTGACACAAAAAATTGATCAAAATATTAAAACTCATTTTTAGCTTTTATTTTAACACTGTATTAACTTTTCTATCAAACACACCCACAAAAATATTTGATTTTATGAATTTTTACTCTTATGGGATAATTTCTATTTTCTTTCATTTATATGACCAAGCCTCTTACATTCTACTAATAAAAAAAACCGAATTGATGGCAAAATTGATGCATTTGATTGCTTGATCGATAGAATTTACTGTTAATTTTTTTATACATTGTTCTCCAATAATTGAATTTTTTATTGCAATGGACTATGACCGGGCAGTGTGCGGCCCGCGGGCCACAGGTTGAGCATCACTGTTTTAGATATAGCAGCATATTTTATCATATAATACTTATTTTATCTACTACTCACATTGTCATTCCCTTGCCCATTTTTTCTGTTATAAAATGTGTTTCGTATTTTTTCGGCTGCACCCTAATACTAAATGAGTTATCCCTTTACATCAGAGGTTCTCAGCCTTTTTTTCTGCTGGGCCGCATACATATGTCAGCCATTTCACGCGGGCCGCATAGATATGTTAGATATTTCGCGCGGGCCGCAACATGGGGTTAGAAGAGGGAGGGGGAAGAAATGCTTTAAGATCAAGATAACATTGGAAATTTAAATATTATAACTCTTGTTTTGATTTATTTAATTATTATTTATAATATTTTTTCATTTTTGTCACTAACACTAAATTAAAAGAATTTAAGAAACGCCCCTTCACAATTTTTGCATCAGTAAACGGTTTCATATGATTATACCAATAATATAACAAACTTCATAGGATGTCTGTGTTACTGCTGTGGCTACTGGCGTAGCCAGCTCTGAAGGGGCCCTGTATCAAAATTCCTTCAGGGACATTTTTTAGATATGAGAACCCTGTTATGGGACAGTAGTTACGCATGTTGGGGCCCCGTATCATTGATACGGCTGTGGCTACGCCTCTGGCTGTGGCATTACCGCTCACAAAACACTGTGTTGCTGTTGCAAAGAATATTCACTAAAACCTATTTACATCTCTTGAAAGAAATCTTAGAGGAAAAGTGTCATTGAATAATTCCTATTTACTGATGTTTTTAAATACAGCAGTTTCGTGACAAATCAAACAAGTACTGATCCCTGTTTGTTTTTCTCTACAAAACAGTCAGTCTCAAAATCGTTCGAATATTTTTCGCTTGCAAGGTATGAAAGATTGTTAAAAATTAGTTCCACCTATAAAATTGTCGCTACTCTACTGTTGTCTGTTATCACTAAGCATAACCGTTCCCCAAATAGGAAAAGAATATCAATTCGCAGCCTTACGACATCGACAACAAAAAAAGCAAAATTGATGTATTTCATTTCTTGTCGAAGAATTTCCCATCAAATTTTTAATACACTGTTCTTAAGTAAATGAGTTTCTCAGAGCAAAATGAATCATGGCCGGGCCACTTAAAAAGGCTCGGTGATCCGTAGGTTGAGTACCGCTGCTTTACATGGTAAAAGGGAAATTTTAATTAGCTATGGAATATTTCGAAGTTTTAGAAACATCAAAATTTAAACAGTTGTATCAATTACAACGTTGCAATATTTCTTGAAAATTGAGACATTTTGCTGTGCGAAAATGTGCTCCACGTTTAGTACAGGTTCTCGCACATTTGACAAAGAGAGCCTTGATAATAGACAAAAAATCCAAGTGAAAATTATTTGATATTTATATCAATCCAAACCCAAGCTTTGGAAAGCAAATTACTATTTTTTAAGCTGTTAATATTTTAAACTTCAATTTGAATTCACTTGAGTAAAATTGATTTTTTCTGGTACTTTTTTTTTATTTCATTCGATCGCTTATTTTGTGTAAGAATTACAATGTGTGTATACGTATATATATATTCTTCAGAGTTTTACTGCTTCGGCTTTCGATGCTAAGAAAACCAGGTTGATTTAAATTGATGAATGTTCTAGAAAGCTTTTCATGTCTATATGTAAGGGTACCTGCTATTACACCATAGAAATATTTATGTTCTGTTATATATGACTGGTTGATTGACATATTTACTACCATGTGTTTACTTTTATAATGTGTAGTGGAGAGGGGTTAAAGGATACTATTCTCTTCTCTTTATTCTGCATAGATTACTCTGGAGATGGGCGGGGAGATTTCAAACATTCCAGGTGTTGAAAAATTCCTTAACCCACTCCATTTTCGATGCCCCGCTGTCTTTGAAGTTCGGCGAGATAATTTACCTGAATAGGTTTGCCATAAAACTTTTCTTTTTGTCAGTTCACTTTGGCTATCGACTTTTCCCCTTTAAGTCAAAATTACTCAAGGACAAAGGTATTAAAATAACTCTATTTTTATTTGTATCCATTTTAAACTATCTATCTATCCAAAGTTTCGAACAATTTAATTGTATTTGTATCCAATAATCTAATTATTTGTAATTTTCATTTATTTTGATCTAAAGGATTTTAAAACGTTGTTATCGAAAAAAAAATCTTAAAAGTAAATAAAAAATAATTTTTTCAGTTTTTTCTTAAAAAAAATATCTTCTGAAAATTTATATCTAAAGATTCATTAATGGAACACATTTCAAGTGAACTTTTACTTGCTTCCCCAATCCTTAAAAAAATATTAATGCAATTTTAGAATATCTATCAACCTATCAACATAAAGTCAAGTCAATTAACGTGACAGTTGGAGTCAATTTCGGAGGGAATAAAGTAACTGAAAACCGAAAGAGAGATAAAAACGATGTGACATACCTCTAATTTCCAATGTTTAATTAGATTGTTTCAGTTAATAACTGTAAGAAATATAGTGCCATATTAAAAACTCTACCATCCCCCGTCCGTGATTTCTCATGCAAACGTTTCAAATAACAATTTTAGTATTTATTTATGACGGAACAAAGTAATGTTACAAATAATCGTTTTCAAAAAGTGAAAACTATGAAAATGTTTTTCCGATAAATGTTAAACCATCCTGGCAACTACATTCAATACAGAAAAAGGATGATTCCCTGAATTTTTTTTTTTTTTTATTGCTGTTATACACTCAGGAACATTGAAAATAACGACCCAAGAAGAAAGCTAAGTACAATCGCGAAACTTTGCAAATAAGTACAGCGTAATGTGATATGCAAATGATCCAAGTTTTGTGCCAATACGCATGCTCATACTTGCCGAGGTGGCGCTACAATCAGGAAGAGGGTGCTATATAAGCCAGCGCAAATTTGAAGATTCATAAACGTGACGATTACCCGCCGATTGTAGGAAGACTTTGGTAAGCGAAACATGCCAGGTAAACGTGCTAGAAGACGTTTCTCACAGTTAAGCGAGTTTGAGAGAGGCCTGATCATCGGGATGAAAACTGCAGGTTGGTCGACGCGCCGTGTTGCTGGCCAGGTGGATCGTTCGGAGTGTGCCGTTAGAAATTGTTGGGAGCAGTGGACACGAGAAGGTACCCACGCGTGGAAAACCGGGTCTGGAGCGACCAGGAAGACCACGAGGTGAGAGGATCGAAGGATCGTGCGGTAAGCACTTGAGGACCCCACAGTGACTCGTTCAACGATACGAGCAGACGTAGGCGGTGCAATTGTTCCACAAAAAATTTCCAGACACCTTGCAGAAGAAAATCTTAAATCCAAGCGCTCTTTCCGTGCACTCCCTTTAACACCGGAACATCGGCAACTGCGTCTACAGTGGTGCCAAGCCAGATCAATGTCTAATGTCCCAGATTGGCAAAAGGTTGTGTTTAGTGATGAATCCCGATTTGTTTTGGGGACAGATGATAACCGTGTACGGGTGTGGAGGCACCCTGGTGAGCAGTACAATTCCCCCCACATTGTTCTACGTCACACTGCCCGCACAGCTGGTGTAATGGTCTGGGGGACCATAGCCTATAATAGCCGGTCCACTTTAATTGTGATGCGTGGAACCTTAACGGGCCAACGTTACGTTGATGATATTCTTCGATCCCATGTAGGACCTTCCCTAAATGGTCTCCCAGGGGCAATTTTCCAGCAAGATAATGCTCGTCGCATACAGCAAGAGTTGCTCAAGACTTCCTACGTCATTTTCAAACTCTTCCATGGCCGGCCCGCTCCCCCGATTTGTCCCCTGTAGAGCACGTGTGGGGTCGGTTAAAACGGCAGATGCCATCGTGTCACTCTGTACATGATTTAGAGTTGGCTGTTCAAGATTTGTGGGCTCATCTGCCTCAGGACAACATAAGGTGTCTAATCAAGTCAATGCCTGACCGTGTGGTGGCATGTATTGCAGCTGGAGGTGGTCCAACGCGCTATTGAAGTTGCCCAGTATTTGCGTCGTTGCACACCCTGTATTCGTTTAATTGTCTTGTTTTTGAGAGCAAGTGAATCTCTCATCTGTGTCATTATGTGTATTAAATTTCATTTCAATTCGATGCTTTCTTCTTGGGTCGCTATTTTCAATGTTCCTGAGTGTATATATAAACACGTTTATTTTACTGATTTGAAAATATTAAATGTCCTACAATTATTATTTTTTAAAAAGCAAGAGAGTATTTGTTTATTCTTTTTGTCTCTCTCTCTATAACTTTACTTCTTTTACATAAAATAAAAAATAAATAACAAGCAAGATAGGTTAACTCTGTTGTTCACAATGCTTACTTTTTTTTTATTACATTTTAGATTATTGTATATTCCTCTTAAAAGGCATTTTGGATAAGATTCGAGATATTTTATGGAATAAAAATATGGCAGAAAAATAAAAATGACTGAGACAAAATATATATGTAAATGTTCATAATAACTGTTAGTACTGTACCATTATATACTAGGGCTTTCAATCCGTGGCCCGCTAAAGGCATTTTAGTAGTCCTTTATTTGAATCCGAGGCAATTTCAGGAAAAATTAAGTTCTCTGCTTTTTGTCGTAAAAAATGCCAACTTTTCTATTATTCTTGATACTTAAAACATTTTATTGATATGCTTGATATCCATTTAAGATAAAATTTTCTCAAAATGACGAATTTTTTAAATTTTTTATTGTATATTAAATAATTTTAAATATAAAAAATCTGACTATGAATGAAACCTTACAAGTTTTCAGAAAAAAGGTGGACGCGTTTATCTTTAACACGCAAATTACTTCAGTGCTTTTGAAACATATATATACAGTCGGACCTCTATATAACGAAGTCACTAAATCCCAGAAAAAAAGTTCGTTATATGAAAAATTCGTTACATAGAGGTTCATCTTTTAATATACTTTATAAGCCACATAAAACAAATTTTAAATTCATAAACACCATGTATTAAAAAAAGTAATTATTCACACCTTTTTTAAAATTAGTATATGTTTATTTTACATATCTTACCCATCAAAAAAGAAAGAAAGAAAGAAAAACTGCAAGGAAAACAAGAAGAAAAAAATGTCGAAGAATTCGCTGTATTTTCAACATTAAGAAAATAATTTTATACTAAAATTAATAAATTTTAAGAACATTTATCATTTAAAGCATACAAGTAATATTAAACATATATTATTTTATAATTATAACACGGGGACACGGGACAACTCCACTGAGAGTGAAAGAGGATATCGAAGATGTTTCTAGTGAACTGGGCAATGAGGGTTAAAGGTTGCACTTCTTGAATGAAACGTCCAGAACTCTATTGCTCTCGGTGAGCTAGGATCTAATAAAAACCAGTTCAAGATTTATGACCACCATAAAATGTGTTAAAGGGAGAATAACTTGAAATTTTTTCAGAAATACTTTTAAAAAAAGGGGGGAATAAAAATTGAATCCCAAAAGAAAAAGTTCGTTTTATAGAAAATGCACTTCGTTATAGAGAGGTTATTTTACAAAGAAAATCTTGAAATGTTCAAGGCTCCAGGAAAAAGTTCGCTATATAGAAAAATTCACAATATAGAGGTTCGACTGTATATCCACATACAAATCTCTCTCTCTCTCTGTAACACCATTTCTTCCCTTAGAATCCTTGTGTAAAACAAACCTCCCTTTCTTATTTAAATTTTCTATAAGTACATTATTATTATTATTATTATTATTGACAGTCATGTGACCCGCGGATCATTGTAAATTTATTGATGTGGCCCGTAGATCATCGTGGATTAATTGATGTGACCCGTGGATCATCGTGGATTTATTGATGTGACCCGTGGATCATCGTGGATTTATTGATATGGCCCTCCAGCGTTAAAGTTTTAAGACCATCAACATTACACCATACCCAAAAGTAGAAATATTATATTTCACTCTAGAACTATTGATGACAGGCCTCGCAATTTTTAAAATCAGCCTTACTTCTAACTTTTACGGCATATGTATATATATGTGATACGATTTTAAAATAAAACAATCCAAGAAAAAACCTTTAAAAAAAAATTTATACAGCCGATTTATTTTAATACGATTTTAGGTCACAGGTTTTTTACGCGAAAGAAAAAGGGCGAAATTCACATAACGCGTGCGTGAGCACTTGTACACATATTAATTAATGATTTCCTAGTTCAATTTCTAAACTAGCAGTTAATTACTAGCAGAACTTAGAGCAATTTGGAAAATTATTTTTAAACATTGATACAAATGTTGAACGTGCCTCAAAATTCTGAAACCTAAAGATTTGTTAAGCTTGGTAGCAATAATTATACAGAAAAAAAAATGTATTATTATACTTGAAAAACCAAAACAGCAAACAAAATAATTAAGTAATATACTTTCGATGGAAAGATTTGCATTATACAAAATATTTTCAGAAGCAACTCATTTTAAAACATCACCGGTCGAAAATTTAGATCGAAGTCAAGTCTAGTTTTATATGGTAGATCTTGTTAGTGAGATGTTGATTTACTATACTGTTCTAATCAATTGGGACAAGCATGTTTTCTTGTCTGAGTCGGTATTTGATTACCAGTGATGTCCCGAAACGCCTCAAATCTATTATATCTACCTAGAGGTAGCGTGACGGATCGACCTTGACTTTAATTTAATTGTTTGACTGGTTTTAGTTCATCAGTAGTTCAGTTGTGAGCTTTTCAGTGGGGCAGTTGGTGGTTATAATTTAGCGTTCCGCGTCTCACGTGCTACTTTTGCTTATACGAAGATGGAAATAAATCCAAGGACGCGTTCTAAAATAATC
Source organism: Trichonephila clavipes (assembly GCA_019973935.1). Lineage (NCBI taxonomy): Eukaryota > Metazoa > Arthropoda > Arachnida > Araneae > Nephilidae > Trichonephila > Trichonephila clavipes. The sequence goes on along the minus strand of BMAU01000458.1, from coordinate 2,113,932 downwards.
GCACTTAATGAACACGCTTCTATGACTATGAGAGATATAGATACGGTGGTTGGTGTGGAAAAATCAATTGTTTGAAGAATTTTAAAAGCTCTTCAGGATTTCGAATCATCGTCTTCAAAAAGAAAAGGAAAATATAAGTGCAAATGGCAAACTACTCCAAGAACTTATAAAAATCTAATAAGAAATGGCAAAATAAATCCAAGAAAGTGTGACGAATCTGTACGGAAACTTTCCACTAATCTTCTTAGGCATCTTTCTGGGGAATATAAATTCGCGTTTATTTCCAATCAACTCCAAAAAGAAGTATGGGATATTTAAATTAGATAAGGTATTTAAGTCGAGGGTTGTGAGATGATGGTAGGCTATTGAGCCCATAACGTTAAATGCAAAACTAGAAGATTCAAAGAGATTAGATTCGTGAAGACGTCGTGCTGCTAGACGTACCAGAAAGCTGATATAAGCCAGCGGTAAATATAATTCACGTACGCTTAAAGTAAGCGTCAGTGTGAGCTACTTAGTTAAAGTTAATGACAGTTAAGAATTTTCAAATACGTGTGTTTCTCGGATCTCCTATTTCGGTAAACCTTACTTGAGTTGAGCTAGATTAGTAATTAATTGTATTCTTAGTAATTTAATTTAATGTAAAGGCAAATCCCTTTAAACGACGTAACATTATTGTATTATATGTTATCAGAGATTTTTGAGGAAATTATAACAAAATAAATAATATTATTATTCAAAATGGCTCTTGGTGGTTCTTTGCCTCAAATTAATCTTGGTGTTCAAGGTGTGACCAGGAGGGGGTCATCACAAAAGACAAACACAGACTTTCAAAGGGATTTATTGGATTATGGTGTTGAAATGAGTACCTCAACTCTGTATGGAAAATGCTTCTGGAAATTATCATAAAGTAGCAAGATCGAGGGAAAAACAATTCCTCAGAAAATGATGAAAAAACCTTTAGCATGGACCAAACAGTACTGATCATGGACTGTTAACGACTGGAAGAAGAGGATTTTCAATGTTAAAACACATTTGTGCAGGGGTGCAAATCAAGTGTAGTTAGACGAAGCGAAGGGGAAACTATCTGTTACCAGATCATATTCAATAGATTGTAAAACACCCTTCTAAACAAATGTTTTGGGAGCTTTTTTCACAACAAATTGCACTGGAAGCTTAGTTCCTCGTAAAGGAATGATGAATTCTGTAAAATACGTAGAAATAGTAAATAGTAGGATTGTACCATTCATGGAAACATTTGACGAAATATTTCAGCATGACTTGGCCGCTTGTCACAATTTCTCAGTCTATATCTAAGGTATGTATGAGTAAAATCTATGGTTTTAGAAAAAATCGTTTCTTTCTTTTTCTCATTTGTCCCTATTCATTAGAACAGTATAATATTTTGCCATAAACAAATGCGTTTATTTTCGATACATAGTGATGGATAAATAAATTAGTAGTATTAACTGTATTATTTTGAATGCATAATTTTCTTGAGGAAATATGTATGTATTATTTCTAATTTTATTTTCGTTATTACCGGGGTGGGCAAGGAGTGGGTCGATAAATGAGTATCAAGCTTGTTTGGAGACTTAAACACTAGGGGGTCTCGCTTTAAATTGACCACCTGATCGGGACATATACTCATGCACCTCAGCGCCCAATGGTCCCATATACTGAGATGGGCACAGAAGGCCCTGACCCTCATTGGGCTGTTGCGCCACAGATTTTGAATTTATTTTAGTTATCAATTGAAACATGCATGAATTTAATATTGTTAAATACATAAATGTATATAAGTGTTAAGCTTAAAAATTTAAATACATGCATAAAATAAATACATAAGTATAGATATAGATATCTAAAAACTTTTATGCATGTGTATTATCTAAGCACTTCTTACGTGATTTTCGAATTGAATATCTAGTCCACAATTTTATCTTACATTTTTTTGAGAAACTGTGGAGTGCATTCTTGTTTTTTTTTTTTTTTTTTTGCTTACAAATCGTATCTTTTTTACATTAATTTCGTGAACCTATCTACCACGTAAAGAAAAAGAGCTAAATGTAATCCTACTTCGACATTTTCAAAATACTGTCAGAAATAAATGATTTCGGAGATAAAAATCTCTAAAAATGATTAAGAAGATTTTTAAGAGAGTGTTTAAATGTCCACATACATTTCACAAAAATGTTACACTTTTACATTGAGAAGGCTTTGATTGATTGATTGAATATTAACGTCGCACTATTCAGCTACACGAGGGCTTTTTTACGTTGAGAAGGGGGATTAAGCTTAATAAGATTATGCAGGTGTCCGTCTAATTATACCAGATATCTATTACCCCGTTTTCTACTAGTATCTCGTAAATTCTGATTGATGTTTCTCGAACGGATTTGATTGGTTCTTCTAATCCATTATATATTCTCGATAAGAAATAGATGACAGTCGGGGATTATGGAATACCAGCCATACATTTCGAAAAATAACGTTACTGGTTTTTAATAAAAATCTTCAAAATCATCATGTATGTATGTATATATACATGATATATATCATCATGTATGTATGTATATATACATGATATATATATATATATATATATATATATATATATATATATATATATATATATATATATATATATATAAACTATTGAAAAGAAATCTCACTTGCTAAAAAGAATAACATTTATTTAGTGTTGCTATAAAATAAAGTTTTTTTTTAAAAAAAATGGTATATGGAGGGTAAAATAGAATAGAGTCGGGTGATATGGAATAGGTGGTTTAAACCAATGGAAAGCTAATTAATGTTTCATAAAACGTAGCCATATTTTTAAGAATACGTGAAAGTCATTTATATTATGAGTTTATTTATAAAAATCACAAATTTTAGATTCTTTCTCTGCTTCAGTACATTCAAGGTGAGCCCACAGAAAACAGCCAAATCATTTAATACAAATTTCCCCCTCTTTGTTCTTCGAACATCAGCATCTTTCGATTCTTTAATTGATGGCATAAAGTCTGCGACGGTGTGATAGCTATATGAACTTGTACCAACATCACGCGAAGACAATCGTTTAGGCGTGATCAGCTAAGTACTCGCATTTTCCTCGTAGCTACCTCCGTATCAATGATACGAGCCTCCCAAGCTACAGGGGCCCCAACTGCAGTCCGCTAACAGGGCTCTCACATCTAAAACAGGGCCCCGAAGAATTTTTGATACAGGTCTCTCTCAGAACTAGCTTCGCCAGTGACTGGAGTCAACAGTAAGTCTAGAAGTTGGGTCTGATTTCTTAACAGTCTTTAATTTTCTTTTGTTCTGAAGCCTCTGGTCCCTTCTTTTTCCTTCGTTTCTTTTATTTTATCTTTTAGCCCTTTTTTTACATGGGAAGTAAAGGGTGTTTTTTTAGAGGTTTAGAACTTTAAATTGCAATAAAACAACGATGTATTATTCGATTGACATGATTTTTTTTTTATTCAAAAGATAATCTCGTGGCATTACATTTTAAATATGATTTCTGGAATATGACTGCCACGGCTGGCTCGGATGCAGTCCAATCTGGACGTCCAATTTTCGATGACTTTTTCCAACATTTGTGGCCGTATATCGGCAATAACACGGCGAATGTTGTCTTCCAAATGGTAAAGCGTTTGTGGCTTATCCGCATAGACCAATGACTTTACATAGCCCCACAAAATAGTCTAGCGGTGTTAAATAACAAGATCTTGGGGGCCAATTCACAGGTCCAAAACGTGAAATTAGGCGGTTTTCAAACGTGTCTTTCAATAAATCGATTGTGGCACGAGCTGTGTGACATGTTGCGCCGTCTTGTTGGAACCACAGCTCCTGGACATCATGATTGTTCAATTCAGGAATGAAAAAGTTAGTAATCATGGCTCTATACCGATCACCATTGACTGTAAGGTTGTGGCCTTCATCGTTTTTGATGAAGTATGGACCAATGATTCCACCAGCCCATAAAGCGCACCAAACAGTCAGTTTTTCTGGATGTAACGGTGTTTCGACATACACTTGTGGATTAGCTTCACTCCAAATGCGGCAGTTTTGTTTGTTGACGTAGCCATTCAACCAGAAGTGCGCTTCATCGCTAAACAAAATTCGCTTATGAAAATCGGGAACAACGGCAATCTCGTTTTGGGCCCATTCGACGAATCTACGCCTTGCTTGATGATCGTTTTGATGAATTGCCAAACCAAACTGAGAATAAATCACTTGACAGTTGTTAAATCGGTCGCTATCTTGGAAAGTAATGCCAACTTAAACTTCTATACCAGGAAAAAAAACACTCTTTACATTATTATAGATGAAGATCCAGTTTCCCTGCCTGTTGTTTATGTTTTGTTTCCCTTCAAATGGATTCAACTTTAAAAAAATGTACTTAAGTTTTAAATGAAGCAACAGTACTATTCATGTAATTACCAACAATTGTTTTGCTATTAATGTTGTACTCCAAACTCATTTCTTAACTTTTTTTTAGTCAGTATATTTTCTCGGGTCATATGGAATACGATACTTTTACCATATCCGATATGCCATTTTAGAAAATGAACCTTTAAACCGAAGGACAAATTTGGTCAGCTAAAAAATATGACTACAGTATTTTAAAGTACAATTTTTTAAGTGTACATTATGCTTAGCTTCAATGTTAAAGTTACATGTATGCACTAGTCAGTTAATTTGTTTGAAAACTTGTCTGCAAAAACTTCTGAAAATCGCAAAATACACTTTGTCCTGTACTGAGTCAAACGGCAACAATAAGCGGTCAACTCTCACTACAATACACCACAAGAGAGTCTTTCTTTTGCCCTTCAAGGTTCTCTTCGCATTACCAGCTACAAACAAAGCCAAGACCTCGGTACTCCACATTACCCGTCTATTCCATAATACCCGACTCTCGTCTATACTTTTGTTAGAATTCCAGGTGTAAGTACTTAACATACAGTGGACCACAAAAGTGTTCGTATACTTGTAATTTCCAATAAAATTTAAAGTTTTCGACTAATAAAAATTCATACATCGGATTTGTAATTTTTTAATGATGTCTGCAACTTATTCTTAAAGGAATGACATAATTAGTTTTTTTAAAAATAGTATAACTATTATTTTAAAAAATTAATAATCAAAAAGCTACTAAAAATTACGCCACATAAGTCTTCGTACACTTAAACAAAAATCTCAACATAGCTTTAAATATTGTATTTCTTTCTTAATTTGGTACTTAGTAGAATATCTCTTTTAGTGTTCACAACAACTTTTAAACGTCTTGGTATAGATTTAATCAATTTTTTGTAATTTCTACATCGATTTCCCTTCATGCTTCTATGATTGATTTTACTTCCCATTATGTGTTTATATGTCATGTTTTCTTTTTTTTAGATCAAATTCTCACCAGATATGTTCTAATGGGCTAAATAAACTGATTGAGGAGGTGTTTTCAGATTTTGGTATCAGTTATAGAAGCATCAGCGACATACATTGAGAGCAGTGCGTTTGGCGTTATTATCCTGTTAAAAAACGAAGTCGCCTGCAATGTCCAAATTTTGGGCGGATAATTTAACTTTTCCTTTTAAAATATTTAAATAGAACTTATGATTCTCAATACCATAAAAAAATACCAAATTACCTAATCCTGAAGCCCATTTACACCACCACGCAAGAACACCTCCACGCTTCAGCTTGGAGAGTGAGAAATTCTTGTTTCACATAAATTCATGGGATAAAATTCCTCCTTTTATCATTAACAAACTATTATGTGCCCATCACTGGCATAGCTAGCTCTGAGGGGGCCCTGTAACGAAATTCTTTCGGGCCCATTTTTAGATATGAGAGTCGTGTTAGTGAGACTGTAGTTATGCATGTTGGGGCCCATGTAGCTTGGGGACCCCGTGTCATTGATACGGTGGTAGCTACGCCCCTGGCACCCGTCGAAACCAAATACGTTGAATTGTCTGTCATTACAATTAATTTGCTGTCAATTTTGAATTTTCTGAAACTTAATCCCAAGAATTTAGTTGGATCAAAATGAGCCATTGAGGTGGAAGTGTTCCTGCGTGGAGGTGTAAATCGGCATCAGAATTAGGTAATTAGTTTTTTTATGGTATTATGAAGCATGAGCTCTATTTAAATATTCAAGAGAAATTTTAAATTGTCCGCTCAAAATTTGTATTTGGAGAGGACTTCATTTTTTAACAGGATAATGACGCCAAGCGCACTACTTTCAATCTACACCGCTGGTGCCTCTATAACTGTCCCCAAAATCTAAAAATGTCTCTCAATCACTTTATTTAGACCAGTAGAACATATTTGGTGAGAATTTGATTTAAAAAAAATAAAATGTGACATATAAACGCATAATGCATGTATGTTCGGATATGCTTTATAAGTCATAAGCAGCGAGTAATCCTGCGTCAATCGAGATCGATATTCTGTTTTAAAGGCAGCTAATTTTGGAAAGCTGGTTTCACACACAATTATGTCAATGCAAACTAAATCGAAATATTAAATTCCTTTTTTTTAAATCGGCTTGTTGATTTCGAATCGATAACCAAGATATTTTTTTTTTAATGCGCAGTGTTTCATTGCTTAAAATATCAATTAACAGCTATTCCTTTCATTTAAAGTGATTTTGGGATTATATAAAAATATCAAACGAAAATCAGTAACGTATTAAATCTAATTTATTATCTGGAAATGTGTGTGTGTTTGAAGATTTTCAAAACTTTTCCTCGCGATTTGATCATATGGTGGAAAATTATGTTTATAAATAACAAAATTCTATCTTATTTTCTTTAGTAAATCCTGAAAAGCTCGGAAACTTGTATGTGAGTTTTTATTCCTGACCAAAATATTAGCTTTTTTTTTTTAAAGTTTCAGTTTGAATAATAAAGTAAGTAATAATGGACAAACAATTTTAAAGGTGTAGGAGAGAAAAACTTTTATTAAGTTGACCAATTTAGTTTATAATATAACACAATAAGTAAAAAGAAAGAATAATTTAAACATTCACTAATATTAAAAAGATAACTGAAAAAGAAAGAAAAGAAGATTAAAAGAAAACTGTAACTCTGCCTTTTTTTCAATTCTTTTGACTTAAATAATGTTTATCGGTTTTTTAATTAAACTTGAAAAATAAAGAATCTTATCTCAGTGGCGCAACAGTTCACGAGGGTTAAGGCCTACTGTGCCCATCTCAGTGTTCATGACCTTGAGCATTGAGGTACAAGAGATTTCCGATCAGGTAGTCAGTCTAATGCGAAACCTCCATTTTTTAATTCCCAAGCAAGCTTTGTACTCATTTATCGACCCACTGAAGGGACGAAAGGCTGAGTTGACCTTGCCCAAGCCGGGGTTTGAATCTTGGGTAAGAAACAAATAAACTAAACTAAACTCAGTGGGGCAACAGCTCATGTGGGCCAAGGCCTGTTGCGCTCATCAGTATACGTGACCCTTAGGCGCTGAGGTACATGAGCAGATGTCCCGATCAGGTGGTCAGTGAAGCGAAACACCCAGCGTTTTGTCCCCAAGCAAGCTTGGTACTCATTTATCGACCTACTGAAGGGATGAAAGGCTGAGTCGACCCTACTCAGACCGAGAATAGAACCCTGGATTTGTGGTGTGGAAGCGCAATACGCTACCACTCGGCCCTTAAGAAGTAAATAATGAATAATAATGAATTTTAATAATGAATAACAAATATTCCCAAACTTTTTTTGTCTCATATACCCCTTGCCATGTTATTTTTGGGTTTAGGGTAGACCCCTACATACTTAATACTGAATTTTTGCAAATTTATCAAAAATGTTTTTTTTTTGCCAGCTGGCAGAGAGCTGCTTACTTTAAAAGATTTAAATTTCTAACTCTAGTGAAGTATAGTGTTTAAAACTTAAAACAGACTTGTTAATTAATTAAATTAAAAAATTTAACTAATTCATAAAATAGCTGTTACATACAGTAACTGAGAAACAAACAAATGCTGTTAATGGGATGGATGAATCTGGTGCTTTCAAAATTGTTGTGATATCTGTTTCTAGACTTTAAGATCTTCCTTAGTGCCTATTCCGATCAGCTCCTCTTGTAATTCGACATTTAGTTGGATTTTTTTCAATGTGACCAAATTTATTCATTGCCAACTGTGATATTACATAATCAAAGCATTCTCAAACCTAATTTCAAAATCTGTATAAAAAGCATTTAAATGTTGAACGTACGTTAGAACGTCATTTTCTTGGCAGATTGTCTGTGACAAATTGAGAAACTGTGAAAATTTGGGACATCCAAAATTATACTTTTTAGCTTAATTCCAGCAGGAAATGCCGAAGTGATGGTCCTTGTAACTGCAAATTGGCTTCATTAAATTTAGTAAATTGTTAAATAGATAAATCTGGTTTCCATTTGATTAAATTTTCTTTTAAAATTAAAGTCATGATCTGGTTTAATGAGAGCCACTATCATAGACCCCAAAATTATTTCTTTGCTGACGGGAACCTCTTGTTGGTCGTCACAGACCCCTAGGGGTTGATATAGCCCACTTTGGGAATAACTGATGCATAGCATATTTATTAGGACGAGATCCATTTTTTTTCGCATTTGCAAAAACTTTTTTAATAAATTTTATGTAAGTCTATACCATTGTAATTTGTATTTGAAAAAAATAAATATATGCAAATTTTTGTACGGAATTTTTCACATACGCAAAAAAAAAAAAAAAAAAAAAAAAAAAGGAATGTACCTTTAAATAAATTTTTCTAAGCATTGGAACTGAAAGTTTCCTTAACGTTGCTGTAAAATCTGGGGGAAGAGAAACACACGCACTCTAGTTTTTTTTTTCTCTTCCAGATCTAAGAGGTATACAATGGATCTAACTTCAATTAAGGGATTTTTTTAATGAATCATGTAAACAAAATGGAGCGTTAAGCTTTGCTAGTAGAACAGAACAAAAATACAAGAGTGAAGATATCCAAAATATACGCATCTCAATGACTTCAGTATTAAACATCTTTTAAAAATATTTAGTACTATATATGCATAGTTCTGTGTATATATTACACTTTTAGCATTGAAAATGCAATACCATGTAGGACTAGTGATGTCATAACTAAATTTATTAGATCCCTCATGGCATAACAAAGAATTTGAAACTACAGCCTTCTGCGAAAAGTGCGTCGATATTGAAAGAAAGGGGTATTAAAATTTTTTTGTAGGGAAATGCAGCTTGTCCACACACATTGTCAAAGTTGATCAAGTGAAGCAGCTGGAGGTGCATGTGACGTCACTCACACTCTATTCATCATGAAACTTGTTTTATAGGCTATGAATTGGGGGAATAGACAGATGAAGATAGTATTGCAATCTGAGGGGGAGGGGGAAGGCATTTTGAACATTGTGATCGACGTGCCATCAGACCCTTTGAGACCTTTTTGCCCTTTTGAGGTGTGGCCGAAGGTCATAGATAGGGAAGATTAGGGAGGAGAACACGCTTTGCGCTAGCGATAACACTCTAGCGATATAGTGATAGCTGCTGTTTGTACCCGCTTTGTACGGGAATCCAATATCAGTTTAAATCATTATGGCAGCGTTCCTCAAACTGTGGGGTGCGCCCCCTTGGAGGGCGTGACAATTCTACGAGGGGCGCGCGAGCATATTGAAAAGTCGAAAACAAAAGATTATTTAAAAAAATTATTAATTTACTGAAAGTAAAAAAACAAACAAAATACACATTCTGACATAATAAAAAATAAAATACACATTTACACTAATTTATTGCACTTATAAATGTATCAGTGCTACACAATGTATTTTATAATTAATTTAGCAATACTATGTTAAGAACAAGTTTATTAATTACCAGTGACTCCATGGGCTTGTCATATATAAAATTATATACAAAAATTAACGCTTATCTTGATAATTTGTACGTTTTATAATTAATCCCTTAACTGCCGATTAAAAGTTACGTGATTCGCCTCCTAATGCCAACGGTTTTCCACGTAGGCACGCGTATGTGATGTATTGGAGGGGGTGGGGAAGGAATACAGAAGCAAAAATAATCTGAAATAAGTAAATCCTCCGCAAATATTATCAAGGTCCTTTTATTGCATTCCAATGCCTTCGTAATAATTTTATGGATAGTAGTGCACAGAAAAGATCGTACTTCGGAAAGACGTATATATACGTCAGGGGGAAACACTTTGTTTTAGCTAAACGTTTATATACGCCGAGGGTGCTTAAGAGGTTAAAGTTGTGCCGTAATTTTAGTGTCAAAATATAGTTTTCTTGAATTTCATGCGTTCTTACTGTATGAGGGGGGGGCGATGAAAATTATGATTGAATATTGGGTCGCGAATATTGCAACCTTGAGAAGCACTGCATTATGGTATTGCATAAGGCAACAATACAGCGCGATCAATCTTTAAGATGTCTCCAGACTAATCCGATCCTCATGGTCAAAGACCAGTGGCGCACGCAAGGCGGGGAGGGGGTCCTGGGGGTCCGGACCCCTCCAAAGCCTTGATTTTTTTCCGATTGATTATAATTCTAAGTATATAGTACGTAAAATTTAATTAAGTATTCGTTATTAATGATTAATTTTATTAATTAATGCTAATTATTTATTCAATAATTAGTTTTTGTATTGTGTTTTGTTCCCGAAGATCGACAAAATTAAAAGGAGCACGATACAAGAATGGTGAACTTTCGACCCCCCCTTGAAAAATTCCTGTGTGCGCTATTGTCAAAGACAGAACTATTATTGTCTGAAAACTATATCGTAGCATTCGGTTGTTTATGTCCACCATTCAATGCACCATTGTAGACATAAATACATGTAGATCTGAGACAAAAATAATCATAGAAATGGACACTTAGTGGACATTCCAATGTACTGCAAAAACAAATGAACAACTCTATTTCTTTCTTAGAAACAATACTTTCTCGATAGAATTCAGGAATATGGTTAAATGGTACTTTATTCTTCGATTCATTCTGAAGTTGTTCACTCAACACTACCGCAGGAAAAAACAACCTCAATCTTCTTTAAAAATAAACGTGATCTCCTTGTTAGTGATGCTCCCAGGGCTTATGATGCTTATTTGTGCTGACATCCTATTCATTTGCATATCTTATCGTTGAATACACACGGTAAAAATCTCACATAATTTGGATATTTTCTCTCTTTTGATGCTGCGCCTGTGGTAACCTAGTGGTCATAGCCACGGACTCATGGTCAGCTTGTTATGAGTTCGAGCCTAATGCCGCTGAAGACCCGACATGTAGAGGGGTCCGTTGCACTTTAAATCTGTCGAGGCTCAAACATCCTCCCATTGGCGGGATGTGGCAGTTAGGAGAAGAGGGTGCCAGCTTAAGTGTCGTCTTCATCACTTGACCACGGTTTAAAATTACAAGGTTCATCGTCTAAGCCCTTTCCGGGTGAGCTCGATTCCTTTGGGCATTCCGCCAATAGCCCTCGCGTAGACTGATAGTGCGACGTTAATATATTATTACTCATATTTATGGTATTGCATTTTGGGTGGCCAGCTTCGTACTCAGTGTTGATCCTTTCAATGAATGATAAAGATCTAATATCTGAGAAATATGGCTCTCTCTCACGTTTCTCCTTTTTCAAGCTTTGTTAAAGAAGTCTAGAATTTCCCCATTGTGCATAACACTTAGATAAATTAATAAAATTTGATAAAATAAAAGTAATCCGTATTTCCAAGCAATTACATATTTCTCTTTGATATGTATTTCGAAAGCAAAAGGTGCATCAAATCAAGATGAGCACTTGTGAGTGCTGTTCCTAACAAAAATTTGTTTTACAAACTAATGGAATCTTTTGTTCATTTGGTGGAACTAAACCGCAAGTTTTCATCTGTTGTGTTGCGAAGAGAGTGAAGTATCAACAATAGCAATTAAATATTTATTAAGTAGCGTTTCCGGAGTGCGAGTGCAGTGCCAGGAGGAGCGGCTCTAACAGGGGGAAAGAGAGGAGGGGGCATTTGGATCAAATGCGAAAAAAAAAATTTTTTTTTTGTCACAAAAAATATGATGCATTTTCTGAAATATTATTAGGTCTGAATTTGGTATTTCATTTAACGTATGTATTTTTTTTATTTTGTACTCTGTATATTCAATAATAGTTTTCTTTTATGTTGAAACTTGAAGAGTTCGAGGCGGGAGTACATGTTTAATCATGAAACTTAATATTATTCACTAGTAACTTTCTCCCTATCGCGGAGTGAGGTCACATCGAAATTTCTTTCCCCTTTACGATGTCCAGTTTCAGCTATCCAAAAGGGGACAAGGGTAATAAGAAGTTTTGGTAGATAGAGAGCCACTGGAGATGTTTTATTTTAGTCTTGAGTGTAGTTAACTCAATGATTGTGTCAACTACACTATCAATCACAAATAACTTGTGATCCCCACCATTAGTAGACTATTTTTCAAAGAAATTGGCCTGCTTAAATAGACAATTCCTTCTCTTTCATTTCACTCGTTTGAAATAATAACAAGTAATTATGTCGTTAATTTTGAATTTTTAGGACTTATAATATATATAGATATAGATATAGAAACATATATATAGAGAGAAAGAGGCGGCATTTTCCATTTTTGTCCGGGACGGCAAAACTGCTAGAGCAGGCCCTGGTGCCAGACAAAAGATCGCGGAACCTGTAAGGGTGAGGCCGAGTTATGTTATTGAATGAGTTTTCGAGACTCTACTGTATTAGGAATAAATCAGTAACTGAGGTCAATTGAAATCTTCTTTTACCAAACAGTAATGAACGTTATATTTATTTATAATGTTACCATTATAATTATTTAGTATTTAATAGATGTTAATAAAATACTGGTATTTATGTTAGTACAGAAGGAAGGAGTTATTATTTAGGAACAAGAAAAAGAAATAAGGAGGAGATGGCAGGTCTATAATTACACGTTACACCAAACATGAAATAATTTAGATCAGTGATGCTCAATCTGTGGCCCACCAGCCTTTCCTGAGTGGCCCTTTAAAAGCCCATTCTACTAAGAAATTTAATTATCTAAGAACTATGTACTAAAAATTTTAGCGGCAAATTCTATCAATCAAGAAATCAAATCCATCGATTTCTCTATCAATTTGCTTTTTTCACACACACACACACAATTCCCCTATTAGCTCTCTCTCTCTCTATATATATTTATCTTGTTCAAATTTTCAATCATTAATAAAATACTTTCTATTCCTCTAATCAAGTTCAAATAATTTTTTAAAACTTGTAATGGATGACACTTGATGTTAATGCAGTTTTTTCAAATATTAATTAATAAATTAAATTATTTACCAGTTTTCGACCCCAGCTTAGATTCGCCTCCATTGTTGTAACAATGTAATTGTTAAAACAATGACAAAAGTTGGCGTCCAAAACGGATTTTCAAACTAGCCAAACCGGGTGTGCATTGTTACAACAATGTAGACAACGCATGCTTTTTTTCAATTCCTACTATTAGTTTACTCTCTTCCTATATATATGCAGTCGAACCTCTATATTGCGAATATTTCTATACAGCGAACTTTTTCCTGGAACCTTGAACATTTCACGATTTTTATCGTAAAATAACCTCTCTATGGTGAAGTGCATTTTCTGTAAAACGAACTTTTTCTTTTGGGATTCAATTTTTGTTCTCCCTTTTATTAAAATTATTTCTGAAAAAATTTCAAGTTCTTTAACACATTTTATAGTGGTCATAAATCTTGAAATTGTTTTATTAGATCCTAACTCGTCGAGAGCAATATAGTTCTGGATGTTTCATCCAAGAAGTGCAACCCTTAACTCCCATTGCCCAGTTCATTAGAAACATCTTCGATATCCTCTTTCACCCTCAGTAGAGTTGTCCCGTGTTCTTATTATAAAATAATGTATGTTTAATATTGCTTGTATGTTTTATATATAAATTATAAAATGTCCTTCAAATTCAGAAATTTTAGTATAAAATTATTTTTTTAAAATTGAAAATACAGTGAATTCTCTTCGACATTCTTCTTTCTTGTTTTCCTTGCAGATTTTCTTTAGTTTTTCTTTTTTGATGGGTAAGATATATAAAATAAACATATATTAATTTAAAAAAAGGTGTGAATAATTACTTTTTTTAATATATAGTGTGTTTATGAATTTAAAATTTGTTTCATGGGGTTTCTCAAGTATATTAAAAAAAGAACCTCTATATAGCGAATTTTCCATATAACGAACTTTTTTCCGGGATTTAGCGACTTCGTTATATAGAGGTCCGACTGTAGATTTCTTTATTTATATGTATATATCTTGTTCAAATTTTCAATCGTTAAAATGAAATACTTTCTATTCCTCCATTCAAAGTAGGAATTGACTTAAAATTTTTTTTTGTTATGTTATATATACTTGTTTGATAGTAGAATATAAACAAGAAGCTTGGTCTTCAAGGTCAAATTAAGCTCATTTCAGACCCCGGGTGCTGAAGATCTGCAGGCCCCTTGGCACTGGAGGATCCAAAATTATAACCAGAAAATGTAGTTAAGTTCAGATTATCCGGGCCCCTGGGCACCCACCCCAATTGTCCAATGGATAATCCGGCACTGTTGGTATTGGATTAAAATAAATCGAAACTACCCCGGGACTTATTAAAAGAAACATAAAAGAAAACATTTTTTAATTAACATCTTTTTGTTTGTAGGTTAAGGTTACGTTCAGAACTGTTGTTTTGTAAAAGCGTATAAAAATGGATAATTTGTATGATATTTATTGTCACTTAGATTAGAAAATGTATGCAAAATTGTTTTAAGAATATTATTACAGTAAGAAATTATTTAAATGCAATATTTTGACAAAAAATGAACATAGAATTACCTATTTTCAAAACATTCTTCTTTTATGAAACATGCTTCTATAATAATAATATTTTGCCTATACATAGCTCTGATCTCTGTACAAAGTCTGAACTAGGATTTTTGAAATGTATAAATTAGAAGTGGATTTATCCATATTTTAATGCAACAGAATGGAGAAATGTTAAGAAAAAAACAACCGATAGTTATTTCAAATCGTAGTAACGCTGAAAATAATGTGAATTTTTCAAAAGTCCTAGTTCAAGCTCTCTGGAGAAATCTTTGCTTTATATAAACAAAATATTATTATTATCGAAACATTTTTCATCAAAGGAGTACGTTTTGAAAATAGGTAGTTCTAAGTTGTTTTTTTTAGCAAAATATTGCATTTGAATAATTTTTTATTCTAATAATATATTTTTTAAAACTTTTTTATACATATATTCATTCTAATCTAAATGACACTAAATATTATGAAACTTGTCCATTTATACACTTTTTTTTTAAATCACAGTTTCAAACGCAGTCGGATACCTTAATCGTGTGAAAATTTCGTGAATTTCAGTGACGAAAGATCAAGTGGAGGGATCCGAATGACACGTACGATTCGTTTCCAGATGTGTTATTTGTGGACAAAAGGGTTTATTTTGAGAGATAGTGTGTTTGTTTTTTTACTCCCGCTTGTTTACTTCCTTGAAGGGAATTCTTAGAATTATTCTGAGAAATTGATAGTATTTTGACTAAGCCATTAGCAACTTTTAGTGCGGGTCCTGCTTGTTTAACACATGCTTTCGTGTTACGACTTCCTCTACATATGAAATTTCGCGATGTTCTGGCACATACTTTAAAATCTGATAAGACCCAACATCTGCGATATTGATAAAGTGTTTTGCAAGGGTTTCAATTAAAGTAACACAAGTGCATGTTTTTTTTTAATATTTTTGCATTGAGTGTATTTTGGTAATTGAATAAAAGCACAACTGATCTATTTCTGTTAATCTTACAATATCTAAAAATGTGACATTTTTCAGTTAAAAACTCGTTATCGAAGTGTTTTTGCACTATCATTTGGAGATAAAAAAAACACGGAGAAAGTTCTAGAACTATTTTCAGAACTTTTTCTTAAAGTGTATTGAACTCAATGTTACTGTTACCTACAGTGAAGTACACAAGGGGAAGTTCCCATCAGAGCCTTTCTCTCTCTCCTTCTGTGTACACTACCGTTACGGTGTACGTAATGTTTTAAGGCACGTCTCAGAGATATCTTAAGACATGGGTTAACTGGGCCTGGGCCCAGGGCCTCGTCACAATGAGGCCTCGTCTCGTTCTCAACTCATCCTTAATAACATCAAGATTCGAATAGTTTTGATGGTCAAATGTTATTTTCGAAAGGTTGTATTATCCGAAAATCTAGGAATTTCGGATGATACGTCAACTGGCTACATGTGATAACCGTGGTCCAGGCATAGGCCCAGGCCTACCACCATACATAATCATGACTCGTTCAGTCAAAAGACGGTAGTCGTCAGTCGAGCTGGTCTGTACGTTTGTGTCATACACATTTATTTGCTTCGGGTTATTGTTTGTACGAGTATTTTAAACGTATCCTACGTTTGAAACGTATCTAATTTTATGGGGCATAGGTGGAGCTTATTTTTGCGTAGGAGCCCAGGGCCTCAAGAAGTCTTAAGATGTCTCTAGGGGGTGTCAAACTCTTGGCCCACGGGTCGCATGAGACACGCAATGAACATTTTTGTGGCCCGGATAACATATCGGTGCACAATAATATTTAATAAAATTACAAAGCGACGTAGAATATAAAGATAAGATAGAATTCGCTAAACGTTTTTTTAATTACACTTTTAATTTTTTTGGCTACTATTATTTTGCTACATTTTTTGCTTATATTTATTTCGAATAAATTTATTAATTTTTTTTTAACTTTAAAAACATGTGGTCCTCAACTTAATATTAAATAGCACTTGCAAACCGTAATCAGGGCAGTTTTTAACCTTCCCGGTGCCCTAGGCACTTCAAATTGTTTCATCCTCCCTCACTATTTCCAGGGCATCCTCTCCTTCAGTTCTTACTTTGTTAATTTTAGTTCGGTAGCGATTTTCCCTTTAC
Source organism: Trichonephila clavipes (assembly GCA_019973935.1). Taxonomy (NCBI): domain Eukaryota; kingdom Metazoa; phylum Arthropoda; class Arachnida; order Araneae; family Nephilidae; genus Trichonephila; species Trichonephila clavipes. Next base: position 2,096,939 of record BMAU01000458.1, on the reverse strand, counting down.
TCTCTTATTTTTTCCCATTTCGTTTGTTTTTGCTCTCTTGTGAGATTTCCCATTATCCACCACCAGTAGCGCCTACAGAAATTTTTCAAGGGGCTCCAGGATCGAAAGTCCACCATTCTTGCTTCATGCTCCTTTTGGTTTTGCCGATTTCCAGGAACAAGAAACAGTAAAAAACTAATTATTCAATAAATAATTAACATTAATTAATAAAATTAATCTCTCATTAATAACAAATATTTAATTAAATTTTACATACTACCTACTTAGAATTATAATCAACCGGGGGGGAAATCAAGGGGTTTTGACCCCCTAGGACACCCCCCTTGAGTGCGCCACTGTCCACCACCAAAAGATAGACGTTTTCCTGGACTGGCAGCGTAAGGAAAGGATAATGGCATGGTTTCGCCACTCTTGTTCATTTCTTACTACCTTACGGCATCACGGACCCCTCGACCACCCTTTTGTAAATTAGCACTGTAAATAAATGAAATCGTTTACAATTACAGTACTAAGGATATATTATTGTATGAACTGTTTATTAATTTGTTAATTGTCATCTTTTCCATCGCTAATCTCGCTTTACTATCTTTTACCTTTAGACATCTTTATTCAATTCCTACACTATTAGCTCACAGTCTCTCTCTATGTATTTATATATATATTTATTTATTTATTTATCTTGGTGGAATTTTCAATCGTTAATAAAATACTTTTTAAAGCGCTCAATTGAGCTGTCAATTTTATATACAGGATTATTTTGGATGACAATACAATAATATAATAATAATTAATAAAAATCAGTTGATTAAAACTAATTATTTAAAGATTTACAAATACAACCACGTTGGCATCATTTTTGGCGACTTGTGTCAAAACTTGAAAAGGTTTTTTTCTCACGTGTTAAAGTATTCAGTTGAACTGAAATTTATATACACGATTGTTTTGGATGACAATACTATACTTTAATGATAATTAATAAAAATGAATGACCACTTAATGTTGTGATTCTGTCCTATGTATACACATATTTATATTAATTGTAACTATTTAATAAAAAGTAGCTAAAATAAAAATTTTCTTTGTTGATCTAAGTAGGAATTGACTTAAAAATCTTTTTTTTATATTACTTGTTTTCTATTGAGTCTCTATCATTGTACTTGTACAATAAAGGTTTTCGTCGAGTTTTGATCATTACAAAACCATATTGCAATCTATTTCCATTGTGATACGATTTTAAGGGCTTAACAACATCAAACTGTGTATTAAGCTTTTCTTTTCTCATAGAATTCATTTAAATAGCTGCTAAGCGGTGGTACGCATGCTGTAATTTTAATTTTTCTTTTCTTTCATTTTTTTCGTCATCCAATTTTTTGCGCCCTAGGCACGTGCCTAGCATGCCTAAGCGGAAAAGTGGCCCTGCATGAGTTTGTTATGCCTGTTTTACTTATTACTTTGTAGTACGGTGAGCTTTGGTTGAAGGCGGAAGTGGATGACAGTGGATGACAGTCTATTTTTGGGTACCTGGACTGATAAACAGTCCTCAATCCCATATCATGATGTCTGTGATGCAGGACTTGACTTCGTTGGTTTTTTCAGTCTGCGGAGTGACATGTCGGCGATTGGCTGTGGTGATGGAATCCGGGAGGAGGGGCTTAGAGATGACTACTTGGAGTTAAAGTTTTATACGGTGCTGAGAGCTTAGGACTGCTCTCTCAGTGAATTGGAGGTAGAAGTGAATTTAGCCTCAGGCTGGCTGCCCATGGGGGTAAAAGTTAAAAATATATACTTGTCCAGTGGGGTGTAGAGATTAAATAAATATTGAAAGAAAAATAATAAAAAATTTTAAAAAATTTACTAGGGTGCAATAATTAAAAAATTATTGCAGGGATAAAAGCTAAGATTCCCAGGATTGTAAGAATCCAGAAGGATTCTTCTTGGCCTTTTAGTATTATCGTTACAGTTGTAATCGTTTAGATTTAACATATTTACATTATTAGTATTTGGCAAATTATCGAAAAAATTTATAGCTAATTTTTGAATATGTGCTTTAAAACTAGTGATTTTAAGAGCTTTATTTATGCGATCATTTTTCATGTAGCGGCAGGCATTTACAATCATTCTAATATATGAATTCTGCAGAGTATTTAAAATATTAATATTGGTTTTAGCAGCATAACCCCATACTGGACAGGCATTAGCGAGTATTGGACGCATAACGGCTGTATAAAGAAGCACTTTGTTATCTCTACTTAAATGTGAGTTCCGGGAAATTAGGGGGAAAATTTAAACATTATTTTTTTGGAACTTATCGCGAACGTAATATGTGTTGTTTCAAGTTAAAATGTGTGAGTCAAAAATAACGCCAAGATATTTGGTATTCTGAGACCAGGGAATTTGTTTATTGATCATTATGAGAGGGGAGGAATGGTGCGCTTTTTGGTAAAGATGACTGCACAAGATTTTTCTACATTGATACTAATTTTCCATCTGTCGTAATAATTTTCTAGCAGCTTGAGGTGTTTGTTAATGGCAAAGGTAACAGTCTTTAAGTTTTTGTACGTGGCATTAATGGCCGTATCATCCGCATAGAGACTAATATTTGTTCGTGAGTAGCTGGGAATGTCATTTATATAGAGATTGAACAACAGAGGGGCCCGAGCAATGAGCCCTGAGGACACCCTGCAGAGATGGAATGAGAGTTAGATAATGATTCATTTACTCTGATCCGAAAGGATCTGTTAGTGAGATACGAGTGGATGAGGTGAATGAGGGGAGAAGGAATATCGTAAGTAATTAGTTTGAAAGTGAGTCCTAAAATCCAAACACGGTCGAAGGCTTTCTGGATATCCAGAAAGACCACTCCCGTGCTCTTCTTTTTTTGGAAACCTTCCGAAATACTTTCTGTTAGTCTGAGAAGAGGATGAAGGGTAGATAGTTTATTTGTAAATCCATATTGATTAGGGTTAATTAGGCTATTATCATTAATGAATTTTTTAAGTCTATTAAGAATAATGTACTCAGTTAATTTTTACTTAAAGTTGAAAGGAGAGAAATAGGTCTATATGAATTAGGAAGATTTTTATTTTTACCAGGTTTAATAATAGGGAAAATGATAGCTTCTCTTTCCAGTTACTAGGAAAGTGATGAAATTTAAGAATTTTATTGACAAGAATAGTTAGTATGAGGATTAGTTTGATAGGAAAATTTTTTAGCATTTTATTTGTGATAGTATCTTTACCGGGGGCCTTTTTAGAGCTAGTATTTTTAATGAAGTTAATAATTTCATCAGGCATGGCAGGTTCAATTTGAGTAGAAGGAGGGGGGAAGAGAGAAAGGTATTCACAGTTGAGGTGACAACCTCGTCATCTTGATCGTAGTTGTCCTGCATGCGGTTATTTTCAATGAAGTTATTTTTAATCGTATTAGCAAGGAGGTTAGCCTTCTGCGGATCAGTGACGGCCATACCAGTAGCACAGTTCAACTTGAAGGCGGAAAAACTAATTTTTGTCCATATATTGGTTTTAGGGTTGCCATAGTTAACGTAACTAACGTTAATTTTGAACCTATTGGTCAACAGAATTTTAATGAAAAGGAAGGGTAGATAGCTTGGCGAACTTATCGCCCTGCTTGGCGACGAAAAAAAAGTTCAAAAACCGGGGGTGGATTAAAATAGGAGCCAACCCTACTCACTCATCTGATGGTTAAATTTTTTAGGTTGAACTTCAGAAGGAGGATCAGGCGAATAAGAAATATATACACATACCATAAAAAATGGTTTTGAGTCTTTATAATATCGGAAATTTCACATTTTATTTGTTCATTTATATACAGCTCTTGTAAAATTTGAAAGTCAATCTTTAAAAGATTGAACAACTAAAAAATTTTCAGTTGTTGCATTAACCTTATTAAGTGTATAAGAATCTTGCCCACGAGCCTAAAGATGTGGGAGAAAGGGAAGGAAGACTAGCCATGTTCAAAATTACTTAGTTTATTCGCAACACAAACAACAACATAAGTCTGATCAATCAAAACTAAGAGATGCACACAATTAAAGCAACATGTAGACAATTTACGAGGTACGCGAAGTACCTCGTATGACTTTAATTACCAGTAACATTTACTTCTGGTTCAAGTACACAACCTTCCTAGCTATCTAATCTATTTCCAATCTCCAATCACAAATCGTCACCTTAATTATTACAATTATCAAATACTGAATATCTGCATTACATTTTAAATTTGATTAATCGCTGCTCCGCTAACAGCCTACCCTATCTCTCTCCCTCTAACTTGAAAGTCTAGACTTTACATAGTAGTCTTAATTTACATGTTCACGTTCTCTTCTTTAGAGGGAGCGCTTTAATAAAATAGTTTTTAAGGACCAAAGATTTCCCAAGAGGATTTGTTAGTGAGAAATTCGAGGTTAGAGCCGTCCCAAGTGTAAATATAACAAGTAATTTTATGCCAGAACGAGATCCTCCAAATTAACAAGCTAATTTTTTTTCTTCTAAATTTGAAGAAAAAAATCAATCGAAACTTATCTTCAGGATAAATGGAACATCTTGTCAGCCGACACCGCACGTCAAGAATCAAAAAGGATACCATAGAAAAGGCGTAATTGTTATTGTTATAGTAGAGCAATACTATTACATTCCCAATATGATAAACCAGTCATTTATAAAGTCAGTGGAGCACACAAGGGGGAGGATCTTCCCGGTCCAGATCCTCCTCATCACCCTTGACTTTTTTTCGATTAATTATAATGTTATGTATATAATACGTAAAATTTTATTAAGTGTTTGTTTTTATTAAAATTTATTTTATTAATGAATGCTAATTATTTATTCAATTTTTAATTTTTTACTGTTTTTTGTTCCCGATAATCGACAAAATCAAAAAGAATATATTCAATATCTATGGTAAAAAAATTAAAATATTGAGAAAAATAAAATAAAAAAATGATACTCAAAAATTTTTAAGCTCTAATGAGGTTTTTTCCTTTGTCTTTTATAAATATAATTCAGATTTTTTAAATATTTTTTTTTAAAAAAAATAAGCATCAAGAAACGAGCTTTATTGCCTGTAATAAGCTATGAAATCTTAAAGCTAACCTTAACCAGCGCAAAAATATTTACATAGTGAAATTCGTTTCAAATCCTGCATAGTTAAACGACAAGTGTGCATCCCACCTCCATCACAAAGCAAACTTACCTTACAAAGTTGAATGCATTAAAAAATATCATACAATAGAAGAATACATTTTGGTCTTAGAAAGCTATTTAACGCTACCATTGAGAGCACAATACCTCTCACCGCATCAGTTGGTCTTTTGAGCATCAGGGCTGCAGTTAAGTATCAGTCTCATCTTATTGTGCGACGTTGTCAACTTTGCGAATACACACTCCTTTCCCCAACGCGATTTTTACCCCCATTCTGATAAGCATTCATTTGATAATTCAAGCGCTTTTGATAACCGTTGCCATTCTAAAGTTCGAAACTTGTAAACATAACTGGTCTTTCACATACTTCAGGAAGAAAGGCCTATGTGGCAGCTGCACTCCAGTTTCAGCATCACAAAGGGAACGATGAGGCCACGCATTTTTTTTTCACAAGCCGGTGAAGAAAGGCAACAAGGCTTTGTTAGATTTTTGGCTTGATCCTTAGAAAAGGTATTGTTGAATTGGCGACTTGAACTAAAAGCTATCAGAAGTTTTTGTGGAATATTTCGTCACGTGGCTTTTACAAAGCCTTATCGAGACAAACCGAGAAGTGGTAGCGATTTTTGTCTTGGAAAAAGTAGTTTAGAGTTCTTAATTAGAAAGGGAAACTGTTTTATGTCATATATAAAAAATTTAAACCTGAGTGGTTTATCTAAAAATCTTCAAACGTTTTCAACTCACGGATTGATTGATTGATTGATTGATTGAATATTAACGTCGCACTGTTCAGCTACTTTTGGCGACGGACCACGTTGGTCAAGTGACGTGGACGACACCCTGAGCTGGCAATCTTCAAACGGGAGGACGTTTCGTGCATCGCTGCCCTCACGGAACCCCTTTAGTGGTACTGGGCTCGAACCCGTGGCAAAAACGAAGACGGTCCGCTTTTGTTCAACTCACGGAACCCCTCAAGAACAAGAAAGTGTTTTCGTGGAACCCCATTCCATACACATACTTCGAAGAGTATATCTGAAAAGAATATTTAAAGTAGATCAACATGTTATAGGCACCTTATGTAAAAAAAATTATTAAAAATTTATTATTAAAAGTTTTTTTAATCTATTTTTTTAATATTATTTACTTATTAATAATATTAATTTGTGATTCAAGTGTCGCGTAACAATGCATTATATTTTGTAACTAAAATATATGCTAATATTCTTTACACAAACTGTCGAAGTCTAGGTTCAGTGAGATAGAATGCTATAGCATTACATATCCTGAATTTAATTTGTTTTTATATTTTGTTTTTGTAGCCACTTACGTAGAGAAATACGTTTCCCTTAAATACAATGTTCTGTATGACATTAAAATGTTCATAACTGCGTGAGAAATCTCGTGTATTTTTTGCATGAATTTGCAACCTAAAATTTAGAAACTCTGTTCTTGCTTAAATTTAGATTTCAACATCAAATTTGTTAAAATGTTGTTCCCTTTACTTCATTATATGTATTGTCTTCCACGAATATAAAAAAAGTGCATTTTCCATTAAAAACTGTTTAGTTTTGGAAGACATTGTGCAAACTAACGAGTATTAAATTATCTCGTGGAACCCGAGATAGTAAACTATGGAATATATTCACAATCTAGTAGGAAATCTATATATAAAGATAAAACGCACGCGCACGTTTTAATATTCTTTTATTATATTATAGTAAAAGTTTAAAAAGTGTAGCAAAATAAAGTTATATGTAAATAAAATTTTCAATTTTAAAGTATAGAGGAGATGTGAGCTTTAGATACTTATAACTATATAAACTTCATAGAGAATGTGAATCCATTTTGCATTCATAGTTATTTCTTTTAGATTCTTTTATTGTTACTCGGGAGGCCTCTGGGTATGCCTTGTGGAACCCCAGGATTCCACAGCTTGAAGACCACTGGTCTATTGCAACAGAACTGAATCTAAGTTCATCGTGCAGCAATTCCAGCTACCATAAGGCTCTAAAGAGATCAAAATTCCTCAGAATTTAAGAAAAAAAAATCCTCTAAGAATATGACTACTTGAAGCAATTTGTACATATATTTAATACCAATTATTTGAATTATATTAAATAAAATTACAGTTTTAGTTAATATTTATGTTTATAATATTAGTTTAACTTAACTTTTAGAATTAACAAATTGGCTATAATGAGGTCTTTCTGCTTACTAACTTTGAATCATTTCATAGACTACTGAATCCAGCAGTAGAGCACACAGGAAGTTTTCAAGGGAGGGGAGTCCGGGGTCGAAAGTTCACTATGCTTGTATCATGCTCCTTTTGATTTTGTCGATTTTCGGGAACAAAACACAGTAAAACTAATTATTGAATAAATAATTAGTATTAATTAATAAAATTAATCATTAATAACAAATACTTAATTAAATTTTTCGTACTATATACTTAAAATTGTAATCATTTGGAAAATAAATCATGGGCTTTGGGGGTGCCCCCCCCCCTTGTGTGCGCCACTGGAATCCAGCAAATGTTGGTCCTTTGAATCGGCAGTGATCTGAGTTTTTCAAATACATCTTTTTGGCTAGTGACCACTTTCATAATTCATAATATTTATCCATTTCATTTACGGCTTAGCTCTGCATTATAAAGAGGAGAAAGATTGTCTAGTCCAGGGGTGGCCAACCTGAGGGCCACATGTGGCCGGCCTTGAATAATTTGGCGGCCCGCGAGATATTCATCACAACTTTACAAAATGCGACTATTTTGTGCAATATTTTCATTTTAATGTTCTTTTAACGAATAAATCCCACAATTATTATTATTTTCTCCATTTTGCTTTTGTCAGTGCGAATCTTTTTTTCTATTCCTTCGAAAATGAAATTTTCATCACACATAAATCCCACTCAAAGTTAACGGACGAAACCCTGTAACATCAATCACGATGCGCAAGTAAATGCATTTGAGAACGACTTGCAAAAACTAAGTGAAAGAGTTGAGAAACAAATATCTCCCTAATTAAATAATTTACATATTATTTGATCGTTGCATTATTATTATTATATTATTCACGTTTGTATACATGAAAAACAATGAAAACCAGTGGCGCACACAAGGGGAGGGGGTCCTGGGTGTCCAGACCCCTCCCCCAAAGCCCTTGATTTTTTTTCTGATTGATTATAATTATAAGTGTATAGTACGTAAAATTTAATTAAGTATTTGTTATTAATGAGATTAATTTTATTAATTAAAGCTAATTATTTATTCAATAATTAGCTTTTTACTGTGTTTTTTTCCCGAAAATCGACAAAATCAAAAGGAGCATAATACAAGAATGGTGAACTTTCGACGCCGGACCCCTCCCCCCTTGAAAAATTCCTGTGTGCGCTACTGAGTGGCGCACACAAGGAGAGGGTCTCCGGACCCTCCTAAAGCCCTTGAATTTTGTTCCGAGTGATTATAATCCAATGTATTTAGGTCGTAAAATTTAATTATTTGGTATTAATAATTAATTTTATTAGTTATATTTTTTTTACTGTTTTTTGTTCCTGAAAATTGATAAAGTCAGAAGAATATGTTGTGTGGCGTATTGGAGTATGATACGAGAACGGTGAACTTTCGACCCTGGACCCCCTCCTTCCCCCTTGCACCACTGATGAAAGCAATAATATTATATCAATCTATTTTAAATTCTCACTGCAATAAATGTAATGGGTCCAAATCTAATATAAAGTTATATATTTTTATTTGCGACCCGCGGAATTATAACGTTTTTGCGTAGAGGCCCAGCGAGGGCCTGCTATATTTGTAGGTATTAAAACATTCATTTTAGGGAATTTTGATATTCCTCATCTATATTTATTTCTCTCTCTCTGTTTATGTATGCATACATATAGTGTGTTAGAGTGTTTATATTTTCACTTGTCTGAAATAAATTTTAAAAAATGTTAAATGATCCATTCGACTGCTTGATTGAGAAAGTTTTCAACGGAGGAACTAATGAGTTTAAATTTAGAATTCAAATTAAAGTTATCATATAAATTAGTTTGTTGATCATATAACGAAATTTTTATGTTTTTTGAAACTGATGTTATATATTTAACCTTTATAAAAAAAACCGCGCGCGCTTACGATATCCTTAAATTTGTTTCAATCAGATTTTTAAAAAATTAGTTTCATTTATATTCGTACAAATAAAAAGCTTTCATCTGTCAATTATCGTTATTGAAAAACGAGTCAAAAATTAAGAGTAAATTGAAGTGGATTTATATATATATATATATATATATATATATATATATATATATATATATATATATATATTATTATTATTATTATTATTATTATTATTATTATTTTTGTTTAAATCTGAACATCGCTGAAGTTTAAAAAAATGACAAAAATATACATGTGATAAGAAAATTCATGAGAAAAAATGTTTTTTGAAAGCATTTCTATAGTTGGTTAAGGTAAACAATTTACTCTCCACGCACGCACCAACGTTCCGTTAAATTTATTTCGATCACATGTGTTTTACAGAATATGACACACACATATAAATAGAGTTAATTATTCTCTCTTTCTCTCTGTCTCTCTCTCTATATATACAAGGTCCCTACCTATACATCCGAAAACACCCATATAAAATATGTTATATACTGTTTGGATTTAACAAATTAATTTTATATAGTCATTCCTTTAAAAAAATAATTAGGCACAAAAAATTTTATTAATGTTCCTCAAAATAGTAATTTTTGTCAACGAAAATTAAAATTCAATTTAACTACAGCATCCGAGCTATATCTCCGAGTTTTTCTAGAAATGTAAAATAACTGGGAGAAATTCAGAATTTAAAAACTGAACAAAATAAATGTAAATAAAAAGCAATCATAAGTTAAGAGCCCATTGGGAAAGAGATGTTCAATTACCGTCAGTCTATTTATACATCTAAGAGTTGTGATGTTACCGAAAGAGATTAATATTTCAATAACTATACAGACCTATTATGCGATACAGTAGTATAATGTGGCTATACACCAAATTGTGGTGTATGAGGGGGGATTTTGTTGCCACAATGGCCTCTGTTCCTTCACAAAGCAGAACCGACTTGGAATTTTATCGCCCTACTGGTTTGAACTGAATAGTTTACAATGGACTTTAAACCTTTTTAGGGTTAGCAGGGAACTCTTAGTGACAAATTCGGTGCGTTGTGAGCTAAATGGAGAAGTTTGGCAGTCATTCTGAAGGTGTAAAGTATTGTCCGTTTTGTATGGTGGGGAGATCAGATACGCCCAACGTTCAATAGAAGTGTGTGAGAGAAGTTTATAAGAATTCAGTCATCGCGTGGCATTCGTTTACTGATTCTGTAGCCACAAATTCATTCATCCGAATCGTAACCGTAATAGTTGTTTTTAACATGAATCGTTTTAGCTGCAAAGGACAGTGTGAAGAAATAGCCATGATTTGGTATGACGTTACTTTTGCGTATAAAAATGAAAAGGGCTGATTTTAGAATATCTCTTAAGATTTGATGGAGTGAAATAAAGTTCATAAAATTTAAACAACGTTCAAAATACAGAAGACCAATTTATCCAACCTTAAGACTAATTACCGTAAAATTCGGCATATAACACGCACTTATAACACAAAAAAATAAGATCGAAATTCACGGGGGCGCGTTATATGCCGGGTATAAAAATGAGAACTTTTTAAAAAAAGTAAGAATAGGGGGGGAATTGACTTCAACACAGATCGAAATACTGTGTATTTAAAAGAAATGGCATACATAAGGAACTTAAAATGTTGTAGTGCTAGAAATATACTAATTTTTTTTCCAAAGCTTGAAATAATACCTCGGGTGAGTGAGTGAGTGAATATTAACGTCACACTGTTCAGCTACACGAGGGCTTTTGGTAACGGACCACGTAATTTTGAACTATAGTCAAGTGACGCAGACGACACCTGAGCTGGAACCCTCCTAACTACCTGACCACACCAACGGGAGGACGCTTCAGCTCTCGACAGATTTAACGCGCATCGCTACCTTATACGGCGGGTCTTTAGTGGTACTGGGCTCGAACTCATGGCATGCCTGCCATGATTCGATACCTTTATCACTGGGCTACTGCAGCCCTATAATACCTCGGAGAAATGACTTCAAAATATAAGAGCATTGAGCACGTACATTTCAGATTTCTTCGAAAAAAGGTGGGTGCACGTTATACGGCAAATTTATCTAAAAATTGAAAATTGTAGCTTGAAAGTATAGGTGTGCGTAATAGAGCGATGCGCGTTACACAACGAATTTTACGCGGTAATATTTTGTTAACCAAGTCATGAACCTAGTACCTAGAAAGTGAACTAGTCATACTGGTATTATTGCAACAGGATAAAAAAAATAACTCTCAGGACTGATCCTAGGGTGTCGACCTCCCGCGAAAGACCTAATGTGCCGCCCCTCTGAAGAATGTTTCATATTTTGACTAGCACTTAAGGTTGACGTTATGAACTCATCTACCTGCATAAAAAGTAAAACATTAATAAAAATGCAAGTAGGCACAAAAATCACTGTTTTCCCTTATTTTATTTTTTTAAATCGTAAGGCTATTATGAAACTGAAAATTTTAATTTCACTAATGCATATTGAATTTAAACACTCATATGTCTTACCATATTAGATATTTTTGAAAATTAACTTTAGCAAAAAAAAAAAAAAACTTTTTGAGAGGCATTTGTTAAGCATCGATCAACATTGCCGCTGATAAGTAAGAAAACCTTTTCTACTGTGGTATTGCCAGCTCTGTCACGAATTTTGCTATCAAATGAAGGACGTTTGTAAAGAATAGACAATGCACCAACACACTGCTCTAAGATTCTATTTTTCTTAAACTATGCTATGGTATCAGAAAACCGGAACTTACTTTGATTTACAATAATTTTTTTTCAAATTCAGCATATTTATTCGACTTATAAGTTTTACCTTGTGAAATTCGTAAAATATTTTGCTTGATTAATAGAACTATAAGCGGCCTAAGGCCGTCCCTTGTTTTTTGTTCTGCATGCCTGCTATGATCGGCCCTTATAACTCTATGTTGCTTTTCGATAACTCTATATGTTGCTTTTCGATTAATAGAAAAAAAGGCCGTCCCTTGTTTTTGTTCTGCATGCCTGCTATGATCGGCCCTTATAACTCTATATGTTGCTTTTCGATAAAAAAAAAGGTTTATTTAGTGGCTAAATTATTGGTGGAACGTAATTACAGAAAATAAAGAAATTTGTATTTATATTTGGCTATATTCAAATAACCACATCAAAATAGCCCTTCTACCTTGTGAAATTCGTAAAATATTTTTGCTTTGATTAATAGAACTATAAGCGGCCTAAGGCCGTCCCCCGTTGTTTTTTTAGTTCTGCATGCCTGCTATGATCGGCCCTTATAACTCTATATGTTGCTTTTCGATAAAAAAAAAAAAGGTTTATTTAGTGGCTAAATTATTGGTGGAACGTAATTACAGAAAATAAAGAAATTTGTATTTATATTTGGCTATATTCAAATAACCACATCAAAATAGCCCTTCTACCTTGTGAAATTCGTAAAATATTTTGCTTGATTAATAGAACTATAAGCGGCCTAAGGCCGTCCCTTGTTTTTTGTTCTGCATGCCTGCTATGATCGGCCCTTATAACTCTATATGTTGCTTTTCGATAAAAAAAAAAAGGTTTATTTAGTGGCTAAATTATTGGTGGAACGTAATTACAGAAAATAAAGAAATTTGTATTTATATTTGGCTATATTCAAATAACCACATCAAAATAGCCCTTCTACCTTGTGAAATTCGTAAAATATTTTGCTTGATTAATAGAACTATAAGCGGCCTAAGGCCGTCCCTTGTTTTTTGTTCTGCATGCCTGCTATGATCGGCCCTTATAACTCTATATGTTGCTTTTCGATAAAAAAAAAAAAAAAAGGTTTATTTAGTGGCTAAATTATTGGTGGAACGTAATTACAGAAAATAAAGAAATTTGTATTTATATTTGGCTATATTCAAATAACCACATCAAAATAGGATTCGAAGATGAAGAAATATTTTAGTTTGATTAATAGAACGATGCCTAAGGCCGTCCCCTTATTTTTTGTTCTGCATGCGAACTGCTACTTAGAAATGTAATAATCTATAATACAACAGTAAAAAGAAGTGAATTTCAGGTACCAAGGTAATTTTTGGACACGAATAACTCCATTTTAATAATAGTCTGTTGTGTGAATCAGTTGTCCTCTTTCCATCCATTCTTTTAGCTACAAAAATAAATGTCGTAGACTCCGCGTGAAGCATTATGTGATGGAAAGATTTATTGTTTTTATTTGTGACAGAGACTTTTTAATTTTGTAGAGCAACCGAGCAAGAAAGGCAACATTTAAGGTGTCTCACTACTCTCTAAACTTCCTCAGTACGTGAGAATTTTTTTTATCTCGGACAGATTTAACGTACTTATCCTTGGAATATGCAGTCTTTGGAAGTCGTGAACGGATTCGCATTGACTGGAGATAGACTAATTAAGAAACAATACATTTTACTTGTAAGATAGAAAACTTATTCATAACTGAGAGGGGGGGGTCCAATAGAAAAGTTACGACCAAGGGGTACATTGAGAATAAAGTCTGAGAACCACTAGAGCAGTCTATAAATCGCATATTTTACCAAATTCGAACAAACAAGATTCCAAAGCATTAGTCGCTGAACAGACATTGATAAACCAGTAGCGATTTCAAAGTGGAGAGAGAAGCAGTCTTTCCCCTCACCTCCCAATCCGAATATATTTACTTATATTTTTATAGCTATTTTTTTCTTGAACTATACCTTTTCATACTCCCTCCCCCCTCATCCTTCTTTGTGCAACGACAAGAGGCATCCATTGAAGTCCTCTTTTCATCCATTGAATTCTAATCTACGCTCAACACAGAAGCCCGTTTGGGTAGAACACAACTGTTCCATCCGCTTTTTCCTGTGTATACGCCAAAATCCGACAATATCACACAATGGAACCCCCCTCCATAAGGTTTGCCATCGGAATTAAATCCCAGCAGATATTGTTGCTCGTGCCAAAATATTGTGGGCGACCATATAAAATGCAATGCGTCTCTACAATTCCGATACTATACTAAAAACAAATTTTTAGCCAACAAATGCAAGCAATGACATTATTTGTGTGTATACATCCATCCAATTTAAAAGACAAGGAAGGAAAAATACTCCAATCGGATGAAACATTAAAAATTTAACTTTTCATTGGTATTATATTCTTTTAAAATTAAAGTCATTATTGATGAATGCAGTCATGAACTATAGCATAAACAAGACTGAAAGAAATTAGATGACCAATTTATTGGTTGCCTAAACAATAGATCCTTTGATTGCTAATCCGTATATCTGACGAAGAAATCGACGAATGAGAGGTGTAAGAATAAAAAGAGTTCTCGATAAGGCTTCGTAAGTTGTTGTTTTTAAAATTTTATTTTAACAAATCATTAAAAATAAACAAAGCGTAACATTCCAGCAACGCGATCTTTTTGAAAAATGAATCCGTTTCAAAACCTTTGAAGTGTACGCTGACCTACTACGTTCATCACAAATGACTATCGTTATAAAATTACAGAAATCTCTTTACTTTAGAATAAACAGAAGCAGAATTGTTTGCAAAATGGTAATGCTTAGGTTGAGGTGATATTTTTATCCATACGAATTTAATTTGAATTAAACCTTTCTTTAAGCGGTTTAATTTGAATTTGAATTTTTCAATTTTCTGTCCTGGAAATATATATAAATATATCCATCAACACTCTCTCATATATATATATATATATATATATATATTACGAATGAATACTTTTATTCTTTCTTTTTTTTTAATTGTAAATTTGACTTTTTAATTGTAAATAAAGCTCAAAGATTTTCTGCTATTTCCATTTTTAAAAAAAAAAAAAAATTCGATAAGGGAGAAGGAATGTTTTCATTGATTAACAAGTGATGATTTCCGAAAATATAAACCTACTTTAAATTCGTGTTGTGGACCTTCCAAATTTATGATGTTTCCATTTTATGAAAAGATGAAATATTTTCTTTTTGTTTGATTAATGCGCAATAAAAATAGAAGTTTTACATATTAAGTTTTTAAATAATAATAGAGAAATTTTGTCTTTTTCTTTTTCTTTCCCTTTTCTTTCTTTCTTTTTTTGTAAAAGCAACACAAAATACTGCACTCCTGTATAGTACTAACAATAATCTTCATTGAATGAGTATAGATTAAGTTTTAAGAAAAATAAGTTATTCCTACTGATTAGGCCATGATAAACTGGATATTATTTGTCCTCTCTTTAACAACGTAAAATTACCAAATGAAGCCAAGTAGAAAAGCTGCCAAATGTGGAGCTCTTGTCGTAAAGAAGTAGCATTCAAAATTTCGGAAATAAAAGAATGGTGGGGTAGAAAACGCCCCACAGGGGAAAAACACGGGGTCTTTTTGTCACACAAAAGCAAAGGACCTTTGGTGAAATATGAGGGAGGTCTGTAGGAGCAGATCGTCTCATGCTTCGTGTACTGTCACTTGGGATTCTCTCCCCCAAGGGGGGGGAGGGGGTTTCACATCAGAGAAATTCTTTCACACAGGTGTGGCTTTAAGTCCGAGTATGGGTTAAGACATGCCTCTGTCTTTCGAGACAAAGGTCATGCGTAAGGGGTTTTGTATATGTGCCGAATGTTGATTTTCTCTCTTATTCAAAACTGTGAATGAATTGCATAAAACGTGACACAAAGCTAGATATCTAGTAATTTTGTGAGGTAATAATATGCATATATTGAAAACAACAACAACAAAAACGCCCATATTTCTTAAAAGTTTTTATTTATTAATGAAAATAGCAGAAATCGACACGTGAAAGGATGATTGAGGGTGTCAAGAACGGTGACAGAGTTTGTAATTGATTGATTGATTGAATATTAACGTCGCACTGTTCAGCTACACGAGGGCTTTTGGCGACTGCGGTAGCCCAGTGGTTAAGGTATCCAACCATGGCAGGCATGTCATGAGTTCGATCAAGTACCACTAAAGACCCGCCGTGTAGGGCAGCGATGCACGTTAAATCTGTCGAGAGCTGAAACGTCCTGTTGGTGTGGTGTGGTAGTTAGGACCAGCTCACACGTCACTTGACCATGGTTCAAAATGGTCCGTCGCCAAAAGCCCTCGTGTAGCTGAACAGTGCGACGTTAATATTAACTCAACTCGAGGGGCTTTTGGCGACGGACACGTAATTTTGAACCATGGTCACGTGGACGACACCTGACGTTTCAGCTCTCGACAGATTTAACGTGCATCGCTGCCCTACACGGCGGGTCTTTAGTGGTACTGGGCTCGAACCTGTGACAAAGCAAGCCACAGTCCGATACCTATACCACTCGGCTACCGCGGCCGACCGAGTTTGTGAAGATGCCAAGTTAGCAAGAATGAAATTAAAAGAAGAATAAGTACAAGTGTTTCCTCATGAAATATTGTACTGCACTTGTATGTGCTGTTTGCTTTAGAATATAACAAAAAATAAACTGCTCAAATACCTTACACAAAATAAAAATATATATTTTATGAAGGCATAAAGCATTTACTACATGAAAATGAAAATTAATAAATTCACGGAATACAGTGATTTACCTAATAAGACGTACTTCAGAAAACCACTTTATGAAGGCATAAAGTTGTCTATAATGAGAATAAAGTAGCCGACTTTGTGCAAGAACTGTCTTTTTTTGAAGAAGAAGAAGAAATGCGTAATGTTCTGTTTTCTTCCGTACTACAGTCTGCGTTTTGCTGCTTCTTCACGAAGACGATGAAGACAGTAAGTCCATTACCGACGCACGTTCTTTTTCAAAATACTGAATGGCGGTTTCATCAGCCTTTTGCCCTTCAGTGTGGGATGTTTTTGGAGTTTGTGCTGTGTCCTCAACGTCTCCAGCCGTTTTTCAATTGACTGTGACAACAGCAATAAATTCTGCATCGGACATTGTTCTGAAAACAAACAAGGGTCTGGCCGAGTTATCCAGATTACCGGGTTATCGAGTGCCGAGTTTTTGAGACTCCACTGTATTATTAAAATTATTTAGCGGACTTCTGACCGGCTTGCGTATGTGAGAGACATATTGCGCAGACCTCTATGCCGTCATCGCCTCGCTGCTAAATTACGATTATTCAACTTTTTTTTTTTTTTTTCTAAAAAAAAAAAAAAAAAAAAAAAAAAAAAAAAAAAAAAAATAGTTACTGTGAATTTCTCTTTCAGAAAGCAGGCTACTCCCAAACAGGACATGTGGCTCTATGCTAGTTATATATATATATATTTGATCTTGATTCAAAATGGCAGTCTCTTGTTCGTCTTGAATCTGAAGTTGACATGTCTCTAAGAACATGGATCGCGCAGCGATCTTCAATCTCATATCGAACAGATTTTTGAATCACAGAATTGTTGAAGGGCCCTTGATAATATACTTTAAGACAAGGGGAAAATAGAGAGATTTTAAGCATTTTGTTTTTTTGTGATTTTTTTTCAATGCTTTGTTGTTATTATCCTATGTTATGTTCTGCCTTCCTAAAATTGTTCTTGCCCCTTTTTTTTCAGTATAGACTACTGTATAGATAAAATGTGTGGTCGCATAACTAAACGTTTCCAATTGAATAACAATAATGAAAAAAAAAAACATTTGCATCTTTTTTTTTTTCATTTTAGAGGATGCTTTTAATTTACCTTGATATTTCACCTGCAAATTTTTCGTTCTTAAGAATTTGTTTTAATGAAAAGAAGATGAAATTTAAATCTGAACATAAATTTAGATTTAAAAAGGCAGTGATAGAAATTAGTAAGTTATACATTCATTTTCAAATACAAACTGCATACGATATTGTTTGAAAAAATACATTCTTTCCATGTTTTGGTTACTGTGCTTAATACATTTTTTCAAATACTATACCGCCCCAGTCAACTGTTTTGAATCTGCGATCGACATATTTCTCTTTTTTATTTATTTCAAAAGAAAACTTTCTTAACGCAGCCACGCAGGCTAGTAAAACCGACCCTTCCTCCACGGAGGGGTAAAAATACATACATAAAAAAGAGAGGGAGGTAGAAAAATACAAAGGTGGGAGGGAAGTCGTCCTAAATTTTCTTCGAGCCTTTTCTTCGCGGTTACTCACTCTTAGCTGACCCAAGAAGGAAAGTCCGTTTAAGTTTCACCTGAAATTTTATCGAAGGTACGGGGACCCCGGATAAATAGCAACAATGTCACTGTGTCCATGCCTTTTAAAATGCATTGTTGTGCTATTTCCTGTCGGTTTATTAGAAGGGTCTCTGGCCCCGCGAGTGAAAGGGTATTAAAAAAGGTCATCGACTGACCGTCGAGGTTTATTTTTCGAAAGGTGTCGTAAAGAGGTGATTTTTATGACCTTTCCAGTCAATTTTGAATTATTATTGGGAGTGTTAGACAATAAATAAGTGAAAATGGAGAAAGTAAAATATTCAGGTTCGAGCTTTTTTCCAACTGACTCCGTATTTTTGTCAACATCTGTTATGTTTTGTATAAAAGAAAGCCCAGAGAGAAACGTGTAAAATGTTTTCTGTCAGTGTTTTTTTTGGGATTTTTTTTTAAAAAATAGATAGTATTTTATGTGGATAAATAAATTTTGCACTTATTTTGTCCTCTCTCTGGAAGAAAGTGTACATTTGTTGCGTTTCAAAAGCGCTGGAATCTAATATTTAACCCTTTATCTACCGACGGTACTTATAAGTATCACTCACTTTAAAATTACATATAATAACCATTTATACGAATACTCTGATGATACTTAGCAAGAATATTATTTGAAATCCACTCTTCCACGATATATGGAAGCACAGGTTCTATGATGAGTATTTTACCGGGGATGGCGAATGATTTTATAGCAGAAATTGCGTTTTCAATGGATTACGAAGATTGTCATTTTCGATCCGAAAAAATAGTTAATGTCAAAAGATAAGTGTCTTAGAAAAAGATTTGACTACTTATTTTAAGTGAACATTGAGAATAATTAATTTTACAGTTGAACATCTTTAATTAATTAATTAGCTCTAACTAATTAAATTTCCCGATGTTGAGTATTTTGTTTATGTATATTCTTTAATTTTTTCAATGCAGTGATTAAAAGAAAATATATTTCATGAAAAAAGCTGCAGTAAATATCATAATGCGGTAGATAAAGGGCTAAATTTATTATGAAAAAATATTTATAAATATGTAGAAAAATAAACAGTATATTTTTCTATTTCAAAAGATGTTTCGGCCTTGAGATACCGCATCAGAAGTCATTCCCATCAGTTGACTGCGCTTCTTAATTCCCAAATCCATCATTAATGACTTATATTGTTCTATAGCACCTGTGGCGCACACAGAAATGTTTCATGGGTCCAGGGTTGAAAGTCCACCATCTCATTCCCCACCCAACATATTCTTTTGACTTTGTCGATTAAAGGGAACAAAAAATAGTAAAAGAATAATTATTGAATAAATAATTAGCATTACTTTGTAAAATTAATTATTAATAACAAATACTTAATTAAATTTTACGTACTGCATGCATAGAATTATAATCAATAGAAAAAATCAAGGACTTTGGGGGTGAGGTCCGGACTCCGTGACCAACCCTCCTTGTGTGCGCCACTGTTTAGCACAGTACTCAAATAGTGGCATATGTATCTCTAAAAATGTGCAAAGAATCCTGATTCTTTTCATTATATTCAAAGGAACGCCTTCAAATACAAATTAATTTTAAAGAACATTATTCGAAACACTCGCGTGAAAGTTCTGCAAAAATTGTGAAATTTTACAGGAATGTACACTCATATTATGGGCTGCGGTAGCCCAGTTGTCAAGGTATCGGATCATGGCAGGCTGTCATGAGTTCGAGCCCAGTACCACTAAAGACCCGCCGTGTAAGGTAGCGATGCGCGTTAAATCTGTCGAGGGCTGAAACGTCCTCCCGTTGGTGTGGTGTGGTAGTTAGGAGGGTGCCAGCTAAGGTGTCGTCCGCGTCACTTGACCATAGTTCAAAATTACGTGGTCCGTCACCAAAAGTTCTCGTGTAGCTGAACAGTGCGACGTTAATATTCACTCATTTATACTCATATTATTTAAATTTCTAATTACAAAGCTACCATTCTATAATTAACGCAGTGGCAAGTATCATTGGCAGCACTATTTGTAATTAATAAGCGTCAGGGGCGCACACAAGGGGGGTTCGAAACCCTGCAAAGCCCTTGATTTTTTTCCGATTGATTATAATTCAAAGTAGATAGTACGTAAAATTTAATTAAATATTTGTTATTAATGATTAATTTTATAAATTAATGCTAATTATTTATTCAATAATTAGTTTTTTACTGTGTTTTGTTCCCGAAAATCGACAAAATCAAAAGGAGCATGATACAAGAATGCATGATACATGAATGACCTCGGACCCCCTTGAAAAATTCCTTTGTGCGCCACTGATAAACGCAATATAAATAAAGGAGAATTATAATTTCTTTTTCTTTTTTTTTAAGAAAAAAAGGCAAAAGGGAGAAATAACATTTTATTTAAGAAATACACACAAAGTATTTCACATTCATGTTTAATTACACAAGTATAGCTAATATATTTATATATCTTTATTTGTTTATTGCTGTCACATGCAATATATATCGAACAATGAATAATAATCTTTTGACTGTGTTCATATGAAAAAATGAACTTTGAACGTAAAAGGCAAAAAAGGAAAATAAAAACTACCAAATAAGTCTATCGTGTGATCTAGCGAGAGTAAAATGGTAATCTAGAGCATTGATACTCAACCCTCGGGCCGCATGCAGTCCACAGAGCCTTTTTAAGAGGTCCGGTCATGGCCCATTGCTCTGAGAAATTTACTTATTTGAGAACATTGTATTAAAAATTTGGTGGAAAATTCTTTGTCAAGAAATCAAATATATCAATTTTGCTTTTTGCTGTCGGTGTCGCAGGAGTACGAATGGATATTCTCTTTTCCAATTTGAAACGGTTAAAGTTAGTGATAACAGGGAAGTAGCGACAATTTTATGGGTGGAACTAATTTTTAACCATCTTTCATATCTTGCAAGCGAAAAATATTTGAAGAAAATATATCGTTTCAAGACGATTGGGTGGGTGACTATTTTGTAGTGAAAAATAAACATGGATCACAGTAATTGTTTGATTTGTCATGAAAGTGCTGTATTTAAAAAATACCAATAAACAGGAACCATTCAATTATATTTTTCCTCGAAGATATCTTTCAAGAGGTGATAAATAGGCTTTCTTGAATAACATATGTATGCGGCCAAGCAGAAAAAAAGGTTGAGTACCCCTGATCTAGAGAATCGAAGGAAAAAAACCCAATAAATTTTTTTTCGTTAAAAACAAAAGAATTACTAATAAGATAAGATAGATAATAATAAGAGAAGTAAATACAATATTAAAACAAATCAATAATAATGAATTTATTACAAATGTATGTTTAAAGAAAATTAATAGGGTAATCATAGTCATGACTTAAACAATAATTTTTTAAAATGCAACATTAAAGTATGCCCTTATTTTAATTAAGTAAAAAATTATTACGATATTAATAATTAAGAATAATATTTCTGTAAACAGAAACAGATATTACACTTCCTAAAAAGATACTTTCATAACATCAAAACTAAAGGTATTTGTTTTATTTATCGAAAACATTACTATTTAATTTATTATCTATCATACTCAAAGTAACATCAAGGTAATTAGTAGTAAGTAGGTTAATGCTTGTTTTAATTCGGCTCGGATAATTAGGATAAAAATCAAAAAATGAAGAATATAATCCCTATTTTTACCCAAAACATTTAAATCATAAATCTATCTGAAAATATAAAAAGAGCGTTATTATTAATATAGTTATTTAAATAATATAAGTATACATTAGCTAAACTATTGGTAGTAGGTCTACTTTGAGGTAAACCTTTAATTTGTTTATCCAGATTGCCGTTAAAAAATTAATATAACTTTCCTGTAGTATTAATTATATGTCGATATGTCTGTAATATACATATATATGTTTGTGCGCACGAAGATTTTCGGTTTTAAGCATCCTGGCTGAGTTTTTGTTAATTCGTTTTGAACCTGAATCCTTAAAACTCCACTTCTATGACAATACTTCTCCAGTAGTGGAACTTTTACAAATTCTTTTAATAACGTAACAGATAGGTCGAACAAAAATTTTGAGTTCCCATACCAAAACTAAATCTAAAGTACTAGTTTAATAAAATCAAAAACTGATATAGCTTTGTTAACTTTATTTGAATCCGGTAATCTTTAACACTATTTTTACTTTGTTTAATTTCTTCTTCAAAAACATTAAAAATGTAGGAGAGAAATCAGTATTCCATTTTAATTTAGCAACCATTATAGTGGAAATTAAAAAATCGGCAAAGAAGGTAAAATGATTGAAGCTAAAAAGCATTTTTTTTAAGATAAAAATTTTAAATGACCTCTGAAACCTCTTGCAGAAATTGTGTTAAAAGTTGCAATTGACAAAACATCATCAATATTCATCCTGAAAAGTAATCCATCAATTATCAGCTTCCTGTCGTAGTGATGAAAAGTAAACACAAGTCAATATATATATATATATATATATCGTAGATGTTTATCTTCGACTTTTTCTATCTCGCTATCATAATATGTAAATGGTGTGCTGCTTTATTTAGATGCCTTCAGACTCATTTTTACACGAGTTTACATTTCCTCTTCATTCACCAACAAAGCTATCAGGTCTGGTCACTTAACAGAGCAGTCGGTTTATTATGTAAAATGAATGAATGAAAAGAGCCATTTTGTGTCGGTAGGCAAAAACCCAGCGCAACTTCTATTGAATCGCCGACTTTCAATCAGCCAGCAACGGCAGATACATTATGCCGAAAAGTACCGTAACACAAACCGCATGTAAGGGAGCACTACGCATTCATTTATTCACTATCGATTCAGGATTTTGAATAGGCATTCAGAGCCACGAGGGTAATAGATTCTTGGATTCATTGAAAGGGAAGCTTCGGTGACTAAAAAGTTAATAAAGATACCATTATATTAAATTTTCTTTCAATTTTTTTATTCTTTTTCTTTTCTGTTTACCGCACATAAATTTTGTATATAATTCATTTATTTAAAACAAGTTATTTAAAAAAAAATTAAGAATACGGAAAAAGGCTTTAAAAAAAACATTATATAAGGTTTCCTACTACGCTCAAAACCGTGTGATTTTGAAAAAAAAAAACCTTATAAGAATGAATATTTATTCATTTATTTTCTTACATTTATTTTTTCTTTCACTTGAATTAGAATAGAGATATAAAATTGTTTTAAGAATATTATTACAACACAAAATAAATAAATAAATAAACAAATGTAATGCAATTTTTGGCAAAAAAATGAGGAAAAAAAATCACATATTTTCAAAATGTGCTCCCTCCCCTTTATAAAAAATACTTATAATACTATTTTTCTTGTTTACAGCTAAGACTTTTACGTACAGAGCCTGAACTAGGATTTTTGAAATACATAATTTAAAGGTAGATTTGTTCACATGTTTTAATATATATCAGACCAGATAAATTTTAACGGAAAACATCAGTTATTTATATTTCTACCGGTTACATTCGGATGAATGAATTAATTCCCTGAAAATAATTTAAATTCTTTAAGTATCCCAATTCAGGCTCTGTCGAGAAATAAGTTATAGAGATCTCTGTGCAATGCTAGCTGTATATTGGCAAAATATTATTATTATAGAAACATTTTCCATTAAAGGAGACTACTTGAAAAACATGTAATTTATTTTCATTTTTTGCCAAAAAAGGGCATTACAAATTTTTTTTATCGTAATAATATTTTTTAAACTTAATATGTCCATTGTAATTCAAGTCACTCTAAATAACATATATATATATATATATATATATATATATATATATATATATATATATATATATATTCGCAAAGCATTGCTTAACCCTAATTTGCTAGCCTAATTCAGCGACAGCTTTAGAAATCATAATAGGTCTCCAGTTTAGTCCAATGACTTTTTTGTATCTACATTTGTTGTCTGCTTGAATTCCAATTTCTTACTTCTTTAGCACTGTAGGTTCTAGTACTCTTCTTCACTTTTATTTTATTATACTATACTATATACATACATATATATATCACTTATACGCTTTTGCAAAATCATGATTCTGAATGTAGTCGGATAGTTTACAATTTTCAGATTTAATCAGTTTTCTAACAATTAATATTTTTAAATGTAATTTTCAATAAAGAATAAAAAGCTGATCTGAAGAAAATCTTTAGGACTTTCCACATTGGAAACGCTTGCAAACCAAAACACTCTAAATAGCGACTGTCATAAATACATCTATACTTATTTCTCTCTCTATATATATATTAGAATAGAAAATTGAATTTTTAAAGGGTAATAAATATATAAAAATGGAGAAAAAGAGTAATTAAACAGAAACGCACCTTTCAAACATGAAATATATGTGTGCGCTTTAAAAATAAAATATATCCACACACAAGAGGCAGTAATGTATTGAAAATAACTAGATATGCTCAGAGATCTTGATTCTCAGAAATTCTTGATTAACATCTCAAAATATTTAGTTTGTCTAAAGCCCGTTATTAATCATAATTGCTAGAATAAAATATCTCAGATAGAGATAATGCATAAGAACTCTTGAATTAACTTATTGAGTTGCATGGTGCATGTAACATTTCTTCTCTTCAGACTAAACATCAAAAGAAAAAAAAAAGGGATATTATCATTAACAACATAATATTAGATTCTTGGTTAAAAGTCTATGTTATCAAATAGGAACTGAGCTTTTTTTATTATTGCCATTTTGTTTCTATATTATAATTATTTAATCTGAAAATTTACCAAACAGTTACTGCCTGTTACATGTTACTATTACTGGTATTCAATTTGTACCACCAGCCTGTGGCAAAAGAGGGAGAATACTTGGAAAAATATATTTTTCTTGTATGATGTCCATTACCTTAGAGCAGTGGCGCACACAAGGGGGGTCCTGGGGTTCCGACCCCCCAAAGCCCTTGATTTTTTTCCGATTGATTATAATTCTAAGTATATAGTACGTAAAATTTAATTTCTTGTTATTAATGATTAACTTTATTAATTAATGCTAATTATTTATTCAAAAATTAGTTTTTTCTGTGTTTTGCTCCCGTAAATCGACATAATCAAAAGGAGCATAATACAAGAATGGTCAACTTTCGACTTCTGAACTCCCCTCCCCCTCCTTGAAAAATTCCTGTGTGCGCTACTGCCTTAGAGAATAATCTTTTGCTTCCGTTTCGAAGATACAAAATGTTCTAAAGATACTGCGTGACCACCCAGATTTTATAAGCGTGTGATATATTACAGATTCAATAGAAGGATGCAGTAACAGTTCACAATGGAGAGAAGCTTTGCACTGCAAAAGAACTAAACTGTGATTGATAACCATGAATGAATACGTGATGAATTCCGTGGTAATCGATCTGTCCTTTGCCGATCAGGTGGCATTAGTAACAACAACAACCATGAATATTAATGGCACTCGTATATTTTTTCAAAATGATACATTACCAAGGAGGGGCATGATTTCCTCTATAGCAGTGATACTCAACTGTGGTCCGCGGGTTCATGTGGTTCACCGGCCTTTTCGGAGTGGCCTGGTCATAGCTCATTGCGCTAAGAAATTCAATTATTTAAGAACAATGTACAAAATTTTAGCTACAACTTCTATCAATAAAGCAATCAAACCTATCAATTTGATTTTTTTGATAGTAGAATGAAAACAAGGGCTTAGTCATGGATGAAAGGAAATATTTGATAGAAAGATATATGTTATTCTCCAATAAAAGCCATAAATGAGTTTTTAATATTTTGATTAATTTCGTTGGGTCCACTGTTATTTTGGTTGTCTTAAAGTGTTTTTTCCCCATTATTCTCTCATGTTGCGGCTCACATGAAATACTTGTCATATGTATGTGGCCCGTAGGGGAAAAGGTTGCGTAACCGTACTCTACAGTTTCCATATTTAGCTTTAAAACTTGACTTTCTTATATGTTTAGCTACAAATATTAGTCCAGTATTCTACTTTTTCAGTTGGGAAAGTGCAGCTTTATGCTTTCACTTAGAAGCCGTCGATAAATCTGCATAATTCCGACTATGCCTCTAATTTTTTTTTGTATGAAATATTTCATGGTGCTCTCTTGCTCTACTCTACTCTAATTGCTTAAAACAGAATCTTATTAAGCTTTTGCATTAGGTAATTACAGCTACAGAATTCTCATTAATTTATTCTAGGAAAATAAACAACAATTGTCTATTGAAGAATGACAAAGTAAAAATTCTTTATGTGGTTTTCATTTTTAAATGTAGGAATTTCTTAGGTTAAAGCTACTCAAGGGAGAGGAACATTCAATTCAAATTTAAACAAACAAACAAAAAAAAACAATATATCGTTTAGTCATGTATATAATTATATATAATTTAATTACAAATTAATTATATTGTAGCACATTTTGATTTTTTATTGATAGTGTGCTTCGAAGCTCTGCTAGTTCCATTGGCAACTGCTCCTGTAATTACGAGCCGCAGTCAAGCGACGAGAATGACTCCTAAGATAGCGTATCACTTTTTAAACTTCCACATTACACTAACGGGAGGATTTAGAGCTGCAACAGATTTAACGTGCATCAAGTATTCTATACGGCGGGTCTTTAATGGTACCAGGACTCGAACCTACTATTTGTCAACATCGGTCAAAAGTTCGCAACCATAATCATTCGGCTACTGTGACCACTTAAAGAAGCTTAAACATACATCAATTTAATATTCTTCAATATTCATATCCAAAGATACTTTAATACTTCTTGAGGCCCTGGGTCCCCTATGCAAGAGTAGACTCGCATTTTGTGTGTATTCAACAAAAGTAATCATTCAGAAAACGAAGTTTTATTAGAAAATTCATTTTCTTTATTTTAAATTCCCAGTTATTCGGAAAATATATCCTGGAATAACATTTGGCAGTTAAAATTATTAAGATTATGATCCTATTGAAGCCGAGTCAATAGCCAAACAAGGCCTCTTTCCGAGACTCTGGCCAGGACCCAGGGACGTCTTAAGACTTCTTGAGGCCATGGGCCTCTATTCAAAAGTAGGCCCTAGGTCTCCTACACAAATGTAAGCCCCACCTATAGTCTTAAAAGTCGATAGTACATTGCATACATTGTCAAAACTCGTACAAACGATAATCCAAAATAGATAAATGTGCATGACTTACAACCGCACAAATCGGATCGACAGCCTGCCTCCTTTTGACTGAATGCGTAATGATGGCGTGAGCCTAAGCCTGTACGTTAATGATGATCATGGCAACGTGACATGTATAGCCAGTTGATGCGAAATTTCCAGTTTCTTGGAGAATACAACCGGAAATAACATTTGACATTATTCGAATTATGATCTTATTAAGTCTAAGTCGAGGCCCCTATAACAGCCGAGGCCCAATTGGCCCCTGCTTAAGATATCCTTGTTTATATAATGCAATAATTGCTAAACCTATATTGCGCAGTCATCAAACTGAAATTACAGAAAATTCACGCGTGACTTTTCATATAAAAAAAATAAAGTTGAAAACAAAACATTCAATTGATTTTCTTTTAAAAATTTAGTCCTTTTTGGAAATCATCACTGATAAACATAGTCTCACGTCAGTGGCGCACACAGGAATTTTTCAAAGTGTGGGGGAGGGGGGGAAGGTGAAAGTCCACCATTCTCGCATCATGCTCCAATACTCCACCTAACATATTCTTTCAAATTTGTCGATTTTCGGGAACAAAAAAAACAGTAAAAAAATTAATTATTGAATAAATAATTAGTATTAATTAATAAAATTAATTATTAATACCAAACACTTAATTGAATTTTTCCTAGTATATACATAGGATTATAATCAACCGAAAAAAAAATCAAGTGCTTTGGGGATTCCGGACCCATCGTGTGCGCTACTGTCTCACATTTAAATTTCTCCTAATGAATGGGGAGGATTCTAAATAGATGGATCTATTACTGATGATAAAAAAAAGTTTCATAATAAACCCTGTAATTTTTAGCACAATGCTTTAAAAATTTTCAAAGAAATTTTCTAGGTATTCCATTTTTTTCGCAACAGTTCTGTCCCAACCACCGTCCTAGTCATTCATTTTATTTAAATTATTATAGCAATTTAAATTTATAAATTCAATTAATTTTAAAGTATCGAAGAAAATCTCTGTAAAAAATCGATTCTCTGTTTTAATTGATTTCTATTACCATTGGGCAAATTGGAGATTTTTCACGGCCATCTTTATGTAAAGGATTAGAGTCTGACAGGGCAGTAGCGCCCACAGGAATTTTTCAAGGGGCGGGGGAGGAGGTTCAAGGTCGAAAATCCACTATTCTTGTATCATGCTCCAACACGCCGCCCAACATATTCTTTGGATTTTGTCGATTTGGGGGAACAAAGAACTGTAAAAAGTTAATTAATTATCGAATGAATAATTCGCATTAATTAATAAAATTAATTAAATTTTTCGTACTATATAAAGGGTGTTTTTTTTAGAGGTA
The DNA here is from genome assembly GCA_019973935.1 of Trichonephila clavipes. Classification (NCBI taxonomy): domain Eukaryota; kingdom Metazoa; phylum Arthropoda; class Arachnida; order Araneae; family Nephilidae; genus Trichonephila; species Trichonephila clavipes. Next base: position 2,068,019 of record BMAU01000458.1, on the reverse strand, counting down.
TAGAACTTTAAATTGCAATAAAACAACGATGTATTATTCGATTGACATGAATTTTTTTTATTCGAAAGATAATCTTGTGACATTACATTTTAAATATGATTTCTGGCATAGGACTGCCACGGCTGGCTCGGATGTAGTCCAATCTGTACGTCCAATTTTCGATGACTTTTTCCAACATTTGTGGCCGTATATCGGCAATAACACGGCGAATGTTGTCTTCCAAATGGTCAAGCGTTTGTGGCTTATCCGCATAGACCAATGACTTTACATAGCCCCACAGAAAATAGTCTAGCGGTGTTAAATCACAAGATCTTGGAGGCCAATTCACAGGTCCAAAACGTGAAATTAGGCGGTCACCAAACGTGTCTTTCAATAAATCGATTGTGGCACGAGCTGTGTGACATGTTGCTCCGTCTTGTTGGAACCACAGCTCCTGGACATCATGATTGTTCAATTCAGGAATGAAAAGTTAGTAATCATGGCTCTATACCGATCACCATTGACTGTAACGTTGTGGCTTTCATCGTTTTTGAAGAAGGATTCCACCAGCCCATAAGGCGCACCAAACAGTCAGTTTTTCAGGATGTAACGGTGTTTCGACATACACTTGTGGATTAGCTTCACTCCAAATGCGGCAGTTTTGTTTGTTGACGTAGCCATTCAACCAGAAGTGCGCTTCATCGCTAAACAAAAATCGCTTATGAAAATCGGGAACAACGGCAATCTCGTTTTGGGCCCATTCGACGGATCTACGCCTTGCTTGATGATTGTTTTGATGAATTGCCAAACCAAACTGAGAATAAATCACTTGACAGCTGATAAATCGGTCGCCATCTTGGAAAGTAATGCCAACTTAAACTTCTATACCTGAAAAAAAACACTCTTTACATAAGATTATAATCATTCGAAGAAAAATCAAGGGCTTTGGAGGAGGTTTAGACCCCTTCCTTTGTGTAGGCCACAGCAACAGGGCTAAGTGCTCCAGGAACTCCCATTAACCTTTGTAACCCTCTCCTTGTTTTTCTTTTCCTCTTCGAAGATCATGTGCCCCAATGAATATTTTACCCATTCCTTGTTTTTCCCGATTCAGTTTATTACCATTCATCTATTGTCGTCATAATACCATAAAACCTTTTTTTTCTGAGGCAATCGCAAATTGGTCGAGATGTATATCTTTTCGAAATGGAGCTGAGAACTATTGCATCACTTAAAAAAGAATAAATTTTGTTTTCTTTTTTTAGTCTTGAATCCCCTTATCTAAACGACGAGTAAAACGTTTCTTCACTACCGACGATCGAAAGTGTCAGTAACGTTTATCTGGTCAAACAAGGGGGAAGGTCACTTAATGGAACTAGGGAGGAAAAGGGAACACCTTCAAGCAACAGGAGGAGGGGATGAATAGCTCGTAAATTTTCAACGACACAAAATGTCAATCACACTGCCTGGGGAAAGAAAACTATTCAGTTACTTTGTCACTTTAATAGTAGCTTCTGCAACAGTTCGAACGCTAATGACTTGACTGTCTGTTGTGAATAGGGGCGAGTCACGTTGTCTCTAGCGGCGGGCTTTAAGCCATTGTAAAACAGTTAAGTACAATTCTGAGAAGTAAAAATACCATGTTTTTTTTTTTACACTTTGCTTTTTGAAAGACTCATTCATCACGTTATGTTAATTAGACCTTAAATTAACCATTAGACTGTTTCGAACCTGCTGTGTGATCTCGTTCACCTATCCCTAAATATCTGGATTTTGTACTTTTTCAAACGTTACAAACGCATTTATCGCGTTCTAAAGTAGCAGTTTCTTTTATTAATAGATGTTAGCACTAGGTATGATATAGTATTTCACGAGAATTGGTACTTCTTTTTAGGTGTGAAATGACGTCAGCAAGTGGCACACTCCTAAAGTTCTTAATTTTTTTTCCAATTGTTTATAATCCTATGTATATTGTACGTAAAATTTAATTAAGTATGTGTTATTAATAATTAATTTTATTAATTATTGCTAATTATTTATTCAATAATTAATTTTTTACTTTTATTTGTTCCCGAAAATTGACAAAATCAAAAGAGGAGTATTGGGGTATGATACGAAAATAGAGGACTTTCGACCCTGGACCCTCCCTCCCTTTTGAAAAGTTACTGTGTGGGCTTCTGGACGTCAGTGTGAATAATTAGGTTCAAGTATATCCCTTTTTTTAAAATATATGGTACTCTAAGAAATTCCCAAGCAAAAATAATCTCTGTATATTATGTAAGTATATATCTATACATGCTTAAAAAATATTTTATTTATTTAGTACTAATTAGTTTGAATAACTAATTTTTTTTATTTATATTATATTATTCTTTACTAATGATTTACTATTTTGACCTTTTGATTAGTGTTTAATATACTAAAATCACGATTCTGAAAGAAAATAATTGTAAAATTCAGTATTTAATTTTTAGAGTTAAAACGTCCATTTAATAGCTGAAGAGGTCTAAGACACTGTTAAAAAAAATCTTGTCTCAATAACTTTTCATAACTTTAGCTTACTGATACAAAAACTCGGTATACTTTTTTCAAATAGAAAGATTGCACCAATACCAAAATCGAGTCCGTATGAGAATGTAAAATTTGTATGAGATACGGTCTCTTAATTTTTAAAAATGTCACATTTTCATCTCTTGTCAGTGGTGCACACAAGGGGGGGAGCCTGGGGTCTGGACCCCCCAAAGCCCTTGATTTTTTCCGATTGATTAAAATTCTAAGTATATAGTATGTAAAATTTAATTAATTACGTGTTATTAATGATTAATTTTATTAATTAATGCTAATTATTTATTCAAAAATTAGTTTTTTACTGTGTTTTGTTCCCGAAAATCGACAAAATCAAAAGGAGCATGATACAAGAATGGTGAACTTTCGACCCCCCTCCTCCTTGAAAAATTTCTGTGTGCACTACTGTCTCTCGTCATATCATCATTCACGCACGGGCTTAGTGAAAAATATCTATTTAACGTTAAACAGAGATTCCCATTCTCAACAGAAAAAATCATTTCCCGCTTGGACTGTACACTATAATATAAATCAAAAACAACCTTAGACATAAAAAATAAATACCACACATTTTTCCCCCGAAATACTAAGAGTATTATTAAAAGTAAGTAATACGAAGAGTCCATTACTTTATTGTTCTAAAATGATACTAATTTAAGGATAGTAATATTTTAATAATAATAATAATAATAATGATATATATATATATATATATATATATATATATATATATATATATATATATATATATATATATATATAGTATATAGTCGAGTCGGTTTGTGAGATTGTGAGACATTCACATTTATTTGTAACGGATTACCGTTTGTGCATGTATTTGACAACGCATGCTAATTATACTGTATACTTAAAAGGGTTGCAGGTAAGGCCTGCTTTTGCGTAGTGACCCAGGCATCAAGAAATTTTAAGACATCACTAAATTTTATGAAATAACTAAAATGTGTACGCAAAACTATATTGCTATATCCAAAAAAAAAGGAAAGAAATGTGAAAATCCGGTCTTGTGAGTTAAGCTCAAGATAAATACATCTTTTCTTTTGACTTGAAATATCTGAGCTTCCGTTGTCAGAACATTTGCGCTCGTCCTTCAGGTTTATCATTGCATCGATTTCATTAAAAAACCAGTAGTAGTATTAAAAAAGTGAAAAATATACCGTAAAATCTAATGTATAACGCACCCTTTTAACAGGAAAAATAATGCCAAAATTTACGGGGGCGTGTTATACGCCAGGTATAAAATTGAGAGCTTTAAAAATAAAAAAAAGGTGAGTATAGAAAAAAAATTAGACTTAACGTAGATCGAAATACTGTTTCTTTAAAAGAAATGAGATTCCTCTTATGAATTTAAGGGGTTGTAGTTCTAAAAGTATACTATTTTTTTGTAAAGCTTGGAATAATATACCTCGAGTAAAAATGACTTCAAAGCATTGCGCACGCATATTTCAGGTTTTTCGTAAGCAAAGAGATGCATGTTATACGGCGAATTCTTAAAAATTAAAAATTGCTGCATGAAAATATAGGTGCGCTTTATACGCCGAATTATACTGTATGTGCTTTTGTGATGAGTATTTATGGTGTACCTTTGGGAGAGGTTTCAATTATTTTTTTTAAAAATGGAAACTCTCAAAGTGGATTCAAGTATTTTCAAATGCATACTTCTTTGCATACGTCTTTTATTTGCTTTATCAATCTGTTTGGTTACCCCCCTCCCCTTTGATTGTAGGATATGTTAAAAATGAAGGGGTGCATAAAAAAAGAAAAGAAAGAAAACCGTTGTTCATCGGTTGAAACAGCTGAGAGCTTAAAGGTCAAACACGGGATACAAACGGACTGAATGAGGAAAGAAATAATAATAATAAAAAAGTTCAACGAGTGGTGGAATATTCTTTTGAATAGAGAAACTTTGGAGGGGGAAAGGTAAATCTTCTCGAGCTTTTGTGTCGAGAAGAATGAATCAAAAGCTGCACTTTGGGTTCGCATTACCTCATGTGAAAAAATCGGTGCAAAAAATACACAAATTCTATCCCCCACATTCAAACAGAACTCGAATATCTAATGCCTATGCAGTTGCGATTTTTTTATATAGTATTTTCTTTTATCATATTTACATGAAATTTTTCATGTACATGGCAATTAATGCCCCCTAGTAAGATATATGAAGATACAAAAGTTTTAATTTGATTTGAAGTATCTATAACCGATTGTTTATATGAGAATACTTTTTTAAAAAAAAATGGTTTCTATAGAAAATTTAACTCTATTTTAATTAATAACAAAGGTGCTCTGTAGTTTAATTTTATAGCAAATTTTGGATTACATATTACGGTATGAAATATATAAAACTTGCAAGGGCTGTGCATAGTAAATTTTACTGAAAAAACTTAGAGAAAAATAATCTCCTTTTGATTTGTAATTAAGAAAAAGAAACGTAGTAAAATTATATCAAAAATATTTTTTTAAAAAAGGATTATTAATATGGTAAAATGTTTGCCGGCTTTACGAATATTTTCATTACCTATATAAAATTAAATAAAATAAATCTGAATGGGAAAGTGGTAACCTAATGATTAACTTTCTATTAGAAAGTTTTAAAAAGAAAAATATATTAAATTCTCTTTAAGTTTTTAATTGGAATAAATTTTTAGTTTTTTTTTCATTAAATAAAAGTTGTATAATAGTATCTACATTAAAATAAATGTATGTTCACACTTTCATTCATACTTAAAGGGGAAAAAAAATCATTATATCTCAACGAATTTTGTATCTTTCATATAAAAAAAACAACAATTCTTGCATTTGAATTTTTTTGTCCTTAGAGATTTCAAAAATAATTTTTACGTTAATAATTAATCAATCATACTTGTTGCTTTATTTCTATTTTACTCAAAGCTAATTAACTAATTTACGAAAATGAAAGCAAATTCCGTAGGGATACATTACAAATGAGTGAGCGTATATTAACTTCTCACTACAAAGCTACAGGAGGGCTATTAGGGACGAAGATCGTAATTTTGAGGCACTGTCAAGTTACGAGGGGATGACATCTGAGCTTACACCCCTTCTCCTAACTCCCACCCCACACGAAAGGGAGGACGTTTGAGCCATGACAGATTTAACGGCCATCCTCTACACGGGGGTCTTCAGCTGCTCTAGGCTCAAACTCATGACATGCTGGTCACCAGTCTATGACCTTGATCACTGACTACCGTGACCACGAAACAGTACAAGAGTAGATTCGCAATAATCGATGAGTCAAATTAAATCAAATTTGTTTAGCCTAATTTATTCTGTATTCTTAAATGTAGATTAATTGAAACTTTTGCTTTGGTTTGTGTTCACACCACAATAGCAAATAAAAATTAATTTATCCCAAAAAAGAAAGAAAAAAAAATAATGCGTTTACTTCTTTCTTTAAAATGCTAAAGCGTTTTTTTCCATTGGGCCAAATGTTTTGATATTTTTGTAAAAAACAATCAGTGGCGCACACAAGGGGAATCCTTGGGTCCGACCCCCCCCATAGCCCTTGATCTTTTTTCGACTTATTATAATCCTATATATATATATATATATATATATATCTTACATAAAGTTGATTAAGTATTTGTTATTGGTTAAGGCTAATTAATCATTCAATAATTAATTTTTTATTGTTTTTGTTCGCGTAAATCGACAAAATCAAGCTATGTTTGGCGGCGTATTGAAGCATGATACCAAAATGGTAGACCTCCGACCCTGCCCTTTCCCTTTGAAAAATTTTTGCGTGCGTTACTGATCACAACTCATTAGTGTACGTCAGTAGCGTACACAAAAAATTTTCAAGGGGGAGTGGTCCAGGGTCGAATGTCCGTCATTTTCGTATCATGCTACAATACACCACCCAACATATTTTGATTTTGCCGATTTTCGGGAACAAAAACAATACAAAATTAATTATTGAATAAATAATTAGCATTAATTAATAAAATTAACTATTAATAACAAATATATAATCACATTTTATCTAATATATACATAGGATTATAACCAATCGAAAAAAAATCAAGGGCTATGAGGGGTGTCCAGACCCCTAGGACCCCCCCCTTGTGTGCACCACTGGTGTACGTCAATTATTGAAAGAGTAGCATTCTAAGACAACGTTATGGCCGTGGTAGCCGAGTGGTCAAGGTATCGGATCGTGGCTGCCTTGTCACGTGTTCGAGCCCAGTACCACTAAAGACCCGTCGCGTAGGGCAGCGATGCACGTTCAATCTGTGGAGAGCTCAAACATCCTCCCGTTGGTGTGGTAGTTAGGAGAGGGGGTGCCATCTCAGGTGTCGTCCACGTCACTTGACCATGGTTCAAAATTACGTGGTCCGTCGTCAAAAGCCCTCATGTAGCTGAACACACACAGTGTGACGTTAACATTCACTCACTCTTACTCTAAAATAACGTCACAAATTTTATAAATTTCAAAAGAAAAATAAATGGTTTGTATTTTGGTGATATTTTGAAGAAACCTGTTTCACATATACATGTGTTGCAAGGAAAATATAAAAAAGCATTCAAAGATTTTTATTTAAATCGTACCGCGCCCATGCAATACGCTTACTCAGTTCTAAAATTAGTTGACAATGAATCCTGAAATGACTATGTACTCTTTTGTGATCGAAGAGGTATCGGAATAACGCTTTCAAGCAATTTTTCTAACCTCAACATAATATTCCATATTGTATCGCCACACAATGGCCCTGTATCCCAGCAGAAAGCCCTACTCCTCTCCGGGGCGTTCGAGAAATCTGTAACAAGGCTGTTGTGAAAGATTACTTCGCTGTACTGAGCAGCTGAAAAGAGATGAAAAGCATAAGAAACTACACTCGTAAAAAACGAAAATTCTCATGCTTTCCATTTTCGTTTTTTCTTTCTTCTGGTTCCATTTTTTTTTATGAAAATCACGCGGTTTAGTTTTAGTTCCGATAGTGGGAAGGATCGAGAATGGATGCCTTATTTTCTGCAGTATTTTGAAATATTTATATTATTACGATTGCGAAATACATTTCATACAATTATATATTCTATATCTATTCTGCATTTTAATATACTTATTAAATATGCTGCTGAATTTTTGTGATGGTCACATGATAAAGACTATCTCGTGTTCGTAACTTAATTCAAAGCTGATATTAAACTAACTTGTTATTATATTTGTAACATTTAGATCAAATTTCATAAATGAGTAAAAATGCTTAAATATAATGAAAACAAATATTTTAAGCTTAAGAAAAAATCTGATTTTATTCATGTACTTTTAAATTAAGTATATTTTGCTTACTTACGTACGTTATTATTGTTCACAAATATGTGCTTTTTAAAAGAAAGTTTTTGCGAAGAGCAGAAGTTGCCAACAACGAAGCACATGAACTAATTAGATGGAAACACATGATTGTATTTATCATAGGATTATGACGTCACCTGAATTTATGAACTAAATGGCTAGAAACGCGTGTTTATCATTATCGTGTAACTACGACGTCACATGAATTTAGCTCATTAATACGACAAACCGAATAGATAGCTGATTGAATTACCTCAATGAATAAATATCCTATTTTGAATAATAAATCAAGTATAACGAAAAAATATATATCTTCAATTTATGGATTATAGGATTCTGAAATGTATAATCATATCGATTATATGATTTTGAAATGTATAATCATATGGATTATATGATTCTGAAATGTATAATCGTATGGATTATATGATTTTGAGAGGCACGTTAATTCTGTCGAAGCTCAAACATCCTCCCGTTGATGTGGTGCGAAAATTAGGAGAAGTGGTGTCAGCTCAGGTGTCGTCCTCGTCACTTACACATGGTTCAGAATTACGAGGTCTGTCGCCGAAAGCTCTTGAGTAGCTAAATAGGGTGACGTTAATACGTATTCACTCACTCACTTAACGTTGCAGAATAGAATCCACATTTTGTAAAATAAAAAAGTAATCCAACATTAATATAACGTTCTGGATTCGCAATTCAATTGAGAGTAGCATATTCTGTCACATATTACTCATTTTTTTCTGAAAAGTATTATCTGTTATAAAATGTGCTTCGTGTTTTTTTCCTTCTAAACAGTAAGGTAAATGAACTATCCCTTTTCATGTAAAGTAAAAAATTAATTGTGAAGTATTTTGAAATTTGTGAAAAACGCTATATTATATATAAATAGATGTATGAATTATAACGTTGCTAATTTTTATGAAGATTGAGACATTTTTTCTGTTTGAAAATGTGCTGCACGTTTAGTTTAGGCTGTCGAACTTTTGGCGAAGGCATTCTTAATACAATGCGTCGTTTTCTGCAATTTCTTTTAGCTAAAAATGAATGGCAGAAAGCAAATAAGTAAAAAATACCCAAGAAATAGCAAGTGTTCTGATCCAATCTAAATAATTTATATTTCTTTTTTTCCGTACAGCGAAACTATTCGTCACTCAGTGGTTTTTTAATGACAGTTTGTAAACAATTCTCTGTAGCCCTTTTATTAAACTAAATAGTTTTAAATTTCAGATGCATTACTTGTATTCACTAAGTTTTTCTAACCGCTTCCCCTCTCCCTTAAGTTATACATAAAGATCTTTCATTTCGATTTCAGTAATACATACCATTTGTGAGGCATTTGTAATATAAAATATTTTTATAAAACGTCTTTCCTTCATAAATAATTCCGTACTTCTTTATTTTTTTAGCCGAAACTATCGCAGATATTAAAAGAGAATCAAATTTGAATAAAAAAAATACGTTAGAAATGGTTAACTATATCAAGAACAAACACAAATTTAGAAAGAAAAAAAAACAGATCTGTTTGGAATTCAAAAAAGCTGACGGGTATTTTTTTTTAAGTGTGTTTATTCAACTCAAACTTAAGATATACCGCATTTCTTCTATTAGTTGCGAAGGGCGGGCAAGTGAAAGAGGGAGGGTGAGTTTCGAAATGGGCAGATTTCATTGAACAAAAGAAGTTATACTCCCGTCCCGTTCCTTCTATTTATTGGATGCGATCTTTTTGGAGCCCCTCCTTTCATGTGATGTCATGCAAGAGGCGGTGAATTTTTAGGCACAGTCATCCGCGCTCGTAAAACTTTCAATTCATTCATTCCCTCGTTTTCACTCGTGAGGAAGCTCGTTGGAGATTTTTTTGCTTTTTCGAATCGTTTACATTGCGATAGAGCTTTGGATTAGCGCCATTTTTCATTGCTGTATGTGAACTGCATTGCCAATCATTTGTGCGTTGTATTTGATCTGTATTGACAATCGATAGTATATTTATTATATCTGAATACTCATCTCTTGGATCATTCTTCTGTTATTTCTGCAATATCTACAATGATGCACAATAATATGATGCAAATAGCCCCCCTTAATCCTATGTCTGGGACGGTGAACCTCAATGAAGCTCCCAATCCGTCCGGGAGTTGTAAAGAACGCATACGACGACCGATGAATGCATTCATGGTTTGGTCTCGAACTCAGCGACGTAAAATTGCTGCCGAAAATCCCAAGATGCATAATTCTGAGATAAGCAAACGCTTGGGTGTCGAATGGAAGCAACTGAGCGAGAGTGAAAAAAGATTTTTTATTGATGAAGCCAAACGTCTTCGTAAGGAGCACATGATACGGTATCCAGACTACAAATATCGTCCTAGAAGAAAGCCCAAGGCTACACCGAAAGCGACTGAACCAGTGCTACCACCTTATGGACAAAATTTCAGTTACCTTGCATCACTTAATCGAGGGCTTATGAATTCCCAAGGCAGAGCATTCGAAACAGATGTAAGATCAGCAATGGTTAATAATACTTTAAACTCTTATGCTAATATGGTTTCTAATTGGCACTATCCAATCGGTCAACATTTCCCTGGTGAACCTGCCACAAGCCAGCAGTATCCACCTGTACCCCCGATGGATCCCCCCAGAGGTGGCTATTTCAATATTCCTCATTATTCAATGTTTGAGAAAGGAATGATTCACAGTGATGCTAATGTGGAACAGAATCCGGCAGCATATCAAACCCAAATGCCTCAAAGAAGTCTTGAATCCAGCCCTCAGCCATTTGCCAAGCTTCAAACGAGCTGTCCAGTGTCTTCAAGTAATGCATCACATGTAAATTTCAATGGGTCAATGTTTACAAGTTCTCCACTGACACCACCATCTTCTGATACCTCAGCTGATCAAAGACTGCTGACTCATGCTTCGACTATAAAGAGTGAGAGATTGAGTCCAGGTGCAGGGATGTGCCCTACCTCTATGTCCATCAGTAGCTCCATTCCGTCCGAACCATCAACATCCATGAGTAGTCCTGTGGTTTCTCATTCTCATATTTCGATGAGCAGTCCATCAGTTCCTCCGTCATCTTTATCAATGAGCAGTCAAAGTATGCCCCAAACAACAATGTCTATGTATAACATGCCACTTATCTACAATACACCTCAAGACATGCTGCCATCACAGGCGCAGGTAGGATTTTATTCTCCATATATGCCTCCTACACCAGGGCGACAAATGTTTTAAAATTTTATCTTAGAATTGTAGGTGTATATAATTAATTCTCAATGTGCTAATAAAATTATTAGTACGATTAGTAGCTTTTAAAATGTGAGGAGAACCAAATTTTATGGATGAAAAGATATTTCTAGGCACTCCATTTTGTTTAAATAAAGATTTAAGTTAAAAGTTATTTTTGGCAATGATTAAAAGAAATGTAATTTTTAGTCTTATGATGTTTAATGATGTTAATTAGGATATCCTTAAATATGCCTAGCCACTCATTAACTTCATTTATTCTTGTAACAAATTCTTGTTATATGTAAAACGAGTCTTACAATTTATTTTTAGACCTTTTAACTGGTGTTCCTTTTTACCGGATTTGTGTATATATTTATGTAAAAAAGAGCTTTGTGGAAAAAGCTTTTTTTCCATTACCAAGTCTCCAATTACGAGCCAATTTTATTCAAACCATTAACTTTAAAAGATGTAAGCAAAGCATCTTTACAATTTTGTTTTACTGATGTAGTTTTATTAACTAGCAAATTTATTGAATTGCAATTAGTAATTTTACATTTTTAGTTTCCTTTTATGTAGAATATATTTTTATAGTTAAAGAGAAGCGTATATATAGCTTGTCCTTTGGCAAATTTTTTGTCTTTTAAAAAAACTATCGAACAATTGATAATCATTCGAAAATAGTAATACTTAAAACACCAAGTATACTATAACAATGAAAAGAAAAACGCAAATTTTAATTTTTTTAAAAAACATAAGCGAATTAATTTTTAACTGTATAAAATATGTATAAAAACTTGCCGTGCCTAAAAATAACTTTTCTTAGAAATTAAATTCTTCTGACGAAAGATAAACCTTTTAAGGGTATCGAAAGAGACTAGAAACCGCGCAATATTAGTTTGCTGGTTTTGATACAAGTTGTGAAAGGTTATAATTGAATTCTCTCGTCTACATCTTCGATGGAGCAAGTTGCGGCCGTGTTAGCTCGAGTAGTTAATAACTCGCGAACTCGAGGTTGATGGTGTTTTATCGAGTTCTAGGTTGGAATCCTAGGGCCACTTTTTTCTGTGGGGAATATAACAGTAAAAATGAATTGCGTTGATGTTTGAACTCCTTGCAAGTGCTCAAAAGATTTTAAAAGAAAGATATGTCTGTAGGCACAATATTTTTGAAATTAGTATTTTACATATAGATTGTGTATTTTCATATAATTAAAAATTTGTATATAATTTAAACATTTTACAACAAAACGTATTTCCTACATATATACATAACATTCTCATTTTGTAATGAATATGTACAATAATATATATATATATGTGTTACATCTGATAAGAGAATCTGAATTGTTATTGTTTTGAATATTTGTATATTATTATTCATGACAAATAAATTTCCTACAAATTGATTGTTTTTGCCTGAAAATCATTTATTCCAGGTATCGAAGGAGAGAAATAATATTTTAAAAACTAGATTATTTTAAACTTTTTAAAAGATTTTTAAATTATTGAAACACAATATATTTTATTGTTGTAATAATATAGAAGGTATCTAATGAAATTGTAAATTCAAAGCATGATAAGACTGCAAAAATGTTAGGGATATATAAATTCTATTTTAATATATCATGTAATATAAGTATTTACATCTAATTTGAACTTATATTTTTTCTACGGAATAAACATGCAGTAACTTACGAAATGCGAGTATTACCAGCAATCGTGCCTCTGAATTGTACATAATGTGTAATTTGATAAAAATTTTACTTATTCTCATCCTATGTTAATGGAGATAAAGAGCTTTAACTATACATGCAATTTAGGAATTCTGTGTCTATGGATGAAAATGCTTATATTATCTCCAGTTCTACAATTTTTTGTTTAAAATCAACAAGTATAAGTAATAATTGTAAATCGATGCCATTATCTTTATCGTACCAGAAAACTAGTGTTTTTGTAAAATTTGTTTGGGATCTCTGGCATATTTAAAATTATTCTTTAACTAATCTATTAGCTAAGGATTAATTATAAATATGGAATGAATTAGGAAATGGATATTCCATATTAATATTATAAGGAAAAAGTATAATATATCAATAAAGAATAAATGTAATATCCAAAAACAGGAATTTTTATCCTCGCAAACCCTTTGAGGGTTGTTCTTTCAAAATGCAGTCCAGGAAAGAGGAGGTTGGACCCCTGCCGTGTGGAAGGGGATTTGCATGTGTTTTGAATAGGAAAGGATAATTCATTTTTGTACCTTTGTGAAAAGAAGTCCTTTGTGTCGTCTTGAAAAGGAATAGCAATGTTGTAAAAGTGATACTGACCACAAACTTCGACTTCCTATATTAATTGTAGAAAGAAAAATGAGAACTAATGAATCAAAAAAGGGAGGACAAACAAGCATTTGTTCACAGGAGCTTGGACATGACCAACACCTTTTAGATCGTAGATGGCCTCAACAATATGTGTACAGTAGCGCACACAGGAATTTTTCAACGGGGAGGGGGCAGGGTTGAAAGTTTACCATTCTTGTATTATGCTCCTTTTGATTTTGTCGATTTTCGAGAACGAAACACAGTAAAAGACTAATTATTGAATAAATAATTAGCATTAATTAATAAAATTAATTATTAACAAATACTTAATTAAATTTTACGTACTTATATACTTAGAATTATAATCAATCGGAAAAAAAATCGAGGGCTTTGGGGGTCCCTTGTGTGCGCCACTGGTGACGTTACTACTAGTAGGGAAACGTTCACTACTTAATCCGAAACTACCGATGCATTTCAACATCTTTTTGATTTTACTCCAAAAAACATACAGCAAATTTTAAATATTAAGTTTTTTATTAAATTGTTTCATGTACATAAGAATAAATATGAGTTTATTTTTTAAGTAATAATTGTAAGTATGTGATCACTCATCAATGTATAATTACTTATTTCGAATGCTACGAAAATAAACAATACATTGCAACAAATTATAAATACTTTTTGTATTTTTATAATTTTTTACAAAAATACGCTTACTTTATCGTTATTAACAGAACAGTTACAAAAAGGGAAATAGCTTTCAAATAAAAAAATTAATTTAAGAGCAATAACTTGATTGGCATCAAACACAATCCGAATACAAAAAATTACCATCAAATAAATTTAATAAATCTATAATACATTATACTGTATTATAGATTGTAGATACGTACAGGAAAGTAAATATATATAAAACAAGTAATACAAACAAAAAATTCCTACTTAAGATCAACAAAGAAAATTTTTATTTTAGTTACTTTTTATTAATGGTTACAATTAATATAAATATGTATATACATGGTAGAATCAAATATTAAGTGACAAAATAGAATGCGAGTTTCCTTGCAATTTTCCTGCCTATATATGGTGCTAAACTATTTTTTTGGTTGTTACTATTTATTCATTAAATTTAATTATTCTAATAAAATAGGATAGCAAAAAAGAAATCCCATTCTCAGAAATTAGGCTAACCCAGGTGGAATTTGAACCCACGACCTTTGGATTAGAAGTTCATTGCGCTACCGACAGACATCTGTTCGCGCACTGGTTCTTTGTTCATTATTTAAAATCTCTAAAAGATTACACCATAAATTAAATGGCTGGAACTCTTAAGACAATGATTGATTTGATTGATTGATTTAATTTTAACGTCGCACTGTTCAGCTACACGAGGGCTTTTGGCGACGGACCACGTAATTTTGAACCATGGTCAAGTGACGTGGACGACACCTGAGCTGGCACCCCCCTCTCCTAACTACCACACCACACCAACGGGAGGACATTTCAGCTCTCGACAGATTTAACGTGCATCGCTGCCCTACACGGCGGGTCTTTAGTGGTACTGGGATCGAACTCGTGACCAGGCAAGCCACGATCCGATACCTATACCACTCGGCTACCGCGGCCACGAAGACAAAGATATTTTATTAGAGCGTTCTCTATAGACTCTTACTCTGTTTACACATACACTGACTACACACACTAGCGCCCTCTCGCGACAAATATTCACTTGTGGGCGTCACAATAATTTGTTCAACACTGAACATCTACCTCCGGATTGAATAACACATTCAACAATTTAAAAATAATACACAATGCAAACCCAATAATACACAATACAGAAAACGCTAATGCTCAATAAAAGTAATATTGTTCAATACACAAAAGGTAAAGTACTCATACAAATTTGTGAATTGAAAAAAATACTCTAATTTGAAATTTTTTCACATACATTATTCTCTTGAAAAGGATAAAATACAAAGTTTAGTTATAGGACGTTTAAAAATTCCATTTTTTTTTCGCTACATCGGGTTTCTTTTATGAGTTCAGACTTTTCTTTTAGTTCTTAATTCAAAGTACAAAATCACAGCTAGAGCGTAGCTACGACTGTATCAATATTAAGGAGCCACCAAAAGATTTTAATACAAGGCTCACACTCAGGACTAGTAACGGTATTGGATTATATTATTGTATCACTAAAGCAAAACTGTCAACATGAAGCATTGGCTATGCTAACAACTTACTGGTGCCATGTGCAATCATTTTCTTCATAGTACCTACTTTAGATAAGAATGGTCACACACGCCATCCCCATTTGATTTATTTACGCTTACCTCAGCAACCCTTCTTTAATTTCCAAATCAGCATCACATGGCACAGTCCACCATATTATTACTACTGGCCCACCAATCACTGCCAGGCCTAGAAGGCTACACCCTAAACTGTATGATGCAGTGAAGGTAGAATTTGAATTTCTTCTTGCTCAAGGCATTATTAGACCTTCCAAAAGTCCCTGGAGTTCTCCTCTTCATGTTGTGCCCAAATCGGACTCTACAGTTAGACCTGTTGGGGATTACAGGCAGCTGAATTCTGTTACTGAGTTCGACAGCTACCCCATGCCTTATTTGAATGACTTTGCTCATGCACTACATGGCAAGAGGATATTTTCCAAAATAGACATTTTTAAGGCATTCCACCAAATCCCTATAGCTGAGTGTGATATTCCTAAGACAGCTGTAACAACTCTATGGGGTCTTTACGAATATACCCATTTGTGTTTTGGCCTTGTGAATGCACCACAAATCTTTATGCGATTCATGCATGAAGTACTAAGAGGACTTCCTTTTTGTTTTGTCTACTTGGATGATATTTTGTGTTACTCAGAAAATGCTGAGGAGCATCGTTCTCACTTAAGAACTATATTCCAAAGACTGAGCTCATATGGTTTAAAACTAAATATCTCTAAATGTGTATTTGGTGTGACTGAACTCATTTTCCTTGGCCACCTTATCACTCCTGATGGCAATAAGCCATTGCCTGACATACTTCAAGCAGTTCTTGATTACAAACAACCAGAGACTGTTGGCTCTCTGAGAAAATTTTTAGGACTGTTAAATTTTTATAGACGTTTCTTGCCCAAAGCAGCTGAACAACAGTATCTAAGTGAATTTTTAAAAGGTTCTAAAGGTAAGAAGGACTCACAAAGCCTTTAAACTGGTCTTCTGAGGCAATTACAGCATTTCAGAGGTGCAAACAAGCTCTTGCTGATGCTGCACTTCTTGCTCATCCTTCACCTTCTGCCCCGCTTGCTCTTCATGTGGACGCCTCTGATTATGCCATAGGAGGTGCACTTCACCAAGTTGTGGACTCTGAGCTACAGCCATTGGCTTTCTTTTCCAGAAAACTTACTTCGTCTGAAAAGTCTTACAGTGCCTACGACCGTGAACTCCTTGCTATCTACTCGGCTATCCGACACTTTCGGTATATGCTGGAAGCTAGAGATTTCACAGTGTTTACTGACCACAAGCCCCTCACTTATGCTTTTAGGCAAAAAAGTGGCAAGTGTTCTCCCCACGGCAGATCCGTCAGCTGGATTTCATCTCTCAGTTCACCACAAATATTGTACACATTCCAGGATCTGACAATATTGCTGCTGATGTTCTCTTTCGTGTTTCTGCAATCATCTTCCCAAGTCAAATTGACCATGACTGTATTGCTGAGACACAACAGACTGATCAGGAGCTTCACACCCTAATAGCATCTGGAACTTCCTTGGAACTCAAAAAGGTAATTTTTCCCAATTCATCTACTGAAATTATGTGTGATCTATCAACGGGCACAGCCAGACCCTACATCCCAAAACAGCATCGCCAAGATGTTTTCTCTGCTATGCATAATTTATCCCATCCTGGCATATGTCGATCAGTACATTTGATGAAGCAGCGTTTTGTTTGGCCATCAATCTCATCAGATGTAGCTAAGTGGGCAAAACACTGCCTAACTTGCCAAAAATCCAAAATTCATCGTCTTACTAGATCACCTCTTTCATCATTTCAAGAACCTTCCCAACGTTTTGATCATGTTCATCTGGATCTCATTGGACCTCTACCTCCATCAAATGGCTACACCTATTGCCTGACAATGATTGACCGTTTTTCGAAATGGCCAGAGGCCCAACCTCTCAAAAACATAACTGCTGAGACTGTGGCTGAGGCCTTCTTTTCCTCTTGGGTGTCTCGCTTTGGAACTCCTGCAATTCTCACAACCGACAGGGGCAGGCAGTTTGAGTCCTCGCTCTTCAAAGCTCTTAGCAAACTACTTGGTGTTCAGAAGTGTCGTACAACTGGATACCACCCTCAAGCTAATGGGATGCTCGAAGAATTGCACCGCCCATTGAAAAGTGCAATCAAATGCCATGCTACTGAGCGTTGGACAGAAGTACTCCCTATCATCTTACTAGGTCTACGACCTTCTCTCTTAAAGAAGATATTCTGTGTACCCCAGCTGAATTAGTTTTTGGGACCACTATTCGACTGCCAGGGGAGATGTTTGACTCTTCCAAGTCAGACGATGATGTTGTGAATTTTGTTTCGAAACTTAAGTCTAACATGCAATCACTTCACCCTAAACCACCAAAACACCATGGCAAACGTCCAGTTTTTATCCATCCAGGACTGTTGGAAGCAACACATGTTTTTCTTCGCCGAGACATGTTACGTCGTCCACTTCAACAACCCTATGATGGCCCTTTCAAAGTCTTACAAAGGAAGGATAAAGTGTTTTTCCCTGACATCAATGGTAAACGGGTATCTGTATCTATTGATAGATGCAAACCTGCCTTCTTTCTTAACACTGAGGACTTGCAACTACCTCAAACCAAGAATGAAACACCTGCTACTGTGGAACCTAATGCAACAGCTTCAACACCTGCTACTGTGGAATCTGATCCAACAGCTTCAACGCCTACCCAGCCATCTACACGTTCTGGTCGCAAAGTTCATCTTCCAACTAGGTATCGTTGACACTGGAAGGGGAGTATGCAGCGACCTTACAGCTCAACAAAACGACTCCAAAACTGAACTGAATTGATCTGTTATTATTGTAGCGTGCCTGGTTCACCATGTGTTGTAGTTTTTGGAAGCTTACCTCTTAATTGCTCATTTAATCTTTTATCTTTAAATTTAATAAATGTTTATTGTTATTTAATTCAACCGTGTTGTAGTGAAGAATGTCTAACCACGCAACGCGGCAAGTTTTTAACACCTTTTGAGGGGTAATTCTTATCAGGACTGAAGGGGGATGTTGCTGTTCTATATGAGGAGGAACGTTTTAAGGTATGGGCCCAGGGCCTCGACTCAGCCTTAATGAGATATAATTCGAATAATTTCAACAGTTAAATGTTATTTCCAGTTGTATTCTCCAAGAAACTGGAGCGGGCTGCAGTAGCCCAGTGGTCAAGGTATCGGATCATGGCAAACATGTTATGAGTTCGAGCCCAGTACCACTAAAGACCCGCCATGTAGGGAAGCGATGCAAGTTAAATCTGTCGAAAGCTGAAGCGTCCTCCCGCTGGTGTGGTAGTTAGGAGAGGGGGTGCCAGCTCAGGTGTCGTCCACGTCACTTGACTATGGTTCAAAATTACGTGGTCCGTCTCCAAAAAGCCGTTGTGTAGCTGAACAGTGCGACGTTAATATTCATTCACCCAAGAAGCTGGAAAGTTCGGACGATATGTCATCATTCACGTACAGTCTTAGGCTTACCACGATACACCATCATTACTCACTTAGTCAAAAGACGGCAGTCGGTCGGGCCGGTTTGTCTGATTGTAAGTCATGCATATTTGTTTGTTTCGGGTTGTTGTTTGACAATGTATACTATGTACTGTCTTCTTCTAAGGGTCATAGGGGGAGCCTACATTTGTGTAGGGGCCCACGGTCTCAAGTACTCTTAAGACGTCCCTGTAAATGAGCAGTTCTTACCTTTTCGTTTTAAAATAATTGTTTTTTTGCTTGAAAATTTAAAATACGAAACTGGATTCTAAACGCAAACATAAGATTTTAATGAAAGTGTATAGACATTCTTTTTAAGAATTTAATTCTAACGGCCTTTTGTTATTAAATATTTTGGCATATTCGTGTATTCAAAAGAAGGGAATTCTTTTATTTGAATCATGCATATTTAAAAATATTTCTTTTAATTCTTATTCTTGATAGCAACGTCTGAAAAGGGAAGTTAAAGTATTTATAGCAATACTAATATATGAACATGTGTTTTAATAATATTTAAAGAAATCTACAACATACACACGTGCGGATAATACGTTATTAACTCCCAAAAAGAATGACTTCAATGTAAATTTGCTTACTGGTTTACTTTTCTTGTAATATGAATTGGGTCGAAATATTTAAATAAAAAAAAAATCTAATGATCATTTTATTTATCTAATTGCAGATTGACATATATTGTAGTATTTTGGCCTCTATATCATTATTTTGTTCTGAAGGCCTTTAGAGAAATATATACTTTATTATATTAATCATTGTTCAAAATTTTGAATAGCTTCTATTTCATCTACACTATTAAAATCCGAAGGTAAACAAACGTATCTATCTATGTATCTTTGAATCTATGATGCCCTATCTTCTCACGAACCACACGACGCAGAAACGCCAAAGGTACCAAAATTTTGGGAAAGATCCGAGGAATCCGTTTTGACCATTTATATTCCGATATTCCAATTAGTTAAAAAGATATTAATTAAAAACCTTAAAACGCATAATTAGTACCATTTTTCACCGCCAGGGGAAAATTCGGAACTTTTTTTTTTTTGCAGACGTTTTTAAAACGCGATCTAATTTTTTTCATGAGACTCGGACAAAAAATAATTACAGATTCAGAAAGATCATTTACTTCGCCACGATATGGTATAATTTATTTTACAAAATGACTACATTTTGTATTTTTTACTATTTTTTTAAGATGAGTCGAAATCGATACGTTTTTATGAATATGAATTCTAAATCGTTCCGCTTGCATCTCCTTTCATGCTAATGAAAAAAATATTTTACACTAAAAAAGTTCATGCTTTTCTCTTTTAGAATCAGTAATTTAAAAAAATGTAATGTCAAAAACTGTTTTTTTTTACGATTTTTCAAGAAATACTCAAAATTTTAAATATTTAATAACTTCTTTATTTATAAAAATAATCGCACGAAGCTTTTTTTTCCATGTGTAGAACAATATACGTAATCTGAACAAAAATTGATAACATATCTTAAAAATTACGGGTTTTTTTTTTTTTTAAAAATGTGTTTTTCGTTTTTTCCCCCTTTTGCGAGAAATATGTAAGCATTACTTTTTTTAAAGTTTTTTGTTTAAAAATTTTACTGTCATTTGCAATCGATATATGAAGTTTGAAAGCATTAACTTAAAAATGAAGCCCGAAAAAAATTCTAACTGTAACAAATAACACAATGCGAAATTGAACATATCTTCCTCTTATTTTAAAGATCATTTCAAGGCTTTTCCCTGCAGGAACCTACGGCGTGGATGTCGAAAGCGTTGCTTTATAAAGCGGTAGTTTCTAGGTTCGAAACTGAAAAGGATATTCAATTTCGGATTGCGTTATTTGTTAAAGTTAAAAGTTTTTTTTTCGGGCTTCATTTTTTAGTTAATGACTTGAAACTTCATATTTCGATTGCAAACAACGGTCATTTTTAAACAAAAAATGTAACAAAAATAATGCTTAAATATTTCTCGCAAAAAGGGAAGAAAACGAAAAACACATTTTTTTTTTTAAAAAAACCGTAATTTTTAATCTGTAAAAAGATCGAAAAAATAACGGTTTCCTTTAAAAAAAATTGTGTTTTTCGTTTTTTCCCCCTTTTTGCTAGAAATATTTAAAAATTATTTTTGTTACATTTTTTGTCTAAAAATTACAATTGTTTGCAATAGATATATGAAGTTCGAAGGTATTAACTTAAAAATAAAGCCAGAAAAAAAACTTTTTATTTTTAATTTGCCACAATTCTGTATGATGTTGTTATTTTTTTTCTTTATTTTTTTTTCACAAAACGATGAAACTTTGCATATAAATAAATGAATTTAAAAAAGGTTATTGATTTTTAAATCATATTTCAGAAAATTACTTTGCATTTTAAAAAATAAAATAATTACTGTAATTATATAAATATTTATATTATACTTCATAAATATAATTATTAATAAATAATACTTTTTGTAAAGTTTGTAAGAAAAAAAACATTAAATAATATTTTATATAAAAATTAGTTACAAAAAGTTTTATAAAATGATATACAATACGTTATAAATAATATATTATATTAAGTATTATAAGAATACATAAAATTATTGTTAAAATAATGAATATGTTAGTTTTGTATAACATACTTTTTTTTAGTCAGATACGTGTTTGAATAATTTACTAAACACAGTGGAGTGAAAAAGGTTAAAATTAAAATAAAATATCAAAATGTTTTTATCAGATCGTTTTTTTTTATTCAGTATATGTATATATATGTATATCTAGGCTATTTCCCCCATACTGTTTTTTCTAACTTATATATATTTATATGTTCATATAATCAACATTCAAATGTTCAGAAAAAAGCAATCGTTTCAATAGCTATCTGTCATTTTTTCTTTTATTTATTACTAATAGAAATTTGATTTTAATATATATATATATATATATATATATATATATATTAGCCGTTACCCACCCGCTTCACTGGATATTTCACGATGTTGTATAAATGTATATTGTTTGCATATAGTATATGAATTATTGATATCTAGCATTAAGAATTCGATTGTATTGGAAAATATATTTATAGCTGTAACTCTCGCCTCTTGATATAAAAAGGACATAAATTAAAATATCTAATTTCTATTTATAACTCAAATAGAAGTAGAAAGATTTTTTACGCTCACTTAACCTAATAATCAAGTTTATTTTCACCAAAACTACTTTCAGTGGATCTCTACTCCATAAAATAAACATGCGTGCTAAATTTCAAGTCTAAATCTAACAGAGCAAAAACGGAATTTTTATCATCCATACCTCGTTGAGAGCATTCTTAGTGGATTCCGATTCAACAAAAGAAGCATGCAAACCAAATTTTATTATTATAGTCTTAGCAGTTCAAAAACGGGAATTTTGTCTATCAATACGCCCCAATAACTCTTTCCGCTTCCCCCTGGAGTTGATTTCCGTAAAATCCATTCTTAGTGGAACTCTATTCAACTAAAGAAAAAAGTGCTCAACAAATTTCAAGTAAGTGAGTTAAATTCAAAAACAGGAATTTTTCTGTAACATGCCTTAATCCCTCGCTAACTCACTCCTTTGGGGGTCCGTTTTCGCAAAACTCTTTGTAAAAGGAACTTTATTCCATGAACGGAACATACCTTCTAATTTTCAAGCAGGTGGTTCTATTAGTTGAAACGCGGAAATATTTATCTATTATACGCCCCTTAATCACCCTCAGTGACCCTTGGGGATCAATTTTCCCCAAAACTATTTTGTAGCGGATCTCTACACCATGAAAGGAATTAGCTTACCAAATTTTAAGACTGTACGTCTAATAGTTTAAAAATGGAAATAATTATCTATAACGCCCCTTAAGTCCCCGCAACGCAACTTAGGAAACGATTTTCTCGAAACCCATCTTATAGCGGATCTCTACTTAATAAGTGTTATCAGCTTACCAAATTTCGAGATTTTACGTCTAATAGTTTAAAAAAGAAGTTAATCGCCTATATAACGCCACTTAATTCTCTACAACGCCACTTGGGAGTCGATTTTCACAAAACCCATTCTGTAGGGGATCTGTACTCTATGAAAGGAATCCGCTTACCAAATTATATTAAATTTATATTAAATTATATTATATTTTATTAATTATAATTAAATTATAGTACTGCCATCCAAAATAATCATGTACATTACATTTCAGCTCAATTAAATGCTTTATTTGTATTTTATTAACGATTGAAAATTCCACCAAAATAAATAAATAAACAAACAAAAAAAAAACAAATAAAATATGTATAGAAATCATGCGCTAATAGTAGGAATTGAAAAAGATGTAAGTTGGCGTCGAAAATTGATTTTCAGCCAAACCCGGTCTTTATTGTTACGAAAATGCAGACGATTCACGCTTTTTAGCGTTTTTAATTAATATCTTTTCAGATAATCTTTATATGTATATATAATTCTTCTGTGCGTGTGTATGTAACTGAACTCCTCCTAAACGGCTGGACCGATTTTGATGAAAGTTTTTGTCTGTTCCAGTTGACTCGAGAATGGTTTAGATTTATAATTCGGTTTAGAAATGTTTATTTAATTAATTTTTTATTTATAAATTGTTGATATTGGAATGTTTTACACTGGATCCTACAGACTGCGCTACGATCGCAGTATCAAGTATTCAAAAATCTTTTATTATAATTCAAGTTGGTCCCGACAATTGGTGCTGTGATCATTTAAGGAAAATATTTTGTCACTTCGTATTATTATTTTGTTGAAATAAATCGTGTGTTTATTAAATTATTACATTCAGATATTATTAGTGTTTGAAGAGTTTTGAAGTGTGCATAAAAAACTATACATTTTATATACAATTTAATAAATATACCTGTTATAAAATAGTTTGAGTCTCAACTTTTTCACGTGGCCGCGGTAGCCGAGTGGTATAGGTATCGGACTGTGGCTTGCCTGGTCACGAGTTCGATCCCAGTACCACTAAAGACCCGCCGTGATACACGTTAAATCTGTCGAGAGCTGAAACGTCCTCCCGTTGGTGTGGTGTGGTAGTTAGGAGAGGGGGGTGCCAGCTCAGGTGTCGTCCACGTCACTTGACCATGGTTCAAAATTACGTGGTCCGTCGCCAAAAGCCCTCGTGTAGCTGAACAGTGCGACGTTAATATTAAATCAAATCAAATCTCAACTTTTTCACCTTTAATTAAAACAAGTTTAAGTTTTTATTCACACAGCCTTTACATTTAACTTCGCTCATAGTATACACATACTCACACGCTATCGATTGATTGAATTGTGATAACCGTACATGTAATGACGTTTGGCATTGTAATAACTTTTTAATACAAATTTTAATCAAAACGGTCCAGATTGTTAAAGTTTATTCATAAAAATGTGGAATTTTTGAATTTAAGATGTGTGTACAGGACAACGTCTGTCGGGTCCTCTAGTGTATATATATATATATATATATATATATATATATCTTTATACATAAAAATCTTCTGTGCGTGTGTTTGTCACTAAACTCCTCCTAAACGGCTGGGCCGATTTCGATGAAATTTTTTGTGTGGGTTCAAATAAATTCGAGAATGGTTTAGATTCATAATTCGGTCCGATATCGCAATTAGTTAAAAAGATATTAAGTAAAAACATTCAAAAAATACAACTCAACATTCACCTGCATTGTTGTAACAACGCTATTGTTATAAGCACACACAAGTAATATAAAAAAAATTTAAATCAATTCCTACATAGATCAACCAATTATTTAGCTACTATTTATTAAATAGTTGCAATTAATATAAATATGTATAAACGTATGACAGAATCACAACTTTAAGTGGTAATTAATTTTTGTTAATTATCATTAAAGTATCGTAATGTCTTCCAAAACAATCGTGTATATAAAATTTCCTTTCAACTTAATTCTTTAACACGTGAGAAAAAAACATTTTCAAATTTTGACATAAGTCCCCAACAGGATCGCTAAGTCACCAACGTGGCTGTATTTGTAAATTTTAAATAATTAGTTTTAATCAATTAATTTTTATTAATTATAATTAAAAATTATTGTATTGTTATCCAAAATAATCATGTACATTACATTTCAGCTCAATTGAGCGCTTTAAAATGTATATTATTAACGATTGAGAATTCCACCAAGATAAATAAATAAACAAACAAACAAATAAAGTATGTATAGAGATCGTGAGCTAATAGTAGGAATTGAAAAAGACGTAAGTTGGCGTCGTAAATTTATTTTCAGCCAAACTGGCCAAACCCGGTCTTTATTGTTACGAAAATGCAGACGATTCACGCTTTTTAGCGTTTTTAATTAATATCTTTTCAGATAATCTTTATATGTATATGTAATTCTTCTGTGCGTGTGTATGTAACTGAACTCCTAAACGGCTGGACCGATTTTGATGAAAATTTTTGTCTGTTCCAGTGGGCTCGAGAATGGTTTAGATTTATAATTCGGTTTAGAAATGTTTATTTAATTAATTTTTTATTTATAAATTGTTGATGTTGGAATGTTTTACACTGGATCCTACAGACTGCGCTACGATCGCAGTATCAAGTATTCAAAAATCTTTTATTATAATTCAAGTTTGTCCCGACGGTTGGTGCTATGATCATTTCAGGAAAATATTTTGTCACTTCCTGTTATTATTTTGTTGAAATAAATCGTGTGTTAATTAAATTATTACATTAAGATGTAATTAGTGTTTGAAATTTTACTCAATTTTACTCAAAACGGTCCAGATTGTTAAAGCTTATTCATAAAAATTTGGAATTTTTGAATTTAAGATGTGTGTACAGGACAACGTCTGTTGGGTCCTCTAGTATATATATATATATATATTTCAAAGGATTATTTCTATATTATATTTCATTACTAAATGAATTCTTTGTTTATTAAAAAGTACATCGTCGATTATTTTGGACCAAAATACATTTTAGAGACATTTTTAAGCTAACTATGTGTAACGATTGATTGATTCATGAAAATCTGAAATCTATTTTATTATTTTAGAATCTTAGAAACTATTATTAAAAAATGATGAATGTTTTTTGTTTTACTCTTAGCATCAGAATCGTTTCCTTTTTATTGCTTCACATTAATAATTTTTTTAATTCTAAAGCAATATTTTTTTATATAAATCATGCATCGAAATTTGAAACTATATCTTATTTGTGAGAAGGAGAAAAAGATAGAACAATAATTTTACACTACGAAAAATCGTGTTCGGGCTATAGAGAGGGGAAAGAAACCTGTCTTAAATCAAAAATAAGTGGAATGGAACAAATTTCGAAAAAGGGAAATTTTTTGACATAATTTTAGAAATCACTCACATTGTGCGCGTACAAACACGCACACAGAAAAGCTGGTGTCATGAGGAAATTACGCCGGGCTAAGGGGGGGGGTGGAGGGGGGAGGAGTCATTTTGAAACAGAGTATTAGAAGTGCTGATTTTGTGAAGGAAAGGGAAAATTTAAAAAAGTAGAGAAAGAGCCCGCGCAACGCCGGGCCATGCAGCTAATACTCGTTAATTATTTGTAATTTTAATATTGTAAATTACATATAAAGTGATTGAACAAAAAACATATGAAGTAGCTAAAACGCATTCTTTGAAATCACAAAAAATTCTAAAAGGAATTCTTAAACTGGAAAAGGAGCATATTATTGAAACTGTCAGACCATTTATAAAAAAATGTTAATGTATTTCCTATTTCCGTGCCGAGATTTCGGATTCAAGTCTCGAATCCGATTTGAACCCGATCCATGGGCGTTTAACCATCTACACTTGTCAACACCTTAAATGTAAACGTGGCCGTGTTATAAATATACAACAGCAGATGACGATGAGGAAAGGTATAGATGTTTTTATATATTCGAGTGATACGTGCATTCCCGAGATCGGATCCGAGTTATTTTATTTAAATATTTTTTTAATGGGAATATATCTTACGTTTTTACTATGACAGATAGTACCATGTTTTTAAACCTGAATGAATTATTTTTAAGAAACCTGTTATCGTAATTATACCTGCCACCAGTAGCGCACACAGAAATTTTTCAAGGGGAGGTCCGGGATCGAAAGTTCACCATTCTTGTATCATGCTCCTTTTGATTTTGTCGATTTTCGGGAACAAAACACAGTAAAAAACTAATTATTGAATAAATAATTAGCATTAATTAATAAAATTAATCATTAATAACAAATAATTAAATTTTACGTACTATATACTTAGAATTATAATCAATCGGGAAAAAATCAAGGGCCCCCCCCCTTGTGTGCGCCATTATCTGCCACCTCTACGAACATTCTCGTAGAGAACAAACGCAGCCTGATAGCAATAAGCGTCGTTTCTTTGTGTAACTTGTCTGAGTTGTGGTTGTAAACGAGTTCTTGAACAATATGGGCGGGCTATGTTCTATATGTTTAGTTTGAAATAGAGAAATTCCGATAGTGTTATTAAAATGATGGATGCCCTCAATAGAAAAGAAATAATAAAGAACGGAGATACTCAATCTTTTTTCCCGCCATCCGTATACACATGATAGGTATTTCACGCGGTCCACATATACGAGTACATGACAGTTATTTCATGCATGCCGTAGCAAGTGGATATTGGAAAAAGCAGACTTTAAGACCAAAACAATTTTAATAAACAAAATTGATCAAAATATTAAAACTCGTTTTTGACTTTTATTTTAATACTATATTAACTTTTATATCGAACATATATACAAAAATATTTATTTTTATGAATTTTTACTGAGTTATGGAATATAATTTCTATTTTCTTTCATCTATGACCAAGCCTCTTGCTTACATTGTATTAAAATAATAATAATAATTGATATATTTGATTGCTTGATTGATAGAATTTCCTGTTAAATTTTTTGTACATTGTTCTCCAATAATTCAATTTCTTAGTGCATTGGTCCATGACCGGGCACTCAAAAAAAGTTGGTGGGCCACATGCACGGGCCGCAGGTTGATTATCACTGGTATAGAACATAGGATCTCAACGTGGGCGATAACGCCCCCTTGTGTGCATTTGAAGTTTTCAGAGGGGCAGTAAAAGACCCAGAGTAAATTAGGGGTTTTTGACATGGTATGAAGGGTCATGGACAGATTAACCAAATAGTCTCATAAAGACTAAAAAAAAAACACGCTGATTATGTACTAACAAATGTAAATTTTAATACTGGTTACCTTATGTTGATTGTATGTATTTAAAATTGTATATTCGTGGCAATAGCTATTTCAGATTTGTAAGTAAAAAAATTGTGAGGGGGGGGGGCTTTGAAAAAGATATTCTATAAGTAATAGAATATTTTTAAAAATTTAATTCTTATTTTTACCATGTATTACGTACGCTTTCATTTCTCTGGAGTGGGAGGAGGGTGGTATCGAAAAGGGGGCGCCAGTTCAAAAAGGTTGGGAACCTATGGTATAGAAGATACCACAGGCAGTGGCGCACACAAGGGCTCCTGGGGGTCCGGACCCCCCCAAAGCCCTTGATTTTTTCCGATTGATTATAATTCTAAGTATATAGTACGTAAAATTTAATTAATTATACGTTATTAATGATTAATTTTATTGATTAATGCTAATTATTTATTCAAAAAATAGTTTTTACTGTGTTTTGTTCCCGAAAATCGACAAAATCAAAAGGAGCATGATACAAGAATGGTGAACTTTCGACCCTGGACCCCCTTGAAAAATTCCTGTGTGCGCTACTGACCACAGGCAGTTTTGAATGAAAGTAGAAGAGGAAAAAAGAAAAATTTGCCTCCAGCATTGATTACAAATAAGAAATTTCTTATAAGGCATCGAGATGATCTTGGATTCGAGTCTCGAATCCAATTTGAACCCGATCCATGGACGTTTAGTCATCTGTATTTGGCAACACCTTAAATGCAAATGAGGACTTGTTATAAATATACAACTGCAAATGACGATTAGGAAAGATATAGAAGTTTTTTATACTTGAGTGATATGCGTATCCACGAGATCGGGTCCATATTATTTCATTTAAATAATTTTTAATGGAAGTATATCTTACGTTTACTATAACAGATAGTATCATGTTTTAGATTCTGAATAAATTATTTTTAATAAAACTATCTTGCAATTATATCTGCCACCTCTACGAACACTCTCGTAGAGAACAGAAAAGGCTGGATAGCAACAAGCATCGTTATTTGTATAACTTGTACGAGGTAGAGTTCTTGAACAATATGGGCGGGCTATTTCATGAATGTTTAGTTGGAAATAGAAAAATTCAGAAAGTGAAAAAGATGATGGATGTCCTCAGTCCCCAATGGGAAGGAAATGTCATAAAAGGCTGTACAGGCAGTTTTGAATGAAAGTAAAAGAGAGAGAGAAAAAGAAAAATTGCCTCCAGCATTGATTACAAATAAGAACTTCCCTATATGGCATCAGTTTCGAGGGAAATTTTCATTCACCAAGGAGTCATGCAAGAACTATTTAAATGGTACATTTGGTTTTCATATTTCCTATATGCAATATATTGATGATTCCATTGTGGAATACATTAAGGTATCGGACTACGTTTGGAACCGTGATTTTGCAAAAGCGTATAAATGGATACTAGTTATGATATTTAGTGTCACTTAGATTAGAATGCATGCATAAAAAATTCTTTTAAGAATAGTATTACAATAAAAAATTATTTAAGTACAATATTTCGCCAAAATCAACGAGGATAAGACAAAGTTCATGGAAACACTGCCCTCTTCTGTAAACAACACCTCTTTTTGTGTAAACGGTCATTCTTTTGAAAGGGTTAGTGAGTTCAAATACCTCGGAACCATTATTAATGACCAAAATAAGCTGAAATTAACAACCGTGTAAAATCGGCTAACAAATGTTTTTTTGGACTAAAGAAGCAATTAAGATCGAAATTTATCAGCGGAAAAACAAAGTTAAGATTATATAAGACATTAATTTTACCTGTGTTGCTGCATGCTAGCGAAACCTGGACGTTGAATTTGGAGACTATACAAGCTCTGGAAACTTTCGAAAGAAAAGCACTGAGAACTATATTTGGACCTGTTAAAGATCAAGGATGTTGGCGTACTTGATATAATTTCGAGCTATATAGGCTTTACAAAGAACCTCAAGTTACTCAACTCATCCGAAGTAACAGATTGAGATGGCTCCGCCACATCTGGAGAAGCCCTGAAAACAACCAGACCAGAGCTTACACATTTAAGAATCCTATGGGATCTCGAACAAGAGGAAGACCACCATCAAGGTGGATAGATGATGTTGAAAATGATTTAAAAACTCTAAATATTAAAAACTAGCAGAGAGTTGCTGCATATCGTTGGAATTGGAGGAAGCGAGCTGAGGAGGCAGCCAAGACCTGCAACAGGTTGTTACGTTTATAAAGAAGAAAATTTCGACAAAAAATGAACATAGAATGACCAATTTTCAAAATATTCTCCTT
The DNA here is from genome assembly GCA_019973935.1 of Trichonephila clavipes. Classification (NCBI taxonomy): domain Eukaryota; kingdom Metazoa; phylum Arthropoda; class Arachnida; order Araneae; family Nephilidae; genus Trichonephila; species Trichonephila clavipes. The sequence continues at coordinate 2,037,335 of BMAU01000458.1, read as the reverse complement.
TTGTGAAAAATGCTTCTATTATAATAGTATTTTGCCTGTATATAGCTCAAACCTCTGTACAGAGGCTCAACTAAGTTATATATTTCAAAAATTCTAGAAGTGGGTTTATTCATGGTTTACAACAACTGAGGGGAAAAATTTTAAGAAAAAAACGCCGATAATTATTTCAATATGCTGTAACTCTGAAATTAATGTGAATTTTTCAAAAAAATAGTTCAGACTCTCTGGAGAGAAGTCTTTAGTTTATATAAGCAAATTATTATTATTTTAGAAGCATTTTTTATAAAAGCAGAACATTTTTAAATGTCCTTAAAACAATTTTATACATGTATTCCAATCTAAGTGACCCTAAATATCATGAAAAATTATCCGCTTATACGCTTTTTTAAAATCATGGTTCCGACCTTAATGAATAAATATTTCCTGAAATGATATCCTTCCACCACCATTTTTTTTTTTTTTTTTTTTTGCACAAAATACACAAATAATTTCTAAAAGGATTAATAAACTTTTCCAGATAAAGGTTTGATCCAGAAAAGATTGATTTAAAATCACATTATTTTAACATTTTCACTTGGCAGTAGTACATTAAAACATTTTTAATATGTATCTTTAAATTTGGCACTTTTTCTGTAAAATGTTATGCTTTATTTCTGATGAAATTGATTCTTGCAGATTTCTTGAAGTTCAAATTTAAATGCTTTTCAAAAACTCAAAAGTTCAAATTCTTTTTAGAACTATTTACTATGCATAACTATTCCAGATAAATTATTTTTATAAACTTTGAACGACACACAAAATATTTTATGCTTCAAATTTTTAAACTAATTTTTGTGCTATCAATCATAAAACACTATTTAATAATTGTTTGAAAATTATACATTGTTTTAGCTATGTTACTTTTGATGTATGCTTCCAAATTTCCTTTTTAAGGGAAGGGAGGGAAAGAATTGGAATAATTTTCATAAACTTCTAATATATACAATGAAATGTATAGTATTTTGTTGAACTTTTTAATATCTTGTAGAAATATTACTACAATTACATAAGAAAAGGATTTTTTTTGTATCTTAAAGGACAATATTTTTTTGGCTATTTTCCAATTACAAATCTAACAAATGTGAAGGATTTTTTTTTTTTGTATCTTAAAGGACAATATTTTTTTTGGCTTTGATTTTCCATGATATACTTTAAATCTAACAAATGTGAAGTTTTTTTTATAATTTTAAAGGTCCTCTGAAAATTCTGAATGTATTCAAAAACAAAAATTTTGTTGGAACGCGGAATGAAATATATCAAGTTCTTCAAAATTCTATGCAGCATTTAGAAGAAAAACTTGAGGTAAATACAGAAAACTTTTACATAGATGACACATTTTACGGGAATGGTAATATTCTATTCCTGCTTTGTAAAAATGTTCGACAGAGCCAAATAATCTTGATTGCTAGCTTATCCCTGATAATGTTTCAGTTGAACCCTTGGCTGGAGTTCTGATTCTGTAAACATTCGTTGTGTTACGGAGGTCAGGGCCAGCTCTAGCAGTTTTGCCGCCCCGGACAAAAATGGAAAATACCGCCCCTTTCTCCACACAATGCCGCCTCTCTCTCTCTCTCTCTCTCTCTATATATATATATATATATATATAGCAGTAAATAAATTAAAAAGAAGACTAATAAATCCAAAAACATCTTAAGAACAAACCGAAAGAACCAAGAACATGGAACCATTACAAACCAAAAAAGAGAAATTTAGCTAGAGTGGAAAAAACTATTATGATTTCCCGAGCTGTCACTGGCTTAGGACAATGAAACAGGGTTAAGCAGTGTTTTGTGAGATCTCAACCTTCCCCTACAGCGGAAATTTTCGACGTAATAGCATAGGAGATAAACCAATGCAATACACACACACACACACACACACACACACATATATATATATATATATATATATATATATACATATATATTATTTGGTCTTGAGAGATTCAAGACAATTCGAATTCAGGGACATAAGTTCTTGTTATTATATCAAACGAGTGAAATGTAAGAGAAGGAATCGTTAATTTCAGCAGGCCAATTTCTTCCAAAAATAGTCTACTGATGGTGGGGATCACAAGCGTTTGTTTTAACTTATAGTAACTACACTCAGGACTAAAATAAAACATCTCCTGTATCCTCTCTATCTATCAGAATCTCTTATAGCCCTTGTCTTCTTTTGGATAGCTCACACCGGACATCGTAAGGGTGAAAGGAATATCAGTTGTGATCTCACTCCAGGATGGGAAGAAGTTTACAAGTGAAAGAAGTGTAAACATATATATTAAATTTCAAGCTTTAACATATACTTCCGCCTCAAACCCTTCAAGTTTAAACACAAAAGAAAACTGTCATTAAATATACAGAATACAAAATTTTAAAAAATAAGATACGTTAAATGCATTAGCAATTCACACCCAATAATATTATAGAAAATATATCAAATTCTTTGTAACAATATATATATATATATATATTTCAAATTCGATCTAAATGCCAACCCGGGCAGGGGTCCGGATTGTCCGGCCCTAGAGCTGCCCCTTCTGAGGTGAGATATACTAAATCAATTGGGACTCAAAAGTTCTCACGCTAACAGTGTATAGAAGTTAGGAAAACTGAGTGGCGTAACGTACACCCCCGCAACTCAGACCCTGGCTAACGCCCAGTACATATTTGGACTTGGGGTCCAAGCCCTGACTTTGCGGGGGCTAATATTCTCCGTTACACCACTGGGAAAACTGGAATCTTTGGTGTTGTTTTCGTCGCGTCAGTCAGTCGCCAAGAACCATCATATTGCTTGTGAAAGAGATATTAATAAATCATTCGAAATTCGACTTAAAATTAAAATCATTTTATGTGAGATCAAAACAATATAAGGGGATTTATTTATTGATTAATTATTAACGTCTTGTTTTAAAGCAACACAAAGGCTTTTGGTGACGGACCTCGCAATTCAAACCAGAGTAAAATGATGAGAATGACATCTGAGCTGGTATTTCGTTCTCAGAGTTTCTACACCTCACTAACGTGAGAAGTTTGAACCTCTGCATATTAAACGTTCATCTGTACACTTTGGATCTTGGTGGCATCAGAACTCAAAACCCCGACTTTACAGAATGAATGCTGCAGTGATTAGCCACAAATTCGTGGGAATTTGTGACTAATCACTCGGCTATTGAGGCCACTGTCAAGAAACAGACTATCCAAGAAAAAGAATCAAAGTGAACGGACTATAATGCGTTGAAGATGGAATCTTCATTTAAGGGGACTTGGCACCCTTCGAGCAAACTTCTTTATTTACGTATTTAAAAATTATATTTTAACATTTTATACAATGTTTCTATTCAAGAAAATGTTACCAGATGAAAATTTTCATATATTATTCACACAATTTTAAAAATTTAAATTTTTTGAAGAAAATTGGAAAAATTTTAAAATCCTACTCCTTTTGTAAAAATTAATTTTTGACCTGAAATTTTTCTATAATATTCTTATGGATGTTCTCTCAACAACTTTAGAGATCGATTTTAGAATAACTTCATTCGTTTTCGAGAAAAAAAATAAAGTGTTGATATACAGGCTAAAAATCAGCAACATGTCTTACATTTTATTTTTTTTTAAAAAAAAAGTTTTCAGTTTATAGCATAACGGATCCCTAATTTCATTACATGCTTTATTTTTAACACGCAGGGAAAAATGGAAGTGATTGGTAAATAATTGTCGAAGGAGTAACATTTTGAATGCACTAAGGTTTCGAAAAACACAAACTGAGAAAAACCACTTTAAAGTTTATAATTCTGAAAAAATAATTATTATAAGCTTAATTAAACTTAAAATACCCCTTTAAGATATTAGTTATATGTTTTTCTTAAAAATAATTGCATTTTCATATGTTTTCAACCCACACATTTTTATAAATGATCAACTTTTAGAGAGTACTAATTGCACAAGAAAACTCAAGAAAAACTTAAAAAAATTTTTTTTTCTGTCACGACAGAAAATTTAGCTGTTTTTCCTCTTATAATATTAAAGTATTACATTTGTATGAAAAATATATCAGGAATAAGAACTGAAATTATATAAAATTATTAATATAAAATGCCTTAATTTAAAAATTTTACATGCACACATTTCACAAGGAAGAAAAATTACATTATTGTATTGCCTCGGAAATATTCTGCTTTTAATACTACACATTCTTTTTTATAGTTATTATTTCTATTTATAAAATAGATTTTTTTTTATCATAACGCATTTTTTAGCTTTTTTTTCTAAAAAGGGGGTGTGGCTGAATTGCCTAATTTGTTTTCAAATGAAGTTTTATTCAACTTCTAACTTTCTGACATGCACAAGTGATATATCAATCGAAAGATAATAATGCAAATAATAAGATTAAATGAAAATAAAAAAAACGATAGGTTTGTGATTTTTAGGGTACCAAGTCCCCTTAAAATATTTTGGAAGCTAAAAATACTATAAATATGACTCTATCAAAGTTTTATTCGAATTCTTTGAACTTGATTCTATATTAGAAATGTGAACGTGAAAATTGGGAATTCAGGGAATTTGTCTTAAATAAATCCAGAGATATAGGGGTATACTTTATTATAATTCATATCACAGTTTTTTTTTTTTTTTTTTTTTTTTAAAAATTGTTTGCTTATGGAATTTACTTCAAACTGATCCAGAGGTATTGGTATACTTTATTATAATTCATACATCACAGGAGTTTCTTGATTGTCTTTTGGAGAAAAATTATTAAAAATATTTTTCTCTTTTTTTTCCCCCTTAAAATTATTGTACTGGATTGAAAATAACAAATTTTTGTAATATTTTGTAGAAAAAGGAAAAATTTATAAATAAAGTTAAGTTATTAATTTATTATTATTCTTAAAACGTTTTCTAATATATTACTTGAAAAAAATGTTTTTGATACACTTATCTGCTTATGTAAATCAGAGTTATTTGTTCTATAAACAAGTTTTATTACCATTTATAATTTTATGTACTCAATCACTCAACAAAATTGAAAATCACTTTCGTGCCCTGAGTGGGCCCTGTATCAAAATTCGTTGGGGGTCCTTTTATGGGGGCCCTTAACATTTTACGACTTTTTGCTTATACAGTTTGGGGCCTCGTATCGTTAATACGGTGGTAACTACGCCCATGTTGAAAATATTTCTTATACTGTTTTCATTGACGAAATTTAATTAACATTGTAGATCATAAAATTGGATAAGGAAAAAAAAACGAAATAGAAGCCGAAATGGAGTCTTTGGGAAATGAAGAAATGCTAAGGAAGAGTGAAAATAATCTCTAAATAAGGAAGAGAAACACATGATGCCGGGAGAAAAGCAGTTGGTATTTTCTCAAGTACTTGAATAGTACTGAATGAGAGTTTTTCAATTCTTAACAAAAGAGGGGTCAGTTGGGTCGTAAAAACAGTACAACAGCTGTTTTTACGGTGGTGGACACAAAAGTGGACACCACTCCCTCCAAATGTGAGACATATTGGAAAGTCTAAACTGCCTCTTATCTCTAATATTGAACAAAAAAAAAAAAAAAAAAAAAAAAAAAAAATAGAAGGGGAAAGTGCGTCCCTTTGCCTCGAGCGCTGATTTTTTTTTTGTTTTTTGTGGGGAGATAAGAAAAATCGTTCCCTGAAGAAGGATTGTTCCTTGCGAAGGGAAGTCATTTTCTTTCATCATGGCAACTCTCAGAATTCAATTATTAGAAAATAGAATTATAAAAAAAGAAAACTGGAAAAATTAAAGAAAAATGTGTTTACTTCGAAAGATAAAAAAATTAAAATTAAAGTCTCCAACTACGTCCGGAAACTGCGATTTTGCAAAAGCGTACAAATGAAATATATATATATATATATATATATATATATATATATATATATGTAATAATTCCCTCTAGCATCCTTTTAAGTAACTCTTTTAATAATATTGAAATAATCTTTTAATTATTTGGTTTGAAATTAACACCCTGATCTTAATCGTAATCGAATAATATTATTACATCATAAATCCCTTTCCCGCCCATTCTAGCCAATCAGAACTACGATTACGTAATCATCACGCGCTTGCACTGTTGGTATAAAACCAAACTTTTTGCCGTCATCATGTAAGAATGTAAATAGCTGCTCTTTGTGTTGTGTCCTCCAAGATGTTGCTGTTGCTTGTCTCCTGTCTACTTTGCTTTATAATCATAGCAAGTTTGTGTGTTTCGTCAACGTGAAAATGTACAGCAATTTTGTCCTAAGCTTTTGATGTGTGCTTCAAAATAAAGAAGATGAACGTCCACTGAAGATGTATTAATGAAACTCTGCTAACACTCGACAAATATACCACTCGGCTGTGACATAGTCTATTGTCGTGAATTCCCATCTTTCGATAAATGTTATGGTTTTACCAGCTGGTCAAGGACAAGTGCCTCACCCATCGATTGTCCCTGAATGTTTTACGATCAACCAGCTGTGGAATGACCGGTGCACGTGGCCATGGGGCCATTGTTTATTGTCTAAACTCCGGGAGTGGAGTTAGCAGACGGGTCGGCATAATAGACTTAAGAGTTCGGCGCCCCATTGACAATAGGCGAAGCCTATCTTAAAAATAACCATGTTGTCTTTTTCTAGTGTTGTATGAAAGGGAATACTAGAAACAGGTGGCGTGATGGGCCAGTGTGTCCAGCTGCGGACAAGGAACTATGGCGCCTTGGACCAGACAGCTCGGGTGTGTTTTGGCGTGTTATGCGCCAATAGGACGAGGGAGGTCAAGAGAGACTTTGTTGACCGGCGAATGAGAAGGAGCGAGGGGCGTGTGGTGAACACACCCCTGTTGTTTAAAAATGGTTGTTTTTGAGGACACGAGGAGAAAAAGACCGGAAAAAAACCTGGAGAGAGAGAGTAAGAGAGAAGAGACCCGGAGAGAGAGAGAAAGAGAAAAAGACCGGAGAAAAGAAAAAATCCCCGAGAGAGAGTGAAAAAGACGATGAACGCCGGTGGCGTTGAGCATGAGTATATGAGCTGACCACACCGGCTTGGCATTTAATCTGGATTTATATTACTTCATTTACAAATTGTTAGCAAATAAAGTTTGCTTTTATTTGTATATTAAGCTGTAAAGATTTGTTTATTGATGGATAGCTACTCACGACGTTACACGGCCAATACGTTACGTATATATATATAGTATATATATCAGTAGCGCACACAGGAAAATTTTCAAAGGGGGTGGGCAGGGTCGAAAGTCCACCATTATTGTATCACGTTCTCTTTGATTTTGTTGATTTTCCGGAAACAAAAACAATAAAAAACGAATTATTGAATAAACAATTAGCTTTAATTAATAAAATTAATCATTAATTTCAAATATTTAATTAAATTTTACCTACTATATATTAAGAATTATAGTCAGTCGGGAAAAGAAATCAACGGCTTTGGGGGGCGGGTCCGGACCCCTAGTGTACGCTACTGATATATATATTCATATTTAGTGTCACTTAGATTAGAATACACGTATAAAATTGTCTTAAGAATATTAATACAATAAAAAATTATTCTAATCCTATATTTTGGCAAAACATTTTAAAACATTCTCCTTTTATGAAATATGCTTCTATAATAATAATATTTTATCTATGTATACCTCAAACCTCTGTGCAGAACCTGAACTAGGATTTTTGAAATATATAACTTAGAAGTGGATTTATTCATTCATATTTCAATACATCAGAGTGAGGAAATTTTAGCAAAAAAACACCGATATTTATTTCAATTGGTAGTAATTCAGAAAATAATGTAAATTTTTTTAAAATTCTTTATTCAGGCTCTCTGAAGAAGTCTTAGCTATGTATTAGTAAAATACTATTATTATAGAACCATTTTTCATAAAAAGATAAGGCTTTGACAATTCTATGTTCCTTTTTTGCCAAAATATTGCATTTAAATAATTGTTTATTGTAATAATATTTTTAAACAATTTTATACGTGTATTCTAATTAAAGTGATAATAAACATGAAAAAAAATTCGTTTGTACGCTTTTGCAAAATCATGGTTTCGAACATAGTTGGATACCTTAGAAAGCACTTAATTTCTCTTCTATGAAGGAACTATTTGCCCCTCTGGTCAGAGACGTCCTAAGACTCTTTGAGGCCGTGGTCCCAGAGAAATCTTAAGATTTTCTGAGGCCCTGGGCCCTTATGCAAAAATAGGCCCAACCTGATATCTTTAAAAGCAAGTAGTATATACATTGTTATCAGTGGCGCACACAAGGAGGGGTCCGGAACTCCCCCCAAAGCCCTTGCTTTTTTTTCCGATTGATTACAATTTTAATATATAGTACGAAAAATTTAATTAAGTATTTGTTGTTAATGATTAATTTTATTAATTAATGCTAATTATTTATTCAATAATTAGTTTTTTACTGTATTTTGTTCCCGAAAATTGACAATTCAAAAGGACCATGAAACAAGAATAGTGAACTTTCGACCCCGGACCCTCCCCCCACCTTGAAAAATTTCTGTGTGCACTACTGATTGTTTTTGTTAAATACTCATTCAAACGGTAATTTGAAACAAATGTATACGACTCACAATCTCAAAAAAGTAGGCACAAACCGTTATGAGTGATGGCCGCATTTCGACTGATTGTCTATGGCATTAGGCCTTGGCCTAGACATGGATAACGGTCATCCCATAATAATAGTGTTACCACTTTTACCAGTTGACATGTAGATTGAAATTTTCTGTTTTTCGGAGAATATGCACGGGAATAATATTTGACCGTTAAAATTATCCAGATCATCTTAATAAAAGAGTCAAGAACGAAACGAGGCCTCCCCCGAGGGTGGGGCCTTGGGCCCTTGCCTTAAAACGTCTCAGTCTCTGGTCATTACAGCAAATATCATATGAGTACTTAGCCTTTCCTTTGGACAAGCTCATTTTTCCTTCCCAGTAGAGATAGTTTTTATTTTATAATTTGGAGGCCTATATTTGTTTCTACAGAGAAAAAGCAGTTGTTTCGATCTCATCAGGATTCATAGAAATGTGCAGATATTTTCTTTTCATTTGACACCCTCGTCTTCAAAAAGAAAAAAAAAAAGAGTGGTGAAGTCCTTTTGAGCTCCGATTGCGCGTTTCTTTTTCGCTCTAAAAAGTGATACCAGCTCCTGGGGAATGTACTAGAAAAGATAAAAATACCAATACGCAGCCCCATTACAGAGGGGAAAAAAGCTGAGACCCCCCTCTCCCGTTTTCTCTTACTACTGTGTTTCCCCTTTCTCTGATTGAGATTATCTTTCTCATATCAGTTGAGGGGAAGATAGTGCAACATCCCATGCCCCTCAGGTGGTACTTACATTTTCCTAAATAAAAGGCCTACTTTTGTGCATACCTGCTAGCTTGGCCAATACCTCCTAGACATATCTAGGAGGTAATTACAGGTACAGGTGCTTAAGGTAGGTAAAAACAGTACTCACATTTCTCAGTCTCAGGGTTGATTTTTACATATGTTTTAAAGCATATTGTTAAAAATTAATAATCAATACTGCCGGACATTTTCCATCGACGGCAACTTTTACCAGACGCTTTAAAGCCCCCAAAAAAAAAACCATAATCTAACTTTCCTTATAATCGCAGTCTTGATTTTTATATTTGATACTCGATGATCTATTGAAATATTTATTGTGAGCAGCCAGTCCAATAGAATGGCTCAAACATCCCCCCCCAAACACACTTAAAGGGTCGCTATGCGTATCAGTGTGGGCGTGATGGTTTTGTGACACAGGTTTATAAAACTTGTGTTACTAATAGTCTAATGGAAGACTTCAGTAATAATTAAGCAATGTTTTTACGCTTAATTATGTAACGACAATTATTGCATAAAAAATATAAGTATGTTTGAACTCGTATTGAAAATTATGAGCAAACCGTTGTTGATTTGTGAAGAATGTGTTTCATTGACGATATTCAGAAAATGTATGGTTTTAAACAGCAATCTAATAAAATTATAGTTTATTGCCGTCTGGTAAGAAACAAAAGAATAAAAATTTTATTATTAGAAAATTTGTATATTGCTTTAAAGTAAGTCATCAGTAGATGAAAACTTCCCATAAGTATAAAAAACGAATTTGTATTAAACATTTTATTATCAATGTTTGCAAAAACTATAAAACAATTTTTTGGCATAACAGATGTTTTCAAATAACTTTTTTCCCGTTCCATGGATCACACGGTCAGTTTCTTGTTCTTGCGAATGATGTTAAAAGTACAATAATTTTATTCACCTTAAAATTGAAATTTGTCTCAAATCCCCCTACCCCTTCTAACTCGCACAGATTTTTTAAAATTCATATAGGTATTCACACTCTCATGATAATTATTCAAAACTGTTTTGATAATGAAGTTCCGAAAATATGCATTTGAACTCATTTAAAAGTTGCCTTGTTAAATTCTTCTCATTTAATAAAATAATTATTTAGTTGAAATACAACTTACTTGATTTAAAATTTTAAATATATTTTTTTCTTTTTTAGACATCATGTTTAGCAAATATTTTACGCTATAACAAAATATGATTTGGGAATAAAATTTAATAAATAAAATTAACTTTAATAAATTTCTGGATTTAGTTAAAAATTTTATAGATAACTTGCGTTTCATTACCGAATTTCATTAACAGATTTTATTTTTTTGATAAATACTCTTGTTTGCTATTTTTTTTAATTGGAAATTGTTAATAATGCAAAATTTTTAACTGAATAATCATTGACATAATCTGAAAACAATCGTGTAATATTTTCCTTTATGGCAAACGTGATAAATTTCAACGGACATTTAAAAATTAACTCTCAACAGTTTAATCACCATCGATGTTTACATGAAATCAAATCGTTGACAAACAAATTTAGTAATAATTTCAGAAAGTTATGGTCGGATAATGACTGGTTTTTGAAAAATTTGACTAGCTAAGTTTTTATCTTTTACCTGAAAATCATATCTAAGATATGTACGCTCTGAATCAAGAACTAAGCAACACAACAACAACAAAAAATGGCAATAAAATAAAAATAATTTATTGAAACGCAATGAAATTTTTACGAGTTGTGGAACTAAGAAGAGGCATTTCCACGCAAAATAACAGAGGAAAACAATTGATTTTTGAATAAGCAGTGCAAACAATAATGTCCTTAAGTAGTTTGAAAAAATGTTTAATTATTAATGTTTATAAAAAAATAGAGCACATATGACCACCTTTATTGGAGGTACTAGCTCGACAGGGGCAATTCCTACCTGTAAGCAGGTCATCAATCGCATTTTCTTTGATCTGTGCTCATTTTCGAAGAAGACAAGTTGTCAAATCATTAAAGTTTCAGGGAGGATAGCATAAAACAAAAAGACGTCTCTCGAGTATATCCTTTGCATGTCTATTGGGTATAAGTCGGGAAAACGTCCTGGGCATTCCATTTGAAGTAGTGTTCCACTTTCCACATATTGGTTGACAACGCGAGTTCTATGTGTTATTGTATTATTGTCCATAAGCAGGGCATCAAGACCCATGGCTGCCAGACATGAATAAACATATGTGTTGAAGATTACTTCGCGATAAACACACTCAATGACAAAAAAATTAGCGCACCAAGAAGGAGTCGTCAAAATGAAACGAAATTTTGCATATTTAATGCAAAATGATTAGAAAGTAAATCATATAAGTAAATGATTAGAAAATCAAAGGAAAAGGATAATTTATTTCAGAGAAAAAGGCAAAAGAAAGGAGGATTTAATACCTTGTTGAACCCCCTCTAGCGCGAATGCACGATGCGATACGATCGGGCATTGAGGCATACAAGTTCTGTATGATGTCTTGAGACATTTCGTTCCATATTTGCTGTAACCTTGCCTCTAGTTCGTTCAAATTTGTGGGATGCCCAACTCGCCGTCCCAAATGATCCAAGATAGGATCGATTGAAGACAAATCTGGGGATCGGGTAGGGCAAGGAAGGGTAGTAACAGTGCGGAGACAGTCTTGTGACACCCTTGCTGTGTGAAGCCGAACATTGTCTTGTTGAAAAATGGCTCATGGGAGCAACACTTGGGGTTGCAGGATGTCATGGACATACCGTTGGGCTGCCATGGTGCCACGGATCAATACTAGGAGTGACCGTATATTGTAGGCAATGGCACCCATACCGTCACACCAGCTATGGGAGCGGTGTGTCGCTGTAAAGCAAAGGCAGGGTTGAGGCATTCACCACGGGGTCTCCACACACGAACACGATTGTCATCACTGCTGAGATTGAATCTGGATTCTTCGCCAAAGACGACCTGGTTCCATTCCTCGTGCGCAGCACCACTCCAAACAGAGGCGTCGATGGGTGGGCGTCAAGGACAGCACACGTAATGGGCACCACGATCCCAAATGCCCTTCAGCCAGGCGCCTTCGTATGGTTCAAGAAGACACAGGGGCCCCTAGTGAACTTGTGCCTGAATGGCGGCCGATGAAGCAGTTGGCTGTACGCGTACATTTCTTACGATGTGGCGGTCTTCTCGACGACTGGTCTGTCGAGGGCTTCCTGAGCCTGGTCTTCGTGTAAATGTCATCTCTCGGATCCAACACCTCCTGTAATTGACGAGCTACTAGCCTAGCTGACAACCCAGTTTCCATCATGCCGATGATTCTCCCCCTCTCAAACTGCGACAGCTGCTCATATTGTCTTTGAAAATGGCCTAATAGCATGTCTACCTCAGCTCTTCCTTTGTAAGAGATTCAGCACACTCAAACAAGCTTTGGTTTTACCTGTTTTATACTCCACGGAGAATGACGTTAAACGCTCTCTACCGGCTATACTTAATGCGCAATCCAGCTGCATTTCTAATCATTTACATATCTCCCTGACATGTACCTTCATGCCAAGTTTCGTTACGATCCCACAATTATTTCTTGGTACGCTAATTTTTTTGTCCATGATTGTAACTGCGGTCATAACACCGGAACGAAAAAACGGGATGATCAGGTCGCGGTCGCTGATTGACATTCTTACCCAAACCATGATACCAGCATGACAGTAGATATATCTTTCGTTGGTGTTGTGAGCTTGAGATCGAGTTCCTGCGATTATCCAGATCGTACCCGTCGGAATCGATTGTATATACAGAAATGGGACTTATTGGGGAACAATGCATTGAGTAGCGCACACAGGAATTTTTCAAGGGTGTGTGTGTCCGGGGTCGAAAGTTCACCATTCTTGTATCATGCTCCTTTTGATTTTGTCGATATTCGGGAACAAAACACAGTAAAAAACTACTTATTGAATAAAAAATTAGCATTAATTAATAAAATTAATCATTAATAACAAATACTTAATTAAATTTTGCGTACTATAAACTTAAAACTATAATCAATTGGAAAAAAATCAAGGGCTTTGGGGGGGCTGTGTGCGCCACTGTCCCTGATGAATTCACAACGTTCAAGGAAAGGTGATGACTTGAACTCAATAACACCGAGCTTAAAGACACAAATAAAGTTTCCTCACTGTCGGTTTTAATCCTAGGACGTCTACTAACAGGTCTTCATGATACTCTACGTTCATTCTAATAGTAATTCCACAAGCGGGTGAGGAACGAACGATTGACATTTAAGGATCGGGTGGTCTCAGACTATCGTGCCCGAAAACGGATTCGTCCGATTGCATACCAGCTATATTTTCAATTAAGGTATCCGTACACCTTCGAAGAAAATCTTTTTAAAAACTGTAATATTTGCTATTAAAATATTTTTACTGATGAAATATAACTTAAAACTATGAAAAATACATTTAATATGTTACTTGTAGTACATAAAAAAAATTTTAGGAGTAAAGCATAGTGTAAATAGTAATTAAATTGATTATTAGAATAACGCACATAACTCAAATGTAAACAAAAATATCCCTTTTCTGTAAATTTGATGATGATCATTATAACATTTTTTAGGGCTGGTACTATTTTCCTGATGATAATCAATTTATTACAATTTTTATCAAGTTTCGAGTAAAAGAACATTGAAAAATCCTTAAAAAATTATTACGAGCATGATATATACGTTACTAAAACATATCAACTATATAATTATGAAAGTAGTAGGGGTTCAAATCTATAAAACAAATATATTTATAAAATTTGAACAATTTGGTTCACAACTTTTTCTGATATTTACGTTGTCAGATGTCAATACGTTAAACAAATTCATTTTGAGATAAATCAGAAATAAACTTTGAACTGCAAATTTTAATATTAAAACACAATTTGATATACTTAAAATGCTCCTGATTTATAAATAACACCTTCTTTACTCTCTAAAACATTGATTTTTTTTCCCCTTGTAGTTTTAAAATTTTTCTACGCTGCTTTACATTTGGTGTTGAATGTCGTTCTGCGTCGTTAATTCATTGATGTCAAGATGTTTGTATGCTTTTAAAGTAAAAATTAACCAGGGAGTTATATTAAGTTTTTTAAAAATTTCAACACAACCCTTGTATCCATCATTAAATTGGATCACAGCATCCAATGCACTAGATTTTAAAGTTTTGAGGCACACGAAAACTTCCTCGGGTACTCTCTGCCATATAACGCCATTTAAACACTGGTTTGAATTTTGTGTTTTTTAACCCATGCATTTAGTAAGCAGTTCTTTGGTACACAACTCTAAATATGTAGGTTTAATCGTGTTTAGTACTTCATTTGATAAGCCTTTATATTTTTCGTTTGGCTTTTTTGCCACAAGACAGTGCTCGCTGGTAGTAGCACCAACAATCTTTCCGATGGGACACTGCCCATGCATCAGTTCTCGACACTTGATGAGCAATGAAACAAAGCCGCAATAATTTTGCTGAAGACCGGATAGGTTTCCAACATTGCTACGAACAAACCCATAGTTTTGCCATCGGTCAATAAAAGAGTCGGTGAGTTTGCCTTTACCAGACAGATTTTTATTTTTAGACTTTAGTTTGCGCAATCTCGCACCTACTCTCTTTTGAACATGACCAATGCATTCATATTTTGTGACGCTATCCTTCCCATAAGTATCTTTGACACTGATAAAGCCCTTAGAGTCCCGTCACCATAATAATGTGTATATTTAAGGCCTCGTTTGACAATAGAACATTGGAAGATTCTCGTCGAACCAACAGCTTCCATTTTTAACGCAGAACCTGAAAATTGCTATGGCAGATCTGCTGCAAAAGTTTCCCGACAATGCTTTTAGGCATTTTACTAATCTTTCTGCAGGTGGGACAATATGACGACATTATATATATATTTCAATGTCTACTACTTTACCAGTGTCAACTGACAAAAAAGCTCCATTCATGGAAGAGTAACCTCTATGCTGCCACGTTCCATCAACTGAAATGCCACATTCAACAATTTTATTTTTAGTAGGATGTAGCACTAACAGTTCAGAAGCTGCTTTTTGCATTGATAGTTCACTAACATGAGTTTATTCTCATGATTAGTGTACGCAGTTTTACTGAGCCTGCAAATTTAACGTACCACATAATTTAAACCCAGCAGAAAAACATTTCCCAATTTGTCTCATACCATACACAAATCTTGTATTTACTTCAGGACAGTTTAAAGTTTTCTTTGAACTAGAAAACCCTGAGTAAAAGTCACAATGTTTACACCTGATAACAAAATTTGAGCACAAACCATATGTGGAATCCTCAGAAAGCAGGATACCTTCTTCGAAACATCTTGGGCAGCAAAGTTGGCAAAAACAAATTTAAAAGGACTTCCATATCAATTATTCTGTTACCAGTAAGTGGTTTACGTTGATATTCTGCTATTTCTTCATCAAAGGCAGCAGGTATTTAATTTTGAAGAACTGGCGTTGGTAGATGTTGCGCTGCTATTTTTTGAATGTTTAATGGTAGATCCATTTACTAGAAATTGGCGTTTTCTCTTTGCACTAACTCTACGTTTAGCATTACCCATTTTAAAATGACAAAAATTAAAATTTTCTGCTATAAAAAAGGATTAAACAAAAAGCTTATAAAGAGCTACGCAATCATAAGCAAATGTAAACAAACAGTAAAAGCACTCTATTTTCTTGCCAGATTCTAGATAAAAATATAAATAAAAACCTGTTGCCAATTATATTCTTGATAATTCTGAAAACTCAAATTCATATTTTAAAAAGTTTAAATTTCTTACTACCGCATATTTAAACGATACTTTGAAAAAATAAAAATGTCAACAAACATTTTTTCTACTTCGCAATGCAGACTTGTACTTCCGATTCAAAAGGTGTTATCGAATAAAACTCAAATCCCCATAACTTAAGTTCTAAATAAGATAGAAACAAAATTTAAACACCATTTTAAAGAAAAAGTTCATATTTTCAAATAACATTTAAATTAAAAAATCGAAAAATTTGACGAAAATGACGTTTTGAAGGTGTACGGATACCTTAAATGCAGTGAACAGAATTATCACATAAATTTGGAACAAAAAAAAAAATGAAGAAATGAGTATTAAAAACAAAAAAAGTACATAACATCCAACACAACGAAAGAGATGGCAACTGCTGAAATGAATCTGTTCTTATATGGATCGCATTACACAGCCCAATATGTGGTTATGCAAACTATGGAACTGCAGTTTATATATATATATATATATATATATATATATATATATATATATATATATATATATATATAGCGCATTTCAGTGTAATATATATATATATATATATATATATATATATATATATATATATATATATATATATATATATATATATATATATATATATATATATATAGTCTTATTCCCCCAACAAACAAAGAGATAACATCCAATAATCACAATCGAAAATCACATAGACAGTAGGAAAATCACACAATGAAGGATGCATGAGCATTCGTATGTATATGCTAATTTTACTGTTTGTTGTTTATTTTTTGAAACACAGAGTGTAGTTATTAATTGGAAAACTTGATGCAAATGAAAAAAACATGGACATTTAAAAAGTTTTTTGGAAGTTTAGCAAAACAAAATATAAATTGGAGGACTAATCTTTTTTTTCTATCTTGTTTTTTCTATTTTGTATTGTCTTAGATATTCAGATGACTTTCGTAGAATCACTATCTCATCCAAGTTCAAAATGATTCGATTGTAAAAGAATTTTTAGTGTTGATTTAGTAATAGATGCTATAAATACAGAGTGACAATTCCGTAAAAATTAAAAAGTTTCTTTCGCTTAACCTTAACAGGTAAAGGAAGAACCAGTTTCATTTTTATCAAGTTGCATACATTGCTTTACATTATTCTAATTTAAAAGAAAATAATTTTTAAATTTATTTTAAATTCGATTCACAATTATTATTAAATAAGATTCACTTCTTTTCAAATTTTTACTTATTTGACAAAAAGTAGTTAATTCGTTAAGGTTGAATTCAAGAACAAAAAAAACTTTTTTGAATAATACTGCTACATATGACTTCAAACTACCTTTTTTGTAAAGAAAAAAATTAGGACTTAATTCAAGTAAACATATATGATATCAATATGAAAAATAACACATGGGGAACCTGATATTCAAAAAATTTTGCTGTGCAACATTTGACTCTTTTTCTTGTCCAAACTTGATAATTTACATTTTTATTATTAATGCTAATTATTTAATATGGACATTAAATTTTTGCATACAACATCATCTCTATGGTATGAAAATGGATTGTGATGACAAAAATTACTTTTAAAAGTTAATTAAGTTAATATTTGCGTTTACAACAGAATTTAGATTTCTTTGAGCCATTAAAAATACTATCAATTCTGTATAGTTGTGATGAAAATCGTGAAAATAATTGAAGGTATTTTATTCTTTTTTTAAAAAAAATTCTTCATATGTAGTTGCAAATTTTAGATAATGATTTTTTTCTGGATATGTAATACATATGACGAACCTATCTATAAAGAGAAGATATCTTGTGATTTTTATGGCTGACTGGGGAATTTTTTTGATAAGCACGAAATCAATCAGCCGAAAAGACTATCTTGTATAGCTTTTCATTATTCTATTAGAATGTAAGCCCGGTGCCAACGAATACAATAGAATGTAGAATACAGTCTTCGTGCCTCCTTTCAACCAAGTACTGCTTACAACCAGACGAATTTATCTATCAAAATAATTCACTGCCAAATATTAGATAATGGGGCAGACGGTGGTATGACATTGTGGTATCCAGGCCGCCTTCAGACATATATTTGTCGCAGCAAAATGATGAAATTTAGGACTTGCATCGAATCCGTAAGAGAGATGATCACAATTCACGCAAGATGTTAAAATAACATCTCTTTGAGGTCATTTTTATGTAAGTAAGTGATTTGATCAAATCCCCGCACTGTTGTAGTGAAATGGGAGAGAACAAGTCAGCCATTTTTTTAAAGTTATGGGGTTGATATTTGGGGGATTGATAGGACTACCTGTAGTGTTAGGAAGTACAAGGACTCGACCCCCCCCAGCTGTCCTCCCCCGGGCAGCCTTTTTGCCAATGCAAATTCTGACTAAACTATTAGACGTACAGTCTTAAAAACTTTGTAAGCGAATTCCTTTCATGCTGTAGAGATCCGCAACAAAATAGTTTTTGGGAAAATTGATCCCCAAGGGTCACTGAGGGGGATTAAGAGGCGTAATAGATACATATTTCCGCTTTTCAACTAATAGAAACACCTGCTTGAAAATTAGAAGGTATGTTCCGTTCGTGGAATGAAGTTCCTTTTACAAAGATTTTTGCGAAAACGGACCCCCAAAGGAGTGGGGTTGCGAGGGATTAAGGCGTGTTATAGAAAAATTCCTGTTTTTGAATTTAACTCACTTATTTGAAATTTGTTGAGCACTTTTCTTTAGTTGAATAGAGTTCCACTAAGAATGGGTTTTACGAAAATCAACTCCAGGGGGAAGCGGAAAGAGTTATTGGGGCGTATTGATAGACAAAATTCCCTTTTTCGAACTGCTAAGACTACAATAATAAAATTTGGTTTGCATGCTTCTTTTGTTGAATTGGAATCCGCTAAGAGTGCTCTCAACGAGGTATTGATGATAAAAATTCCGTTTTTGCTCTGTTAGATTTAGACTTGAAATTTAGCACGCATGTTTATTTTATGGAGTAGAGATCCACTGAAAGTTTCTTTGGTGGAAATCCACTTGATTATTATGTTAAGTGAGCGAAAAAAATCTTTCTACTTCTATTTTAGATATAAATAGAAATTAGATATTATAATTTATGTTCTTTTTATATCAAGGGGCGAGAGTGTAACAGCTATAAATATATTTTTCAATACAATCGAATTCTTAATGCTAGATATCAATAATTAATATATATGTAAACAGTATACATATATACAACATCGTGAAATACCCAGTGAAGCGGGTGGGTAACGGCTAGTTTATTTATATAAATATAAATAATTGTCATCAATTTCTTAGAATACTTTCTCATGTTGATTAACTTATTTAAGTGAAGGTTTTCGTAGCTTGAATATACCGTAATCTTCTCAAAATTGAAATAAAACGTAGTTATATTTATTTTGATAATTTTGTTTGTAATCATAACGTATTACGATAATTTTGTTTAGTAATAAATGAGCCAATCTATTATTTCTAAATATTTAATTTAAATTGCTTCAAACTGTGAAAAGAATTTTCAAAGAAATAAAGTATGTTAAGTTTACTTAAAGATACACATTTTTTCTCTCTTTTTATTGAGGTAATATGGAAAATAAACACATAATTTTTCTAATATACTCTAAGACTGCTAAGAGAACCATTATTTGTAAGATTGAATTTGAAAAGCACAAATTCTTTTTTCTTTTTGTATTATTGCTATTTTAAGAGCACGATAACTTCTTGATTAAGATCTTTTACCCAGAGAATTTGAAAGAATATTTAATGCAAACTAATAATTAATTATGTGTGTAATTAATTATAAAAATACATAAAAATCGTATAATTTCTTTAAAAGATTGTATAGCCTTCTGTATGCTTCTAATAAAGTTAATGAAAATTCATCTATAACAATCTATAGCAATATTTAAAATCTTTAAAAAAGGCAACAATAAGAATGTCAGAACTATAAGGCAGAAATTTTTTATAAAAAGCATTTAATGAAAGGTTTGTTTTTACAGAACAATAATAAATGTTGAAAAAATATAGGTCATATTTTTTAGTTGCTTCTAGTAGCATAAAACTATTTAATTAAAGTGATAGCAAAATGCATTACAGAAATAAAAATATGATAAACACAATTTATAAAGTAGATAAGTGATTTCAAACAAAACAGAAATGTGAAAAACTATTTAATAAGTAGTAAGGTTGCTTAATCTTGAGTATTTTTAATGTAATTAAGATAGAAATTTAGTTAACAAAAGTTTAGATTTCTTTTGTGATATTGTGGCCTTTGTCAAAAAGTTTTCAGTTATCTTAGAAATTTCAAATTATTCTAGAAATGTTTTACTGTTCTGTCTAGTCTCAAAGCAGGGCCGGCGCTAGGGGGGGACAAGCCGGGCCCCTGCCCGGGGCGACAACCTTAGGAGGTGGCAAACTGGCTGTAAAATTAACTAGTTTATGAGGAAAATAAACGAGTCAGAATAAAAATTCAAAGGAAAAAAATTTAAAATGTGTATGCAAAATATTCACGTTTTCTGTGGAGTCCTAAAGTTTTTTTTTTTTTCTAACGAGTATTCATTAGTATTTAAAGCCGTGTTTCCCAACGCTGGTCCCATGGATGAAGGAAGAGGGGATGATAAAGAAAAATTTCGACATCCGGTTCCTTCTTTTTCAACTAATTTCCTATAACTGTTACTGTTTTATATAGGTGAATTCGGGTACTATTGAAAGAGATATATTTTGGCAGAGATTAGTCTTAACAAAAGTGATGAAAAGCACGATCAAGTTTTATGAATGAAAAGAAAGGATCAGGATGTCCCTGAGAAAAAGACCCTTTTTCGAAGAAAACTGAGAGAATCTTGAGTCAATTTGACTTCCGAACTAATTCTTTTAGTTTCCTGTACTTAAACAGACAAGACAAAGCAAAACAACAAAAAAGGTAACAATATTTTCATTTTAAAATTCTTTTTTAGATTTTTAATGCCCAGGAATTTTGATCATCGCGTAAGATAAAGTGAAAAGAAAAAATTATTTTGCTACATTTGTGCTTTTTCCATTTTATTTATTTATACATAAATATTAATGTCATCAGTTTCATAGAATATTTTCATGTTGATTAACATTTTTATGTATGTGTGTTTTCGTAGCTTGAATGTACCGTTATCTTCTTAAAACATTTTCGATTGACATTGTTATTCAAATGAAAAAAATATTATTTGCCTCTCGTATAAAAATAACTTCCTTAGTCGCTTATAAAGGACGATAGTAGGTCATTTAAAATGCAAAACATTGATGAACTTTTGAGTACTTTCATTAATTATTTAACATACATAAAGGATCCTAACAGCAATAGCTCGAAATTGAAATACTACGTAGTTATATTTATTACGATAATTTTGTTTTGTAATCGTAATATATTGTGATAACTTTGTTTAATAATAAATGAACTAGTCTGTAATTGCTAAATATTTAATTTATATTGCTTCAAACTGTTAAAAGAATTTTCAAAGAAAAAAATAAGTTAATTTTACTTATATAGACACTTTTTTTCCTTTTTTTGAATGTAACATGTGAAATAAATACATAATTTTTCTAATCTATTCTATGACTATTAATAAGTTAGCCATTCTTTTGTAAGATTAAATTATTAAAACTTGAACAATATATATATATAGCATGCTATTGCCATTTTAAGAGGAATTTACAAGATACCTTTTTAATTAAGATCTTTTACACCAGTGATCCCCAAAGTGGTCTATGACGACCTGCAAGGGGGTCCACGTCAGCAAAAAAATAATTTGGGGGTCAATGAGGTGCAAGTGGGGGTCTAAGTGATATTGGCTCTCATTAAACTAGATCGTGAGTTCAATTTTCAAAGAAAATTTAATCAATTGGAAACCAAATTTTACTTATTTAGCCGATGTATTTACTAAATTTAATTTAATGACGTTAATTTGCCCGTACAAGGTGACAGCATAGATTTTTTTAAAAACACGGACCATCTCAGAGCTTCTTTTCAGAGTTAAACTAAAGAAGTATAATACTGGAGGGCCGGAATTTTCTTAAATTAACTCAGACAATCTGTCAGTACATTTTAACCTACGTTCAACATTTAACTGCCTTTTATTGAGATTTTGAAACCAATTTTGAGAATGCTTTGACTATGATTATACCACAGTAGGCAATGAATTTCCATGGTCACATTGGGAAAAAAATGTCACATAACAACGGGAACTGATCGTGATATGCACCAATGAATATTTTAAAGTTTAGAAACGGATTCCTGAAATTTTGGCTTTAAAAAAGCAAACCTGTTACCTGTCCAGAATTATGGAATATCGTGAGGAAGTTTTTAATTATTTTTTCTTGTAAGAAGGAGTTTCAGCGCAGTTGCCAATCTGCAAAACAAAAAAAGAAACTGGACACTACTAACAGAGGGATATATAAGGTTAAACCACACAAGATTGATACTAAATGTAGAAAATTTGTTACTGTAGCGCCAGATTCAACCCTCTCATTAAAATCAATTGTATATGTTGCTTGTTTTTTTATTTAACAATTATTTTATAAATTAATTAACTTTTAATTTAATTAATTAACATATGCTTTTTAAACTTTTAACTCTATACTTCATCAGTTATAAATTTAATTCTTTTGAAGTAGTAGTAGTACTAGCAGTCAAAAAGACATTTAAGTTGATAAATTTGCAAAAATTCAATATTAATTAAGTAGGGGTCTACCCCATACCGAAAAAGATGGCAAGGGGTCTATCAGACAAAAAAGTTTGGGGAACCTCTGTTTTACACGGACAATTTGAAAGAATATTTAATGCAGTCTAATAATTAATTATGTGTGTAATTAATTATATATATTACGTGTATAATTAATTATATATATTATGTGTATATAACTAATTACGTGTATGCTTAGTGTATATGTTATGTGTATACTTAATTATATACACTCTGTCGCAAAAATATATGCACCCAGAGGAAATTGAGCTACATTCACGAAATTTGGTATGCATGTAGTGTATATGAAAATAAACAAATGATTAAAAATTCAGAACAAAATATCATTTTATTAAGCGGTTACAGCTTGCAAAAGGTTAAAAATCAGTAAGTAGTAAAAGCCACCTCTGGCAGCTATACAAGCCGAAATTCGGCGTGGCATCGATTCAATTAGATCACTTATGACCCCCTGTGGAAGATCCTGCCATAGTCTTTTTGCATCTGCGCAGTTAATTCTCCTGTATCTCGGGACGGCTGCAGTGCCTCCCAGCGCGTCCAGACATGCTCTATTGGCGAAAGATCTGGTGACCTGGCAGGCCATGGTAGGACGTCATATCCTTGAAGACATTGTTGGGAGAGTCGCGCAGTATGTGGACGAGCATTATCCTGTTGATAAATGGCACCTGGGCGACTTGATAGCATGGGTAGCACAATCGGCGTTAAAATATCGTCCACGTATCTGCGAGCTGTCAAAGTGCCTTGAAGGACCACTAAAGATGATCGTGTGTCCCAAGAAATTGCTCCCCACACTGTCACACCTTGTGAAATTGCTGTATGCCGCTCGACAATAAATGCCGGATCGGACCGCTGGCCGGTGCGCCTCCAGACACGTGTGCGGTGGTCATCAGCACTGAGACTGAATCGGGATTCATCACTGAAGATGACACGTCTCCAGTCTGTCACACTCCAAGAATGCCAAGGTCGGCAAAATCCAGTCGACACTGCCTATGATGTGGGGTCAGTGGTAAAATTTTATTAGCGGACGTCGGCCTCGCCAACTTCGGTCAGTCGTCTCCCCTTATGGTTTCTCTTGATGGCACTGGATGTCTGGAAGGAGGTAAGTGGCGTTGAATCGATGCTAGCGACGTTGTTGGTGCCGAAGTGGCCACTCTTCTGATTGCATGATCCTCGCGATCATTTGTGTTCCTGGGACGTCCTGACCCTCCGCGACGGTACACTCTACCTTCTGTGATCCACTGTTGCCAACACCGAGCAACTACCATATCGCTCCGACCGAGGTGGCGGCCGATACGTCTATTCGACCAACCTGCTTCTTGAGACCTATTATACGGCCCTATCAAAGTCCGTCAGCTGCTCGTACTGCCGCCGGTTACGTCTTAGAGGCATCCTAAGTCTCAATATCGTCTATCAAAGTCATCAGATTCGTTTGGATAGCCGTACGGCGCTCGTACTCCTGCTTTTAAACTCTCCCAGTTGCGCAACTAATATGCGCATAGCACACTTAGCCTTGTCTCATTGGCTTCGAAATTTTAATCGTTTGCATATCTCTTACCAGACTACATTCTTGCCGAGTTTCGTGATTGTAGCTTGATTTCTTCTGGGTGCATATATTTTTTGCGACAGAGTGTATATTATGTGTATACTTAATTATATATATTATGTGTTTAATTAATTATAAAAATACATAAAAAAATGTATAAAATACCTTTAAAATATTATAAAACATTTCTGTATGCTACTAATAAAGTTCATCAAAATGCATATTTCGAAAAATTTAAAAATTGAGTTAATAAATTATCTGCAGTTTAATATAGAAGAATTTTAAGAAAACATTTAAAAGACTTGATAAGATTTTAAACCAAAAAAATACAAATATTTTTAAAAATTCAAATTCAATGCAAAAACATCCTTTAGATAAATAAATTGCAAAATTTCAGGCGTAAATTTTTAATTTCGAAGGACGATTATTAAATAGATAATTAATTTGAATACATAGTGATATCTAAATAATATAGAATTAGCAGCCCTAATAAGCATACAACAATGACTTGAATCCTGAATAACTTCCAAAGCATTTTTAAAATTAAGTTTCAATCTTATTAAACTATGTTTTATTTGTGATTAATACATAAAGGCTTTAATTCTAAATCGTTTAATTGCAATGAATACAAATATAAAATACTTCAGAATATAACCACTCATCCAAGACATAAACCAGAGGCTCTTAATCAGTGTCCCGTAGAACACTGGTGCACTAAAAATTAAACAATCGATGTTTTCAGTGTGCAATAGTTTTTATTTACTCTATTTCATTTTACTATTATATTTCTCAAAAATCCTTTAAAATGTATTTTTCCTGATTGTGAAAAGGTTTAAAAGCGTTAGTATGTATATTTAAGAAAAAATTCTAGTAATCTAGTTCCAATCTATAGCAATATTTAAAATCTTTAGAAAAGGCAACAATAAGAATGTCAAGATTATGACAGAAGTTTCAAACAACAACAGGAAAAGGATTTAATTAAAATTTTATTGTTACAGAACAATAATTAGTGTGGAAGAATATAAGTACTATTTTTGTTGTTGTGTGCGTGTTCCTAGTATAAAACTATTTAATTAAAGTGGAAGCAAAATATGCATTACAGAAATAAAAATATTATAAAGTAAAAAATTTTATAAAGTAGATAAATGATTTCAAACAAAATTCGTTGAGAAAGCCGAATAGATGCATTAAAACCACTAAGGTATCAAGTAGTGCATACGATGCTTTACTTGCTGTTTGCAATAATTCAAAGATTGACAACTCTATAAGAGTTGAGGCTTCTAGACTATTAAGTTGTGTTAAACAATTTAAGTTCTTGTGCTGCATTGTAATTTGGTACAAAATCTTAAATTGTATCAATCCTATAAGTAAGCTCTTGCAGACAGAAGACTATGATTTGTCATCTGCTATGGAGTTCTTGAAAAATCGTAAAGATTTTTTCAAGGATCTTAGTTTGGACACAGCCTTAAATGAAATGCTTTGCGACGCTCGAGAATTCGCTGACGAAATTTACATACCGGCTAGTTTTGAGCTCATCCGGTCACGTCATAGAATTCGAAGAAGGAATGTTAATTTCGACTATGACGCACGAGAAGATCCGATAGAAGATCCTACTTTGAAATATAAGACAGAGTTTTATTTTTTCACATTAGATTAAGCTATCAATGCACTTGAATCCAGGTTTGATTTGATCAGTACACACAACAACTATTTCCAATTTTTATACAATATTTGTGGTTTAAAAGATACTCCTCAAAACGGCGAACTAAAGTATTGTAAAAATCTAGAATCAATGTTAACTGATAGTCTAAGAGCTAGCAACGTTTTCGAGACAGAATTTTAGAAAAGCTGATTCTTTAATATCTCTTTCTCTATGACTTTTCGAACATCATGCGGGCTATCTGGCTGCCAGTAAATGTTGCGTTTATTAATGCGGATCATACCTTTACAGGCAAAAATATCGATTTTTTAAATAATTTTAGAAAGAAAGGTTTTGTTTTCACTAAATTTAAAATGTTATTAACAACATGAATTTATTAATGCCAGACATTTTTGTTGTTGAAAATAATGTGCCAGATGCCATTTTGTATGAAAAAAAAATCATTAATTTCAAACCATTTTAGAATGTCTGTAATTTTTTAATATTATTTTATTTATACATAAATAAGTACAAATTTAAATTGCTAGACATTAAATTCGGTTGCTTACTTAACATACAGACCGATTTATACCGCGGTATTATGCCTGTCGTTAGAGAGACAGTGGCAAAGTAGGTAGGCGGAAGAGTGACCGATGCGTTTCTTCTGGCCACGGTAAAACATACAAAATGCAGTGTCGTAAATACGCTTTATCTACTGACATTTTTTTTCTCTTTAAATATTACAAGTAAATGATTAACGGTAAAAAAGGACTCCTTTTACATTATACAGCAGCTAAAAAACAAAGAAAAATCTGAATGACTCACTAGCCACATGTTTTTTTTTTATTTACAAGAAAAATCACCTGCCTATTTAAAATACGACAGAACTTTCCCTCCAACCCGATAGTTTAACTATTTTACATACTAATCAATCATTGGCTGCTGGAGAAGGTAATTACTGCAGGGCATGTTAGCGGCGCATGACGACGTCAGTCCCATGTCATATGTTTGTTGAGACAAATATTATTCAACTCAACAAAGAAAAATATAATAAAAATATAGAACATTATTTTTTGAAAAGTAATCAATAAACAAACAAAAATGTTATAAAATTATAGAACATTATAATTTGAGATCGAAAGCAAATTAAAGGTAAACAACAAAGGGGACAATCCCAATGGGGACAGGTTTTAATTCTAAAATTATTAAAGATACTAGTCCCAAACAAAAAGTATCTTATCTTACACACATTAATTTTTCACCGAAAAATGTAGCGGTAGTTACACATACAATGGAATAGGCCCAAGTTGTTGGAAAGGAATGTAATCAAAAAAATATGTACAAGTTACTTATGACCTGGCAATAGCTAAAATAGAATATAAAATCCAATCAACGTCAAAGCCACAATTCAATAATTTTTTCATCCATCTTGGTTCATTCCATTTAATTATGGCTTTCTTCAAAGCCATAGGAGTTTTTATAAATGAGTGTGGTCTATTTCATATGATGATTGAGAGTAATATTATTGCTTCTGTGGCTCAGTGAACGGTTTAGTTGAAGGTAAACGTTTTAATCGTTGCAAACGTCTGCATCCGCTGATGGCTCTTGGTTTGAAAATGTTACATTTTGATCATTTTTTGGACAATATTGAATACAATTTCCTGAAGGAACAAGTTATCGACGATCTCCATCATTATCAAGAAGTTATAGATTCTCACTCGTCTATGCCAATAGAATTAATTACCTAATAATGTATTATCGAGAGTATTATCTGCATATCAAAACTTCGTAGAAGAAACAAGAGAAGGTGAGCATGGGAAAACGGATCAATTCTATTTTATTTACATCCAGCTTGTAAACTATTATATAACCCTGTCAAGAAGCATACGCATGGGAGATTTCGAAATGTTGAAATATGTTATTCCAAAAAGAACCAATTTATTTTTCGCAGTAAATCAACCGAATTATGCTCGATGGTGTGTTAAATATTTAGACAATCTAAATAAAGTAGATGAAACACATTCTGGACTAAAAAATGATTTCATGAATGGATGTTTTGGAATAAAAAGAACCGACAAACCATTTTCGAGCATACCAATTGATCTTACACTGGAGAGACTATCAATTCTGAAGCGGCTAGATGCCTAAGTGGTATTGCACATTTTACTAATTCCTTAGCTGCCCGTCAACGCTGGACCAAAAGTCACAGTATTAGAGCTACTATAATCTCTCACGTTCTCGATGTTTGTGGATTGAAGCAATTGCAAGACGTGTCTGCGGTTTTGCAACCAAATAGAATTAAAATTTATGGCAAACAACTCTCTGATTTCAATGAAATTTTTGAAAATAATATTAATCCATTTGATGAAAGTTTAGACAGATAGTTTATATAATATTGCAACTGTGCCAAGCCTGTACCTGAAAATGTAGCGAACTTTTTGTTGAACATTGAGAAAAATGGTGAAAATTTACGGAAAAAGTTTATTACTGAATGTGCGCTGAAGATCAGAATAGATTTGATAAGCCAATAAAAAAACCAAGTGCTTAATTTTGCTGGGGTGCTCCAAAAAAGAAAAAAATAACTCTTAGTAACAAAGTTATTGAGCTAAGAATGCAACTAGGTATGTTTGGTTAACTCTTAGGTATATATCTATGACCAACAAAGTCGATATTGAAAAAGTACTGTGATTTCCACTAACGTTGATACCAACATCGATGTGTCATACAGACGGTAGTATTTGTAAAACAGATAAAGCACAATTAATTAAAAAATTTTCGAAAAAAAAGTTAGAAAGGTCAATCAGCAATCTTTATTTTTTGATACTAGTATTTTAGACGGTTTCTTCATGTTACACATCATGAAAGAAGTGCCCCAAACTTTAGATGGCATATCAAAAAAATTCCTTAAAATGATTTCACAGTTTAAATCACCTCGCATTGATATTGTATTTGATCAGTATTTCGCACCTTCTATAAAAGATTGTGAGCGTTTACGTCGCAACGAAACAACCAGTACAGTTTCCATCGGACCTAATCAAATTCGGCATCATAATTTTGCTGGTGAACTGAAAAATACTCAGTTCAAGAAAGCTCTCGTAAAATTTTTTATTGATCATTGGGCTAACGATGTATCCTTTTATTGGGAATAAAACTATTTATCTAAGCTTCGATAAGTATTATTCGTATCGCTTTGTAAATATCCAAGTTATTAGAAGTATTGAAGAATCATTATCATGTGATGAACATGAAGCTGATACTCGAATTATATACCATATTTTCCAGATAAGCGTTGACGCTCAAGTTGTTGTACGCTGCTCAGACTCCGATATTCTGATTATATTTCTTGGCAATTTGGATCATCTGAATGCATCTTTGAAGCTTTGGATCCAATGGGGTGTAGGAAACCATGAACGTCTAATAAGCATCAATGATTTATATCAAGATCTTTGTATTTCTTTATCGAAAGCTCTACCATGTTTCCACGCAATAACAGGGTGCGATTATACCCCAGGATTTTTTCGGAAAGGTAAACTAAGGCCCTTCAAGTTGCTCGAAAAATCTGTCGAGTATCAGTTAGCATGTCATGAGATTATAACTGATGATGACGATGAACTTGAACGCATATTTGCCACTTTGGAAAAATTTATATGTCACATGTATGGGGTGCCTAACTCTTCAAATGTTAATGATGTTCGCTTCTATCTATTTTCCAAAACTTATCAATCAAAAGAACTCGATGATAATTTCGAAAAGAAATATCGAAGTTTCGATTCATCGAGTTTACCACCATGTAAAGCTGAATTATATCAGCATTTATTGAGAGTGCGGTATGTGACAAAGTTTTGGAGAAATGCTCATTTAAAAAATCCATCATCTTTATCGCCGTTAGCTTCCGGGTGGATCGTCAATGATGATAAATACGATTTCGTTTGGTTTGCTAGGGAGCAGTTTCCGTCCTCAGCTGCTGACATTGTTATAAAAAGTAAAGTATTATTTATAATAGGATAAATCGAAAGAGTAAATTATTATTTAGACCATGATAACCTAATAATGATTTTTTTGCTCAAGAACCAACACTACTAGAAAACCAAAACACAAAGCAAGATGATGATTATGATGATATTGATAATAATGGGAGCAGTGACAATGATGACGACTATGAAGATGCATCGGTTTTTTGTGACACTTTTACGGAATGAAAATACATATTTCATGGAAAAATGATTTTGACCATATAAACATAATATGTATAAATAAAAGTGAGAATTTTGTTATTGTATCAATGGCAATTTTTCCTTCATCTTTTATAAAATCCTTTTATTCAGTTACAATTAAATTTATATGATATTTAAAAAACGATATTTTCCCTTTTGTTATAAATACTTTAATTCAGTATTTAATATTATTTTAATTAGAATTTAAATATTAATTTTTTATTACATTCATCCTGAAAGACATAAAAATTAAAAAAATTGTTTTGAAAGTATTCCTGTCACTCTTCCGTCTACCTACTTTCCCACTATCTCGCTCTAACGACAGGCATAATACCGTGGTATAATGTCTGGCAATTTAAATTTGTACTTATTTATGTATAAATAAAATAATATTAAAATTACAGACATTCTAAAATGGTTTGAAATTAATGATTTTTTTTCATACAAAATGGCATCTGGCACATTATTTTCAACAACAAAAATGTCTGGCATTAATAAATTCATGTTGTTAATAACATTTTAAATTAAGTGAAAAAAAAACCTTTCTTTCTAAAATTATTTAAAAATTCAATACTTTTACCTGTAAAGGTATGATGCGCATTAATGAACGCAACGTTTACCGGAAGCCAGATGGCCCGCACGATGTTCGAAAGGGCACAGATAAAGAAATATTAAAAAATCAGCTTTTCTAAAATTCTTGTTTTTCTGACGTTGCTAGCTCTTGTACTATGATGGCAGTGGCGCACACAGGAATTTTTCAAAGGGGGTCCGGGGTCGAAAGTTCACCATTCTTGTATCAAGCTCCTTTTGATTTTGTTGGTTTTCGGGAACAAAACACAGAAAAAAACTAATTATTGAATAAATAATTAGCATTAATTAATAAACTTAATCATTAATAACAAATATTTAATTAAATTTTACGTACTATATACTTAGAATTATAATCAATCGGAAAAATATCAAGGGCTTTGGGGGGTTCCGGACCCCCAGGACCCCTCTCCCCCTTGTGTGCGCCACTGACTGATGGGAATTCATCGGATATAAACGTGCTGGACCTGGCAGACGAGATAGTAGCAGTTTTGGCTTTGCTAAATAAAAATGAAAGCCCAACGAATCACCATTCATATCGAACCTGGATTTTGCTCTAGATCTCGGTATACTCATAAGGATATTGCTTACTCATCCAATAAGTGTGGAAAGGGGTGAAAGGAGTTTCTCCAAATTAAAATTAATTAAAAAATTTTTACGCTCCACAACTACCGAGGATCGGCTAAACGGCTTGACAACAATAGCCATTGAACAAGAACTGGCTGAAGAAATTAGTGTTAAAGAAATTATAAAAAAAATTCTCAAAATTAAAAGTGAAAAAGAAACACTTTTAAGTTTAACTCTTGGTTTAAGTGTATTTTTAGTATGTAATTAAGTTTTAATCCTTAGTGGTTCCATAATTTGTTTTAGTATTTTTTTAATATCTGCATTTTTTAATTATACACTAGTGTTTGTGTGCAACCCTAATTTTAATTTAGTGCCAAAAACATAAATTAATAAATTAGTATTTTTTGCTAATCAAAACTTCAACATTATTGATAGCAATTTTTTTGTTCTCGTTTCATTTTACCACTAAGCATGGAAAGGGTTTAGGTTATTTCTTTTAATTTTTGTTATAAAATGGTGGCATTTTACCTCTTTGCCCGGGGCGGTGAAACTGCTAGCGCCGGCCCTGCTCAAAGTATTAAGATATTTGAAAAAACAAACAAGTATAATAATAATATTAATGTTTTATTAACTTATATTTAGAAACTATAAAAAGAAACTACAAATTCACAGAGTATTGTGATTAAGTGTGTTCCTAGTTTTTTTTTAAAAAAAACCTTAGAATTTTTGAAAGCTTACTTTTGGTGGAGATATTTTAATGATTTTGATATAAGTAATTTGAAAGCCAAGCTACGTTTTGTTCTAGAAATGAAACTAATATATTTAAACAATTAATTAAAGAAAATATGTTTGTATTAAATCAGAAATTTCATAGTTCAGTCAGAAAATTTGAAAAAAAGATAAAATGTAATTTTTTGAGAGTTTGAAAAAATAAATAAAAAAGCTTAAGATTATTATTTTAATTTTTTAAATATTTCATGGGAAAAATTTACAGTTTGCAAAAATAAGTAGAAAACTTTAAAAAGTTTGAAGATTTAGATTCGATTAAAAAAGAATTTAGTTATTTTTTAATCCAAAAATTATAACTTTATTCTCAAGCATTCACAGAAATTCCTTCCACACTTACAGAGAGATAAATTATATGACTCGGAATCGGTGCTTTGTGCAAGCATCGAAGTTGCAAAAGAAATAGTCTCGACATTCCCTAGTGTAGAGATACTTTAAAAAATATTTTTAACTATACCGATATAGAATGCATCAGGTCAGAGATTTTTTTCAGTTTTAACCCAGCACTTCCCGCGTAGGGTATGTCATACCCCCGCCTTCCCTTTTTTCAACACTATTTCTAAACCTTTTTTGGAAAATGGATAGTTTCTCGTGTAGCTGACTTTAAGGTCATATCCTTTGAGAGGCCTTAGCTTGCAGGCAAATTCTAAATATATATTTTTGGATACCACCTCTTCGGGTATATCATACCTTGCGCGTGAATCGCCGTTACAGTTCTGAATGCATGAGCACGTTTTAAATCTTCCTTATACTATGGTGTATTATTGTAATTATGATGAAGAAATGTGATATTTAAGTAATTTAATAGATACAGTATATTTAACAGATATAGTACAACAGTATTTTCGGATGAAGAAATTCTGTTCGTGATTATGATGAGGAAGAATCAAATGATGAAGAGTATAACAACAAGTATGATTCCTCCATTGAAATCGATCCGGATTTAGAAGAGGGAAACACAATTAGAAATACATGTTTTTTCTGTATAGACACATGAACATTTGGGAAGAACGTGACTTTAAAGGAGACAACTGGTACACACGTCCACTTTCAGATGATTTTTGAAGAAAAAAAACCTATTGCTGGAACAATAAAATAAAATAAAAAAGAAATTCCAAAATAAGATATGTGGACGGTATACAGCTCTTCAATGAAATAACTTCATTCAAAGATATTTTTCCTGGTAAAAAACAGCCAACTGAGATATTGGAAATTATAGCGAAAAATGATCTTATTCCCTGTTTTCCCAATTTCGCTCTAGCATTAAGAATTTTTTTAACCTAACCTGTTTCTGTAGCTTCCGATGAAAATAGTTTCAGTAAATTAAAAATCATTAAAAATTACTTGAGAAATAATATGACACAAGAAAGGCTTTCAGATTTGGCCATAGTCTCAATTGAATCCGAAATCTCAGAAAAAACTGATTTAACCGAAACTATTAACAAATTTGCTTCTTAGAAAGCTAGAAAAGTTATTTTATAGTTACAGTAAAATCTGGCGTATAACGTGTGTGTCCCTACACATATTCGCCGTATAACACGCACATCCTTTTTTACGAAGAATCCTGAAATGCATGTGCGCAATGATCTTGTGTTTTGAAGTCCTTAATTCGAATATTATTCCAAGCTTTAGTAAAAACAGTGTACTTTCAGAATTACAACTCTTTAAAGTTCATAAGGAATGTTATTTCTTTCACAGAAACAGTATTTCGATACATGTAAAAGTCTGATCTTTTTCTATGCTCATCTTTTTTTGTATTTTTAAAGCTCTCATTTTTATACCCGGCGTATAACGCGCAACCGTAAATTTCGATCTTATTTTTAAAGTTAAAAGTGTGCGTTATACCTTGGATTTTATGGTATAATTTATTACTTAGTCTTAGTAGAAGGACTGATTAATATACTTTTCGTTTCACGAGATTTGAGCCTTAGTATTTATTTTTATTACATTGTATTCTGTTGTTTTGCATTTATAATTATAAAATGTTTATTTTTATTTTAAAGGTTATGTTTTTGTAAGTTTATTATTTTGTTAAAGCATTTTGTCACTATCATAACTCATTACCTGGCCAAAAAATGAAGTTCTGCACTTCAAATTTTATTTGAGTTATTATTAATGTGTTTTACTTTTCATTCCTTTATAAGTAGATGATTTTTCAACGTCAACGTTAAGCATTAGTCAAAATATGAAAATTTCTCTAGGGGGCGGCACATTAGGTGTTTGCACGAGGGTGGCCAATACCCTAGGATCGGCCCTGAGGTCAGAGAAGACATAGTTCAAAAATAAGTTTTCGCTTTGGCATGGTGTGTAAGATAGGAGAGTTGGCAATAACTCCCTTTTTGCTTCCAATATAGAGTTAATAAATAATCAATCAGTGAAACTTATATGCGAAGCATTAGGGCAATGAAAATGATTTAATTGAATCAAGTTGCACAGGAGTTTTATCCCTAGAATAGAAATTTCTTTTCTTTAATTCAATTTTTGGATGTGCACTTGTAACGTTTTTGAAGCTTCAGCCCTACATTTATCAACCGACAAAATCTGATAATGGTGCGATATTTCGTTGCCATCAAATCAATATTTCTTGATGCGTATCATTGAAGAGTCAGATCGGGATTTGTGTGTGTGATTGCCCTTCTCCAGTGGCGCACACAAGGGGGGGGGGTCTTGGGGGTTCGGACCCCACCCAAGGCCCTTGATTTTTTTCCGATTGATTATAATTCTTACATAGTACGTAAAATTGCATTAAATATTTGTTATTAATAATTAATTTTATTAATTAATGCTAATTATTTATTCAATAATTAGTTTTTTACTGTGTTTTGTTCCCGAAAATCGACAAAATCAAAAGGAGCATGATACAAGAATGGTGAACTTTCGACCCCGAACCCCCCTTCCTTGAA
Source organism: Trichonephila clavipes (assembly GCA_019973935.1). Classification (NCBI taxonomy): domain Eukaryota; kingdom Metazoa; phylum Arthropoda; class Arachnida; order Araneae; family Nephilidae; genus Trichonephila; species Trichonephila clavipes. The sequence continues at coordinate 2,002,154 of BMAU01000458.1, read as the reverse complement.
AAATTCCTGTGTGCGCCACTGCCCTTCTCCAATATTTTGAATAAGTTCGAGTAATACAACTTTTTGCATCTAACTTATCATTTTTTATCATCACCATTTTTTAATTGAAAATTCCATTAAATACTCCCCCCTCCTTAAAATAGTCATTTTAAATATCGTAAATTCCGGAGTATAACGCGCACATTTAACTCGAATAATAAGATCGGAGTTTTGGGGAGCATGTTATACACCGAGTATATAAATAAGAGCTTTAAAAATAAAAATAAATAAAAGAAAAAAAAGAAGAAAAAAAGAGCTTAGAGCATAGAAAAAAATTTGATCTACACTGATCGAAATACAGTTTCTTTGAAAAAAAATAACATTCCTTATGAGCTTAAAGGGTTATAGTTCTAGAAGCATTCTATTTTTTTTTATTAAAAAGATTGAAATAATACCTCGAATAAATTACTTCAAAACATAGCACATAACTTGCGCACATACATTTCAGATTTCTTTGCGAAAAACGGGGTGTGCGTTTTATGGCAAATATATCTAACAACAAAAAATTGCACCTTGAAAATATAGGTGCGTGTTATACACCGAATTTTACGGTACATATATTTTTTATGATTATTCTAAAATTCCTTGCCGTTACTTGAAAAGAAAATAGGTGTGATTTTGTATACTTTTTGTGGAATAAACTAACAGATATATTTTCAAACTGTGTTATTGCATTCTGCACCCGGTAATTAATAAAATATTAATTAGAACATGTGTATATCAAATCACTACATTTTTTTCCCTAATTTTTAGTAAAATTTAGAGAAAACAGTACATCTGACTATATTCATAGAAAATACGCATGTAAGATTATAGATATTTAGGCGCGTAAAAGAGTTTGATTAAATTTTTGTATCCATTAAATCTAGAACATACATGTAAGCACGATGTTTTTACAATTGTTTAATGACCAAATAAATAATTTTTAAGGTTTAGCAGCATTTCACAAACACTTCAATTTGTTGTCTGTATGGCAACAATTTTTACAATTATATTAGATATTGCTTGAATTAAATTTTTTTTTCAATTTAATTACACATTTAATATTAAATCAGATTTAGACATTCTTATCAAGATTACATCGATTATAATTTATTTCATAAGTAGAATAAAAAGAAAGGGTTCTTTAATGAATGCTTGTGCATTACAATACTTTATTTTTAAAAAGAAATAATAAAAAAAAGTAGCTGAATATATAGTAGCATGTACATATTTTTAAAGCTATGATCATATTCATTTGTATGTCCATTTTTTTATACATAAAAAATTAAAGATTAACTCCTACACTCACTTTGCTAGAGTTTAAATAACACTCAAATTAACACAAATCACGGTTTCTCCACATGAAGCGATTTTATAACCATATCACAGAAAATAAAAAATTTTCCCCAGAACATTAGTTACAGACGCAGATAGGTTCCATCCAGTGGCGAACACAGGACTTTTACAAGGGGTGGGTGGAGTCCAGGGTCGAAAGTCCGCCATTATCATATCAACACGCCACTCGACATGTTCTGATTTTAACAGTAAAAAAATAATTATTGAATAAATAAGTAGCATTAGTTGATAAAAAATAATTATTAATAGCAAATACTTTATTACATTTTACGTACTATATTATACATAGGATTAGTGGCGCACACAAGGGGGGTCCTGGGGGTCCGGACCCCCCCAAAGCCCTTACTTTTTTTCCGATTGATTATATTTCTAAGTATATAGTACGTAAAATTTAATTAATTACTTGTTATTAATGATTAATTTTATTAATTAATGCTAATTATTTATTCAAAAATTAGTTTTTTACTGTGTTTTGTTCCCGAAAATCGACAAAATCAAAATGAGCATGATATAAGAATGGTGAACTTTCGACCCCGGACCCCCTTGAAAAATTCCTGTGTGCGCCACTGCATAGGATTATAATCAATAAAAAAAATCAAGGGCTTGGGGGTCCAGATCCAGGACCTCCTCCCCCTTGTTTGCGCCACTGGACCCTTTACATGCTTAGTACAAAATTTCCAAAAGATAAGTGCAAAAAATTTGTATTTTGTTTGGACCCCGATAAAACGAATAACCCCGAAATAACGAACAAAAAGTTCGGTTCCAATGAATTCGTTAAATTGGGATTTGACTGTATATATATGTGTGTGTGTAGGGACAGTGGCGCACACAAGAAAGGGGGTTCCACAAGTCCTGAACCCCCTCCCCCATAGATTCTGTTTTTTCTTTATTGATGATAATCCTATGTATATAGAACAATTTTTTTTGTATTTTTTATTAACAACTTACTTTATTAATTAACGCTAATTATTAAATCAATAATTCAATTTTTTTCTTTTTTTTGCTCCCCAAATCGACAAAATCAAAAGAATATGAGTAGTATATAAATGGGAGTTCAACATAGTGGTGGTGGTGGTGGAGATACGGTTATGGTGGTGATAACAGGGAATGGGGTGGACAGGGTAGATACGGGGGATTCTGCATAGTGGTGGAGATAAGATGGGAGTGGACGAGGGGTAGATAAGAGGGTGGAAAGATATTATTTTTATTTAAATTTGAGGATTGAGTTTTACATAATAATATAAGCATTAAGGAATGGATTAAGTTTATTAACAATTATATAAAATGTACTCAACTTTTCGAAATGGATAGATAATTTTACATTAAAATAATTTATTTAATATAAAAATTCATTTTAAGGTTATGGGGATTCTGCATAGTGGTGGAGATAAGGTTGTGTTGGATGTGGGTTAGAGAAGGGGTTGAGAGGTGTTTGAAGAAAGATGTTATTTACAGATTATTTCTTTTTAATTTAGGATTGAGTTTTACATAATGATATCAAAATATTCCAGCATAAATTATTTGATCGGGTATATTTACAACAATATAAAATGTATGCGACTTTTCTAAATTGTTATATAATTTTACATTAAAATAATTGTTCACTCATTGAATAGTTACATATGAAAGATTCATTTTAAAGTTATGGGGGTTCTGCATAGTGGTGGCAGAGATAAAATTCTAGTGATTATAAAAAATATAGTGGTGTTTGAAAAAAGCAATAATTTAATAAGAACACATAATTTTTTTAGTTTATGGATTAAGCTAACCATCTATCCGACATTGTTTGAATATCTCCCCCCTCCCTTTTTTATTGTTCTTTCTTTTCTTTTTCAATTTTTGCATTATAATTTCTAAATATTTCAGCATAAATGAATTTATCAGGTTTATTTACATTAATATAAAATTTATGATACTTTTGTAAATTGTTATATAATTTTACCTTAAAATGTTTGTTATAGATTATAGACATTCCTTGAATAACTACTTATAAAAAATTATTATTAAGGTTATTAAGCAATTGTAAGGGTTGCTGACTCATTTTTAAGCATACCTATTGCATTGTAACGAGGTGTGCAAGATCCAGCTCAATTAACTTAAGAACATCTTTGACACTGGTTTAAAATCAAATTCTTTTTTTCTTTTTGAGTGTGGTTGACTAAATTTTTACTCTATTTTTATAATATGAATCTATGTATAAATTACATTTTTAGATATATTTCGTACATTAGAATATCAAATTCACACACATCAATGATTTTGAATCGAAAAATTAACCCCCTTCCTCTCTTTCTACCCTGACTATATTTTCGTACTTCCATTATTATCTACGATAAACCTTTCATGAGGTATATTATTTTTCTAAATGAAATAAATTCTATAACATTCTACTTTCTTTCGACTCTAGTTCTCTACTTATTTCCCTTTTCATTACGTTGTTATTGCATTTGATTACGATACATATTTATTAATTCCCTTTTCTGCAAATTCATTGAAATTTTATTACTACAATTTGTTATAAAATTTACTCAGCATGTTCTGAATCAATAAATCTTTATAATTAAATCTATAAAAATATGTTATTTGAGTTTATTCAGTAAATTTTTTCACTATTAAGGTCTATATTATTAAATGTCATGCAAGTTCTGATATAATGCGCTATATTTTTTAAAACTAACATTTTTTTTTTGGTTTTATTTAAAATTCGCTCATGCATAATGCCTCTCATACTTTATTAGAATATTATTTTCACATTGCTTAAATGTAATTCTAATAATTGTTGTACTGAAGTCACCCTATTTTAATTCAGTAATTACATATAGTATTAAAGGAATTAAATTATGGAATAAATGCTTTGATCAACAGTAAGTTCATTCAAGTTAAAAAAATTTTTTTATATATTATTAGTACAATTGATTATGCAGTTCAATTTTTTTTGAAAGAAAGCGTGGAATTACTAAAATATTTTGATAAGGGTTATCTCTTTTTCTGAAAACACATTGAAATGCTGGAAATTTAGATAATTTGTTTTTATCATGTATAAACAAGAAAGTTCTGATAAAATACTTTACCATTGGTTAATGAGGAGGGTAGATGAGATCACGTGAATTAATCTGATTAGTTGAAACTGACGTAATATTTTTTCTGAAGACTGTGTAATTGACTGAACAATGTATAACGAAGAAATCGAGATACAAACTGGCAACTTTGTAAAACTTTCATTTTATACTTCAATTTTCTTCGGTGCGTTGTTTTGTATACAACGATTTTTTTTAAAAAAAATTTTAACAGGCCATGTTTTCGAGTTATGCTGAATCCAATGGGAAGCACAAATGGGAATCTCTAAATAATACGTCTAAGAAAATGCGTTTAAATGAAAATTTAAATGGTTTCCTTATACCTTGTAACGCTAACTAACTTACCATGGACAACCTACCAAAACATATGATTCATTTAGGAGGACAAATTTTTCATTTTCGTGAATACTTTTCAAAAGCAAACACGAGTGCTTAGTCGACTTTATGTACAAGACGATAGAGTATTTTATACACTACCAAAGACGGAGTATCCTTGAAACCAGAAGTGGGGAATGCCTTTCATAGCCAACTTTCCTGTTTTTGTTCTCGTGAAATTTTTGAGAGTACAATCATTGTTAAAAAAAATCATTTATCTTTTCAACCAATCGGATAAAGATAACGTATCCATGAATGTCAAGAAACTATTCCAGAGAAAATATTCTTCTTTCCAATTTCTTCCGGGAAGGGCCCTTCTCAACGGTGAAAATTTGAGAAAACTATGATTCTTACGAATGTGTGAAAAACAAACCGTTAACCTACACGCTTTGTGAATATGTACAGACTGAAGTGGATCGTCTTCCTGAAAATGAAAGTTCTTTTAATTATGATGCAGACAATCCATACGGACTAAACGAACCCATTGACACATTTTGCAGATGCATTACTAAATATATAGCAAGTAATATTTAATTGTTTCTGAAATTAGATTGCGTTGTATGTCAAAATGATAACAGTTTATTAAAAGTACACGAGTGTATGAATGTAAGTAAACACACACACACACACACAAGATAGTTTTGATTTTTATTTTGAAAGGGCATTACATAACATCGATTGGCATGCTTTCGCCGTCGAGTTTGTGAATTTAAATAAAAACAATCCGTATATATATATATATATATAAAGCATTTTAGTAAGGAAATATTTGGTTACAATGATGTAGAAGAGGTATTCAAAAAGAAGAAGATATTTCTATGTAATTGATTATGCACTAGATTTGTTATATTTTTCTTCTTAGAAAATTTAAAATGTTATTTAATAAAAAAAATAATTTTATTTTAGATTCTTTGTTAATCTTTTTATATATTTTTTTTATTACAGAGTTTTTGAAAATATATCCTCATCTTAAAAATATTTAAAATTTTCCATAAAACGGAAAAAATAAAGCGAAGGATTTTCTATGTGACACATCTATTAAAAGAATAAACATAACGGTTTATTATAATTAATAATGTATTTTCTAAACTTTTCAAAAATACAGGTTTTAAAGCATAACGAGTTCTTTTTATTTTTAGTTAACAAAATAAACATTTTTTTTAAATATAAGTAATACTTTCAAAAGGTAAATTACTGTTGAAAAAATATTTACAATAGTTAATGCACATTTTGCTTGTTAATTATTGAAATGATAAGGAACACAGCTAACATCTTTTCAAATTGTACATTAGTGTACGGACATAATTGTCACTCAACCATAATTTTTTTCAAGCTAACACATAACCGTTTTATGGTTTTTAAGCAAAGCATTCATTATAATTTAAAAGTAAATATACATTTGTTGGGAAAGTGCATGTTACAACGTGCGTCAAGATCAGTAAAGGCGCCCTACTACGCATGAGGCTTTTTAATGAAATTAAAACAAAACTGAATATTAGAATACCCCTTATAACGAAACTTCAAATTTAAAAAGTGTAGTCTGCTTTAAGTAGAATTTATAACAAAAAGGGAACTTTTTGCATGAGAAAAAAAGAACTACTTATACACTATGGTTTATTTTTAAAAATTCTCATTCCAGCTACCACGACTACCACCTTAACTTCACTTAATGCAGCACGCTAAAAATTTTGTGTTGATTCCAGAAGATCAATTGATAAAAAATACTCCGAGGCAACAGCAAGTGACATAATTTGATCACCAAATGTCTAAAATCTTAAAGAGTAAGCTGCCTGATTATGAAAAAAAAAACACAATTATTATAAACTGTTAAAATGAAAAATGAATTTACAAAACTACAACTTACCGGGTGTAGCTTCTGAAAATCCTGCATTGGAATATGAACACCTCGTTCAAAAGGATGAATCTGGCAAATGGGGAAAGAAGAAATCAAGACTAAAGTGGGCGAAAATTACATGCGTATTATTTTAGAGTCTTTATCAAAGAGACATAAAAATCAAGCATCGATCGACGTTATTGAACATTCTTAAAGATAAACCAAATATTTTGAACTAGAACGAGCAAGGGGAAGTTTATTTCAAAGATTAAAAATACCAACATTCTAATTTGGCCGATCTATTTAATATGATTTTTAAGAGAATCGAAAGTCATCTACCATTATTGAAAAGGAAGAATTTTTACATGTTTTACAAGAATTGAATATCCCTAGACACTATATAAAAAAATAAACACTTGAAAACTCCTTTTGTTAAGCAAGAAGGTGCCTGTAAAATGCAAACAATAAGTCAAACTAGTTGTTTAACGAAATAGGTTTTATGAAAGACCAAAGTATGATGAAATCCTTTGGAAATCTTTTTAAATAAAAACATTTTAATTTTATGTGTGTTGTTATTTTTCCTCCTTATGTTTTACATCTTTTTTTTTTAAACAAGAGATATATAATTAACAAATTTTATACTTAAGTTTTCACTACAAAAATATGCACAGGGTTTCATTAAAATGATTTTCTAATGTTTAAAATCCTCTCATGATTAAATTTTATGTTTCAATAAAAAAAAATACTTAGTAAAAGTAATTAGTAAACATGTAATATATTTTGTACAGTTTAACTTGTAACACAATGATCTAAAATTTTCAAGTTCTTTGATAATTTAAGTCAAAATATTTTTTTCTTTGTTGCTTCTTTATTTTTCGTATGTCTGGAACACATGTAAAAATAATAAAACCTTACCTTTGATGTTTTCCACATCTGTAAAAAAATATCCTGAAACATGTTAAAAAAAAGCCACACTTTAAAAATAAACCAACTATTTTCAGAATAACCAGTTTATTGTACTGTTTGAAACAAAACATTTCGAATAAATTTTACATCTATATTTTCCAAAAATCTTTTAGAAATACATTTTTCTCTATGCAAAAAGTCTTTTACAATGTCATTAATGTTAACTAATATTAAAATAAGATCAGACACATTACAGAACTTTTCAAAGTTTGTAAATCTTATACAGGAATGTCTCAATTGACCACCATGGTTGATAATGCAACCATCACACTCAAAAATTTTAGGGAACACACTCACCACTCTTTCTTCGATAGAAACGATGAGTGATTTCATCAAAGACAGTTCATCATTGATTTTCTCACAATTCGGTGTATAGTTCTTCAGTATGACTTTTGGTAGATAGTTCGAATAAAGATAATCAATGAGTTCTTCATTTAAGTCATGAGCACAGTGTTTTAAATTATTTAACTGGTCGTCATCCAAAGCAATCCAAGCATTTGTTTGCAAATTTTTTACGGTCATTTGTGAATTTGTATTTGTTACAAGAATATTGTTGTTTGCAACGAATGACGAAGAACTGTACAAAAGATTGAAGTTAAATATTTTTCGGAAAAAATCAAACCATGAATGCAAATCCATGGCCACTCCATTGAAGGTTGGTTTCACATCACTTTCGATTATTAGAAACTTTCTAATGTGAATTTTGAAGATTCCTTTGTATAATTCGCAGCGTAAATATACACAATTGTTCAGATCATTGCGGAAAACACACTCATTTTCTTGAAGAGATTTAATGATGAGGGATCCATCGGCGAGCGGAGAAGACTCTGAATTAATATCACGGATAGCAGAAGTCGATGAATCTATATTTTCAGGATTCAAGGATGTGAAAAAATCATCCAGTCCTTCGAATGCATTTTCTATGGTATCCTGGGTAGAAGCCGTCTCTAAAATAACACTATCTGCTTCTTCCGCACGTCCTTTTTTTGAGGTACTATTCTTCAAATGCATCAACCCTCGCTTGTTGGATGTTTTTAAAAAAGTAGTCATTTTTTTAAAAAAAATTTTAGTTTATAAGAAAATCTCTAATTTAAACTGAAAGTATATTTATGCTTAAGCAGAGGTTATGAGGGTAGAAAAGCAAGAGACTAAATGACATTTACTCAAGAAACATGCCAAGAAATCTTATGATAAGAAGTGGTAACGAATTGTGGGTATTTTCATTATCTTAAATAAAAGTCGCATATATTTTATATTGTTGTAAATATACCCGATCAAATAATTTATGCTGGAATATTTTGATATCATTATGTAAAACTCAATCCTAAATTAAAAAGAAATAATCTGTAAATAACATCTTTCTTCAAACACCTCTTAACCCCTTCTCTAACCCACATCCAACACAACCTTATCTCCACCACTATGCAGAACCCCCATAACCTTAAAATGAATTTTTCATATTAAATAAATTATTTTAATGTAAAATTATCTATCCATTTCGAAAAGTTGAGTACATTTTATATAATTGTTAATAAACTTAATCCATTCCTTAATGCTTATATTATTATGTAAAACTCAATCCTCAAATTTAAATAAAAATAATATCTTTCCACCCTCTTATCTACCCCTCGTCCACTCCCATCTTATCTCCACCACTATGCAGAATCCCCCGTATCTACCCTGTCCACCCCATTCCCTGTTATCACCACCATAACCTTATCTCCAACACCACCACCACTATGTTGAACTCCCATTTATATACTACTAATATGTTTGGCGGCGTATCGAGGTAGGACACGAAAAAAATGGACCCCTTTCTTGAAAAATTTTTGTGTGCGTCTCTGTATAGGTGAGTTATTGCTCTAATTCCTATTTCTGTTACTTTATACTAAGTCTATCATTTAAAAAATACAGAGTTTTAAGGGGTTTTTTACCATGAACTTTTCTAATATTAAAACTGAAACTCAACATCCTAAATAATGCCCACCCCTTCTTCCCCAGATGTACAACGGCATTCACATCTGTTCCCAATAAAGGGCGTGGGACAAGATTAAATAGTAGGGCAACCATCGTATTTAGTATAATAAAGGAAAACACAACGCGCAACAATAAGCATACTTTCACTCGCCAGAAAAAAAGGGAAACAAGTAAACTAAAAAGTATCGTGCGAACTTGTTTTTTTGTCCATTCATAAATAAAAGAGCGGCTGGAAAAAACAGAGGAAGTAATGCACTTCCACTATGGTAGAGCGCGTGCGAAAAACGCTCGGAAAATACTCGACAGGCTTTGCGGTTCGTTGATAAAGTGTTTCAGGATTCAAGGATTTTTTTAATCGGATTTGCTTTTTCTATGTCAGTTTACCGGACAAAGGGACTGCATAAAAACCGGAAATGTGATGTCGTGTTTGCTCTGTAGTCGCAAAAATGCTACAGGTGGCTCACGTTGGGATAAATTAATTTCTGTTATTAGTTTTTTTTCAATAGTTAGGGCTATTTTAAAAATAATTACGCTGCTGCTGACAATTGTATCTTTAAATTGCTTTCTGTAAGTAATAGTTAAAGTGTTTTGGAAAAAAAAAGCATATGAATAAACACTCACAATAAATCGAAAGTATTATCCTTTTTAATAAATTACTAATAATGAATATATTTTAATTTAATAAAGTATTTTTAACAATATGAAACACAATTATCAAGATAAAATTAAATTTCAGTACTTAATATTGTCTTGTTGCACATGCAATTTAAAACAAATTTTATTTCGATGTGCGATTCATTTTAATAAAATATATCATATTTATTCGAATCCAAGCAGCACATTTTTTCCAATGTCAATACTGCTGAAAATCGGGTGAGGCTTAGAATCGAAGTCGGAAAAATTCGATGGATATGGGCAATTAAACATGATACAGACGGTTAGAACAATAACAAGTTCATCTTCATGTTCAACGACCATACCATGCTGAAAACACTGGTTCTCGTCCAATCACCGAAGTTAAGCATCATCGGGCGCGGTCAGTACTTGGGAGGGTGACCACCTGGGAACAGCGCGTGCCGTTGGCATCTTTCTCTAACGGCCGTGGGTAGCCTACTGGTTTATCGGACTCCGGACCGGAAGGCTTGGGTTCGATGCCCGTACCGCCAAATACCCTCCGAGTACACACGGAAAACGTGCTCGTTAAATCAGTGGGTCGAAAAATCGCGAGTGCAGGGAACTGGATTTCTGCCTGTGGAGGTGGAGATAGATGGTGGCACCATTTATCGTAATGTTCTATCGTCCCTTCGGGAATTTCACCGAGCTAAATCGTTCTGTCACTTGTATGGTGCTCAAGGCTAACGACAGGCGTACCTCCAGCCCATTGCCCCGATGAATTTCGTGGGCCTCGATCTGACTATGTCAGACAGGTGGCATGAGAAACAACAACAACAACAACAACAGAAGTTCATATATGTATTTAAAATACTGATAAAATACTATAATTATTCACTTCTTATTAGTTTTCATTCAATTTTTTAAGTCGTAAAATATCAGATATTCATAACCCTTTTTAACACGCTTTTATAAGTTTCACTCGTATGTAATGGAATCTTTAGACTCGATTTTTACCCACTTTAAAAGGACAGATTATTTCGAAATTTTGCACACTTGTCAAGGACCGATGACAATATAATAATTTAACAATTTTGTTCCATTGTCTTGATGTGGATATTTCAAAGAAATGGATTTCAAGATTTATCGAGACTAAGTATATATTGCATTTCCAGATTTGGCGACAAGTTTCATACTCCATTTCTAAATTTAGCGACTTATTCCAGATATGGCGCGACTTAAAGACCCTACCCCTTAAAAAAGTGCAACCCTAAAAAAGAAAACGCTTGTCCTTAATACAAATAAAACAAACAAAGAAAGCGTTCTTTATGTGAGACAGGAGAGGGTGGGTGGCCATAATATAAGTCTAGTTTTTCTGAAAATGGAAATAATAATAATAATAAAAAAAACTGTTGCATGTGAAAAAAAAAATTATGTTCTAACTGTTAAATATTTTTTATTTTTATAAAGCAATACTTTTAGAAGTGATTATATGAATTAACATTATAGCAATACGTTTAAAATGTGATAATACGATTGACATTTAATATTTCTTCTTACACACTTTTATTAGTTAGACCTGTATCTATAGAGACGGAATCTTTGAAATATAACTATATGAGACTCATCCGAGGCCCCACGGACAGGACGGAGTGAATAAGTGCCCTTCAAACTCATTAATTAACATCCATTGAAGAGCAAGACTAATTCCAGCAGCCACGTAATTCCGGCTCCAAATATCAAACTCAAGGATAAATTCAACAAATAGTAAACGATAGTTTTAAAAACTAAAAAAAAATAATAATAACTCTTATTGTAGATCGAACTAAAAAATGAAAAATAAATTATAGTTTAAAAAAACTAAAAAAACCCGCTTTTATAGTGAATCGAATTAAAAAGTAAAAAAATAATTCTTAATATAAGAATAAAATGATTAACGAGAAAATTAATGTCATTGAGGTAAAAGCGTAGGGTTTCTCTATATTAATTGTTATAATTTCTTGCTAGTTCTATTCCAAAATGCTGAGTTAGTGTAAAAGTGTAATACAAAGCACCCTACGCTTTTACCACAATGACATTCATTTTCTCGTTCATCATTTTATTCTTATTTTAAGAATTATTTTTTTACTTTTTAGTTCAATTCACTATAAAAGCGTGTTTTTTAGGTTTTTTTTAACTATAATTTATTGCTATTCATAACACTCTATTATTTATTTTTCATAAAAATATGTTGAGAATTTGTGGTGCGATTTAAAATCGATAGCGGCATAGATTCGAATAAACACAGTAATCAATAACTATATATATACACATGTGAGTGCACATACACACATACTATATCCTTTGATTATTTTCTTCGGATCAGGGAAGGTAGCTGAAATAACTAATAAATACATTTGTGTGTTTGGAATTTTACACATGTCGATGACAAATTATTAAAATGATGATCCAAGGATAAAATCTAATTCCAGTACTGTATTCAACGAATTTAGGTTTGGAATTTCCAATCCTTCACAAGAAAATTGATAGATAGTTTTAAAGAGAATTAGATAGCTTAATATGGGTAATTTCAAAACAGGCATATATATTTTAAGCAAGTGTTTAATGCATTTATAGTACCTTGTGTTTTAACCCGGTAACCAAACCTCAGCAAATACTTCCGCTATATTGTGAATATGGACCCAGTGCATAACACAGAGTTTTCAAAGGGGGCAGGGTTGAAAGTCCACCATTCTTGTATCATGCTCCTTTTGATTTTGTCGATTTGGGGGAACAAAAAACAGTAAAAAATTAATTGTTGAATAAATAAGTAGTATTAATTAATAAAATTAATCATTAAGAGGACTTGGCACCCTAAAAATCACAAACCTATCATTTTTTTTATTTTCATTTAATCTTATTCTTTGCATTATTATCTTTCGATTGATATATCACTTGTGCATGTCGGAAAGTTAGAAGTTGAATAAAACTTCATTTGGAAACAAATTAGGCAATTCAGCCACACCTCCTTTTTAGAAAAAAAAGCTAAAAAATGCGTTATGATAAAAAAAAGTATATTTTATAAATAGAAATAATAACTATAAAAAAGAATGTGTAGTATTAAAAGCAGAATATTTCCGAGGCAATACAATAATGTAATTTTCTTCCTTGTGAAATGTGTGCATGTAAAATTTTTAAATTAAGGCATTTTATATTAATAATTTTATATAATTTCAGTTCTTATTCTATTTTTTCATACAAATGTAATACTTTAATATTATAAGAAGAAACACAGCTAAAATTTCTGTCGTGACAAAAAATTTTTTTTAAGTTTTTCTTGTATTTTCTTGTAAATTAGTACTCTCTAAAAGTTAATCATTTATAAAAATGTGTGGGTTGAAAACATATGAAAATGCAATTATTTTTAAGAAAAACATATAACTAATATCTTAAAGGGTATTTTTAAGTTTAATTAAGCATAATAATTATTTTTTTTTCAGAATTATAAACTTTAAAGTGGTTTTCTCTTTGTGTTTTTCGAAACCTTAGTGCATTCAAAATGCTACTCCTTTGACAATTATTTACCAATCACTTCCATTTTCCTGTGTTAAAAATAAAGCATGTAATAAAAAATTGGGGATCCGTTATGCTATAAACTGAATACTTTTTTTAAAAAAAAAAATGTAAGACATGTTGGCTTTTTCGTTGATTTTTAGCCTGTATATCAACATTTTATTTTTTTTCTCGAAAACGAATTTAGTAATTCTAAAATCGATTCCTAAAGTTGTTTAGAACATCCATAAGAGTATTATAAAAAAATTTCAGGTCAAAAATTAATTTTTACAAAAGGAGTAGGATTTTAAACTTGTCCCAATTTTCTTCAAAAAATTAAAATTTTTAAAATTGTGTGAATAATATATGAAAATTTTCATCTGGTAACATTTTCTTGAATAGAAACATTGTATAAAATGTTAAAATATAATTTTTAAATACGTAAACAGGCTTATCTGCTTGACATTCTATGATAAAGAAATATTATCTGTTTTAAATATGTAACACGTTTTATGCTATGAAGGGTTTTCAACTGTCTCCGCCAGAGAAAAATTTCTCCCGTCCTGCAGTCTCGAGATAATACCTATAGCACAAAGAGTAAAACAGAAAATGCGTTAAGAATTACGAAAAATTTAAAGGAGCCGGGTCTGAAGAGATTAAAAACAATTCACATATCATCCATTAAAATTAAGATGTAATTGCAATTGCTTGTCGAACTTAAGTTATATTAAATCTGCAAACATCTATGTTTCTGTTATTTAAGAGGTAAAATTTTAATAAATATTTAAAAATGCAAGTGCTTATTGAAATTCGAGAAAGAAAGATAGTAAATAATTTATTTTAAAGGAAATAATTCCCCATTTTTCATATTCTTAGTATTTTCTTTTTCTTTTTCTTTAATGAAATTTCAATCTATTCATTATAACACGAAGAATGTATTGCTTATACGTCGTATTTAGAACCATCGTATTATGCGTCGGAATACGCATTTTTTTTAAACCTTACTATAAGAATGTGGTCAAGTGTCGATGACATCTAACTTGGTTTTCACAACACCCTAACGTGAACATTGAGGCCCAGCAGATTTAATTTGCCTTCAGCTCGTTATACTACAGTTTTTTAATAGATTTAAGACTCGAACACACTGCTCGACTAAAACATCGTAAATAACAATCAGCTTCAAACATTTATTATTCACAGCCGAACTCACATAAAATTTTCTCAATGATTTTATAATACTCCTTATCAGTAGTAGAATTCCCCCTGTTCAATCTACATGAAACATAGCATCTGATGCAATATCTTCAAATTCTGTATCTAACATTTTTGTCTATATTCGTCTCGCTTATCTCCTTACTTTCTGTAGTATCTTGTTCTTAGATAACTTTCCTATCCAACTGTGTGCTTAATCTCACAAATCAGAGCCTGTTTATCCATTGGGTGCTCGGACTCCCAGGGGCCCGAAGGGGCTCAGAAGGGCCCGGATAAGCTGGACTTAACCAGATTTTCTGGTTATAAATTTCGGTCCCCCGGTGCCAAGGGAGCCTGTCGGATCTTCTGTGCCCAGGGCTCGAAACGAGCTTAAATCGGTACTGCCACAAATTCGCTCTTTTGTAATACAGAACATCCCATAAAGACAGGTGTATGAAATGTGTATAAGCAGAGGTGTTACACAATTCTTGTTTCCAAACCCATCATAATAGTACAGTCAATAACACATGCAATTATGTGCTTTTCAATTGTGATTCCTATAGTCTAACCCAGAGGTTCCCAAACTTTTTTGTCTCATAGATCCCTTCCATGTTTTTCGGTTTCGGGTAGACCCCTGCTTACCTAATATTGAAATTTTTGCAAATTTATCAAGTGTCTTTTTGACAGGTGGTGCTACTACTTACTTTTAAAGAACTTAATTTCTTACTGTAGGGAAGTCTAGCGTTTAAAATTTAAAAGCACACATGGTTTTGTTAATTAAAGAGAGTAATTAATATATAAAATAACTGGAACAATAAACAAGTGCTTTTTAATGGGAAGGATAAATCTGGTGCTTCTCAATATTTCAACATTTTTATATCAATCTAATCAAGTTAAGCCCTAAATCTCCTTTGTTAGTAAGCTTTCTTTTTCTTCCCCCTCTCCCCTTTCTTTTTTGTCTTTGAGATTGACAAACTCGCTGAAACTCCCTCTCATTAGGGAAAGCAATAAACAACTTTCCCACGATATTCGTGACAAATAACAGGTATGTTTTTTTAAAGCCAAAACTGCTGTCATCTGTTTCTAAACTTTATTTTAAGATCTTCATTAGGGCCTAGTCTGATCAGTTACTAATATGACTGTAATATAACTTTTTTTCAATGTGACTATATGAATTTATTGTCTACTGTGGTATTACTATTAAAAAAAGCAATCTTAAGCCTAGTTTCAAAATCTGAGTAAAGGGCATTTAAATGCTGAACATATGTTAAAATGTCCTGACAGATTGTCTGTGACAAATTGAGAAAATTTGCGGTGTTCAATATTATAGTTTTTTAGCTTAATTCTGGAAAGAAATACTGAAATGATCCTTGTCTTAATAAAATGTATACTGTCACCTAGTAACCATAAGTTAACTTCACTAAATTTAGTAAATAAATCAGTCGAATTGGTAAAATCTGGTTTCCAATAGATCAAATTTTTTTCAAAGATTAATGTCACGATCTGGTTTAATGAGAGCTACTATCATAGACCTCCATTTACACTTCATGGACCCCCAAATTATTTTTTCACTGGCGTGGACCCCTTGAAGGTCGTCATAGACCCCTGGGGGTCTATATAGACCACTTTAGGAATCACTGGTCTAACCTTTACTGCCTTTACTGAAGATTTGCTGTTTTATTCTTGACTTTTTTAAATTAAAGAATTTACTTTAACTGAAATGAATGTTTATGTTTCAATATGGTCTGCTTTTTAAATCACTCATCAAACGTCAAGCTACAACGCAATTCTGCGCTAAAATTTAACAATTTCATTGGTAATCAAAATTTTAATCGAATGATTCTGCTTATAAATAAGCTTCATGACGTCACTAATAAAGTTTCTGATTTCCCATCCTTTTTTCTCAAAGCACCAATTATAATTTCCAGGAATATAAAACCATAGAAAGCTTGCGGTTTCCCGGGAGAGAAACTTTAATATACACAGTGATTTCCACTAATGGAATGGGCTTGATATTGCGTATGCATGATTTATGGAAATTAACAAAAGAGATGTGTTTTTACAAAATGTTTTTTCTTTATATACTATAAAATTATGTTCGCCGTTTTTTTTTTTTTTTTTTTGCCTACTATTTCTTGGCATTATCGAGATTTATAGTGTAAAATACCTGCACAATATTTTTACTTTTCTTTTCTTATTTTGAGCCTATTTTTCTAACCGTTATTTGCAACAAAGTATTTCGAAAAATGATTAAGTATATCAGTCATTAATAAAAGAAATATTTACCTATAATTTCCCTCACTGTATGCTTCACATAACTATCTAAAGGGAAATACAAGAAGTAAACAGAACTGAAATACGACCCATAAACCAGGCGTCGGCAAATCGCGCGCCGCATGAAGTTTTTTGCATTGACAGTTGTGGCTATCCAGATTTTTGCCAATGTTTTTATAAAAAATCCTTATACTGTTAAAATCGTTTAACACGAAACCATGGGGGACTAAAATATTTTTTCGTGTTAAAGGATATTGCAAAAAAAAAGACCCTATAGTCAATACAATTAAGTTCATTAGAGTACATTTTATTCACATAGATATGTATATATGCATGTATTTAACAAAAAGCAATGAAACAAAAACATTCACAAGAACTTAAGGTATCCGACTACGTTCGGAACCGTGATTTGAAAAAAGCGCATTAATAGATAATTTTCATGATTTTTAGTGTCACTTAGATTAGAATACATGTATAAAATTGTTTTAAGGACATTTTGACAAAAAAAACTTTATTTAAATACATTACTTTGGCAAAAAATTAACTTAGAATTACTTTTTTTCAAAATGTTCTCCTTTTGTGAAAAATGCTGCTATTATAATATTTTGCCTGTAAATAGCTCAGACCTCTGTGCAGAGGCCCAACTATGATTTTTGAAAAATTCACATTATTTTCAGAGTTACAGCCAGTTGAAATAATGATCGGCGTTTTTTTTCTTAAAATTTCTCCCTTCTGTTGTCGTAAAACAAGGATATAAACCCACTTCTAAGTTATATATTTCAAAAATTCTAGTTGAGCCTTTGTACAGAGGTCTGAGCTATATACAGGCAAATTATTATTATAATAGAAGCATTTTTCACAAAAGGAGAATATTTTGAAAATGGGTCATTCTATGTTCATTTTTTGTCAAAATATTGTACTTAAATAATTTTTTATTGTAATACTATTCTTAAAACAATTTTATATACATTTTCTAATCTAAGTGACACTAAATATCATAAATATTATCCGTTTATACGCTTTTGCCAAATCACGGTTACGAACGTAGTCGAATACTTTAATGAAATTTAATACAAAATTTTTATGTTTTTTGAAAAACGAAACATTTATTGAGTTTTTGGAAAATAATCTGACAATTTTTCTCTGCATTGTCTATCTTAGCATCAAATTGTCAACAAATTTTTCGTGCCGTCAATTTTTTATTCATTTCACCATTGGAATGTGGGTCTAAATAACTACACATAGTTTTCATGATGTTCATTTCAGATGATTTGGGAACAGGACTTATTCATTTCATTTTTGTCTTCGGAATTTGCCTTTGTGATATTGAGTTTTTAATGAACTCCAAAATGATTTTGTCTGCCATAATTGTGTGTGTGGGTCTGTACACACATTATCACCATTTACTGCAACGAATTCTTCCGATGATACAGTAAGACAGTTCAATAATCTAGAAACTTTCTCAAACATTTCATTAAGTTCCAATTCCCAGAAGCGAAATCGTTTCATGTTAAGAGAAAAAATGACATGAAAATACATATTAGTTTGTCGGGATTTGTATTATTTCGTGTTAACCGATTTTATAAGCGTTTTCGAGTTAAACGTATTTCACAGTATATGCTAAAAATCATGTTATAAAAACTAATCTCTTTTCGCTCTCTAAAAATCATCCTCTAGAATTATCCGTTTACCTGTAATTAAATATTTAACTGCTTAAATATTTGACGTTTTAAGAATTTATTTCTGTATTGCATTGTTTTTCATTAACAAAGTTTATTGATAATGGAGGAAAATATTATAATTAGCTCTAAATCAGTAAAAGTCCAATAATTTACTGGTAAAAATACCGCCACAGGAAGATATTCCTTACACTGATTTCTACCAGCATTTACTTATTTGCATACATGTAACGTAAGAGCACTTATGATTGTACAGGATATACACAAATCTCAGCATAAGTGACAAAAAAACATTCAGTATTTTATAGCATGCTAACAAAAGAAATAAGAGTGCTGAAATAACTTTTACATGGAAGAACGATCAAACTCAATTCTAATTGTTAGTGTAAACGTGAAATTCCTAAATAAACCCCTTATTGTACCAAGAGTAGGGACCTTTTTTTCAGAAAACTTGAAAGCTCAATTCTCAATTTTATGGTATTTTGACAACGATAGTCCTTGCATTGAGCCACAAACATAAAAATAACTTCGATAGTGCTTAGTTTTTGAAGGAATAGAAAATTTTATTTTGCTTAAAATTTTGTTTAAATATTATAAAAAGAATGAACTGAAACACGATAATTTTGATCCCAACCGGACTACACCCTATGTGCGAACATGTATGTATATAAATAGCTCTTTGGTACCTTATTTGTTTTATTTCACTTACAATTAGTCTTTTCCCTACTGACAGTTTCCCGACCCCTGCTGTAGACAAATGCTGAGAACTTCCCCCAGATGTTCCCAATCAAATATAGTCAAATTAACTGGACAATTGTTATCAATGATTTTGACAGACGTTCAGGACCACAGGGATTGAGAAAAAGCCAGCATCGATTTCCTCTCGGAGGGCCCTTCCCTTTTCCTTATCTTTACGAATCTCATCTCGGCACCGTTTTTATTATCATTTACGTTTCGCATTTTCTGTATAATGAGGAGTGGTTGACTGGTCACTTACTTAAATTCCTCCCAGATTCGATTCTACCGGACGCAATAAATCTTTCCAACTGATCTGTCTAAGTATAGAAAGTAAGAAACGGATATGGAAAAGTTGAAATTTCACAGCTGGGGAATTTCTCCGCAGCAAATGCAGAAAGCACTATAAATTGCGAAGGAAGAGGGATCACTCGGCTAATTCACTAAGTTTGAACGATTCCGTCTCGTTAAATAATTTAAATATTGATATTAAAAGAATTAAATGTTAGAATTCAAATCTAAGCAACAATTAACTTAAGATACAGGCAAAATAGTTTCGAGATAATAATTCTGTCAAATTAAAAAATACTCCGACACAATGGTGCACACAAGGGGGAGGGAGGTCACGGGATTGGACCCCCATCACCCTTGATTTTTTTTCGATTGATTATAATCCAATATAATTAAGTATTTGTTATTAATAATTTATTTCATTAATAAACGCTATAATTACTTCTCTCTCTATATAAAAAAAAGTTTTTCGTGATGCTGAAATAAATTTACTAAAATGCAGAGATGAAGTCTTGAAATTTATTATTTTTTTCCCTGCTTACAATATATTGGAAAAAAAAGAAAGGAATCACACACACATGACACATGTAAATTATAATTTTACAATTTGAACAGTTATACACAGTAGCGCACACAAAATTTTTCAAGGAGGGGGTCCAGGGTCGAAAGTCCACCATTTTAGCTTCATGCTCCAATATGCCGCCCAACATTTTTTTTTTTTTTGATTTTGTCGATTTTCGGGAACAAAAGCAATACAAAATTAGTTATTGAATAAATAATTAGCATTAATTAATAAAATTAATTATTAATAACAAATACATAATTAAATTTTATGTAATATATACATAGGGTTATAACCAATCGAAAAAAGAATCAAGGGCTATGGGGGGTGTCCGGACCCCTAGGACACTCCCCTTGTGTGCGCCACTGTTTATACAATATATGAGTATGAACGGTTGTATTACTTGTACACTAGGAGCTGTCCGCTATAAGGTGGACAGGGGGTACCCCTCCCCTTCTAGCATTCAATATATGTTTTTAATGTGTTTTGTTAAAGACAATGGACAAAATGAAAAGAATATGTTTGGCGGCGTATTGGGGTTAGAAATGAGAATGGTGGATTTTCAACGCTGGACCTCCCTTCTTGAAAAATTCCTGTGTGCGTCAGGCTGGTCGTAATATACAAGATTTGCAGTGAAAAAAGCGGACAAAATATTTAAATATTTTCAAGGAACGTTAAAGAAAAAGACGAAATTTCTTATGAAAAATATTCAAAAATCAACGAAAACAATTTGTATCCATTTGTGCAATATCTTTGAGATTTTTGGACAAAACCTATCACATACATTAAAAATAACAACAACATCCATGATAAAAAAATACTATAAATGCAAAACTCGGGCAATTCAGTAACACTGATATACATCTAATAACATAGACATAGGAGGATAGTAGACCAAATAGGCTTTATGTTAATATATTCCTCAAGTTATTTTTCAATTTCTAGATGGAAAAAATTCCTCCATTAAGGGGTCACAGGGGTGTTAAATTTCTCTGGAGGTCTGAAAATATAAACAATTTTTAAACAGGTATAATTTCTTCAAATTTAAGTTAAATAATACGAATCTTTTACACATTACTTATAAAGGAATGGGGCTTCAGAAAAGTATAAAATGTTTGAAATATAATTATAATTTTAAAAATTATAAGCACATAAAAATAAGAAACTTTTCTATAAGAAATATTTATTAAGTTTTACGTCACGCATGCTATTTTCTAAAAGAGTAGGTTTAATTACTAGCTATATATAAGTTGATTTATAAAGACAAATGTATTCCTAATACTTTGTAGCTACTTTTATATAAATAGAATAATAACTTACATATTTTAATAAATAAAAACTATACATTTTTAAAAAATATTTAAAAAATTGCAATATTTTACAAATATTTTGAAATACAAAAGATATATAGTGCTAAAATTAGGTAGGGTTTAAAGAGTATGATGCATTGTATAATTCTATAAAGTTTTATACATCAGAGGCTAACATTTTAGAAAATAGCGTGCGCAAAGCAAAAAATACTTAATATTTATTATATAATTTTCATATGCTTATGACTTTTAAAATTATTATTATATTTTGAACATTTTATACTTTTCTGAAGCCCCATTCTATTTTAAACAATATGTAAAATATTCGAATCATTTAATTTAAATTTAAAAGAATTATACGCGTTTGAAAATCGTTTATATTTTAAGACCTCTAGAGAAATTTAACACCCCTGAGACCTCTTAATGTATATTTTTTTCTTATATTGTTCTCAAGGGAAGATTGTTTTTTTTAAAATATTTTTTCTTTGTTTCTTCTTTTGGTAAATTTTCAGCAATGTTATTGTAAAAACATTAAAAATAAATCATTAAACATCCTTCCAAATTTGCCGATGTCTGCAAATGCTTCGATTCTTCTTATATACGTTTATTGTGATTTGGTAGAACCTTAAATTGTTGGAGATGTTGAAGAAAAAGATGGAGAAGTGGTGAATGCGCATTACACAAGACCTCATTATGTGCCTGTCATACGACGACATTTTCAAACGGTCGAAATGGCTTTTAGATTACATTGAGGAGATTTAGTATCATCATCCGAAAGAGGAAGAGTGATAGCCGTGTTACATTTTTGAATGAGACGAATAGTATAAAAAAAGATGAAAGGAAAAAAATGCATTCATTTATAGATCAGATCTGTCAGAATAAAGATGTTTGTTCCATATGAGTGCTGTGTGCAGCAATACGAAGATTATCATGCTAACGAAGCAGGCAATGGTCTTTCTTATTATCTGGGTCAATCTTTTCAAAAAGGTTATGGCATAGGAGGTTGGTTCAAAAGACTGTTTCGCACTGCTTTGCCCTTCTTAACTCGAGGAGCCAAATCTGTTGGGAAAGAAGTTTCGGAAACAGGAACTCAAATAGCTAATGATTTACTCGAAGAACAAAATTTAGAAGATGCAGCCAAACATCGAGCAAAAGAAACCGGAAATATTTAGCAAGAGAAGCCATTAAGAAAGCGGGTGATATGCTTGGTCAGGGAAAAAAGCATAAAAGAAAAAGATTCCCAAAACACATCATTCCGTCTAAAGTCAGGAAAGCGAAAAAGCGTGATATTTTTTGATACGAAATAAAATGCCATTTCCTTTGAAAGGTTCTTCAGAATGTGCCAAATCCGAATTAAATTTATTTACTCTCCCACCAACTCAAACAGTTACAGGAAAAGGTCAATGGATTCCAATTGCGAATGTGACAGATGGCGGACCTGTTGGATTCCTTATTTCTGGAAGCGGCGCAGATTATCTAGATTTGTCTCGGACACAATTATATGTTAAAGCAAAAATTTTAAAAAACGATGGAAAAGCACTTACTGCTGATGATAAATTCGGACCTGTTAATCTATTACTTCATTCCTTATTTTCGCAAGGAGACAAGTTTAAATGGAAGAAATGTTTCTTTTAGTAACAAAAAATACATACCCTTATCGAGCTATTTTGGAAACTATATTAAATCATGGATATGACAGCAAAACTTCTCAACTTACCTCTGGAATATATTATAAGGATAGAGCGGGTCGAATGAATAAAAGGTAATTCGGGGAAGACGCCACATTTAATAACTTTTCGATTAGTACATTGAAAATTGAAACAACAAGACCATGAAAAATATATACTTTCTTTTTCAATATTTAATTGGTTATGTGAACAAGTTAATTCTCTTCTTAGTGCAAAAATAAATTGGGGAAATTTAATGTTAAAGAAATTCATTTAATTGTGTCATCTTCCCCCATAAATGGGGGAAGATGCCACCAGTCATGAAATATGATGCAACAACACCACAGTAAATAAAAAAAATAAAGTAAACATTACAAAATTAAATATTAAATAACAATAACTATAGAAAAACAAAAAAAATTAAATTCTTTCATAATTAGCTTGCTTAAAATATTAACAGTACAGAGGCTCGAATGATAGCCTACACAGCATTTCACTCTGTATAAATGATTACCATTGCAATCTTCGTGCAACCATTTGTTGCATTCGATGCACTAAATCCAGTCACACTTGGGACCTTTTTTAGCATAAAAGTACCCTTTATACACAATACAAAAATCGTCATTATTATCCTTATCAAAACTATCTTATCAAGAGGAATTTTTTCGTTTGAGGATGACAAACTGACACGTCTCTTTCTTCTGTTTCTTCGAAGGTTTCTTGTTTTGACCTTACTTACCTTTTGCCGCATAGTTGCTCTTCTCTATGATTCAGTTAAGCTTTTGAAGTAAATTTTTTACGCCAGGTTAGTTTGCGTATAGAGCAGTGCTTCTCAAAGTTTCCACAGTCGCGACCCAATATTCAATCATACTTTTCATCGCGCCCCCTCATACAATAACAATGTACTGAATTCAATAATACGATGCTAAGACTACAATACGACCACAATCTCTTAAGTTCCGCCGGCGTATATAAACATCTCGCTCAGTCAAAGCGTTAATTTCCACGGACGTATATATACGTCTTTCCGAAGTACGATCTTTTCTCTACACTGCTATCCATATAATTTATTCCGAAGGCTTTGGAATGCAATAAAAGGACCTTGACAATGTTTGTCCAAGATTTATTATTTTCGATTATTTGCTCTTTATTCATCAACCCCCTCCCCCCAAAAAAACACCACATACGCATTCATACGTGGAAAATAAATCTCGTAAATTTTAATCGGCAATTAAAAGATTAATTATAAGCCGCACAAATTATAAAGATAAGTGTTAATTTTTGTATATAATTTTATGTATGATAATCCCATGGGGTCACTGTTAATCATTAAACTTGTTCTTAACTTAGGATTGTTAAATTAATTATAAAATATATTGTGTAGTTCTGATACATTTATAAGTGTAATATATCGCTATAAATGTGTATCTTATTTTTT
This sequence comes from Trichonephila clavipes, assembly GCA_019973935.1. Lineage (NCBI taxonomy): Eukaryota > Metazoa > Arthropoda > Arachnida > Araneae > Nephilidae > Trichonephila > Trichonephila clavipes. The sequence goes on along the minus strand of BMAU01000458.1, from coordinate 1,977,258 downwards.
ATTATGTCAGAATATATTTTGTTGTTTACTTTCAGTAAATTAATAATTTTTTAAATAATCTTTTGTTTCTGACTTATCAATATGCTCGCGCCCCCCTCGTAGAGTCGTCACGCCCCCCACTGTTTGAGAAGCACTGGTGTAGAGGAATAAGGCTGTGCTCCCGTGTTTTGTGCTAGTGGAGGCAACCGATGGTGATAGACCAGCTATCATTGACTGCATTTAAGTATTATTAATTATAATAATAATTATTAATTGCATTTATATTTTATACAATAGTATATAGTGTTACAAAATTTTTTTTAAAAAAATTAAAGTTCATTTAATTTATTTCTAAACCATGTGGCGTCTTCCCCGAAGTATGGAGGGAAAATGCCCCACACACTTTATTTCCTTATTGCTGCAGTGTTATGGCAACATCTACATGCATCGTATGCGTAAATCACTTATATTGCTAATAGCTTATTTAAAATAACAAGTACGTTTATAGACATTAAATATGAGGTAAGGAAGGTTATAAAAGCTGTACTCACCACTTTAAATATTCAAAAGATCGAAAAATAAGGCCGATTAATTCAGATAAATGCATAAGCCACACTCAATGTCGGATTAGACTCTTCATACAAGTGGCTCAAAATTGCCATCTATCGACGCATAAAAGTACTATTAACAAACTGGCATTTCCCCCTGAATTATCTTATATCAGTGGTCTTCAAACTTTTTCCACTTACGAAACCCCTAGAACTTATAGGTGTTTTCATGGAGTGAGTGAACATCAACGTCGCACTGTTCAGCTACACGAGGGCTTTTGGCGACGAACCACGTAATTTTGACCCATGGTCAAGTGACGTGGACGACACCTGAGCTGGTACCCCCCTCTCCTTACTACCACATCACACCAACGGGAGGACGTTTCAGCTCTCGACAGATTTAGCGTGCATCGCTGCCCTACACGGCGGGTCTTTAGGGGTACTAGGCTCGAACTCGTGACAAAGCCAGCCACGATCCAATACCTATATCACTCCGCTACCATGGCCTTGTGTTTTTATGGAACCCCTAGATCTAGAAAGTGTTTTCGCGTGGAACCCCATTCCACGCACATACTTAGAAGAATATAACTCAAAATAATACTTAAAGGAGATCAATATATGTTATAGGTACTTTATGTAAAGGCAATTAAAAGAAATATTACTTTTATAATTAAAAAATTCTCTAATCTAATTTTTTAATGTAATTTACTCATTAATAATATCAATTTGTGATCCAAATGTCACTTACCCGTGCATTATATTTTGTAACTGGGATATGTGCTTGCTTTTTTACACACAAATTGTCTATGTCTATTGAATTTATCTGCAGTCGCATTTCATATTCTACATTTTGACTTCTTTTTATACTTTGTTTTTGTAGCCACTATTTCTCTTAATCACAATGCTCTGAATGGCATTAAAATGTTTGTAGCTTTGTGAGAAATACTGTGTATTTTTCATGAATTTACAACATAAAATTTAGGAGCTGTTCTTGCTTAAATTTAGATTTTAACATCGAATCGGATGGAAAGTTGTTTCCTTTCCTTCATTATAGGTGTTTTTTCCCCACAATTGCACACACACACACACAGAATGGTACACTTTCCATTAGAAAATTATTTAGTTATGCAAGACACTGTGTTAGTTAACAAGTGTAAAATTATCTCGTGGAACCCCAGGGTCCCGTGGAACACAGTTTGAAGACCACTGCCTCGTATGATGAAGATGATAGGGACCCAAATAAAGGATTCAAAATAAACGAGCTTCCCTATTGAAAAAAAGTGCAACTTGTGACGAATCTATACGGAACTTTATCACTAACCTTCTGAGTCGACCTTTTTAGGGAAATTTAATTCCCTACCTATTTCCAATCAACTCCAAAAAAAGCGGACAGGATTCCTTGTTATGCAGATTAGATTAAGTATTTAAGTCAAACGAAATAGTAAAGTTGGGGCAGTAGGAGATAGAGATTGAAACAAAAAGTTATCGTGGATTTAAATTGAAGATTTCTTGTTAGAGATATTTAATCTCAAGAATTGAGATTCCGAGTGGTAAATATTGATTTGTGTTTAAAGTCTCATTAAAGTTTTAGGAGTGAGATTAAAGTTAAATGTTCAATAAGAACATTATTAAATATAATTCTGGGATCTCTTATTGTGGTAATCTCTGCGTGATCGTTATTTAATGTTTAATTAATGAGATCATTAATTAAGTTAATTTAAAGGATATTATCTATAAAACCTCATAATATTATTTAAACAAATTTGTTAATAAGTCTTTGATTCTATTTGGATAAGATAACCAAATAAAGAAAGTTGTTTATAAAAATGGCTACTGGTTCTTACATGACTCCTATTTATTCTCGTTCTCAAAGTGAGGTCCTAGGAGACCTTCACAAACTGTTAACATGATAGGAGACGACTTCATGTGGATTTGTTCAATCAAGATAGACTTTTACTTAATCTTGTCGATTTGAAAATTAAACTGATAAGAAGTAAACCAGAATTTTGTCTCATAGGAAATGAAGACTATAAAACAATGTTCGATCACGTTTCAGTCTTTGTTAAAAAAGTGCATATTAATCCCAAAGTCTTTATTGCTCATGTTTTCAATTTTTTTCAAAATTTTTGAACTTTCTTCAATATTTTTCAATTATATTAATATATTTTAGTGTAAGAAAAAAAAAAAAATAAAACAGATCAAAATGTTTTTTAAAAAAAAAAAAAAGAACAAAGGCTATATACACTGGTGTGCAAAAATTAAGGACGAGACAGTTTTTTCAATATAACTTTGTACAAAAGCTTTCCAAATCAACACATTTAATACCGTAAGATCCTCAATACGTAAGGACATGTGTAATATGTAAGCAACACTTACTAAAAGAGAAATCAGAGGGATAAAAAGAAGCTTGATTGAAAAAGTAGCATGGAGCGCAATGCGACTGAAGGCCGAAACATCCCTGCGATGGGTGTCCAGCAAGAAACATCCGGTCTTTAGTAGGGGATATGATCTCCCCTGACTGCTAGGCAGGATTCACAGCGTCTGCCCATGCTGAGAATGAGGGTGTCAATGAGTTGTTGAGGCATTGCTGCCCATTCGTCTTGCAGCGTCAATCGAAGCTCCCGAATCGTTACTGGTGGTAAGGTACGAGCTGCCAAGCGTCTGCCTAGAAAATCCCATACATGCTCGATGGGATTGAGATCCGGAGATCATGCCGGCCAATCCATACGTTCAATATCCTCACTCTCTAAGAGCTGTTCGCCAGCTACTGTGCGATGACATGGTGCATTGTCGTCCATGAAAAGGAACTGCAGACCCATAGCGCCTCTAAAAAGACGCACATATGGAAGAAGAATCTCGTTACAATAACGGGTCCCGTTAACTGAACCTGCGTCGAAGATGTGAAGGTCTGTACGACTACCAAGCATGATGCCTCCCCAAACGAGAACTCCGCGACCTCCATACCTGTCCCTTTCAATGATGTTCGAAGGATGATTGCAGCTTCCCCGCTCTCTCCAGATGAGTATGCGATGAGAATCGCTACTCAAACTGAATCTGCTCTCATCTGTAAAGAGTACTCGTCCCCATTCATTGTCTCTCCAATTCCGGTGTTCCCGGCACCACAGAGAACGCCTTCTCCGATGGGCAAGCGTTAAAGGTACACACCGTACAGGGCGTCGTGCAAACAGACCACCACCGTGCAGTCTTCTGGTCACGGTAAAACGCGATATCGGTCGTCCAGTCGCCTGTGTCGTGTGTCTAGCGATTTCTCCCGCTGTCTGCCGCCTGTTTCTTCTGGCCTGTAAGACAATGTACCGGTCATCTGCGGGTGTGGTTCCTCTTGGACGACCACTACTGAACCCCCGGATAGCTGTTCCTGTAGTTTGAAATTGTCTCCAAAGTCGTGAAACGATGCTGTGAGCAATTCCGAACTCTGCAGCCACACTTGTCACACTGCGGCCTTCCTCCAACTTCCCAATGATTCGACCTCGGGTAAAAGCATCCAGATGTCGTCTAACAGATTGATTATTCGCCATTTCTCGCTGAGGCAGCAACTCGGTGTGATTTTAACTGCTATACGGCGTGCAATCTCTTTGCCAGAAATACTGATCTTACACCGACAACATGCTTTATACTACTCAGACACTCCCCCATTACGTCTACCTGCATATCTGCGCATGTGCTACCGTACATCACCTTACTTAATCTCCTGATTGGTCTTTCTGTCCGCTCTGCCTCTTCGTTCAGCTGATATTAATTAAACTGTTTGGACTATTTATATTCCGATATTCAAATTAGTTAAAAAGATATTAATTAAAAACCTTAAAATGCATTTATTATGCACGTGGTGCCATCTGAAGGGAATAGAAAAGATCATTTATTTCCAGGGGAAAATTCGGAACTTTTTTTCAGAGGTTTTTAAAAATATTTAAAAATTAATATAATAAAATTATATATATATATGTAAGGATAATTAAATTTGATTAAAAATTAAATTCCCTATCTAGCACTTGACTCATCTTTCTCCGTTCCCATCTTCAAGTATCAAACTAATCACCCATTTATTTCTTCCGAACATATGGCCTAGCCAATAAACATGTCTAATTCCAGATCGTTAGATTTAATAGTCAACATATGTCAGCATTAACTTGCAAGCACCCTCTTCAAAGCAGCGATACTTACCATATGTTTTTCAAGTGTTATCCACTTGAAACCACCACCATGGCGTGCTCTTTCCTCCCTGCTCTCAGTGGCAGAACAGATGTACAAATGAAAGAATAAAGGTCGTCTTTTCACTTTTCTAACTTTAATCTGATTCTGTCTTAAAAATCATGACACACACACATATATATATATACGAGGGATATTCGGAAACTAAGATCCATTTACTTATAAAATATAAAACATTACAGATTTTTTCAAAACACTTTATATTTTAAATTCCTTACATGTGTCCTCTATTTTTCTACTTACTTTCCATATTTGTTTAAGCATTTGTCATAACGTTCTACGAGCTTCTGTATGCCTAAGTCGTAGACGTCTGCCGCCTGTGAGGATAACCAGTCTTGAACTTCTTCTTTCACCTCGTCAGCTGTGTCGAAGCGCTTGGTAGGTAGACCTCTCTTTTAGGTAGCGGAATAAGTGAAAATCACTCGGAGCCAAGTCTGGACTGTACGGTGGGTGGTCAATCGGTTCCCATCCAAAAGATCTGATTAAATTTTGTATGTTAATTGCAGAATGGGGTCTGGCATTGTCATGCAGCAACAGAACTCCAGACATCAGGAAACTACGTCGCTTATTCTGTATCGCACGTCTAAGTTTAGTTGGGGTAGCGAAGTAAGCGGCTGCATTTATTGTTGTCCCTTGCTGCATAAACTCGACTAACAAGACCCCATGTCTATCCCAAAACACGGTTGCCATAACTTTGCGTGTTGAGATTGTCCGCTTGGCCTTGACTCTGACTGGTGAATTTGTGTGACGCCATGCCATTGACTGACGTTTAGACTCTGGGGTTATGTGAGAAACCCACGTCTCGTACCCTGTGACAATCCTCTCTAAAAATTGATCACCTTCTTTATGATATCGATCCAAAAAATCAAGAGCACAAGTCATTCTTTTCAGTTTGTGTTCCTCAGTAAGCAGCCTGGGAACCCAACGTGCACACAATTTGCGAAATTTCAACTTTTCGGAAACGATTTTGTGCAACCCACATTCTGAAATTCCAATGCTAAAGTTGAAATTGTGAATCGCCGGTCTTCACGAATCTTTTCATCCACGGCATTGACCAAATCATCTGTGATCACTGATGGTCGACCGGAACGCGGTTCATCATGAACATTTTCCCGTCCGTCCTTGAAAGCTCTCACCCACTTACGCACTTTGCTGCTACTCATCGCATTTGGGCCATACACGTCGCTTATCTGTCTATGAATTTCCGCTGCTGAAACGTTCTTTGCTGTCAAAAACCGAATCACTGACCGTATTTCACAGTCAGCGGGCTGATCGATTGTTTTATACATTTTGAAGTAGCACTGTACTTACCACACTGCAACAATACCAATGCAAATGGCGTCGTTTGACGAGCAAGGTATGCCGGGAGTTGGTACGCATGCGCATTTCAATGTTTGCACGACATTCGATTAGCTACGACGATTCGGACCTTAGTTTCCGAATATCCCTCGTATATATATTTCTTTTATCAGTCTTTATCAAATGAAGTCCGAAATTTTTTTTTATTTTAAAGGTATTAATCACGTTCTGAAATTTGAAGTTTTATCTACAAGTTGCTTATAAAAATATTGCAGATAAAACAAACGAAATATTTTTTTAAAAAATACTTACGTAAAGAAATGTTTAAAACTATTTCAAAATAAATTTAGAAATTACCTTTTTTTTAATTTATGGAATGGTTCACTATTTTTTTAAATAAAAAACATTCAGGCAGAATTTCTCTCTCTTTGAATAACACATTCTTAACAATTCAAACTAATTACACTGTGTAAATGGTTTTCATTAACTTTTTTTTTTAAAAAAATTGTGTTTTTCGTTTTCTTCCCTTTTTGCGAGAAATATTTAAGCATTATTTTAGTTACATTTTTTGAAGGTTAAAATTAAAATGAAATACCAAAATGTTTTTATCAGATCGGGTTTTTTTTTTTTTTTCAGTAAAATCACACATCTTAAATTCAAAATAAAAGATTTTTGAATATTCGATACTGCGATCGTAGCACACTCTGCCGGATCTAATGTAAAGCATTCCAAGATCAACAATTTATAAATAAAAAAATTAATTAAATAAACATTTCTAAACCGAATTATAAATCTAAACAATTCTCGAGCCCACTGGAACAGACAAAAACTTTCATCCAAAATCGGTCCAGCCGTTTAGGAGGAGTTCAGTTACATACACACGCACAGAAGAATTACATTTGTAAAGATTATTTGAAAATATATTAATAAAAAACGCTAAAAAGCGTGAATCGCGTCTGCATTTTCATAACAATAAAGACCGGGTTTGGCCAGTTTGGCTGAAAATCAATTTTCGACGCCAATTTACGTCTTCCTCAATTCCTACTATTAGCTCACGATCTCTATACATATTTTATTTGTTTGTCTGTTTATTTATTTATGTATCTTGGTGGAATTTTCAATCGTTAATAGAATACATTTTAAAGCGCTCAATTGAGCTGAAATGTAATGTACATGATTATTTTGGATGACAATACAATAATTTAATTATAATTAATAAAAATTAATTTATTAAAACTAATTATTTAAAAATTTACAAATACAGCCACGTTGGCGACTTACCGTCCCTTTTGGCGACTTATGTCAAAATTTGAAAAGGTTTTTTTCTCATGTGTTAAAGAATTAAGTTGAAAGGAAATTTTATATACACGATTGTTTTGGATGACAATACGATACTTTAATGATAATTAATAAAAATTAATTACCACTTAATGCTGTGATTCTGTCATATGTATATACATATTTATATTAATTGCAACTATTTAATAAAAAGTAGCTAAAATAAATTTTTCTTGGTTGATCTAAGTAGGAATTGATTTCAAATTTTTTTTTATATTACTTGTTTATAACAATAGCATTGTTACAACAATGCAGGTGAATGTTGAGTTGTATTTTTTGAATGTTTTTAATTAATTTTTTTAACTAATTGCGATATCGGACCGAATTGTGAATCTAAACCATTCTCGAATTTACTTCAACCCACACAAAAAATTTCATCGAAATCGGTCCAGCCGTTTAGGAGGAGTTTAGTGACAAACACACTCACAGAAGATTTTTATACATAAATATATATATGCCTTCCCTCATACTGTTTTTTTTCTAACTTATATATTTATATGTTTAATCAAACGTTCAGAAAAAAGCAATCATTTCAATAGCTATCTGTTAATTTTTTTTCATTTATTACTTATAGAACTTTGATTTTGATAAATGTATATGTTTTTTTAAAAGGATTATTTCTATTGTTTCATTGCGAAATTAATTCTTTGTTAATTAAAAAATTTAAAGTCTATTTAAGAAAATAAGTGGAATGGAACAAATTTCGAAAAAGGGAAATTTTTTGACATAATTTTAGAAACTACTCACATTGTGCACGTATATACACACACACACAGAAATGTTAGTGTCACGAGGAAATAAGAAAGCCCAAACAACGCCGGGCTAAGTGGTGGAGGGAGGGAAGTCATTTTGAAAATGAGTATTAGAAGCTCTGATTTTGTGAAAGAAAGAGAAAATTTATAACAGTAGAGATAGCCTGTGAAACGCCGGGCCATGCAGCTAGTACTTTATATTATATGAATTAAAAATAAACATTTTTATATATAATTTGCATACATTAATAGTATAAAACTAATTTTCAATTAGGTAGTTTATTTCAAACAGAGTGGCATTTTAAACATATTACAGATTTTTATTTAAACCAATATACACATTTACTGCATAAATTGTATTCTATATTTCTTATATTTTAATGCAAACACTGTATGTTTGTTGAATGTTAAAAATATTCAGAATGTGTATCCTGTTCCCTAACACAAAACAAAGATTGTTTAAATTATTATTTCTGTTTTTTCAAGAACTGAAGGGGGACATGAAATAATGCAATTACTATGCAGAACTACACAGAGACTTTCTAAATAATAATTTATTGATAATTTTGTAACATGAATATAAAAGCATAACAGAAGTAAATAAAATCAATGGCCTTAAAAATAACCCTTTTCACATAAAAAATACAATTAAATATCAATAAATAAAAATTCTATAAATGATCTATTTATGCTGAAATACAGATATATATATAAAGATATTAAAGAGTACACCTGTTTCATTTATGGTAAATATATTGTAAAAACTTTCCAGAAAATGGTTCAATATTTCTAAATCTTTTATGAATATTTTATAAAAGTTTTTTTATATATTATATGAATTTTTAAGAGCATTTAAAAAATGACTAGACATACTTTGAGAACTGCACATTTTGTAAAAATGTATGGTGTTATTATACATCAGAAAATTGATATTTTAATATTGTAAGTATAAAAACTGGAAATTTTCTTTTGGAATAAAACTTGTTCAGATTTAAAAAAAAGATTAAAAATCAAAACTTAAACAAAGAGGTAGTTGTTGTTATTCAGGAAATTTCCATCGAATGATACATCCATCTTTTCCAACACTGATGAGGTATTTTTTATCAGGAGATATTTTAACAGCAGTAATTTCATCACTATGGCCAATACCAACATGTGTAACAATTCCTTCAATATACTTCCACACCTAGATAATAAATATAATGTAAGATACTTTCATTTTTCACAGAAATTAAAAGTTAGTTTGATAAATAAAATAAATTACTTTAATATAATATGCATTATTTAGCCAAACACTTGTTTGCAATGTTGAAAAATAAATTTTATGTGCATTGTAATTGTGTAAGAGAATGAAAAATTTATTGCAGAAATACAGAAATAGTTAATTTAATCTAAATTATAATGGTTATGATACTGAGCATATGTTTATATGATATAATTACCAGTTCATATGTAATGTCAATATAATGAGTCTTCTCATTTCACCAATAATTGATGATAGATAAATTATTTTTTCGAATTTACTTTAAAAAAAAACAGTACTTGATTAATTTGGTCTCAAAATTGCATTTAACAAGCATGAAATGTATTTCATGTTTCACATTTTTTTATTCTATTAGTTAAATTCAATTGTCATTCCATAACTCATCACAGAATTTAATATTTTTGTTAAAATAAGATAACACTAAGAATACATTTGTTTCTCCTAACTTCCAGTTTTTATCATTCAATTTTAGATTTCAAGAGAAATTAATAACATTAAAATTATCCTAAATGCAAAAAAAAGAAAAGAAATTATTATTGAAAACTAAATTAATGATAAAAATGTAAATTATAAAAAAAAGAAGAAAAAAGTTGCACACAAATACAAAGCATATAAGTAAAAAATATGAAAATTAAAGATTAAGATATGGATTAAGACAATTAAGATTTGATAACAAAATATTATGCAATTTTTAACGTTTAGTTGAAAGAAAAATTTTCTACTGATAGAATTATTATTTGATTTACACATATGAAAAATTCCTTGAATGTCATTAAATAAATACAAAATTAGAAAATTTAAAAAAAACAACTTTTCTTTGAACAATACAATACATAAAAATGAATGCCCAATGAATGTATAATATATTTTTACTATCTACTTCATGATGTTACAAATTAAAAATAAGTTATTGTTATATAGCATTTTACCACAAAGAAAACAAAATTATCCATAAACATGCAAACCTTTAAAAGTTTATCAGCACCACCTGTAACAAACATTTTGCAATCATCTGTAATATCCACAGAATTAATAGAACCTGATAGAGATACTTCTAAAGATCTCACTGGAGAGCCATCTAATACTTCATAATAGGTCAATTTTCGGTCAGTACCACAAGCAAGAATTTGATGTTCCCCAGGGCCATAGCATACACTTTGGTAAACAGTGTTTGCAAACACAACTTGTATCCGAATAAAATTTCTGCAAAACACATCAGATTCGTTATATTATTCACAAGCAAATTTTTTTTAACAAGACATAGTCATTATTCCTAAATATTTTATCTGCTAAAATGCAATAATGCTAAACTTCCCAAGGACATTCAGATATGACCAGGGACGTCTTCAGACTCTTTAGGCCCTGGCCCAGAAAAATCTTCAGATTTTTGAGGCCCTGGGCCCCTATGCAAAAGTTGCTCTATGCATGCTTGAGACTTTAAAATTAGATATTATATAGCATGCATTGTCAAAAACTCCTTCAAAAGATAATTTGAAACAAATAAATGTTCTCGACAATCTCAAAAACCTAGGCACAAACCGGCTTGACCATTGGCCACATTTCGACTAAAGGAGTTGAATGATTGTTTATGGTATTAGGCCTAGACATGGACAACGGTCATCGCATAATAATACAGTTTTAACACTTTTGCCAGTTGATATGCTGTTTGATATTCCCTGTTTTTCAGAGAATATATACGGGAATAATATTTGACCATATTAAAATTATCCGGATCATAATCTTACTAAGACAGAGTTGAGAATGAAATGTGGCCCATGCCTTAAGACGTCCCTGCATAAGTGGATTTTGAAGTACCTATTCCTAAATTATCCTAATTTCAGAATTGAATTTAGATGGTCAATTCAAATCTGAACAGACAAATGCAAGAGAAGAAAATGTTTAGGAAAGCATTAGAAAATTTACACAGTTGCTCCAACTTCATAATTTTTTTGAATAATCTTTCATTAAATATATTATTTCTTGAGAACTGTGATATATCTGAATTCGCATTAATGTGCACATTGCTAAACATATATTCAAATATTTTTTAAAGCTGAAATAAATTCTACATGATATTGAAAAATTAATTTTTAAAAATTAAATAATTGTAATTTTCAAAATGCATTTTTTTAAATAAATTAATGTCAAATGAGGATGAAAAATTTATTTCGAAAATTAATAGTCACAATGTGCAGTATATATACACACACGTATATTTACGAGATGAATCATTTTAAATTTAATCTATGCATTTTTCCTTAAAATAACCTTCTTGAATTTTAATAATTCACATTAGCAATACAATTCTTGTTGCTACAAGAAAATCTTCCTGCCAAAGTCCATGAAAAATAGATCTTGGGCCAGACCTCTACTAAGATGGACTGATTGTATCGAAAAAGATCTCGATATTTTAAAGATTGAAACTAGAAAACATATGCCAAAAACAAAGATGCCTGATGAAGAATTCTGGAGAAAGCTAGGGCCTACACAGGGCCATTGATCTATTAAAGAAGCAGAATAAAATTCTTACATAAAAAACATACTTTCATTCAAAAATAATTCTGTTAAAATCTTAATACAAAATGGTAAAGAATTAATAAATTAAAATTTTTTAACTTCTTGTGTTTACTTATTTTGATATATAAACTTATTCAGAGCATATGTATTTAAATACATTTGGAATAAATTTATAAATAAAAAGTAAAAGCTATTAAATAAGGCCTATTTGTCACATGCAACAAATAAAAAACAAAACAAAGCAAGTGCTAAATGAAATTGCCTGTTAAACATACACTAAATCCCATATTATACAAGAACCATCAGCACCAGATGTAACACATTCCTTTTCATCACTTTTCAATCGAATACAAGTAATTCCCCCTTTATGTTCCTTCATTGTTCTCACTAGAACCTGAAATAATTATTTATATTCATGAGATCAATATATAACAATATTTTTATTTAGTTTAGATTTTTCTTGAATCAATATGATATATTTGAATTATTGTTTTGAATCAGTTTTTTTTGCATAATGAACTAAAATTTGGAATAATTTCCAAAACACAAGAATACTAAAATCACAAAAGGAACTTTTTATAATATCATAGATTTGTAAGCAATCCTGAATGAAGTTTTTCTACAAACATATTATTATTATTTTATACATAATCTGAATTTATCAAATATGAAGCATCATGAAGTTTACTTTTTATTGTATTATTGGTATTTATAATTCTCTTGTTTGATATTAAAATTATGATAAATTAAACACATTTTAATGAATGTTATAGATTAATCTGAAACAACATTCCTCATATAGGTACGGAGTATTTTACTTTCTTAAATATTTAGGGAAAAATAACACAACATACAATACAAAAATAAAAACTGTACTTGTATACTGGTAGTAACATCCCAAACTCTCACTTCTCCTTCCCCACCACCACTTATAATTCGTAAGCAATCTGCAGTTGCAATAATTACAGTCACACCACACTGATGAGCATGTTCTATAGTATACAATGGATGACCAGTTTCTGGAGTATGAGCTCTAATTTTGCCATCATCCCATCCTGAAATATTTATAAACTTATAACAAATTTATAGATTAATATAATCATTGTTAAAAAAAATTTTACATCAAACAACAGCCCTTGTCATTTGATGATTTTAAGTTAACTGTCAAAACAGTTCTATAAAAAGTTTAAAGAAGTAAAAAAATATTCTATTATTTGTTTTTTAAAATATAAATAGTACAAAGAACTCTGCATACTGTACATAAAAATCATACACTTTGAGAAAAAAATTCATAATATTTAGCCATTAGGTACAGTCAGTAGCACACACAAAAATTTTTCAAGGGGGGTCAAGGGTCAAAAGTCCACCATTCTTGCATCATGCTCCTTTTGATTTTGTCAATATTCGGGAATCAAACACAGTAAAAAACTAATTATTAAATAAATAATTAGCATTAATTAATAAAATTAATCATTATTAACAAATACTTAATTAAATTTTATGCACTATATACTTAGAACTATAATCAATTGGAAAAAAATCAAGGGCTTTGGGGGGTCCGGACCCTCCCCCCCTTATGTGCACCACTGGGTACAGTCATTTACTGTATGTTGATGTTTTTACATAAATGTACACAATAATAATAAAAAACAAAACTTGCCTGAAAATAGTTTAATGTAAAAACATACAAAAAAGATTCCAGAATGCATAAAAAATTCATACGAGAATAACCATATACAGATTCTGAGGTAATTGCTCTTAAATATTGCACACTTTTATATTAAGGTTGTCTTCAGTCAGTGTTAAAGAATAGTGTTCAAACTGCATACACATTTATGGACAAGAAAAAGATCCAAAATTAAAAAAAATTAATACAGGTAAAACACATATAATTGTTTATAGGATAGCATTCTTAGAAAAAATATACTTCTTTTGGGAGTGTTTAAATTTTATGTTAAAATATAGATGATAAAACCTAATGCACATTTTTAAAAGAATAACTAATTCCAGTAGAATTAAGTAGTATAAGAAACTATGTTTCTTTCTTTAGGCTAGAATAGCCAGAATAGGATTTTAAATCTTTGCTAAATTACTTTTTTTTAAAATTTTAAATTTTTCTCTGGGTTATTTTTGATGTAATTAGGAGTGACTGTGACAAATATAGTGCCAGGATATTTTCCCCTACAAACTTATTCTTTGTTTTAATTTAATGATAACAAATTTATTATTTTATTTTAATTTAATTATGTTTTGCTGTTTACATTTTTTTTGTCTGTAATTGAAAAAAAGGTGTCTGTAAAAATGTTTAAATTCAGTGAGAAATGACAGGAAAAAGAGTTTAGATTATGCTAATTTTACATTTTTCTAAAATTCATTAATTAATAAAAAAAATACAAATTGCTGTTTTTTAAAATTCAAAATGTGTGTGTGTGAAATTTTAATTCAATTATAACAATAACAACAAAAAAAGTGAATCACATTTTTTGTCTAATAAATAAACCTTTCTAAGACTGAACAAGTTTTATATCTGACATAAAATTTAAACATTAAATCGCATTGGAATAATTATTAACAAAATTTTGCTTCTTAAATTAAATTGTTAAGCAGAAAGTTTTATTTTCAACAAATTGTGCTTAAATTTCAATTATAGAAGTTCAAACAGTATATGTCCCCTTCATATGAAACTAACAATAAATGACTTGGCTGAATTACTTCAGCCAATTCTAATTATGTCTTAGAGTATGCACATGAAGAAAAGAGTTCAAAAAACTTGTTGATGTCAAGAAAATGAAAATAAAATCATATTTTTCACAATCAAAGTAATTACAAATTTGGAATATTACAAGTATGCAATTTATTTATGCGAACATTATAGTTCTGTTTACACAATTAAATGATGCAAAATTTAAATTTAAACTAATTTACAATTAAATTAATCAATTTATTCCATAACAATAATTAATATAGAGATTTTAAAGTTTATATATATATATATGTCCTTATGTTGACTTGATTTTATTATTGTTAAAAATTACGCAGTGACACATTTTTTTATCACCATACATTTCCAATTCCCTGATTTAATCCTTGACTGAATCTATAATATAATAGATGCTATGATTAATTTACACAATACATTTTGAACACATCAACTTTAGAATTATAGTCAAAATTATTATTCAAAATATATTCATTTTAGTTCAATTTAAAAAAAAAATTCATACATAAAATATGAACATATGCATACTAATAATGAACAAAAACTTTTTGCTTATAAGAGGTTTTTATATATTGTGACTAATTTATTAGTTTGGTTTATTTAATTTTTAAATAAGAAGCTAAAATCATTCCCAGAATGATAATCCATTGTATGATTGATCCATTTTGGCCTTTGGAAAACTAAAAATTAATGTACAAAATATGTAAATGACGCTCTTATTTTAATATTAGATAATTTTTAAAAATGAATGATACATCTTACAAATGAAGGAAAAAATATTCTAATTATTATTATTATTTAAGACTTTTAGTTTTACAATTGAGCATCAAATAGTTTTATTTTTAAATGTTTAAGAAACCTCATTTCTCATTTTCCCATTACTTGTTTTTTCTGAAAAACTGATAAACATTCACAAAACCAATTACACTTTTTTACCTTGGAGCATTGTGCCCTATCTACTGGAAAATTTATATCATTTACAATTATTGTAAATAAATTTTGCAATACATTATTGTTTTTAGCAATCTTTTACTTAAAATAATCACTATATGGAATTTGTGCAAAAATGTCTCTTTTTTTTTCAATTGCCATTTTGTTATCTACAAAACCATTTAGCTAGCCATGCAGCAAGTCTAATGGGCATTATTATGAAATGTCTAAAGCGTGTTTTTATGCATAGGCAATGTTTGGAGAAAATGGCTTACAGTTAACACTCAAAAAAAAGTTTCATTAACATAAAAATAATACGAATTTTTTTAAAAAAAACGTTTTATCTTTAAATATTTTAGACGTGTAAGCATTTTGAGCTTTGTTAAAACCCCCATTCAAACATATTTATTGAAGAATTATATATAGAGAGAAGCAAAATAATATATAAACACACCTAATACCATATATATTGTTTAACACTCTCGTCTTACAATTAGAAAGTAATTTATATTTACATATGCAATAGAAAAAGATTTGAAACATATTCAGCTAAATAGAAATACTATGTCATGTAGAAATATCATATAAGTAAAAATTATAATTATTGATTAACATTAAATTATATTAACATATTAAATCCATTTTCCCATAAAATATGTTTGATGTAGGCAGAACATATGACACACATATAATAAATAAATTTAATCAACTTAAAACAGTTGTAAAGATAAAAAAAATAATTATAATTGAGAGAACTTTCCAGGCTTTATTTTTAGCAAATTTATTAATAAATTGAACTATATCTCATTTTTTAAAACATCACTTTCAATTGAAATGTAAGATTTGCCAATCTTCCTTGACTTAAAGTCGATCTCAGGTAATTTTCAATAAATTTCAGTTTTTAAAATGATCAGTCTGGTGTATTTATTGAGACTGGAATTATTAGCAAAATGCTTAAAGCAATATAAATATTAGGAAAGGCATACGTTAAACTATAGACAAGCAGGCAGTTTAGAGTTTCAACCAGTGAAATTCCTACAATATTTTGCAAAAATTGTAATTCATGCGTAAGTTTTATATCATTCATGTAGTAGTTAATACTTCTTCCAGTTTTTAACATAAAGTAAATCTTGTTTAAAGTATTTATAGGAATTAGAAATATTCCACAAAAATTTAAGAAATTCTAAATGAGAAGATAGGAGACCAAACATTTCTCACTTAAAGCTTATTTATCAACATAAGCAATTTATCTACAATTTTAAAGTTTATATATTTTTTTTGTATAAGCTGATCATTGGTTTCATAAGAAAAATACTTTGCTGATTTTTTGAGGTCTTAATGTTTTTAATGGCTTTTAAAACTTATACCAACATCTAAAGAAGAAGCTAGTTCCTTACTATACATGAGCATATAACTGAAACCTTTATTAGATTTATATTATTTCAGAAAAAGTAGTTTTATTTATTTAAACTTTCAGAAGTCTGAGAAATAACAAAATTTTTAGCTTAAAGAATATTGCCTTCAACATTAACTTCGTTTAGTATTTTGTAACATATAAAATGAAAAAGCATATAAAAGTTTGGAATTTTTTCCTCTAAAGATATAACTTCATTTTTTCTGGTGTTATCAAAGTTTTTTTGCGAAATATTTCACAGAAGCCATCAAAAATCTCTTCCATTTGAAATTTTAATGTTATTGCATCTCTTTGGTTCTACCACCTCATATCTGACAATGGTTTGAACATTAAATTATAATCATAGTTTTTTAAAACAGACCAGCAATTACATAAAATGGAAAAAAGTTGTAAAGAATAATTTGAAAAAATTTAGCACTAAATAAAATGTTGCTTGTAACATCATTTACGACAAGGTTGATTAGAACTGGTCCATTTTTTTAGCAGTTGTAATTGACTTAAAAAGTATTCAGTAAGAAAAAGTTTTGACACTTAAAAATAAATAGTAATAATAATCAATATATATTTGTTTTTATTTAAATTAAAGAAAAGCACAATAATCCCCAGCATTATTACCAATATCACAAGTGTAGTATCAAATTATACTATATATAGTTAAGATCAATTATTTAAAAATTACATGCATTAAATTGCCATAAATCTTAAAATGGAAAGCAAGAAATAGAAATACAACAAGACAGAACAGGTCGAAAGTAAGATTTACTCAGTAGTACAATAGCGAACTCTTTCAGCCTTAGAAATTTAGACTGCATATACATACAGTCAGACCTTCCATTTACAAATATGCAAACTTTTTCCATGAACAAAGAACATTTTATGATTGAAAGATGAATCTTTATTTAATGAATTTTCCACATAACAAACTCCTTTTTCCCCACAAGATTTTTTGATTATAACACTAGTTTAACTCATAAATATTCAAGTTATAGTTTTTTTAACTCTATAATTTATATTTTTGCATTGAGAAATCTAAAACACAATACCACTAATAATAGATCTGCCATCTTGCATCAAAAATACTGCATTACAGGTCATATTGGGAACTTCAATACGCAATAATTCTTGAGAAGTTGCAACATTCCACACTCGAATGGTTTCTTTGGAACAGGTTGCAAATAAATCAGAGCATTTGCTGCAAATATAAATTAACAAAAAAATTGAAGAATAGTTTTAAAAACATGGCAGTTTTTGGTCTGAGCTTCTAAATGATAATACAAATATATTATAAAACAAGATAATGATCTTGATAAGGATGCAAAAAAAAAATGACTAATACAAACAGATTTTTTAATGAAGATAAACTATATTTAATGAAAGATTAGTAAATCATACTGGAACAAAAATTGTTAAATAATGATATACAGGATAATAATACATATCAAAAGTGTTAAATCTTTAAAATTTTATAAAATGTATGTATATTACACACAAAGTATTTCTGTAGTCACAAGAACTATGTATTTATCACCATATGCTAGGAAAAAAATTAATCTCTACTTTCAAAGCTAGCAAAAAAAAAAAAAAAAAAAAAAAAAAGGAAATTTTGGATAGTAAATAATAATTTAGAATATACATATTTTATCAAAAACAAACTGTTTTTATATGGAACAAACCATTAATCCTATCCAATGTTTCACAGTAACTATTTTTTAAGCATTATTGAATGTTCTTCAAAACATAAATAGCTAATACCCAAAGAATTAAATCTTTACAGTCTTATATTTATACACCAAATTAAGTATACTCTATTGGTATAATCGAGAAAAAAAAAGAATAAAAAAAATTCTAAGCCATTCAGAATTGGTTAATATGAAATTAAATCTTAAATAACTGTTGAAATGCCAACAGATATTGACTAAAGCTATTAAACTAAGCTTTAATTTTGTTACTTCTTTCATACTCTTAGCAACAATTTTTCTGAATTTTTTTCAACGGTGCGAAAATTGTTTACTATGATAATTACCATACAATTCATAATGTTCATAAGATGCATAAAATGCTAAAACTTTTGTTTTAAAATAAGTAATTGTGATGCCTTAATTATCACAATTTTTTTTGTAATACATGCTTACATTTAATAATTTGTTTCATGATCCATTGGTTCTTTTTTGTTTCATAAGTTAAGCTTCATTACTTTTTTGGCATAATGAAATCCCCTGATTATTCAGCTAAACAGCCTACATACATTATGTACATGATAGAACTATTTTAAAAATGATTTAACAAATATATATTTTTTTTCAGCAAAATAAAATTACCCAGACTTTTTACTTTAAAAATAAATTTGCTCTTGCACACTTGTTACTTTTAAAAATATGCATTTAGTAATTTTATTGTGATAATTATGCCAATGTTTTTTATGAATATCCATACTCAATATATGAGAAACTAATAACGAAATTGAATTTACGGAAAGAAAAATAACATATAGCAAAAGAAAATAAAACAAATAAACCATACTATGGAAAAGCAATATCATTAACTGCACTCCCATGGCAAGTATAAATAGGTTCATTTTGGAAACCTGTAAGGGTAACTTGATAAATTTCTGATTTTCCAGAACCAACAAGAAACTGTAAGGAAGGATTATAAATCAAAATTAGAGGTTAAATTAAATTAATGATTGAAAGATTGTCAAACATCAGAAATAAATAAAAAAATACTACTTCAAGAAACTAAAAAAAAATTTCAACATTACAGTTAATTATATCTGAAAACTATAATATTGTAATTAGTGATGCAATAAGTTCAGACAAATAATACACAAAAGTAATATTGGAGACATGAACTCTTTTTGAACATTGAATATTAATTACTGACTTACTTTTTTCAATATCACAGAGGCTGCACCAATGGATGCAGTTACTCAGTTAACAAATTTTTGTTAACTAATTTAATTTAATATAAGCTGTGTATTGAATAAGTAAAAATACAAGCACATATTATTCAAAGGAAAAAAATTGTTACTAATAAACATTTTATTTTGAAACAACTTCTAGTATTAACATAACACATTTCTATTATACAAACTATTAGATCCATAAATAATTTTAAACAAAAATGAAACAAAAAAAAACAATTTAAAAAAAATTCATATAAATAGTTCTTTTAACTGTTTTTCTTTAGTAAAATATCTAAAAATTGATTTGTTTTGAAACATTAAATAAAACCAAGTCATATCAGTCTTAGTCAAGTTTTACTTAAGAAATATGTAGTAGAACATCAATAAAAAAATTCAAAGTTCATGTACCTTTGATAAATTAATTCTATATACAAGAATATGAATTAATTCCATCATATCTATACTATCATATTGCCATAATGAATATTGTAATTCATATGAACTCAACTTTTTCTCAAAATTCTGTTGAATATAGCAATTGCTATATTCAACTGTTCCCTTTGTGTTACAATGAGCCAATTGTGTTTAACTGTTTCTTTATGGCTAATTCTATTTCTTTTAAAAGTATTTTTTAAAATATTAGAATCTTCATTACAAAAAAAAAAAGTAGGCAAGCATAATTTAAATATAAAAAATATTTAAGATAAACATTTTATGCTCTTTTCCACACAGTGCAATTCACTGTTTCTTGTTATAACATGTCCTATACCAGGCATGGCGAACCATTGGCATGCGTACCATTGATGGCATGTGGCACAATGTTTTGGGCACGCTCTGATCAAAACGATGAACTGGGATTGATTTTTCAATCAATGAATTTTCAGTGAGATTTTCTCAGTTCAAAGAATTATCAAAAATGCTCAAGTTTATTATATACCCTGTGATGTGACATTATTTGATAAACTGAACTTGCTCTGATTCTACGTTGGAAGTTGAAGAATTTGAAATGCAACTTATTGATTTCTAGTCTAGTTTAATATGGATTCAAAAATTTATTGAAATAAGAAAAAAGTTAGAATTGATTGAAACAGAAAGATTAACAAGCAATGTAAGTAAAAATGCCAGTAATAAAATTTTGGAAACATTAAATTCGATTGCAGATACGTTTAACTGTTTGAAGAAGCTGTCTCATGCTATTTTAACCATCTTTTCATTAACCTATCCTAGGAGTCATTATTTTCAGAGATGAATAACATTAAAGACTCGCTTAGAAACCAATTGGCAGATGACTCCAATTCAGCATGCATTATACTAAAAGTAACATCTTACCGAATCCTAATATAATTTATTTGTCATCTAATCTGCAACAGCAGAAATTACACTAACGTTACTTTATATAATTTGAATTACACATTTAACTAAAACATTTACTACTTTAAAATATGAAATGTATTTTTCTGTAGTAAATGAAGAGTTTTGTGTTGTTAGTATTTGGTTTTATTATTTTCCCAATAAAATCACAAGTCAAAATTATTTGACGGCACGTGTATACATCATTTAGCATTTCTTTTGAAAAAATGGTACATTGATCCATAAAGATTCGCCATCCCTGTCCTATACTATAATACAATTCTTTCAAAATTACAGATATATATGTATGTCATATATTACCTTATATATATATATTACATATTTACAACTCAAAGATAAAAATGCATGCATATAGGAAACTAATATGTTTAATATACAAAAGAACCAGATACATAAAACTTTATACACATGATTCTTATTTCTTAATAATGACTTGTACATAATATATATTTTATTACATTTATAATTATGATACAAATTATATATATCATAAGTCTCTCCATTAAAATATCATTATTTTCATACCTGATGACCATCACCTCGCAGAGCAATTGATGTAACATCACCTTTAATAATAGTTTTTCTGAAAAGGTGGAAAAAATCAAAATTCTTTAGATTGATTAAATAATTAACAAAAATTGTACAAACATCTATTTTCAAAAAGTCAGAAAAAACATTTTAGATTTAATATTTAATAAATGTTTCACAAAATTTAAACAGTTTAATTTATTTTTCAAGTAAAATTCCAATTGTACAATGATTTTTTTTATTATCATACTAAACTATGGTAAAATCATATTTTGTACTTATCACTAATAACCATATTTTGATATCAGGAAACATTTCATCTCTTCTTTTTGGAATATTTTATCAAATGCGATGCTTAGGTTACCAAACTTTTCACAGTAATATACACTTGCCTCTGAAAGACTGCATACAAGCAATCCTTTTACGTTAAAATCTCACTTGAGAAAATCAACACACCTCTAAGAAATTCTTCAAAATTATCTTATTCAAACAACAAAAGCCACTTTAATGTGCAAAAACAAGAATGACCACCAAACAATTACTAACCACCCCTGTCCAAAGTCTGCATACACTTACAAAGTAGAGCTTTTAAAGATATATTTTATTGTGAGATAAGTGCACCAAGTCGTGTTTTTAAGTAATTGTAGGCTTCTATAATAATTTATTTAGGATTTGAAATTTGAATATACTTGCGTAATTTCATAGTAGGGAACAGAAAAGAGACCGATATATTACAGAAAGAAAGATCATCATAGATCTTTAGAATAGGGGAAAATCTTTTAAAGTAATTACTGAAACTGATAATCTCAGAGACATTCATCGATTCAAAATGTGTTCATAAACTAAAAATCAAGTGAAATTTTAACGTCCAAGCCGAGATCTAGCCACTTGTCTGCTGTGTCACATCAAGAATCCTGCTTAAAATTAATCCAAGCTTATAAGTTTCATATATAGCTAAAAGTATAGCTAGATAATCCCCCTCCCCCCAAATGTGATTTTAATCAGAATTCGAAGAGAAAAAGGTTGATTATTATGGACGAGTTGCACTGAAGGATCTATTTATCTCTAGAGTGAACAGAGCTAAGAGAATGTAATTTACCAAAAAGAATACCTAAATAAGATGCATGATTTTTGGAAAAAGATATTCAGATGAAAGTAAATTTTTTTATTCGCATCAAAAGACGAAAATATGTCGGGAGGAAACCCTGTACAGATATAAAGAGACTTTTCCTGTCAAGCATGTAGAAAGAGGCATTATGGTTTGGGGTGCACGGGAACCAGTGTCCATTGTGATTCAATAAACTCCAGTTAATCTGGAGTTTATTGAATCACAATGAACAAAATTTACTACTTGAACATATTAAAAAACAATCTCAAGGAATTACCAAGAAGCTTGGGGTGAGTAATGATTTTTACTTTCAGCAGAACTACGATCCCGAGCACATCAGGAGCGTCAAACTCAAAGGCTACTTTGGATCAAAACAAAAAAAAAGGTTTAATTTTAGGAGGGCCGTAAATAAAATATCAATATTCATAGAAATGTAGGTCTTTTTCGAATAATATTTAATAAACATAAATAAAAGAACAAGAAAAATTTAATGTTTACGTTCTGACACTTGCCCCCCATCTCTTCTCTGCTGTTATCTTCCCAATTTCGAAGGAATTTTTAAAATTGCGTTCTATATTATTGTGTGCCGATATATAGGCCGGCCGCGAATTTGACAAACCTGGCGTACATTGTGAAGTCATGGCTGTTCTCTCTCTCTCTCTATAATGTTCCAAACTCCAATTCCGTACGCCATCCTAGTAGCCAGACCTGAGCACAATAGAACATTTGTGGAATTTATTCGAGCGGAGAAATAGGAAGCCCATAATAACATCCAAAGAAATGCAAAAATCTGTCATGATAGAAGAGTGGAACAAAACAACCACAGGAAAGACATGCAATAGTTGAATCCCTGCCAAATAGGTTGAGGGAGGTTGCAAAAAAAGGACAAAACAGTTTATAAGTTATTAAATTTTGGTTACAGTTCATTATCCTAAAGGTTTTTTCCAGTGTACTAAGACTTTTGATGTATACGATTTATGTCGTTCTCAAGTTATGAATATTTGTATCATTTTATGTAAAGATTAAAGGATTATTGCTTATTCTATTTGAATTTACGACATTATGGAAATTTATAAAAGTTGTAATGAATCAGAAAAATTCAATTTACTCATTGATTTTTGCATGGATATGGAAGATAATCGTATGTACATAGACTTTCGGCGGTAAGTGTATCTGAACACAAATTTCGAAAAATGTGTGATCATGAGAGCCACTAAGACTTTCATGGAACGAGTTCTAAGCAAGGACTGATGTAGCGGGCCCACAATCCCAGACTTTTTCTATCTCCATTACTCGTTAGCAAAACATTACTTGTTGAGCGAGTAATTTCGTTACCATATGTTTTGCTCATTAAGCGAGGTTCCATTGTATACTTGCCAAGTATTTTAAACTGCATAAGTTTTTAAGACCTTTATTTTGATAAACAAAGCAATTTTTTAGAAAAAAAATTTACCACATTGTGTGAATTTTAAAATTAGACAAAAGCTATTTATGTTACTAAAAAAGCTATCACGACTTTTCATACTATTTCAACATAAATAGATCCGAATCTATCTCTTCTAACGACTTTTTCTATACAGTTTCATTCATTATTCATACAAAGATTTCTGGTTTAATATGAAAATTTTGATTTCAAATTTGAAATGAGTTGCATGAAAAATGCAAAAACTACATAAAATTGCTTTGGTATATATATAACAAAATATTTAATGAAAGTAGCCCACAATTAATGCAGAGCTAAATTAGTTAATTCATTTATATTAATTTATTTATCATTAAATATTAAACATTGATTAGAAAGATGATCTTACTGTAATTCTTTTAACTTGGTTTCCATTTTTAATTTGCTTTTATTTCCGGAGGACTTATTAGAAGATGACTTTTTAGAAGAATCTTTGGCTTGAAATTCAACTTCTGTGGCACGACATACAACCCCATCTCCAGTTCCAATTAAGAGCTCACCTGTTTTTAAAACTGCTATTGCAGTAACACCTAAAAAAATTCAGAAATTCTATTACTTTTAAGAATCTTTCATTTAGTTTAAAATACTTTTGAAATACACTTCAGATGTACAAACTGATTCTACATATATTGACACACACACAAAGGAATCCTATGTATTCCTTTAAATATTTAATTATATCAAATTGCTCAAACTTTATTAAAAATGCAAAATTGTTAGATTTTATTTCATTATTTGTATTTCTTCAATTGGAGAGATTGGTTCAAAATTTGTTTAATAACTGTACATTCATTATTTTTTTTTCAATGTGTGCATCTTTTATACATTTAATGAATTAGATGATGAACTTTATATGTTCATTCAAAGTGAGTGAGTATAGCGTTTATTGGCGAAAGAGCCAATTTCAACTTAACTTCGCTGAACATTTGTTAAAATATTAAAAGGTATTGAAATACATCTAAAAAGGCCGGGGAAATGAAACATACATTGATAAAAAAAATGGTAAAAGATAAAATCTAATTAAATATAAAAATCTAATTTTAAAAATAAAAGGAAAGAAATTTTGGTGAAGGATTTCCCTCATCAAGTCAAGTCAAAATTGATGAACGGAAAATTGTGACACGATAATGACTGATCATAGGACAATCAATTAATATATGACGAACGGTATACGCGACCTTGCATGAAGGATATTCAGGAGCATCCTTACCGAATAACAAATGCATATGAGTAAAACAAGTATGTCGAATACGAAGGTGAGTCAGTCCGACGTCAGCTCAGTACTGGAATCATAGGCCATGCTTCAATGACATGTTTCACGGACTGCGGTTTGTTATTTAATTGCAGATTATCTTCTTCCTGTCGGACCGTTTGAATATGATACAGTGCGTGCTTGTGCTTTCATACCACAGTGTGGGACTGAGGCGGCAAGGAGGTCATTACTGAGCATACCGCAGAATCCATTCGCTGGTTATCTGAAACAACCTCGTGGCTAGGTATCCAGTAAAATTGTGTATCAAAATTTTTGCAATACAGTCGGATGGGTCACATCGAAAATATCACACACCAGATGATGACGCTGATCGTAATTTTCAAACATCTCTAAGATACTCATCTTATCAGTGTAGATACAGTATTAACAGGAGCTTCTGTTTATTGAACGGCACGGTAAATGCTGTAGAAAATGTCCAGCCGGAAACCATGCGTAATATCTTCAATAACGGCTCATCAACCAATGCAATCTGTTCGTTTCGATCCATCAGTGTAGATGGGTGAATAATCAATATACTGACTTCGTTGACAGGCGGGGGCTGCGGTAGCCCAGTGGTCAAGGTATCGGATCATAACAGGCATGTCATGAGTTCGAGCCCAGTACCACTAAAGACCCGCCGTGTAGGGAAGCGATGCACGTTAAATCTATCGAGAGCTCAAACGCCCTCCCGTTGGTGTGGTGTGGTAGTTAGGAGAGGGGTGGTGGTGCCAGGTCATGTGTCGTCCTCGTCACTTGTCCATGGTTCAAAATTACGAGGTCCGTCACCAAAAGCCCTCGTGTAGCTGAACAGTGCGACGTTGATGTTCCCTCACTCACTCGATGACAGGTGAAAATGCGGTGAAAAACGTTTGGAGTTAGGGTGGTATTAAAGTATATAGTACAAAAGGGTTGATATAGTGGAAACGAGGCGTATTCCAAGGTTAGAACTGTCAGACGTTCCTTTGATGGTTATCAAAGTGAGGTAGATTAATCTCTGAAATGTTTCATCCTTTCCATAAATGTTTGTATACTTCCATAATATGGTAAAAG
The DNA here is from genome assembly GCA_019973935.1 of Trichonephila clavipes. Taxonomy (NCBI): domain Eukaryota; kingdom Metazoa; phylum Arthropoda; class Arachnida; order Araneae; family Nephilidae; genus Trichonephila; species Trichonephila clavipes. Next base: position 1,950,595 of record BMAU01000458.1, on the reverse strand, counting down.
GGGAGAATTTAGGAGCAGGCGCTTAAAAATGTTAAATAAATTTTTGCACCATTATATAATAGGGGCCACCCAAATGTATAATAATAAAATCAATACAAATATATTGGCATCTAATTTGGGGGAGGGGGAAACTAAAATGCTGTTAAAAAGAAAAATCTACATTTTAATTAAAGTCTACAATGATATAAAAAACTAGAAATCTATAATAAAACACAAATTCCAAAATAGTTAGTATAAACTACTGCTTAGTTCCGAATAGAAGCAAAATTGTACGCTTACCACCACTATAGAGCGGTATATCCCCCGGAATTTCTTTTCTTATCACTCTTGTTAAGCAACTCAGCAGTTTTGCGTCGTACGCACTATGTTCATTAACATTTAATATAATTTGAAGTTTAAGAATATCACCTGAAGCTGTCCCACAGTATAAATATGAATCGCTTAAATCAGTCTAAAAAATGAGTAAAACATTTCAACAATAATAACAATTAGAATTTTTTTTTTTTTTTGCTCTTATTAATTTGTTAAAGCATAAAAAAAATTTTTGAAAAAGAAAATGTAACTTTATGAAATACAAAATCTTACATCTATGCATTTTATTTCTCGTTTAATACGTCTTATGGCAGCATTTGTAGGTGTTACTCTTCTACTCTTGAAATCTACCTTCCATATACGTAAATTATTACTGAAAAGAAAAATATTTTGAATCAGTTTTAAAAGTAATAAACACAGAACCATTTAAAACAATTTTACGTAATATTGTACAATCTATACATATATATATAAATGAAGTATCTGTTTGTAATTTGAAATTAACAGCTTTTTACTAAATGCATTTAAAAGTATATACGGTACTTACATGAAAAAATCAATTTTTAAAATTTTTGTCTGTCTGTCTGTTTGTTCCGGCTAATCTCTAAAACGGCTGGACCAATTTTGACGAAACTTTCACTGCAGATAGCTAATGTTATAAGGAATAACTTAGGCTACTTTTATTTTAGAAAAAAAAATTAGGGTTAAGAGAAAATAAAATTGAAACCAATGAAATAGTGAGCAATATCCGATTCAAATAGGGATTATTTCTTATTAAATACGGATTATTTTATTTCGTGAGCCTTCTGTCTCAACGATTGCTAGCAGTTATATCAACTTTTTTCTTTGATTAGGTTGCTGCCATTCGCGACATTTCCCGTTCATGTCTTGATCCTAATGATTTTACAGTCCTTAACTGCATTGTCCAAGGTCATGCGTCCCTTTCACCCCCTTCCTTGCGGCTTCGTTTGTGTTCGCGTTTCACCCTACTTGCTACTTAGACCTATTTTGATCCTAAAGATCTTAGTCCTCACCCCATCGACAGTGTCAAAGGTCATGCGTCCCTTTCATCCCTTGCTCCACAAAAAGCAAAGAAAAAATAAAACAAAAAAGAAACATAGATTCACAAAGTAGAAGAAAAGTTTTCGTAAACTCTGCGAAGTGAATAAACACTTTTTTGTTAAACTCCACGTGGACGAAGTCGCGGCTAACAGCTATTTAACATAAAATAAATGCATCAGAAAGTAATATTAACGTACTACACATCCAGATAAAAATTAACTCTATTTTTAGCGTTTATTACACAAAATTTGTAACAATGTGTTACTTTTGCTGAGCAGGTAGGTATTTTCAAAAATCGAACCACAAGAAAGTTACGGGGCGTCATAAATAATAATAACAATAATAAAAAAATCAGCAATTATATCTTAAGACTTAAAATTTAGCAAACATGGTTTTTTTGTTCATCTGAGGACGCATGACCTTGGACAATGCAGTTAAGGACTGTAAAATCATTAGGATCAAGACATGAACGGGAAATGTCGCGAATGGCAGCAACCTAATCAAAGAAAAAAGTTTGATATAACTGCTAGCAATCGTTGAGACAGAAGGCTCACGAAATAAAATAATCCGTATTAAATAAAAATAATCCGTATTAAATAAAAATAATCCCTATTAAATAAAAATAATCCCTATTAAATAAAAATAATCCCTATTGAATAAAAATAATCCCTATTGAATAAAAATAGTCCCTATTGAAATAAATAATCCCTATTTGAATCGGATATTGCTCACTATTTCATTGGTTTTAATTTTATTTTCTCGGAATCCTAATTTTTTTTTCTAAAATAAAAGTAGCTTAAGTTATTCCTTATAACATTAGCTATCTGCAGTGAAAGTTTCGTCAAAATTGGTCCCGCCGTTTCAGAGATTATCCGGAACAAACAGACAGACAAAAAGACAGACAGATAAAAATTTCAAAAATTGATTTTTTCATGTAAGTACCGTATATACTTTTAAATGCATTTAGTAAAAAGCTGTTAATTTCAAATTACAAACAGACACTTCATTTTTATGTATATGTATAGATAAATAACAAAAAATAATAAAATTGATAAAGGTTAACAACTTTTTGATAGAAAACAATCTATTTGAAAATGATAATGATTTATTAAGAGCTGTGAGAGAATCTAGAACTATAGATACCTATGATGAACGGGGGAATATTGTGAATATATGTGGAGGACGAAAAAGAGTAAGATTCTTCACAAGTTCTGAAGATAACAATAAAAAGAATTAGAATATTCTAACAGATGGTATTGCTTGGGCAGAAATGCAAACACGTTCTCTACCTGAAGAGCTGCACTTCATATTTTCAAGGAAGACCCACAGGTTGAATAAGATATACAAAAAGTTATAATAAAAAGAGTAAAGTGAAGACTGCATTTTCACTTATAAATCGATTGATGAATTATTATCTTGTGTAAAATTTAATGCTTTCTTAGTAAAATCAATATTCCCTGCCTGTGGCGCACACAAGGGGGGTCCGGACCTCCCCAAAGCCCTTTATTTTTTTTTCCGATTGATTATAATTCTAAGTATATAGTACGTGAAATTTAATTATGTATTTGTTATTAATGATTAATTTTATTAATTAATGCTAATTATTTATTCAATAATTAGTTTTTTACTGTGTTTTGTTCCCGAAAATCGAAAAAATCAAAAGGAGCATGATACAAGAATGATGAACTTTCGATCCCGGACCCCCTCTTGAAAATTTTTTGTGTGCGCTACTGTTCCCTGCATGGAAACAGGGAAAATATTTATGAAAAAACCATTTTTTTACTAGTTCTGGTATGAATAGGCGTATAATTAGTGTCAGTATATGCTTAGTGTCAACTCATAGATAAATAAAACCAGCTATAAAAATATCACGTTTAAAAGTTAACAAAAAATTCAGGCTATTCATTAATTAAAAATTAAAATGAACATATACAGGAAGGTTAATGTAAAAAGATTTTTTTTTTATCATCGTGTTTTTATGTGAATCTCAATATAGTTCATTACAATATAATTCAAATACCTTTACCCCATTAAAGAGTGAAAGAGAAAATATTTCATAGGTTCTCTTCCTAAAATTTCATAGCTTGAAAAAAATTACTCATATATTACCCTTATATTACCCAATCTATATATTCTCTTTTTAAAGACAAGGACTAAATTTTAAATTTTGTACTGGACTCTATGAATACTCAACTGACCATATCGTCAGTCGATACTGGGAGACTCGGCGTCAAATGGTCAAGAAACCAAGTACGGGCGTTGGATAAACAAATAAATTTGATCATACATTAAAATAAATATTTTTAATAAAAAGAAACATATTTTTAGAATAATTAATTAATGAAGACAGAAAACATATTTACTTTCCAGCAGAAAAAAAGATATCATTTCTTGTATTAGCACATTTTAGGATATTAGCATATCCTCCAGCTAGAGGAGCAGCAGTATTCCCACAGAGAGGAACCAATCCATCTATATCGTATACTACTACACTAAATACAGAAAGCATTTTTTAAAATGTCTCACAAATTGAATAAAAGATATATATATATATATATATATATATATATATATATATATATATATATCATGTAATGTAAAAACGTAATATATTGATGTTTAATATAAAAACACCAATGTTAAATAATAAATAAATAATCACAAAAGAAATATATAAACACAAAATTATATGAAATTGAACAAAAGTACTTCACATAAACACCAAAAAATTGCAGATTTCGTTTCTTTCAGCAGGATTTATAAATAGTCTCTCATTGCTAGGGTCATAATTTATAATTAAAATCCAGAATTATTTAAATAAAAACTTGGTTGGTATTCAGAGACTTGCAGAAGAGCAGAAGCTAAATTTCACCTCTACAAAGTCATTCACTTGCATTTTTACTACGAACAGACATATGTTCAACTTGCAACCAAAAACTATCTGAAAGGAAAGCTGCTTAAATCAACGGAAAGTCCAACATACTTGGCTTCACTTTGGACCCAGAGATCAAACCTGGCAAACAAATTGCAAAAGTTTTCTGAAAAAGGTAGAAAGCGTCTTCAGCTATTTAAGTTTATTTCTGGCAGGGATTGGGACGCGAACTCTGGAATTCTTAGAATGACTCACACCACGCTTATTTGGCCTGTTTTGGAGTATGGTTATCAAATTTATCAAGTGGTATCTCAAACATATCTTTATAAATTGGAAAGAGTACAACTTGAAGCAGCTCGAATTATCATGGATCTACATAGCTGCTGTACAAAGCTATAGTATTGTATGAGGCCGACCTAAAGCCTATGTCACTGAGAAGCCAAAAAAACTAATTCTACAAAATAGTATATTACCGAACTAAAAAGTTTTATATCATTTAATAGAACTTTTTTATTCTACAGTGGACAAGCAACCAGAGACTGAAAAAAGATAGCCTAATTGGTGCTATGTGGAAGCGAGGTTTTTCGGATTTTAACATTGAACCCTGCATTTCTTTTAGCTGCTTGACACCTACTAATTCCTTGGGTAAAGTTAGTTTTAATAACCAGTTATTGATAAGTGCCTCTAAGCACACTCAGTATCAAGACAGGATGAGATAATTATAACTGGAAGTAATTCAACATTAATTTTGTTCAAAACAGATGTTGTCAGTATCCACAAACAATGTTTATAGCATTAAAATTATTTCTAATGACGCGAAAAATAATATATTAGAGAGTATAATGAATGGAAATCAAAATAATAAAAAATCTCACAATAAAATGACTAATGAGTAAAATCCACACACCCTCTATAACACTACTAGCCATTCAAAATGCAGCACTCTGAAAGAAGCATTCAAACCGTGTTAAATTTTCAGCGTGCGTGTACTGCGATGGGATATGTGTAAACAATTAACATTTCAGCGAAGATGCATATCACGACAACCCGCAGCACTAACAGTATACGTAATGGGATAATAGAATGCCGTTTTAAAGATCAGGAATGGGTTTTTCATGCGGTTGTTTTGTAAAAGCAGTTTCAGTATACCTCCAAGAATAAGAAGTCAATTGACTTCTTTTCCGAGTTTAACCGAGGAATAATTGTTGCCTAAAAAGAATGCGGATTATCCTTTCAAGAACTCGGCGATCATGTCGGACGTAACCAAGCAACAGTGATGCAAATCCGTCGATGGATGCAAGAGGGGATGATTAATCAACGGCGCTAACTGCATCAGCCTCGTCGTACCATTACACGCGATGACAGAGCGGCTGTCCCACCGGCCGACAGACTTCGTTTGTCGCCGTTCCAGCAGAATTGTTTCTGCCCATTTATTTAAATCTTTTAAATTTATTTTAAGTAACCCCATTAATTCGGCTCTTAATTTTAAAATTCTGATGAGGAGGTACGTCCCAATTAAGGACAGGTACTCCGTAATTGACATGCCACTTGCCACGCGATGACAGATATATTACCCGCGTGAAAGTGACGGAGATCTGTCGCTTCAGGAAACATACCACAATAAATATGGTTTGTAGCACAACAATAGATGCTCAAACACACTATTCGAAGTCTTTTGCAGCTGAATGGAATGTCCACAAGACCTCTATTGCTGTGATTACCATTGTCTCAAAACCATTAATATTTGCGTCTGCAATGGCGGAAATGGCCAACGAAATTTGTTTAAAGACGAGTCATGCTTCTGCTTGCAACACCTCCATGGTTAGATTAGAGTCTGGAGATATCGTGGAGAGAGGTTGTCTTATGGATTGCCATAGTGGCCTTGGACCTGGTATTATGGTTTGGGGTGGTATTCGATTACACTCCCGCATCCCTATTACGCAATGATCAATCAGCGCTATATCTCAGAGGTTTTAGAGCCTTTTGGTTTCTCATACTTTCAGAACTTGCTTGCAGTTACATTCCAAAAGGACAATGTACGACAACACAAAACAAGCGATATTCAAAACTTCTTCGCTGATCAGATTGCTTGGGTGTCTTGATCTGTCTGTTCTCTAGGTACATCGTCTATTGAACACATTTGATCCATGATTTGAGAACAACTGGTACGGCATACATTCACTATTCAATGCTACACAAAGTAGCATACGCATACCTCTCTAACGGAAGGGAAGGGGATAATATTAAAAAAAAAAAACTCGTAAACGTCAGAGCCTAAGCATAATCTCTAAAAACAAAAAATAAGGTTTATCGGGGGTGGGGTGGGTGAGAGTTTGAACCACCAAAACACCACCTTTGTGTGCACCAGCTACAATTGGTGACATTAAGTGGAGCCCCAAACAAGCCATCAAAGTATCTTATATTTATTGCGTGTAGCTGCGGTTTTTGTCAGATGTAGCGATAACACTCCATACTGATTTAATCTCTTCCTCACTTCGCAGACGCTGAATTTTTAATCCCTTCACCATTTTATTGTCTAATAAATTGACTTTGATATCTCTTGTCCTTGAAGCTGTTTTTTGGATGTTCAGTTTGAAAGGTTATTTACATCACACTCTGAAGCAATATGAGGCATCGGACCTCGTAATTTTGAACCAAAGTTAAGCGCGGACGACAGCACCTACATACACTTCCTTCTCTCTCCTCCACACCATGACAACAAGGGGGTTTTAAATGGTCAGTAGGGTATATTGTTTAAAAAAACAATTTAACTTATCAAATTATAGAGGTAAGATTCAATACTAATAAATTGAATGTATGGAAGTTTGAATTAAATGTCTGCTAAAAATCTGTTAAGGTCTCAATTAAAAATCATGCTAAAAGTCTGCCAAAGTACACTTGAATCTGATACAATAATAGATAGCACTAATTACTCGAACAATTGAAATTTGAAAAAATAGTTAATTATAATTAGAAATGAAAAATTATACAAGAGGAAAAAATGTAATCAGTGGTGCTTAACTAAGTTATACAATAAGGATATTTTCTTTTGAAATTCTTGTTTATATCAGATAACTTTCAATCTGAAAAGTTGGAAAAAGGCAAAATGATAATATCTTTTTTGATTTATGCAAATCGATTAAATTTTACAGGATCTATTATTTCCAATATTGGTTTCCAAAAGTTATGATAAATGTGCAGTGCATATGTATGATCTTTTTAATACCTAGTTGTGCCATAAGTTTTGATACAATTATAAAGGAATTGAAATAAAAACAACAGCTTTGTAATGAAATTTAAAACTATATCTCTTCAAAGTTTTACTTCATACAAACTTTTAGTACCTTTGACTACGCGCTACCTCCATGGGAATTTTCATCGCTGTTTTCCTTCAAGAGCGTTTAAGACTGACTGCTCAAATTGGGATGCCATTTTTTGTACAACTTCGCCAACAACACTGACCACAATTTATAGTCAAATGGATTTAAATTTCGACGATTGGAAGGTTAATCTTTGTGTTTTATGAAGTCCCGGCACATTATCTTTCAAACACTATTGGGTTGCCTTCTGATCTTATGAGTAGGAGCAGAGTCCTGTAGAACGGTTCAGTCATTTCCATTTAACAGCTTTTAAGTTTGCTTTGCTATCGGTTCCAAGACACTGTCTTGATAACCTTTACCTACCTTTCACTCCTTTCTCGCAAAAATAAATCTCTAAAACGCTTTCATACTTGACACTCCACTTAAACATTAAGAAAACCAGATGATGAGCTCTCTGTGCGCAATTTTTCTCTTTCCTCTAGTTTCTTGACAATGTCGGTTTATCCATTGGGCGCCTTCCCAGGGGCCCGGATAAGCTGGACTTAACCAGATTTTCTGGTTATAAATTTCGATCCTGGTGCCAAGAGGGTCTGTAGATCTGCTCCCAGGGCCCGAAATGAGCTTAAATCGACTCTTGAGCATTCTTGTGTATAAACGATAATTCTGGTGATTGAAAGATTCTTCAACGTCAAAAATTTTCTGGTTGGCTAACACTGGCGTAGCTAGTTCTCAGTGGGCCCTGTATCAAAATTCCTTGGGTTCCTTTTTTAGAAAATAAATAAAAATGATCGCTCCAATAAAATTTATTTCAAAGTGTGTCAAAATATTTCACATGTTGGGGCCTCTGTAGCTTGGGGGCCCCTCATCACTGATACAGCGTTAGCTACGCGCCTGTTGTAGAATTCGTCTGAGGCTGTTATAAGCATGCCACCGTAACAGTTATTTTGCTTTAAAGTACCTTGTGTGTGTGTGGCTCTTTAACTATTTTGTAAGAAAGCCATTGGTACTTTGTTAACCTCTTAATTTAAGGTCGTTTGTTATGTGACACATTGTTCTTTTAGGCATGTTCATCTATTTAACAAGAAGAATCTTTTTTCGACGAATTCTGTTCCTGATTTTTTCGACGAGAGCTGTTGTTCGCATTCAGCCCGGTCTGGAACGTTGTTGATCTCAGAAAATCTCTTAATTATTTGATAAATGAATAACATTTTGACGTCTAAATGTCTAAGAGTCTTAATAATTTCCGACAGGCTCTTCTTTTTTGTTGCAGAGAGATGTCAACTTCACGCTTCTGTTCAAAAAGTTAAAACTCCCACTGATTTAGAGCAATATATGTGAAAATCTACAATTTTGAAAAGTATTGCAGGCAGGCTCAAACTTTTGACTCAGAACTTAAGGCACAACTATGTACATGTTTTACATTAGTAAGTAAAATGAAGAAATAATTGAACAAGTAAACTAAGAGTGCATATCTAAATGAAACAAAAATTGAAGTACTTTCCACAGTCTTGGCCTCCTAACGAAACAACATATTTTGAATCACAAGTGAATGCTACAGCTTCTACTTTGACTCGATGAATGGAATGTGATCCATAAATTCTTTTTTCTTGAAAATTCCATATAATTACATCAGCCTATATATATTTCCATAGTACAATTATATAATACACACACAGATAACAAAGAAATTCTTAAAATGAAAATACAGTATTACATGCAACTAACGTCAGAGAATTTTTCTTTAAAAAAAAGAAAAAAACTTAACATGATTTAAAAGTTCACAGTTTAATTTTGAATTCAGAATAATAAATCCATGATAATTAAGTAAAATGACTATAAATTTTAAAACATTTTATATTTCTTTTGATGATGTATCTCCAGGGGAAAAAAAGAAAATGTACATTTTGAATTTTTCAATTCCTACTACTTGGGTCAAAACTTTAAAAGATTTTTTTTCACACTATTGTTTTGGGTAAAAATAAGATAATTTAATTTTATGAATTATAATTAATTAACTGAAACTAATTATTTAAAGAATTACAGATACAGCCACGTTGGTTTCATTTTTAGCGACTTGGGTCAAAACTTTAAAAGGTTTTTTTTCTCAAGTTTTAAAGCATTCAGTTGAACTGAAATTTTATATATACAATTGTTTTGGATGACAATACGATACTTTAATGATAATTAATAAAAATTAATTATCACTTCATGTTGTGACTCTGTCATATGTATATACATATTTATATTAATTGTAACTATTTAATAAAAAGTAGCTAAAATAAAATTTTTCTTTGTTGATCTAAGTAGGAATTGACTTAAAAATGGTTTTTTTATTAGTGTACAAAATAGTTATACCTCTGGATAACAGTAATAATAGTGTAAATAAGTATTCATTTTGTTAATTGAGATGTTGTATTAATAGCAAGACAAAAATCAAAGTAGTTATCAAATGATTTATTTCGATACGTTTTAACATCAAGAGAATTAACATCATCCTCTCCACTTAAGTGTCAAACAATTGAGAGCCAGATGTATCTCTTTCTATTTTCAAAATAAGAGAACTCATGGAAAAATATAATAGGAATATTTAGCCACGAGTTAAAGTAAAGGGAAATATTAATTGTTTTCAGAAATTACCTAAGTGTTTTAGAGAAAAGTTTCAACCGCTGGCACAAGTAAGATATTCTTATTTAGGAATCATGAATAAATTTGTAAATAAATTCAAAATCTAGTCCTTTTAACGAGGTTTTTTTCTACTTTAGAAGATTTTTTTTGAAAACACAATAGCAAAAAACTCAGGGGGAGCATACTTTTATTTCGCTTAAAATGAAGATGGGGCCTCTTAAGGTTGTTGATCAAAAACAGAAGACGAAAACGGGAATCTGTAAACATTTTTGTGTTGCTTACTCCGCTTTATCAACAATCATTAAAAAAAAGAGAGCAAATTACGAAATATGTTTGAACGATTTTTATTAAATTTATTAATACGTATAACTATGTAAATAAAATGTACTCTAATAAACTTAATTTTTTAGAATAAGTTTTTTTTTGGCAATATCCTTTAACACAAAATTTTTTTAACACGAAAAATATTTCAGTCCCCACAGTTTTGAGTTAAACAATTTTCACTGTATCTGTATGCATATATTTATATATCTTAAAGCACATATCATAAATTTATTTTTAAAGTAATATTTTGGATTTCTATATGAGTCATTATTTACACTAGAAGATGGTTTTATTTTTTAAAAAAAGATATAAGAGAAAATAAGGTACAAACTTACAAAACTATTCTAAAATTTTTAATAAGCAGAAAATTCTTTAAAAATTTTTAGAAGCTCAGAAATGTTTTAGGGTTTTGATATTATTCATTCAAAATCATCTTTGAATTAAATTATAGATCTTTGAAATGTATCTATATATTAACTAAAGGCCAAAATTCATTTTTAAGGTGAAATTTTTTTAATGATGTTGCTCAAATAATCTAAGTTGTTATAAAATTTTGAAAAAGACCTACAAACAATTAAAAGGATAAAATGAATAAGAATTTTCAGTTATGTTTAAAAGTAAATATTTTACAGATAAAAGTAGAAAATTATGTATATGTATGTTATATATATATATATATATATATATATATATATATATATATATATATATATATATATATATATATAAGAATCCTATAAATTTCACACAATTACATTTCAAATTACAATAAATATTTAAATTTGAAGACTTTTTAAATACTATAAATATAAGTTTACTATAAATAAGTTTAGTTCATATTTCAGGTTTCTATAGAAATGTCATACAAACTGAACTTGCTTTAAGGAATGTTTGCCTTTAAACTTCCTATATTTTCTCACTTAATATAATTTTGCTCAAAAAGAGTGCGGTAAAAATGTTCAAAAAAAAATCTTAGTTTTTGATAAAAAAAAACATTATTTCTTATAAACATTAATTATATTATGATAGACGACGTCATGAGTTGCTTACAAAGGAACAATGCACAATGAGAATTTATTTTATCTACACATCACTGTACTTCTTTTTTCTTGCATTTTGACAATAATTTTAACATAGTATTGAAATAAAAAGTAAAATTATTTCTTTTGCTTATACTAATATTTTTAGTAATATTTATTTTTAGTACACATATTTCTTTAAAATTTAGTTTAGAGTGGTTAGTAAGCTAAAACATGCATAAAACATTTTCCAAATATAATTTTATAAGCATCATTTATTCATATTTTCCATAATGTTTTACAGCATTTTCAGGAAAAGATGGTAATATTTATTATTGTAAGTATTTCTTAATACAGTATATAAGAAAGAATATTGCTAAGTTACCTAACAGATTTCCACAGGATAATCTTTAATTTACAAAAATAAATATGTCAAATATAAATAAATCAAATCACATTTAAATTACCTTATATCCCATAAAATTTTCCTGACCAGATGCTAGTAATGTACCATCTTTAGATACTGCAACACAAGATACTGTATTTGAATGACCACAATATCTGTATTCTTTCCCAGTTGCAATATCTTTTACAATTACTGTCTGTCCAATGCTGTAAATGATGTGTTTTTTATCACAGTGAAATACAAGACCATTTCTGATTTTACCTAAAAGAAATTAAAATTATAGATTATTATAGAAATAGATTATTAAAATTATAGAAACAATTTTACTTATATTAGTAACAAAAGCCATGGGTTGGTTATTGCTTTTCTGAGTTGTCCCCAACATCAGCATTGACAATATTATCAAATACAATAACTTCAATACAAACATAATGATACAAATTTAAATTATAAAATGAGGTTTTACCCACTATATCAACTCATAATATCAGCAATTGCTATAAATCAGAATTTGACTTGTTTTCTAAATCTTGCCATGATTGACTTTGTGGTCAATATAACTGATCAGTACCAAAATACTATTAATTACATAAAAACTGATTTCTTAATTTTTAAAAATTTATCAAAATAATATGCGAATTTAGTACTTAATTAAAAATATAAATAATTTATAATAAATAGGGGAGTAACTTTAACTAAATTATAATATTGAACAATATATTACAAAACAGAAGAAATCTTTGTTTTTATCACATAAAAATTTCATCATTTAAAATTTCTCAAGAGTACAAAAATATATTATAAATAATTCGAGAAACAGTCAAATTTTTTTCTTTAATTATTAAATTAGAAAACACTGTTATAGTCAAATATTGTGAAAATGATTACTTAATTTGATATATGTTTATTATCATATCAAGGCCATGTAATTTTCCATAAAAATAATGGCTTCAGTACATTAATAAATTTAGTAACATTATATATTCATGAAAAAAAACCCCAATAATAATCAGCAATTTACAAGAATATTTTATTTTTTAAATAACCTTTCAATTATTAAATGTAAAGAAAAAAAAACTTCAATACCCATATATTTTATTTTATAAATCAAATGATATTTAAACAACTAAAAGAATAATACATCTGTGGTTAATTTGTTTCATATAAAACTTCAAGGTAAACCATGCTTGCATAAATACATGAGACTTAACAATAACTTTATTTTGCAATCTAAAGCTGCATAAAATCATATGAAAGAATTTAATGCTAACATTAATAAACAAATAAACATGGTCATACTATTATGCATGTATATTGAAAAATATAATTAAAAGAAGAAATTTTAAATTGCTTTCAAAGAAAACATTTTATTTAAAAATATACTCATTTTAAACATTCTATTAATTTTTAAAAAACAATAAAAAGAATTTTTTTAAATCAATAAATGAAATTAAACAATTATTTATTTTTAACCTGCAAAAGAGAACTAAAATAATAATTAATCAGAAAAGAATACATTAAGAAAAATAATATTAATATAAAAATTTAGTAAAACATTTTTCAGAAAACTATTTAATTTGTTATACCTTACTTATACACTGGAATGAATAATACTTTTAAATAAATCTAGTCTTATGTCTGTTCTTGATTGTTATGTTTACAAGAATGACACGTTTGGTTTGTCAAGTGATGGCCTTATTTTGATAATGCCACAATAGATAGAATGAGCATTATATTAAAAGTTCTGTGACAAAAAACAGTTGATTTGAGTAAAGCAAGTTATATATGATACAAATTGTAATGATAATGAATACAAGGGTAAGTAAGTTTAATTATGATTTCATTTCTTTTGTGTGTTTGTGAAAATGATGTCTCAAATAGAAATGTCATAAAGAATTTTTTTCCTTAATTTATTAATGAAAATATATCATTGCGCAGAGCATGTAGGTGTTCTTCTTGCAATATGAACATCTAATCTTCTGGAGTTTATTTAGTACAAAATGCATAAACCCAGCAATTTAAATGTGCTGTTTTGCATTAATCTTGATGCTCTTAAAAAGGTTTATTTCCTTTCAAGGATTGGTACTTTATAAACAGTTAGTTTTTAATCTTTATGTGTAATATAATTCTCATTTAAAATTTACATTCTTCATTTTTTGAATATGTTTGGTTTGAAATAATGCTAATTTAGGAAAATTATCAATGCATATCAACTTTTTGGCAATCTATTTAAAAAGTTGTAAAAAAAATCACTGATTTTTTTTTTTTTTTTTTTTTTTTTGCCTAAGTATACTTTCCTTTCACCAAATATTTAAGCAGCATTTTACCAACTGGGAACGAAAAAATAAATAAAACTCTATGATTATATAATTATTATAGATTAACTTCTTATATATGCACCATTATCAATAATTGCCATTCAAAAATTTCTTTCATGTATTAGAAACTATGCATATATATTACCAAACTAAGAAGTGACAAATTCAGGAAACGAGTTGTAGCCTTTTTTCCTCCAAGAGTTCTGTGGACACTCTCTCTCCCTCTCATGAATATATATTATATTATAGACATAAACATTAGGTGTGTTCAATGAGTTAGGCTAGAAGAGCCATCACGCCTGAAATATGGTACTTTTGTATCCATTTTGTATTGTGCCAAATTTGCATCATGCAAATAGTGTCATTTTGAACTAAAATCTGATTGATTGTTTCTTTTTCAGATTAAACACATAAGAAACTTTTTGTTGTTTTGGTCTCATGGTGCAAATTTTGCTATTTGATACTAATATGCAAGTACTAGAGAAATTTATAATACATAATTCTATAAATTTATACTTTTTTTCTAATTTGTACAGTTTAATGTCAATAAATATTGTTATAGAATCTAATAACAAAGAAAATGTGATACTATTTTCTATATTTATGTCATCATTGTCAGGCCTTTAAGATATCACTTAAGATTCTTTTCAGTTTGCTTAAGCACCTAATGTACGAGTTTATAATAACAGATTAAGAAAACACCTTGGTACTTATGTATTATTGTAACCTATTGGCAACATTATACAAAGCAAAGCCCATGATTGCCGATTCAGCACTTACGACACATGTGAAATTGGGGTTGTTAACTTGGCAAGTTATCTTCAACGTTGGCAGTTGTTGCGATAATATGTAAGTACCAACACCTTCATTCACTTCAGTAAAATCTGGAGATGTTTCAAGGATGCAAAATTTTTATGGCTTCAGAGCCCTTCCTCAACCAAGAGCTTGAATTTGTTACTGAAACTAAGCATCAGGGGCGTAGCTACTGCTGTATCAATGATACGGACCACAACATGTGTAACTAAGTGTCCAACTACCACTGTTCTAAAAAGGGCTCCCAGAGGAATTTTGATACAGGGCCCCCTAAAAACTAGTTCCGCCAGTGCTAAGCATATATATATCAATAACTGCAATAACATTCATAGCCTTCAATAAATATTTTTAAAAAATGAAGGAGAAGTAAAAGGGAATTTTCAGACAAAAAAGATGTTTGTATGCATGCATATAATAAAAGAAAGATTTTAAAATATAATTTTCAAAATAAAACATTGGTACTTATGTATTATCACAACAATGGCCAAAGTTCAAGATAACTCGCCAAGTTGGAAACTACAATTCACATGTGTCATATGTGCTTAATTGGCAATCATGTGCTTTGTTTCATATAATGTCACCAATAGGTTGTGATAATACGTAAGTACCGCAGCATTATACTTTTCCTTATTCTTTGAATAAAAACAAAGAAAAATTCAACATAAAATAAATTATTTACATAATAACCCCATGACAGCAATTTATGGCCTAAGATAATTGCATATCACAGATTAATCATTATTTATTTTGGGAGTTATGGAAATAATTCATCAAAGGTCACTAATGGCATGGGTTTTACTATGTAAATACACCAAAATTTAGCAAAATAATTATAATGAAAAATATACAAACAAAATTTCTCAGTAAAAATTCAAAGTAAAAAAGAAATAACTAATAAATATAAATCTTGAAAGTTTAATAGCTCTTACATGCTTTTAGAATATTTGACAAGCACACAAATTTTAAATTCCCTTCATAGGTAGGATCCTATTTTAGCGTGTATCCATTTTGCATAAGTATTGATTTGATACCTGGACATTGCAGATTTTTCTACCAAATAGTTGTAAAATTTGCAGAGGGGTGGAGGTAAGATTATGATTGGATAACATTACACTGGTCAACAAAATTCTATTTGGCATGATTTCAAAACCCTGCGAAAACAAGTTGCATACCAAAAAAATTAGTTCCTGTTCTTATCATATTAAATAAATATTAAGTATCGAAAAATGAGTTTCGGGGTCCAATGTGGCATTATTTTTTCCTTTGCTGCCAAAGATATGAATTAAATTAGGATTTTATTTCTTTCGGCTCAAGTGTAGTATGGGGAGGGGGCACTTTGGATTTGGCGATTTTTCTTCGGATTTGGTGATTTTTATCTAAATGTCATGGTGAGATATCAAATTCATTCTAAAATAAATAATAAATAACTAAAATAAATAATAAATAATTCTGAAAAAGTACCTTGGTGACCGCTTTTAGTCGCTAAAAAAAGGACTGCGCCAAATGGCCCCCCTATACTACATTTTAACCATTTATTTCACGTAATAATGTAGCATTTTTATTATTAAAAATCTCAATTGAGTTCGAAAAAGAGTATATACTAATTACAAACAGTAAGTTTTACAGCTACAATTATTTTAATATTTTGAAATATATTGATTACAAACAGTAAGTTTTACACCAACAATTATTTTAATATTTTAAATTTTACGGAAATTTCTTTTTTGAAACTAACTCAAACCAGGTCCAAAATATTCAACAACACAATAACTATTATTTACATTTCCGTACCCTGAAAAGCTAATGTTGACAGAAGTTCAAGACGAGGTAATTTATCGTTTTCACTCATCGTAGAAAATTAAAATAATAATTCGTCAAAAAATTAAAAATATGAAAAGAAACTGCTTTTGATTATACATAAACACAATTCAAGTAAAATGTAGTTGCTATAACAACGTCAACCGAGTTTATCTTCTTCTCTGCTTAATTTTAAGCAATTTTTTTTCACACTTAAAATTATCTTTGAAATTTTTAATCGCATTTTCTCCTGTTTTTATTTTCATGTATTTTCCATTCCGGTTTGTTTTTATTTCCTTAAAACTCTTTCTTTCATTTTTGGCGTATCAGAAGCAATCCAGAGAAAAACTCCCGATTCATGTAAAATTTTGATTATGAATAAGATTGGTTCTTGCTTTAAATTCAGCTCACATATGCATATATTGCGGAATAATAAAATTCTTTAAATTTACAAAAGCTTTAGACATAAGAAAACTTATTTTTATGGTAGGAAATTGTAAAATAAGTTAGTAGTAAAGTGTCAAATCTCTCCCGCCAAGATTACACTAGCGGGAAGAGATTAAACTAATTCATGGAACAGTTCTGTTGCCATAATAATACATCTACTTTTACATCATTAATATCTCTGCTTCTAGGGTTTTCGTAACGATTTTCTTTGCAATTTAAAAATGATACTGAAGAGTAATATATTTGAGTATTGTTTTGGATGAGACTATAACGGTTATTTTCGTATTAAGTGCATGAAAAACTGCTATTAATTACAAGATTAAGGTACATGTGTCGTGAAAAGGTTCCTTTTACGTAAAAAGATGATTTCATCAGGATTTCGTACTAAAAAAGATGTTGAGCGGCATGTGGCTGATGCATTAAGCAGACTTAACAGTGAAAATGAAGTAATAATTAAATTTATTTGAACATTATATGTTATGATACATTAATTATGAATAGTTTTTAAACATAATGTTGTTTAAATGTCTTTGTTTGTGCAATGTTATTGTTTAATTTAACATTTTTATCATACCACATAATTTCTTGTCAAACATCCTAAGTGAATTTTACTGTCAAAAAGTAATTTTACTACTAAAGGATGGAAATTTGTGCTTTTGAAAGTATTTTTTATTTCTAAAATGTTAGGGCACAATTTTCTATTTATGAATGATATATATATCACATCATACATTCTCCACTGTATGTGACACATGCATATATTTTGAGCTCATAAATAATATATCTTGTGGTTTTGTTTTTAACTATCCAGCGTCGACTACTTCTCTAAGTTCATCTGTTTTTCGTATTTCTCTCGTAGGTTATTTTATTTAGTTAAAGATAAGTTCTTGGTGTTGTATGCTTTTGTTAATTAGGTTGTATATTTGTTTACTCTTGAGCAGTGACAAACAGTATTTTTATTTACTTTCATAAACTACTTAAAAACTTTTGTTTGGCACTGAGGCGTAAAAAAGATAAATTTTACCACTTTCATTTTCTTTGTTGCTTGTTCCAAGTCCCAATGTGAATCCCATTGTGCATCTTTGTAATGAATTAGAAAACAGGTTGTAGTTAAGGCCCACTGGTCCCCAAAACAAGCAGGAGCTATATGTTACCGTGCAAGAAGAATGGAAAAGAAAATTGGATTGGATCTTATGTTAATGTACATCATTGCCAACCTTATGAATTATTGCTGTTGGCCTGTATATAAAAAAATTAGCCTTAGGTGCATTTCATCTCCCTCTGAAAAGTTGTGAACTAACTTGGATTGAACTGGCAATTTTGAAAATTGTGCCAAGAATGTACCTTGTATCATTTGCTTTCATAACAGCAAAGGGAAGTCATATCCCATATTAGTAAAGCCCACAGCAATCTATCTTTTTATTTGGTTACATATGTGATTAATGTAATAAACTACACAGGCTTTCAAAACTAAAGAAAGGTTACTTCCTAAAAAGGTTAAATTCCTAAGTTCAAGTTTGCATCATCAGAGCTCAGGTGTTTCCTTCTGGGGAGAAAACTGGGCATCAAAATTACTTGCGGCAATTGCTATCGCTTATATGGTGCCGAAATAAAAAGTGATATCAGCTCCTGGGAAATGAACTAGGTCTGTAAAGGTAAAAATACCAATACGCCCCATTCGAGAGAGGGGAAAAAAAGAGATACTAAATCTCTCGAGCACAAAAGCTAGTTTTTTGCATCCTTTGTCACATGAATCCTGAAAGGTTAAATGGAAATGATTCAATTTTATTGTTGTATACAAGGAAAATGTTTCTTGTATAATTTCTCCTCAACAAACTAATCCCATTCAATTGATGATTTGAATCCACATAATCATTATTAAAATGTGGCTTACTTAATTTACTTTTCCTAATCCACTATTCCTTCTCGTGTTTCTTTAAAAAAAAATCTGCCAATTTAAAATTATTTGTAGAAATAAAGAATACAATACCTGAATTTTCAGAATAATTTAACTTAATGATATCAAGGTTACCAAATAAGTAATTTGCCAGAATGAAATCATTATTGCATCATGAAATCTGAGGGGCACCCTATTTTTCACACTAGCCAAACATTTAATGTATCCCTTAATTTTTTTTCAGCAATATAGGCTTGAGCTTTCTTTACCACCTAAAAAGTGTATTTACATTATTACAGACATGCTACATCTATTATTTTTATGTCCTTAGATATTTTATGTGTAATTTGAATATTTTTTTACAGAAAAATCTTCGTGGATACACATTTGCAAGATTGTTCTTCCAAGTAAAAGATTATGAAGCTGCTAAAAAGTGAGCCTTATTTTTCTTTTAAGAATATTTCTATATTTGGTGCTGCAATAGCGATAATAGTCTTGTTCATGAACTCATGGTTGGTGTTGTGTCCTGGTACGCTGAAGACCTTCAATATAACAGGACTGATGCATATTAAATCTGTTGGAGCTCCTCAAAATGGTGTGATGTGGAAGTTTGGAGAGTGGGATGCCTGCTTAGGTATTGTCTTTGTCACTCGAGCAAAGTTAGTCTGACATCAGAATTTTTTTCTCAAGAAAATGTTTATAGTTGCTTTTTATTTTTATCACTAAAGTAAAGAATCCAATTTTGTATTGAATACATACTTAACATATTTAAAACATGAAATTGTACCTATCTAAAAAATATTTGATATCTTGTTTTGAAAACATGAAATTGTCCCTATCTTGGAAAAAATACCTATCTAAAAAATATTTGATATCTTGCTCAGGTTGATTAGTAATTGATAAGTAAATCTTCCCTATGATGTTGGAAACACTTTTTTTCTAAATTGTTTTTTTTTTATTTATTTAAAATAATTCCAAAATGTGTCTTTGCATTTAAATTCAAAATGCAATGCTGGTCATTTTTTAAAAAAATAAATCTTTCAAATGGAAAATATTTTCAATGAAGCTATTTTGTGTGTAAATACCTACATATTTTCTTTAAAATCATTTTTTTTTTCAGATTTGTTTTTCATTTTAGAAAACTGGATATTTTTAAATTAAATTTTAAAAAAATAAATAAAATGCTTAATGAATTTGACTAAAAATATTTGCATTTATTTTTAATTATTTTTATGGTATAAGAAAAGTTATACAGTTAAAAAAATCTGTAAAACAAGAAATATCATTACAAACCAAAATCATTTTTTGTTATTTATTCTTTTTTTGTTTGTAACTGTAGAACATATATTTAACTGTAATTTTTTTTAAAAAAATTAGCTAACTTTAAAATTATGTGAATGTTAGGAATTATAAAATCTTAAAACACACACACACACACTAAGATAAACAAGAAAACTGAGATTAATAAATTGTTTTATGTTTTAATGTGCTGCTTACTATTAATGTTTTATGATTTAGTATTTAAAAAACTTCAACGTCTTTTCGATTTGTAACTTGTATAAAAATGTAGTGCTAAAAGTTAAATATTGAGTATAAAAATGTATGTAGTAATGGTACTTATGTGTTATACCATCAGCCAATTTCGTCAAATTGAAAAACATTTCCAAGTAGTACAGTATGCATAGTATCACAAGTTAAACAATAACCTTTTTTATGGATTTTACCATTTTCATGCATGTTCAAACACAATCTTGATCATGCATGTTAAAAAATAACATTGTTTACAATTTATAATATTATTCTTGTACTTTGTTGCAAAAGGTAATTAAAGTTTGTGATCTGTGTTTGCTTCTGTATAGGAAAAAGAGTACTTTCAAAAATTGTAGTCTGATACATTAGTACCTGAAAGTTGATGGTTTGTAGCAAAATGGCTAAGCAACAAACGTTTGAAACTGTTACTGCATTCAAATTCGTATTTTATGCAAATTTATATGGTGTCTACATTAAGAATTACTTGTTATGATTTTGAATGCTGTTATGGGGTTTTGTCTGTCTGAATGATGTAGTGATTTGATCTTTGGTTTATTTTGTTCATACTCAGTAATAATAATGAGGTCAAAATTTAAGAACATTTTTTGAATTGGCAAAATAGGTCGATGGTATAAGTACCTTAGTAATTAGTGGTAAAATGCTTTTTTTAAAGGAGAGTAAATATTTTTGTGTATCTAAATTATTATAATTCATTTTACTGATCTAGATTTTCTTTCAGGCATTTGTCCAGTTTTTTGAGTGTACGAGATAATCATGCTTCAGCTCACAGATTAATGGCACAAATTTGTGAAGCAACAAATAATCCTGAGAGTGCTTTACAGTCATATAAGCGGTATAATGCTTATATAATTATTTTATTGAAAATTGTTATAACTAGCATGCTTTTTTAAAAAAAAATCAAGAAGTGATTTTTGTGTATTATCATGAATTCACTTTTGATTGAAACAGCTCTTTAGCTTAGTCTTTTTTTGTTACAAAAAACTTTTTTAGTCTGAAGTAGATACATGAGGGTCATGTTAGCTTTAAGATATGAAAATTTATGTTCATAGTTGATGTTGAAAAACTGAAGGCTTTATCTTGTCATTTCTGCATTAAATTTTATGTAATTAATGTGGAAGTGTTTATTCTTTTGGGGATAAATTTATAAGGAACAAGAGTTATACTAAGGGTTATTTTCCTTTATCTTTATTAATAGTAAAATATTTTGTACATAAAATTGCATTAATTATATTGTGTAGTTTGATTTAGTAGATTACAAGATATGTTATACATAATAGGCCTACTATAAAGTTCTGTCTGTTTTTAGAATAAAATAATGCATTTTCATACTTTGAATGGATTTTATTAATTGCTAACATTTACCATTTCTTGCCAGTGGGAGGCTAATTTGTATATCCTATTTTTGAAAAATGCCTTAGCCCTAGCAGTGAAAAATTGAGCCAGTGCTTGCTGATATCTTCATTTTTTAATTTTTTTGTCCTGCGAAAAAATTTCTTAATGCAGAAACGAATGATAATTGGAGGTTACAAGGTCTGATGAGTGGTGGATGGGACAGAATTTCCCAATTGAGAGATCTGTGAGTTTCTGGTGAATCCTCAAAACAGCTATATGTTTTAGCACATGAAAGAGTATCATATCCTTCCCTATTGAACATCGCTGACCTCTTTTCTCAGAGTGCTGTTTTTAAATTATCTAATTGCTGGCAATACCTCTCTGAATTCAGCCTTTTGTTGGTTTCTACTAAGGAAAATATATTGTTTCTCAAATGTCTCACCATGTACATAACATTCTTACTCGGGCTCCACTTCAGTTTAGAAATGGAGGAGGCAAGTATTTTGGGTTCATAAGGTAATAGGTAATCCACTTTTCATCCCCAGTTATCATCTGGTCTGAGAAGGGTTTGATTTTATTCTGTTAAAGCAGAGACATGTGCATATATGATGATATGATCTCTCAAATTCTTCTTACTTAATTTATATGGTACCCGTTTCAAATTTTTTTACACTAATCCTAATTTGTGAAAATGGTTTGAACTGTTTTGTTTTAGCTGAACCAAGCCTTTCTGCAATCACTGATGTTGAAAAAAGATTTTGCTCTGAGGTAGAACAGCTTATCAGAAAGGTCAAAATCACCTACTTAAAATTTTTCAAACCATCTTCTGAGTGTTCTGTCACGAACTGTACCTTCACCAAACACTTTCAATACATTTCTACAAGCTTTTGTAGTCTTTTTTCCCATGTTGAAATTTATACAGAATACAGTGACATAAATGAACTTTATCAGTAACCATGGCTACATGATCATGTCTTGCTTAACACTAACAGGAATTATCTTAGTTTTAGTTTATTTGCTAGGCTCATATGTATATATTTAGTGATAGAAGAAAGAGCTGAACATGCATCAAATGAGTTTGTCATACTTGATGAAACTTATAACCTAAATGAACAGAACTTTCCTGTGCACCTAATATTTATATTGCAGATTTTTTATTAGCAGCATATGATATCTGTAAAATATCTTATGAGTTCATTACTAAGGGATTTAATTTATTAAATTTCTGCTCTTGGGAATTTTCTTATCCATACACCAGTTAAAAAAAAATGTTTATATAAACATACTAAATTATCTTTCTTGCTTAATAAGAAACATTTGTATTGTTCCCATTTTTTTTAAAGTATTGAATACTTATATTTGATGTATGGGATTTCAAACAGATTATATTCTGTTATATCTGAATATTTTGCATGGTTGTAAAATACAACTTTTAGTTATTCATTCTTGGAAATTTTGCTTGATGAAAAAAAGGAAAAGAAATACACATAATTTAAAATAAGGAACTTTATTTTTCATTTTTGTATACAATTGTATTAGAAAAAAATTAATACTTTACATTTACAAATTAATCTATATACTAATGCTCAATCTTTTTCCAGTGCTTTGGAAATTGACTCTCATCAAATTGATATAGTCCTTAAAAGTAAGTGTTCTTGAATATATCTATTTAATTGTTTTAACATTATGCAATACAATTTAATGCTCATCTGTACTTTTTATAATTTTAGTATGTGAATTATATTGTCAGCTTTCAGTGGATCATGAAACTGCAAGGGTAAGATTATTCTTTTGAAGTAATATTTTAGAGCATTATAACATGCAAAGTTTTATTATTTAAACCTTTTTCTTTTCCTTTTTAGTATTGGGCTGATAGAGCAGATCAATTA
This sequence comes from Trichonephila clavipes, assembly GCA_019973935.1. Classification (NCBI taxonomy): domain Eukaryota; kingdom Metazoa; phylum Arthropoda; class Arachnida; order Araneae; family Nephilidae; genus Trichonephila; species Trichonephila clavipes. The sequence goes on along the minus strand of BMAU01000458.1, from coordinate 1,926,611 downwards.
TATCCTCATAATGAAATTGTTTTTAAATTACGGGTATGTATACTTTGGAATATAAAATTACAATTTAATAATTAAAATGCATTATATTTGATGTTTTGTACTGAGAAGTAATGAATATGTATTATATCACAAGTTTGAGTATAATGTAGTAATTTTTTTTAACCTTTTCAGATGTAAAGATTTTTCCCCTTTATCCTTCTTCTATTTATGCTTTTCATTTTACTAAAGGATTTTAACTTTTCTTGCAGTATACAGTTTATAAGACTGAAAAGATTGAATATGCATTATATGCTATTATTTCCGCCAATTATTTTAACAATATTTTTCTTTTTAAAAAAGTTTTTTTGATTAGTTGATCTATTTTTAGGAGTGTATGGTATCTGCTGAAGGAGAACCTGATCACAAAGAGCTTGAAAATCTAATTGCAGCTGAGCTTGTGAGTATATATTTATATGTAATAGCTTATAACAAGTTAGATATTTATAATAAAATACTCCTTAAAAACTGTTTAATTAGCAGCTGAAATAAAACTATATATAGTTAGCAAAGAATACTTTCTAAAATGATTTGTTAAAATTCTATGTAATTGAATTCTAATAATTATTTTTTCCCCCAACCTTAGAAGAGGTCAATTTCTTTTTCTGATGGGAACAAAATTATAAAAGCATAACATTTTAGTAATTCTCTAAAATTAAACTTGGCAATGTGTGTGTGTGATTTTAGATTGTATTTTCTTTTCAACTTAAAGCATTAATGGAAAGAAATATGTGCTTAAAAAATGTAACCTTAAAAAGAGCAATGTAATAAAAATTATCTATTTTTATCTATATCTTAATTCTTATATTTATATACAATAATGGAAAGAAAGAAAACACTGACTTTAAATAGTTTTAAGAAAAGAGTTAAATTACACATAATTTTTTATGGATGTATGTACACACTCAAGATGGTCATGAAAAAACTTCACTAATAGATGAACCTTGGTTGCCTATTTGCTCAACCAATTGAAAGGAAATTTCAGATATTGTTATTTGAAAGTTTGTGCTTAAAATAGTTGATTTAAAACAATTTTAACTTTACAGTTGTAATTCAAAAATTTTGAAATTGTTGAATCACAATTCTCACTTTTTTCCTTGCACAAATTGATCAGTCTATTGAAAAACTGTAAACAGTGTTGCTAAGATGACATTAACAAAAATTGCTGGTGTAAAATATTTGCTAAGGTCATTGTAATGCATCATTACTTACACAGAAGGAGAATCATTAATGTGCTTTGCATAATTCACAATACACCATAGAAGTACCGATCATGAAACACTGTAAAGCAATTGCTTATACAAAACCTTTAATAGGCAATGTGGGAAGATGGTTTCATCAATTAGGTGTTGGAACATGTCAACAAAATGACTGTTTCAAGAAAATGAGGTGAATTGATAAAGCTGTGTAAGAAATCTGGTCAGGAAAATTGCACCCAAAGCAGTGTGAGTTTATCAGCTAAATCATAAGCCAAGGAGATACCCATATTTCATAAAAACTGTACAAGATTTGGTTAAAAAAATTCAAAGAAAATGAATACATGCAATAAATTGTGATCCAGACGACCATCTGTTTCTTTTGAAGTTGTTGTGAAGGGCATAATATGATCACTGCAGGTCCATTCTATACTGCAATAAGTGTTCTTGCAATTTGGAGATACCTAAAACCCTGCTCCTCCAGCTTGTGCACTTTGTTCTGTGAATGTTTCTGTTAATTTTTATAATGAAATTCTAAATGCAAATTATGTTTCATTATGCATGTGTATAATCTCAAAAATGTATAAAATTTTATTTTTCTGATTTTTATTATAAGTTTTCAAAGTAACATGAAGATCTTAAGTCAAAAAATGTTAAATATAAGATCAGACAAAAAAAATCTAATTGCAATTTTAAATAAAATAAGAGGCTTTGCTGGTTTAGCAACAATTAATCTTTTTTTTTATATTTATCATTAAAATACTAGGATCTATATATGTCAGTTTTGAAGTGAATTAATTAGCTGTTGTTTAGTATTGGAATAAATAGAATTTGTGAAATGTTTATTGCAATTTTTTTCAACATTTGACCCACATCTCTCAAATAAAAGTACCATATTTTCCTGTGTATAATCCGCAGATTATGTGTTAAAAAAGTTTCAAATTTCGTTGTGTGTATTATATGGTGCCGCTGATTATCTGAGAAAGAACATTCTCCATCAGAAAAGCTAACAATAAAGTTTTGAAAGAAATGCCATTTATGTTTTATAAAATAAATAATAGATGGCGCTTTCATGACTCTGTTAATGTATTTCGGCCATAACTAGTTTTTGTCCAATTACTTTAAAAAACAACTCGGTTCCTCGGAAGGAAAAAACAGTTAATAGTCGCTGGCACCATTTCCAATTTTTCTCGACTAGAGCTATTACATCCTTTGAAAGTTTTCATCATGTTGAAGTGAAAACGTGTAAGTTACACTTCAAACTTCAAGTTAAAAGCTATACAGAAGGCTACCGTTGTTGGAAATTGGTAATCTGCACGGTTTTTAAACGTTGACAAATCAAATATTCGTTTGTGGAGAAAAAACAAGACCAACTTCGAAAATTGTGATCAACGTTAAAGAGCCGATTGTCGTGGAAACCTCACTGGCCAGAATTAGAGGAAGAAATTAATAAATGGATTTTAAAAGAAAGATTCAATGGGAAAGCAGTCTCGATCTTAATTTTTTTGCTGTTAACTTGCTAAATTTAAAAAAAAAATTTTATCAGTGTGCAATGTTTTGTTTAACAAAACAGATGGCAGTAGCAAAGAATTTTTTTGTTTTATTGAGATTATTGTAAAAAGTATTATCATATATATGCATGTTTAAAAAAAACGTTTCATAATAAATTTTATTTTCTGTACAATTTCTTACTTCTATTTTTAATTGTATTGTGTATTTTTTATCTTATGTGACACTCATTATCGGCTCATTTTGGATTATTTGCTGTGAAAACTCCCGCAGATTATACAATGTTTTTTTTTTTTTTTTTTTGTTACTCGAAAAAAGGCTTTGCGGATTATATACAGGAAAATACAGTATTTCATATACAGAGAAATGCATAAATAATAATATACAAAGGATAATGTACTAAATTTTTGCAATTGTTAAATGATAATGGACAATTAATAGATTCTCCTTATAAAACTATGTTCAGCTTGACATAGAAAGAGAAAAGAATATTTTGTATCAAACATACCAACTGTTAAGACCAGTTCAAAGCGAATTGATAATAGAAACTACAAAATATAAGGCTACATGCATTAAAAAAAATTTAATTTGACAAATTCTGTTAAGTAATTTTTGTTAAGGGGTTGGTAAACACACACACACAAATCTGAAAATTTTAATTTTACATAAATTAATACATTTTTATATTTATAAAAATACAAGAATCTGTTTCATGATGCTTTTGAAATAAACTCATTAACTGTTGCAGTTGGTTTATATTGTAATGCATGGGATGAATAGATATTGTGAGGTAATGGATATTGCAGTTTTCCTCCAACAGCTTCCTTATCAATTTGATTGCATTCAGATGATCAACAGTTTTTCAATTTCACAAATATTTCCTTGTCAAATATGAAGATAGCAGGTATTTGTTGTGATAATTTTTGGTAAAGGAGGCACTTTTCTGCTTAACACTAAGATTGAAAACTCCAATAATTACATTCACTAGGCTTACCCAAGTTCTCACTATGTTGCTCCAGTATTTTATATGAAACTAAAGTGATTTAAGTGGTGCAGCATGGCCACATTTGTTCTTGGTTTGTACTTCTACAAAGAGGGCATTTCTACAAGTATGAAAGTGTTCCATGCGGAATTCTTGTAATTAAATTTTTTTTTAAAATTGTGTTGTGGTATTACATAATTGAAGCCATGAAATGTTGTTGATATTCTATGGATGCCAGATAATGCTCCTCCACGTTTTGCAACATGTGTTTGACAAGTGCTGCAGCAGCATTTAGGTGATAGTTATCTCCTATAATTTTGCAGTTTCGTTGCCAAGACAATCCATTAGCCTCTCTCCATTTGATTTCTGGTTCTCAGGTTTTCTGAAATTTAAAGTGTACTTGCACATCATATCCTTGACATTTTTTTAGAGTTGAAAGATTCCATAAAATGTGAGTTGATGCAACTTCCTCAAATGTTACATTTATCACTGCTGTCAACAATCTTCCATATGCAATGAGTTATCCTCCGTGAAGGTGGAGATGTTGAAAATTTGTAATTTAAATAAGTAAATTAAAAAATCCTCCTTTCTCCTCTTGTGTTATTGATTGATTTCAATGTTCTTCGTAAAATGAATTATTATATGTATTTTTGCTATATGTAGTTCCAATCTTGAGAAGGCCAAGGGCCACCTGGGGCTGTTGTGGCTTTGAAGATGTTATTCTAATGCTATTTTATGGTTTTTCAATGTTCTGATTGATTTGCTCTAGAATAAAGTGGGTTGCTGAAAATTTTAAAATTTTCCCTTCTAAGCTTTACTAATTTTTTTTTATTGTTTTAAATCATTTTAATCTCAAGTGTATACCTTCAAATAACTATTTGAAATTTTGCTTTTTCAATTAGTTGAATGCATAGTCACAAGGTTATCATACATCGGAAAAATTTTATGATCACTCTCTGTATATATTCAGTATCATTCATCTTGGAAATTTAGTTATTTATAAATTAACTAAATTTAATGAATTGAATAGTCATGTAACAAATTGGTTTTATGTTTTAAATTTGCTTTTTGACTAATTTTCTTCAAATTTATTACCAGGCTGCACAACCTAAAAATGTTGGACTTAGAATCAGACTTCTTAGATTATATCTTGATACAGAAAGATTGAAAGATGCATATGACCATGCTACTCTTATTGAAAGCAAGCGATTGTTTCCTTATAGTGTTGAGTGGTATTACTTGCTTGGAGATATTTTTGAGGTGAGAGCATTTTATTATTGTTTAAAAAATTGGAAGTATAATCCAATATAAGTATGTAAAAGTCTTGGAAAAGAACTAATTAATATAATTTTATACTTGATTTTTGTTTGCTTGAAAAAATTGTTAATTATATTTTTCAAAAAATTATTTATTTTTACTACCCTATTTTAAAATATGTTCAATACTAATTTAATTTAATTCAGAGTCATATTTTACAGATAGTAATAATATTTAAAAGACCTTTAAAAATAGATCTTTGCTTACAAATATATTTGATGTTCTAATTTTAAATTCTTTTCCCATAGATTTCATATAAATTTAATTTCAATATCCTAAGTTATATTAATGATTTTTAAAGGTTATCAAATATTTTTGCCTAGGAATTTAATTTTCTTCATGAGCTTGAATATTTTACTTAATTGTTTTGCAGTTTTGTGCTTTATTTTTAAAAATAAAATATTGCTTATGCTAATATATTTATATGCTATAGGCTTATCAAGAAGAGAATGGGCAAAATCTTGATTCTCAATTCTATATAAATTATTTAACGGCTTTGGATCGACTTATTCTATTAACATTGGCGGAACCACATTCATTTTCTTGTGAGAATGGAAAAAAGCAATACAATGTGAATGATGCTGCAGCTGTTTTATTAACGTAAGCATGTTTTACAAAATTTAGAATTGTGTTGTGCTTGTGATAAATATTTTATTCAGTAGTAACTATATGGAATTGCTTTATTTCTGAGTACGATTTTTTAATGGTAATTTTTTTTCTCTGTTTAAAATAGCAGCTGTTATTTCTTCTAAAGATCCAATCTTTCTATGAACTTTTTTTAATGTTATTTTTATTTGTCATTAAATTTATGGAATACTTAATTAAATTTTGGCATTGTTTTTAAAAAAAATTAAAGGAGTTATAAACATCTTGAAATATTAATTTCATTTATTCCATATGCTGTTACATTAATGTTAAAAAAATGTTCCTTTTTATTAGCATAAATATTAAGTTTTTGTTGGCATGGTAGGGTAATTGTATTGATAAATTGTTTGTTCTGGGAAATGTACAAATAAAAATTTTGTTTATTATAACCTATAGTTTTAGAATTTTTAGCAACTAAAGTAATTTTTATCAATCTGGGTTGTAAGTTTTTGTATTCAGTGCTCCAATAGATAGAAAAGGCCTTATATGGGCTGAAATTAAAAATTTGCTTATAGAGAAAAGTAAATGATTATTTTATTTTATTTTAAACTTAACACTACTGGCAATATTTAAAAAAACCTTAGTTTTTTTATTTATTAATGTTTTAGATTTGATCAGCTTTTGAAGAAAGCATCAGAAAAAGATATAAAAGAAGGTTCTTGGCTCTATTTTATGCATTACATGAAAGGCCAATTATATTTCTACATGACTTCTCTTTTGTTAAAGCGTGTCAAGATGGTAAGTGTAATTTACACCATTGTTAAGATTTTTAAAATTTTATTTCTATTAATAGCTGCTGTTTTCCTACTCTAAATATTAAATAAACAATCAATAAGTATGGATTTCTTTGTATTTACCATATGCACAGTTTCAACTGTAAGTTAGCTTTCTGTTTAGAGAAAGTAAAGTCCGTAATAGCAAAATTTTAAATAATTATAATTATGTAATATTAGTTCAATCTGCTATTCTGGTTGTATTATGTACACATAACATTTCTGTTGATAGGATCTCAATGTGGAAAACTTAATTGCAGATGCCTATTAAGGATTTCCAAAAAAGACATTTCTGTTGATAAGTTTTTTAATTGTAAAGAATTTCATATATTTATTCAAAATATTAACGAGTTCTGTTGGAATATGAAATTTCAATAACTAATTATAGTTTAAGAATTTAAACCAGTTAAATTAAAACACAATAGCAGAGCTATCTGCCTTATACAGCCTAAAATTATAGTTAGCCAAAAATCAATCCTAAAAAGTCATTAAAAATATCAAGAACTAATTGTAAGCATAAATATTAAAAAATGATAGTAGTATAATGAAAAGAATTTATTTAAGAAATAAAGGGACTTATAAATGCTTAAGGGGAAAAAATGGAGCATGTACTTCTTTGCCAATTGATGGTGGAAAGATACTACAATCAATGATCTCACAAGCTAAAGCTGTTTTGAAATTGATTGTTCCAATCAACTTAAACACACACACAAATATATCAAATGTTGAATAAGTCCATATTTTTATATGTAGCAAATATTACTGCTTAATCCCAATAAACAAGTAATATAAAAAAAAATTTAAGTCAATTCCTACTTAAATCAATAAAGAAGAATTTTATTTTAGCTACTTTTCATTAAAGTTACATTTAATATAAATATGTATATACATATGACAGAATCACAACATTAAGTGGTAATTAATTATATTAATCATTAAAGTGTCGTATTGTCATCCAAAACAATCATGTTTATAAAATTTCAGTTCAACTGAATGCTTTAAAACATGAGAAAAAAAATCTTTTCAAGTTTTGACACAAGTCGCCAAAATGGTCGCTAAGTCTGCAAAAATGATCCCAACGTGGCTGTATTTGAATAATTAGTTTTAATCAATTAATTTTTATTAATAATAATAAAATTATTGTATTGTCATCCATGCATATAAAATTTCAGTTCAATCGAGCGCTTTAAACTGTATTTTATTAACGATTGAAAATTCCACCTAGATAAATAAAAATATAGAGTGTGAGCTAATAGTGTAGGAATTGAAAAATGACAATGCATATGAATAACAATGCATATAAAAAAATTCTTAACTGAATTGGACGATGAGAATATTTTTAATCATCATTTGTACATTAAGGATTTTGTAAAAAAAAATGAACTCCCCCCCCCAAAAGTGTTCATTTATACTAAATATTTAAAAGCTATTGGAAGAAAACATTGTTATTTTGGCAGGGTTTTTGGACCACTTTTCATTTATATATTCAAATTATGGTATTTTGTAACAAATATGATGCAAGAACCCTTAATAAAAATGCTTATTGAATCTTTTACTTAATTTACATTTTTAAACAGTGAAATGTGACTCAAACATTTTTTGCAATTATTGGTTATAATTTGTCTTATTTTATGGACAAAGTAATATAGGCTTCTTTATTTGTAATAAGATATTAATGACCTATTTTGTATTTTTCATTAAGTTCTTTTTACTGTATCGCCTACATTTTCATTTTTCGGGAAAGGTTCTGTATGAAAGTCTGACATAAATGTAACAATTTCTTCTGAAAACAATTTTTTTTTATCTATTTATTTTCATTTCATTTTTTTTCTCATCCTGAAAATTGATCTGTCATGTCTAGACTATCAGCTTATTTTGTTGAAAGTATATGTATACTCATTAAGGTACTCAAGATTTGTACATTGGCTTTATTGGAATATAATCTATTTCAGTTTTTTTCATTTAATCTTAGTGATTTAATTATATTCACTGTATATCTATTAGTTTCTGGAATATAATTAACAGCACAGAATGTAGAAATATCTGTAAAAAAAAAAAGTCTTAACTACTTTTTTTTTGTTATTTAATTTGGAATAGTTTATTTTTCTTTCATAGTTCGAAAAATTGAAAGTTATCACTTATTAAAATATGCTCTCTGAATTCATAAGTGAACATCACTTGCCTTGACTTTTTCTAATTTTGAACTTCCTTTTCTAGTATGATTTTGTGTCTTCAAAAATATTTATTATGACTGTATATCTTAGTTCCACATTTAAATGGAAATATTGTTTGAATGCATATTAATCTTAAAGTTAACTATTTGTTTTTATGGGTTATATTTGCTTTGGGTAATATAATTGAAGATTAATTTATTACCATTTTTTCAGATTTTTTGAACAGAAAGTTTATTTGAGCTTCTTTCGTGATTTGCAGACAAAGGAATAGTAAAATATATGAAATTGTTCAAGTGACATTTTTATGAAAAATTTTTCCAACTAGTTCTTTGATTTTATGAATCTTCTATGATTATCAAGTGACTTGTGCACTCCAGCTTATAATGTTATTTATGCACAAAAAGTTAAATTTGTCTGTAGTTTTTCCTTTCTGATTTCCCCCTGTAAAATTTCTCACATTTCTAAATTACTCTCCATTCTGAATTTCTTATTTAATCTTGGAACTGATTGTTGTTCATTTTTGAATTGTGATATTTATAATTTATAAACAGAAAAATGTATTTTAAATGCAGTGTTGAAAATATTAATAAATATATTTTGGTTTGAGAGCATAATTTATGTGAATGAAATTAGAAAAAAGCTAGAACTGTGAATTTTCTTAGAAAAACTATAAAAAATGTTTAATTTATTTTTGCTGTAGAGATTAAGTTTAGGCATTAAATTTTAGACATATGAGCATTAATTATCACTTTTAATTGAGAACGAACTTCAAAAGATTTAATTTTAGATTTTTTTAATTTAGAGAATCTAATTTTCAGAAGATTTTTTATTTTTATTTCTGAGGTTCAATATAAATGCTAACTTACTTGCTGTGCATAACTTATTTGTGATTTTTAATCAGTGAAGGAAAAATGAATGCCTCTTAGCACACTTATGAAGAATCAGAAATGTTAAACCTATTTTTAAATTTGAGCTTATGTTAAAAAAGATTAAAATGACTTATTTACAACATCAAGTGTTTGAAAAAATTGAAGATATGTTTAAATACAACCTATTACAGTTAGAAAAACTTCACTTTATCTATTAATTATAAGAAGAACCATAAAAGTAATTGCTATAGAATGACTTATTTTGTAAGAAATATTTACCATTGAGTGATTTTAAAGTTGTAATACATAATAAATTTTTTTTCCGGAATTTATAGGACCAAGGAAATAAGAAAGAGTCTTTTAGATTCAGTGCTGGTCTATCTGTTGTTTGTTACACTTATAAGCCTTTGAATTTGCTTCAAGAAATCTGGTTCTCTAATTTAGAAGATAATCAGAAAGCCTTCACAAATTTCTTCCAACAAAGTTCCTTGAGGACAAGTTTTATTGGTAATTTTTCTTCTATGTAGTCTACTGCGAAATCAATATGAATTCCATATATATATATATATTCTAGAAAAATATGAAATCTGATAGTAATTGAATTGTTGATTATTTTTACACATCTAAACACAGTTAAAACAAAACTTAACATGACTAAATGGAAGAATAATGTAGAATTAGTTTGTAATTTTCATATTTGAGAGTTGCTGGTGTTATTAGCTTCTATCAAAGAAAGTTAATATAAAATTATATGCTTCCCAGTCAAAATTTGCGAATCAGAAATGCCATGTGGGGACTACCAGATTAGTGTCTAGATGACTCTTGACTTTTAAGATTTTATTTGTTGATGAAAAAAAAGCTTAGTTCAAACATTTAAATTTTTCTTTTATCAGTTAATGTATGTATTTAATTATCACTCATAATTTTGTAATTTATTTTTTTAAAGTTTTTAATAAACAATAGTAAGTTATTTTATTTCTACAGAATGATTTTCCTTCTTAAAATTACCTTAACAAAAAAGTTTCATCTTATATCCTTTTTGGAGATTTTTGGATTGTTTTAATTACATGCTTAATGTAATGTTTATAAACTTTAGAAATTAATGTATTATTTATGATTGTTTATTTAAAAAAAATTTAATATAAAATTATGCTTAAAGTTTTAGTGCATTACATATAAATATAGTATGTTATAGATAGAACTAAAAAGAGATAGCATTGGTTTGGTAAAACACTTATGCCATCTTTAATGCCTTCCATGTCCTTTTAATTGGATTAAGATAAGAGAGGGGGTTGCTTTGTTTTGAAATTTATATTTTTTCTGTATTACTTTCAAGAAATGATCATATAATTCATAAGTTACTCTCAGTTTTGAAAGAATTTGTCTATTATAGGAAGGCACAATGCCTTTAACTTATTGTAACACTTATACAGTCGTATTCTCAATCGAGATTTATCCCCGAACCAGAGGTAACTTGCAGATTGGCGGAACATCATTATTCTCAACTGTGGATCGTGCCAAATCCACAGATTATTCATCCAAAAGTAACCTGCCGATTGCGGAGGGTAACTCACGAAACTGTTAGTAAACAAATATGGACCACCGATTCAGTTTTTTTCTGCTTGAGGATTTAGAAACATTGGAAAGTATTGAAAGGAGGCCAGTTTTCATTCCTTAACATAAGAATGTTAGCAATTCAATGCACATTTTTTTTCATGATTTAAGCTTAAAATTACGTTTGTGTTATGATTTAATGTTATACAATGAGAATTCAAAATTCGTATTTTAAAATTTTAATTTAGATTTTGATTGTATACAAGTATATATATCCTAATCTATTTTTCTTTTGGATTTCAAATTTTCCAGCAACCCTTTGGTAGGTTAAAATAGAATGTTTATTATGTATGTAATCATTAATTTAAATAATTTCTAATGTCTAATAATTATTCTTAATTCATGATTTCTATAAAATCTTAGAATGAAAAATCCAGTTTTTTGTGAAGAACAAATTTGTTAATTGAATCTTAGGGCCCCATTAGGTCACATTTATGTAAAACAGAACATGTTACTGAATCTTTTCCAATTCCATCTAACAAAAATACTTATACTATTGGTATTAATCTGATTTTATTTGTCACAAAGCACTATATATACACACACATTTATCAATATTTTACAATATAGAACAGAAAACAAATTTTACATACACAAAATATTTACAATTTTTCAGAAAAGAATATTTTGGTAGCAGAAAAAATTCAAAACTAACTATTCCTAATGACATTTTTTAACATTTCATTTAAAAAAAAAAACCTTATTCAATCAGTTATTATAGTAACTAATAGTAAGTAAATTAAAATAAAAATAATAAATATAATTTTTTTTAAAAAATTGAAATTATATATGTATTCTGAAAACTTGTGAACATATTTTGTACATTTTGAAAATAGGTATAACAAATTTTATTGAAGTTAAAATTCATCATAAAAAAATATGACATCTTCATACTTTTAATAATCAAGCAAACAATAGAATAAATTTCAGCTATAATAATAAATAGTGATAAAACGAAATCTGACTATTTAAATGACAATAAAGTTCATTTTCTTCAAAAACTAGTGACTTTTCCCCAATAAAGCATGAGAAATAGAGAAGTTGGATGTTTCTTCAATTAGTTTCTGCTGAAATAAATGATAGAATTTAGAAAAATTACATAAATTATATTATTTAGTATAATTTAAAATGCATACATTAGTATTGTTAATTTAATATTAAATATGCCACTACAGTTTTTGATACATTAATTTTTTTCCACACTACAAATTATTCCACTAAAATAAATCTTATTCATCGAAAAGAAATTTTGTAAGCTATTGCCTATTTTTACTGAATAACTTTACTTTTCTGTTAGTCCTTCATTATACATAAATTTTCATACTGTAAAGGGGATTATGCACAGTTTATAATTTAATGAGAAATCACAGTACATTTTCAAGTTTGATACATTGTACACATTAAGCAATGATAATTACTTTAATACATAAATCCATACGTTTGGAAGTTAATTCTTTTTTAATCATTTTTAATTAGGTGTGATAATTTACATCTTCTCTTATATATGTGCAAAAGATGTGCATGTCATCTTTATTCTTTTTATGAAAAATACACATACATTTTACGCACAACATGAGTTAGTTTTTTACATAATTCTAATCAAATATTTGTGAGCACAGTAAACGAGTGGTCGTGGTCACAAATTCATAGCCAGCGAGTTTGGTGCCTCTGAAAACCTGAAATCTGTTATTGTTAAAAGTCCTCAGGTTGATGTGCTGTGGCAATTAAAAATAAGTTACTAATGCAGGTGTGTTGTCCTTGATATTTGACAGAGGTTCAAATGATGAGGTCCATGGCAAATAGACCTCACATTGCTTTAAGGTGCAACATTAATTATAAATCAAATCAAACCAACTGAATTTATAACTCTTTTTAAGGCCATGTTATTTGCATTCCTGAATCACAGAAAAATTAATTTATATATTTTAAAAGTGTATTTTTTTAAAAGAAAGTTTTTCAATTTATTCTTTTACTCAGCATTTCATAATGTGATTCATGTTAGAGTTCTTTTATGTAATAAAACACAAATCACTATCAGAAAAATCTATTCAGAATAATATGGAAAATTTAAGGCTAAATAAAATTAAAAGCTAAATAAAAACAAACAAAAAGTCCATGTACACTTTTCCTGATGAAACAGCAGTATCATAATCGTCGTTGCTCGTATCTACACAGCGATGGTCCAATGAGGGCACCCATAGCGGCCAGCAGTTCATCTAACGATGTGGTCAGTAACTTTTTGGTTCCTCCACCAGTTTTGAAAGTTTAAACATTTTAAAGCTCCTTCTTTTTGTGGTTTCTTCTGCATATTTATAATTTTTTTTGCAGCTGTTATCGACTTCGTTTTGAAAGGCTGACTGCATTGAAATCATTAGTCAAGCAATCCCATGCCTTTTCTTTTTTCTTATTGTAAACTGCGCTGGTTATCTTGCAATGAATAACATCTTGTATTTTTCAACAAGATTCCACTAGAGAAAAGTTACTTTTATTTGATGTAGTAGCCATGAGAAGGAAAAAATAGCTGTGAATCGAACGTCTTGCGCCAAGATACAACATGCTACATGTAAACAATATACCATGTGATTATCAGTATCCAATCACAATGAGTTTAACATCTCGTGAGCGCGTAACTCGTGGATCAGGTAATCGTCAGTTTGAGAATAAGAAACGGGACTTACCCGAGAGTTATCGGCGAGCGGGGGTTACCCAATCAGTGAGTTTTCTTTTCAATAACTCGTGATTGAGAATACCACCGATAATAGTTCTTATTTTTACCACCATTTCTTAGTTCTTATTGAAACATTTTTTATTTTCATATGACATTAAATTTTGCTTTTATAGTGGGTGGTTATATGATAGTAATTTGTCATTTATATTAATATAAAATATTTTTTTCTTATTATTTTATTAATAACATATTAAGTAAAAAATTTTTAACAAATGTATATTAAGAGTTAAATCTTGATTAAATATAACAGTTTATTGATTCTCAGTTATCCAATTTACACAAAGCTATAGTTTTAAGTTTTACAAATGAAGATCTTTCCTGTCTGGAAAAAGCTCAGACATGTTTATCGGAAATAACAAAAAATTGGGTATTTTTTAAAGTTTATGTAAGTTGGTAAATATTTCCCCCTTTTTTTATATTACTATAAAATGATCTTTTTAAATTATAGGACATGTTATAACAGACATGTGTAAAGAAGATAAGAGCAAATGGCTTCAAAAATTAAAATTGGAAGTTTGCATTCCTCAGGTATTTTGTTTGTTATTAAAATAAATTATTAGAAAAAGTTAGAGCAAAAAATACATAAAAATATTATTTCTCAAATTCTTATAAGAAATGTTAAAATGTATGCATATTTCTGCTGTTTGAAAATTAAAGAAAAGAAATGCAGTAGAATAAAGGAAATTACCCTTAGTAATTTTAAAGTTTTCATTGCTGCTGGGTAAAAGTGGCATTAATTCAATAAGAATTTTAATTATGTACACTTAAAATTTTTTCCCCCAATACCTTTGTACCCAGTAAATCTGATTCCTAACCTTAAAATTTAAAATATTTGTAAAATTATGCTTGAAGTGTTTCTGAGTTATATGAGGGCCTAAAATATGAATCTTCTGATGTTTAAATGAATGTCTTGGACATATAGCAATATAAGATTTTTTTGCTCTACATTTTTTTTATAATATTTATTTTGTTTGATACTTATTTTTCTTACTGATTCTATATATGGGGAAATATAATTTAAGTAATATCATTAAAAAAATGTAAATTATCAAATAGTTTAATAAAAAAGGATTTTGAACGGGTTGAATGTTTAGATTTCCTATTTGTCACAATTTCTGAATTCAAATTTATGATTGGAAAGCTTTGAGATACTGTATGTTAGATTATAATATTTAATTATCAATCCTACTATCATGTGAAATTTCAAAATGGGGGGAAATATTAATCATGCATCCAATCTCTTAATGTTTTTCTTTCCCAAATATCTGGATCTAATTATTGGTTTTAAATGATATGTCTTAAGCTATTATATACTCTTAAGCTATTTACACCATTGCCTGCTTGCAGAAATTATTTAATAAAATCATTTTTATTATAATTTTTTATAAAAAATTGCGATAAACCAATATATTAAGAATTATTTCTGTTTGAGCCATTAACATTGCAAATAATTTTTATGGATATAGATAAATTTTTTGGCTAGTTGATTACACACACATGTGTAATCAGTAATCATATTGTAAATTGTTGTAATTCTGATTTAAAGCTAAACTGAATGCAGAAATGTAAGAAGATAGTATAGGTCATAGTTGAATGGCTACAGTAGTACGCAAGCAATCTTGTAGACTTGAAACAAAGATTGTATGGTTAAACATTGTCTTAATGCACAAAATATATTCTGATAATGTAAAGTTTTAAAATATATTCTGGAATACCAATTTGTGATTCAAATGGGTTGTTTAACCTACCTTTTTTTCCCCTTCTTAATGTTACTATTATTATAATTTAAAGTTTTATTTTTAAGTCAAGTTTTGATAATTTTTTACATGTTCTAAAAGCATTTGAGCTCTAAAAAATAAGTGTGACTTTTCTTTAATAAAATTTATGTAGCTGAAAAATAATTTGTTCTATTAAAAATAATTTTGAAGAACTCTTCTCTCTCCCTCTTTAGTTTTTTACTGCGTTTTACGAATTAAATTTATTTTGTTAGTTAGTTTCAACAAAATTTGTCTTCAACTTACATTTTAATTTTTATTTTGCTTTTAAATCATTAGTATAAATATATTAATAATTTGCCTCATTTTAACTTTTGACTTATTTCAGGTTAAGGAAAGAATATATAGTAGAATTTTCAGCTCTGTTGTTAAGAAAGATAAATTATTATCTTCTTACTTTATTTTGGATTCAACCTTTGAGAATTGCAGTTTAGAATTTCCTTCTGAGCCATCTTTGCAACAATATGATAAAGGTACATTTTTATTATTTTGGCTGGAAACTGTTTTAAGTTACTTGAACTTTTTTAAATATGTAAAGAAGTTTTCAAATATTATGCTTTCACATTGAAAATTCATTTGCACATATTGAATTATATATTTACTTGAGCTATTTATATATATATATATATGTGTGTGTGTGTTTTAAATTTAATACTGCAGGCTTTTAAGTTTTATTTTAGTGTAATGAAAAGGGTGACTTAAAACAATCAATATGCTGCATAATGCATAATATTTTTAAGTATAATAATCTGTTATTTTGCTGTTGTTTATATTTTTGATATTGTTAAAAGCCGTTCCTTATTTAACCATAAAATTCTTAATGAAGTTTTTGGGTATTAGTTGAATAATGTTCTCAATTTGTATGATGTTCTCTAGGTTTAATGCAGTGATTCCCAAAGTGGTCTATATAGACCCCCGGGGGTCTACGAAGACCTGCAAGGGGTCTATGCCAGCGAAAAAATAATTTAGGGGTCCGTGAGGTGTAAATGGGGGGTCTATAATAGTGGTTCTCCTTAAACCTGATCGTGACTTTAATCTTTAAAAAAAATTGATCTGGTGGAAACCGGATTTTACCAATTTAACTGATTTATTTACTAAATTTAGTGAGGTGAATTTGTGGTTACTAGGTGACAGCCTAAGTTTTATTAAGAGAAGAACCATTTCAGCATTTCTTTCCAGAATTAAGCTAAAGCAGTACACTATTTGGCATCTCAAATTTTATCAATTTGTCACAGACAATCTGTCTAGACATTTTACCCCACGTTCAAAATTTAAATGTCCTATACTCAAATTTTAAAACTAGGTTTGAGATCGCTTTTTTTATAGTGATACAACAGTAGACAATGAGAGAATTCATATGACATTGAATAAAAAAGTCATATTACAATAGGCCCTAAGGAAGATCTTAAAATAAAGTTTAGTAAACAGATGACAGCAATTTTGGCTTTAAAAAAATATACCTGTTATTTGTTGTGAATTATGGAATATTGTGAGAAAGTTTTTAGTTGCTGTTACTAGTGAAAGGGAGTTTCAGTTAGTTTGCCAATCTCTCTCTCAGAGAAAAACTGGACACTTACTAACAAAGGAAATTTAGGGTTAAACCTGACTAGATTGATATTAAATGTCGAAATTTTGTTATTGAAGCACCAGATTCTTCCCTCTTAACAGCATTTGTTTGTTGTTCAGTTATTTTATGCATTAAGTTATTAATTTAATTTATTAACATATACAAAAGTTTTAAAAGCTATACTTCACAACAGTTAGAAATTTAATTCCTTTAAAATAAGTAGTAGTACCAGCTTCTAAAGACATTTAAGTGGATAAATTTCCAAAAATTCAATATTAGGTAAGCAGGGGTCTATGAGACAAAAAAGTTTGGGAACCTCTGGTTTAATGCATTCCTCATTCATTATTAAGTTGCACGGTCTTAAGAGGGTTAAGTCTAAGACTTAAAAGTGTCTGTTTTTCTGATTTCAAAATCTACATTTATTATGATTATTATTTTAAATGAATACCAATCATTAAGATTTAAAAATTTCTGAGAAAAAAAGTGTAATAGCTCAGATTTCCTTAACTGTGAATTGTTAAAAGTTTTGAAAAATGAAAGTAAATAGTAAAAATTCTCTAAATTTGATTTTTACTCTGAGAACAGTATGTTCAGTTTTTCTTTTAAATTTTCATTAGTAGTAAAATATGTAGATATTTTTGTATATTCTTAAGTTATCTTATTAAAAAGATGCATTTATGAAATTTTAACAGTTTCATCATGGGGCACTTTCTCAAAGTAGTGTAAAGTCAAAATATTTTGTTTCTACAGAATGTATCATCCTTAATTTGTTTTTCAGAAATGGTTTAAAGTTCTAGTTAATATTTAAGGAATCACATATATATATTTATTTAAATTGTGATATTTTTCTTAAAATTTTATGAAAAATGTAAGATTAGTTTTATTTATCTGAATCTTTTAAAAAAAGGGTTTGTAATTTTAAGACATGAATAAAATTTAACAGTAAAATAAAATGTTTGCAAAAATTAGGGAAAGGAAGATTTATTTTGTATGGAAATTTTAAGAAGCAAACACACAATGTTACATTATTTTTACAAATATCCAAGTTAAAAAAAAATACCCAAGCTTTGAATTAAATATACCGTAAAATCCGGCATATAACGTGCACCCCCTTTTTTACAAAGGAAACCTGAAATGTATATACAAGGCTCTTATGTTTTTAAGTCATTTATTCGAGTTATTATCCCAGACTTTTGGAAAAATATTTAGTATATTTCTAGAAGAACCCTTTAAGTTCATTAAATATGTCATTTCTTTTAAATAAACAGTATTACGGTCTATATAGAAGCCTAATTTTTTTAATACTCATCTTTTTTCTTTTTTTTTTGAAGCTATCATTTTTATACCCTGCATATAACGTGCACCCATAAATTTCGATCTTATTTTTTGTGTTCAAAGCGCGGGTTATACACCAGATTTTACGGTAGTCATTTAATAATGCATTTAAAGAATATAGATATGTAGAGCACTTTTTATTTTAAAAAAGGGATTCAGTATTGTGGTTTTTATAGATGCATTTGGTACACTTGCCTTTAAAGTTAAGTTTCCAAGCAATACGTGCAAATAACGCAAAGTTACTAAAAAAATTTAATTATTTGAAGGGGGGAAATGTGAAGTGGATTGAGCTTATTTTCATTTGAATTCCATCTAGTAATTTAAAATGTACTTATTAATAAATTATTGAATTTTGTATAGTTAAATACGATAAAAACCAAGTATATATAGGTCTTTGTTTAATAATTAGGTTTCAATAATAATTTTTAAAGTTAACCTACTTAAAAGAATAACAAATTATGTTCACTATTATGCATTTTCAGCGGCTTATAAACTTTGCCCTGACTCCCTTCATCACTTGGTGTGGCTTGAAATGCAAAGGTGCTCCACTAATAGCCCAGAATTTGTTGACAATATCAGTGACGTAAGGATCATAATTTTTTTTTTTTTTTTTTTTCCAGATTGTTTACAACAAATCTGAATATTGCTAGCAAATTTAATTTTCATACAAATTTGTTTTTTTTTTAAGTTGAAATTACTTATTACCTGTGCTTTCCCCCTCTTCTTTTTGGTAAAGTTTCAATTAATTTATGTTTCTAGGTATTTAAAGGTCTTCAGTATAGCAATAAAAATTTAACTAAAGGAAGCTGTGAATCCTTATGTGTTTTGGACCTTGAAGCTTATCTTTATGCATCTGTGTATCAGACTCAAAGTATGATAGAAAAAAAGAAAAGTTATCTTAGTCCAAAAAACCAAGATTCTCAATTATCATATCCTCCAGATATAGCTGATGCTATGTGTACCAAACAGCAAGCATCTTGGTGGAAAGCTGCTTATGGACTTCACACATGTTCTATTAAGTAATAGAGCTGTATTTTTTTATTTTATTAAATAACTATATTGGAAATTTTAAAATTATTAAGTTTAACATTAATTTTAGAAGCTTCATGCTTCTTTTTTTTAATTTGATTTGTAAAGTATTTATATATATGTAAAATTTTTTTATAAACAAATATTTTAATAGGTATTTTTAAAAGATATCTGATCAGTTTTTTTTCATGTATAAACAAAGTTAGAGAGGCCTTGTTTGGTGCATGCATGTAAACAATCATAATGGAATTATCATGAACCTTCCCCTAGCTATAGAAGTTGCCTTTTGTAAATTGCTCATGTGTTTCTGGACATTGTTAACTTTTTATTTTTGATAAAAAAAATAATTGAAAAACTTGAGTTATATACCACTTTATTAAATGTTGTGTAAAGCTGGGTAATTCCTAAGAATCAGAAAACTACCTTATTGAATCAGAAAAGGAACTAGATTTCAATTCATACAGAATATAGTGAACAATTTCAAATGTTCTTTTGAGATGGTATACGAAATTATTTGCATGTCATCTAAAAAAAGGAGGCATCCCTAACTGCTTTTGATGTTGGTGGAATTGTTGAAGTGGCAATTCTAGTGAACTACTTGGAAAATTAGTATAAAATTTCTGTATATGAAAGGATAAAATTTGTATATGAATACAAGTTAGAGAGCTTTAACTACACTTTCAATTAATTTAAGAATCATACTTTTTAAACTCATTGTGATGAATAGTCAAAGGCGAGAAT
Source organism: Trichonephila clavipes (assembly GCA_019973935.1). NCBI lineage: Eukaryota > Metazoa > Arthropoda > Arachnida > Araneae > Nephilidae > Trichonephila > Trichonephila clavipes. The sequence goes on along the minus strand of BMAU01000458.1, from coordinate 1,906,321 downwards.
AAGTATTGTTATATGTTGCAGTAGCTTTTTTTCACTATTTTCTGAATGTCAGCATTTCATAAATGGCCAAGTATGTAATAAATCAATCTAACTAACATTTATGCTGAAAGTTTATGAAAAATTATGCAATATTTGTCTGGTAAGACGATTTTTAAAATAAATTAATTTATATATATATATATAGAATATTGAACTTTTTAAGTGCAATTTTCTGGAAAACACCTAAATTCTGTATGAATTTTCTCAGAGGTTATATGTTTAATACTCAATCAATGCAGCAATTTTTAAATCAATGATGGTGACTTAAAGGGACTTGGTACCCCAAAAATCACAAACCTATCGTTTTTTTTTTATTTTCATTTAATCTTATTATTTGCATTATTATCTTTCGTTTGCTATATCACTTGTGCATGTCGGAAAGTTAGAAGTTGAATAAAACTTCATTTGGAAACAAATTAGGCAATTCAGCCACGCCCCCTTTTTAGAAAAAAAAGCATTTTGATAAAAAAATCTAATTTATAAAGAGAAATAATAACATTTAAAAAAGAATGTGCAACATATAAAGCAGAATATTTCCGAGGCAATACATACAATCATTTTTTTTTCCTTTGTGAAATGTGTGCATGTAAAATTTTTAAATTACGGCTTTTTAAATTAATAATTTTATAATTTCAGTTCTTATTCCTGATATATTTTTCATACAAATATAATACTTTAATATTATAAGAAAAACAGCTAAAATTTCTGTCGTGACTGAAAAAAAATTTTTTTAACGTTTTTCTTGAATTTTCTTGTGCAATTAGTACTCTCTAAAAGTTGATCATTTATAAAAATGTGTGGGTTGAAAAAATATGAAAATGCAATTATTTTAAAGAAAAATGTATAACTAATATCTTAAAGTTGTAATTTAAGTTTATATTTAAGCTTATGATAATTTTTTTTCAGAATTATTAAAGTGGTTTTTCTCAGTTTGTGTTTTTCGAAACAATAGTGCATTCAAAATGCTACTCCTTCGACAATTGTTTACCAATCACTTCCATTTTTGTCCTGCATGTTAAAAATAAAGCACATAATAAAATTAGGGATCCGTTTTGCTATAAACTGAATACTTTTTTTAAAAAAATAAAATGTAAGACATGTTGGCTTTTTCGTTGATTTTTAGCCTGTATATCAACATTTTATTTTTTTTCTCGAAAATGAATGAAGTTATTCTAAAATCTATCCATAAAGTTGTTTAGAACATCCATAAGAATATTATAAAAAAATTTCAGGTCAAAAAATTAATTTTTACAAAATGAGTAGGATTTTAAAATTGTGTGAATAATATATGAAAATTTTCATCTGGTATCATTTTCTTGAATAGAAACATAGTATAAAATGCTAAAATATAATATTTAAATACGTAAATAAAGAAATTGGCTCAAAGGGTACCAAGTCCTCTTAAATGTCAGAACTTTTTTTGGGGGGGGGGGATGGGACAGTAACATATTTCATTATAAACAATGATTAGTAATTTTCTTTGGAGGAAGAATACACACAAAAGCTTGTGAAATATTTTTAATGAAAATAATTTATTTGAATTGTAATAATTATAATAATTGAGTAATTTTATAACTTAATCAAAAATAAATACATTTGAAATTATAGAAATTTGTATAAAGAATTAACCCTCCAAGCGGTTAGCACGGAAAATTCCGTCATTGTAAAGATACTTCAAAAATGCACTGCACTGGTTTTTTTGCCTTCAAGTAACATTTTCAAAAGCGGATTAGCCGTACTTTTCTGAAATCCTTTCCCCCCTTTTAAAGGTTTAACATCTTGAAAGATAATTAGGGACAGTGGAAGCAACACAGCAGGACACTGATAGGAAGTTTTATGGCTCGCAGGGAACCCTGGAACAATCGTAAGAAATCGGGGGGAAATTTCTTTAGATACCAGGAAGTGTTTGTTAGCTTGTATTTTAAAAGTTTTGAAAAGTCCCAACGCATAAGTAAAATATGTTACAATTCCCTTTTGGTTTCATATTAATTTGAAACTGTAACAAGTTGGAGCGTGTCAGTGCAATCTGCTATTTTATATAGTTAGACAAATTATCTTTTTTTAAGTATATTCTTTCGCTTCATTTTTCTTATTTTGATCAAAGCTTTCAGTTTTTGAAACATGATTATTTTATTATAAGATACCGAAAAAATTAATAAAACACCACACTCTTTAAAATTTGGAATCTTTTCAATTTTCCAACCACTAAAAATGAATAAATTTAAACTTCATCAAATAATTTGAAACATTTTCTTACACTTTGATAAAAATAACGAAAAAAAAAACTAATTAAGATCTATTAGTTTTTTTTTAGATTTCAAAGCCCAAGTGTTCAGGGAAGTTTACGTACAGTGCCTAGTTACATATTGTTAAAATACACCGAATTATATTTGAATTTTAAGTGCTTGAACTTCAGTTTACATCAAAGACAACATGAATGAAGATTTTCCCACATTTTTTTTATAACTTGAATGTTTGAATAAATGGTAATCAAAAATATACGGAAACATTTACAGTAGACATTTATGCCTGTAAATAAACATAAAAATCAATTTTAAATTCGAGCTATTCAAAAACATTCGAATTGTTCTTCAAAAGTATCTATTTATGCAAAATACCTCAACATTTATCTTTTTTTAAAGGCTAACTGAATAAGTAATTAGAATCTGGATATTTTTTTGAAATCTCGACCGTATAAAGCTAGAAATTTTATGTTAAAAATTCCATTTGAAATTTTGAAAAAAAAAATTATCGCTCAGTTAAAAATTATTTACCATACCTTCTAGCAACTCTTTGAGTATAGTATAAATTTCAAATTTTATTATATAGCTTCTTTGGTATTTTTTAATATATTTTGAAGATTTCATACAATTCAGTTGAAAACTGCATGCTAAGAGCAAAAAATATACTAAAAAAATCGACGAATATACAATAAAGTTTTACATAGAAGCAAAGCTGAGAAGCTAAAGCGTAGGAATGAAAAATTTTGAGTATATCTGAAGTAGTTTTCAAAATATTTATTTTAAAGTTCAGAAAATTTGTGTGCGTTATGTTATACTTAGTATTAATTAAATGGTTAAAATAATATGTTAATAATAGTCATGTAATCGTTTGACACATTCATATACTAACAAAAATTATAATGTTCATTGATGTGAATGTCAAGAATTTTATGTAATTTTAAATTCAGACATTAAGATATTGATGTGTAGAAAATATAAAACGACCATCTAAAATACATGAAAAATGCAGTCTGCTATAAAATGATCTTGACAAACAAAATACGGCATTTTCACTTACTGTGGCAGAACCGGCTTAGTCGGGCGATCTGGAAAAACAGAGAGGGAACCGCGGTTTTGATGGATGCCGCTCTAGCTTTTAAATCTCTCAGGAAAAAACATATATAAATTACAAATGCAAAAACTAAGTCTTGTAATTTTCCATACATTTTTATAACAACAAATTGTGGAATTGGCTCCCAATACTTTGTTGTGTTTGACAATATCTAAGGTAATCAACCATACTTTAGATAGATTTGCACTACTTTTTTGTAACCGTATTCCTTTTAAAATTCGTGCAGCCAAAATACACTTTTTGCACTCTTAAAAATTTATGTAAACTATAACAGTTAATTTTAATTTATGCAACTTGTGAAATGTTCATAATTAACCATTTCCGTCTAAACAGTTTACATGAAAAAAAAAGTTTGGACTCCCTCATTCATTAGAGAATTATATAAGATTCTAACATTAAGTTTTATTTTTCACCGAATAGGGTCGAGTGGTAGTGTATCGTGCTTCCACACCACAGGTCTTGGGTTCTATTAACGGGCTGGGCAAGGTCTACTCTGCCTTTCATCCCCGCTACATTAGGTTGATAAATGAGTACCAAGCTTGCTTGGGGTCTTAAACACTGAAGGTCTCTTCAGACAGACCACCAAATCGGGACATCTGTTCATGCACCTCAGCGCCCAATGGTCATGTATATTGGGATGGGCATAGTAGTTCCTGGCCCTCATGGATTGTTGTGCCACTGAGTTTGAGTTTTAAGTTTGAGGATTGCCTCACTTTGGGGATACCCCTTAAATAAACATGTATTTCCACTCATTTGTAATTAAACATTTTTCTTTCAATTACGTTTATTTCAGAAGGAAGTTTGATTTTTCAAATGTATTTGCTTATAACATGTATATTTGTGTATTATATTAAAATTTTGATCAATCCAAAATTACATGTTTTTTGCTCCTCTAAAAGCTTTTAGGATTTTAGAACTGATCTTACAATCCATATATATACGTTTTATAGTAGTATATTTAAAAATGATAAAGACATTTTTACGACTGTGTGAGCTTTTATGCCTCGTTTATAAATATAAAAAATTGCATTCAGCTACAGTTTTTAAAATGTACTGAAATAAGTGGAGGAATAGGATATTTACATATTATGAATATTTTTGACTGCAGTAAGATATATTTATATTTCAGTTTCTTTACAATTTGAATACAAGTTGTAACCCCCCACACACACACATTTTGCAAATAGTTTGATATTGAATATAAACCCATAGGCTGTTTAATATTGTAAAGTGTTTTATTTTGATACCAGCACACATTAAAATAAGACTCATTTGCAGCTATATGATCAGCTTTAGTGATATTTAAATTTTAAAAAATAGTCTACACGTATGAAAACATTCTTTCAAAACCACACACCACATCTCATATTATGTCTTCCATACAGCAGGAAATATTTGTGTATACTCAAAAAATTTAATACAGGATACATTTCAAAATGTTAAAATTGTTTTTAAAATTTGGTATGGATACATTGTAGAACTGTCGGTTAACTTCACTGAACAAAATTGTTTTAAGTGTACTGTTTTGAAAGACAAAATTAATTAGGGAGAACTTTTCTCACAATAGAATTTGTAATGACTGAATTGTGTGGAAATGTAGTTATCGATGTGTGACATTTTTCCTTGTAATAAAAGAAACAGAAAGATAAGAAATTAAACTTGAGTAGAATATGGTTAGAAGTACTGTCATGCGCATTTGAAGAAGTATACCCCCCATTTAAATTAAAAATTATTGACTGAATATGTGTTATGTCCATCACAAATGCCGATGTAGAAAAGAAATTTTTATTTAATACAAGAAGTTCGAAAAGGAGAACACTAGGAATGAAAATTTAGATTTTTTCCGAAAAATATTCAGTTAACATAAAAGTATCATTTATGATTTTAATTAAAGTAAATTCAAAGTATTGAAATCTTTGTTATTTTAAATTAAAAATATAATTGAATAGAGAAAGATCGGTTTTATTTCATAAATATAATCATCGTATGTATATCACCGTATGCACCATTTATTGTCTTATTGTTTAAAAAAAGAAATAGGGCCTTCGCTCTTTTTACCTCATTACTTTTTTAAAAAACAGGAAAATGAGCGCATTTTCTTACTCTCATATTCAAAAATGAATTCAGGATGCTTTTTTCTGGTTCAAATCGTAATACCAATATATATATAATTTTTAAAAAATGACAGAAAAATAAATTTTGTTTGAAGAAAATATAATTATTTTTCAACTTCTAACACACTATTTCCTTTTTTTCCACCCCTCATTTTGTTTTAATTTTACTGTGACTAAACACATAGGGGAAACGACCCAGTTGCACTACAATTTCCAGTAAGATTGCCCAAGGCAACTTGACAGCTAGCTGTAAACGATTGATCTCTTGGTTCTTACTTTACAAAGGGACCGAACTGAGTCATAAAATTGTCCCCGTTCTACCTCCCAAGTTTTAAAAGGGTGAAAGGAAAGAAGTCTGTTGCATTTTTAAAGCGAATGTCAAAATAAGAGTAAACGCTTTCGGAATAACTTTTCAGGAGGAAGCTAACCACCCAGAGGGTTAACATATATGAATGTGCATGGGTATAGAAAAAACAAGTAATATATAGTACTTATCTCTTAATAAAGCGGATGCTTAGTAATAATCTATATTTTTCACTCAAGAATAACAGTATTATTTCAGACATAAATGAGCTTTTTGTACTAAATACTGTTTTTGTACCAAAGTCTGAGTTTTTGATTGTACATTAAGAAAAATGCAATTGTGTGCAAAAATAGTTTTTCCATTTCTTTTCTGAATTGCTTGCATGTTTCTTCAAATTGTTTGCATACTTCTAGTTGTAATACATACTATTTAAAAATCTGTTTTAAAAAAATTGATTTCTATTTTCAATGTATAATTTTTAAAAATAAATATGATTTTTGACCATTGAATTTTTAACAATACAGAGAGAAACTTGGTGAATATAGGCGAGTACTGCAACATGGTCTAGAAGTAATTAGAGGCATTGGCAATCATGGAATGGAAGTACAACTAGTTGTTTCCTTGGCTCGAAAGTTTGCTTGTAAAGCAGATAAATTAATGCGAGTAAGTGATTGAAAATGCTAATAAAGTATAAATGTTTATTGATTTAACTGTTATTTTTATAATATAATCTAATATAAGTTGTGTATCTATTAGTTATAAACCTTCACATTTAACTGTCCTAAAAGGTAAATAAGTTTCAAAATAATGAATTTAATTTCAATAGTTAAGTTACTTTTTTTCTTGTAAGCTAAAAAAATACTTCATTTTAAATTTTCTATGTATCTCTTAATATTCTATAATTTATTTGCAATAACCACAGTTTATTAAAATGTTCTGTATGAGAAAAAGTAATCCCAAAGTTTTGTAAGTAATTGTTTAGGTTATAAATTTTGGTGCTATTAAATTTTGTTATTGCATTGCAGCATAATGCATTTAGACTGTTTATAGATTACTTTATGAATTCCAGTATCTAACTTCTCCATAATGAAATAAAGTCATATTTTTTCCCCTTCAGGAAGTGGAACATGTTAAAGATAAGAAAAAACTTAAACCAGACAATGTTAAAGCTCTAGAGCAGCGAGCAATACATTACTGGAATGTTGCATTAGGAATGCTGGATAAAATGTCATCTGGTCAGACCCTTAAGTTGCCAAAGGAACAAGTTTTTTCTGGTTTAAATAAAACTTTATCAAGGGATGAAATAAAAGAATTGCAAGATGATGGACAACTCTATATTGCAGTGTATTTAATGGATATGGATAAGCTTGATGAAGCAGCAGAGATATTATCCAAGCTTTCAAACCCATATGGATCTTATTACTTGGCTTTAGTAAGTTTTAAAAAAATTTAGTGAAGGGAAAATTTTAATTATTGGTTTATAAAGAATTTTTCAAGAACTAAATTTAATATTTTGAAATAGTATAATCCAATGTTCAATCCTTGAATAATATTCAGCTGAAATCCTTGTAAGTGATGAAGAATATATTTTACCTTTTTAACTTTGTTATAAATTTCAGATATTAAAAAAGATGGCTTCCCAAGAAGAGAAATTTTCAAATACAAAAACTATATTATTGACTAAAGCAAAGAATTCACTACATGACACAATGGACAGGATAAAAGATGACAAAAGTCATCCTTTGAATAACGAAATTTATATTGTTTTAGAAGATATTGAAAATGAAATTGCAACGGAATTGTCTGTCAGTAAGTCAATTTGGTGTACTTTTCACAAAGATTATGAAACTAAAAAAATGTATTTATATAGTCAAATTTGAATGTAGCTAATTATTGTTCTTTGAATAATTTTGCAATGTGTTAATTTTTTTTATTTCATTATAAAACTAAAATGACAATTCTGTATCTTGAATTTTTTTCATTGATAATCATCTCTTATGACTGCAAATTCTATATAACATAGTTATGTTTCTTTGAATTGAGTACTTGTATACTATAAGAAATGAGGAATACTTGTAAAAAAGGAGTAGGGCTCAAAAATTTTGAAAAGCATAATAAATTCTGATAATTAGGCGAAAAATATTTATTAAAGCAAGTTTATCAAAAGCATTTTGTTTTAAATGTTTTTTTCTTGGCAGTATGAAATTCCATGAATTTTTTGTTTTGGGGACATTTTCTTTTTGACAAGGCAATATCATCTTGTGAATTCTTTCAAACCAATTCAAAATCTGATATTTGTTCTAGTTAGATGAAAATGTCTTTAAAAAATGTTTTTTAAATTGATTTTTTTTATAGCTTCTGTAGTTTCAAACTTCAAATTAATTAAAAAATTAGTTACCATGTCTAAGAAAGTTGGAAGTTCTGTACAAACAAAGCAGATTTTGAATTTAAGCAATCTTTAAAATTTTACTGGAAAATCTAGTACGGCATGCACTCTTAATGAAAAGACTTCAGAGTATCTTGTACAATTAAAGGCTTTTAATTCATTGTGTTGTGCAGGGATTTCCCTCGTTTCCAGTTTTACACTTGCTCAGGAATATCACAAACTGGGTTTGTGGAATTGTTGCAAAAGTACCATATTACATGAAGGTCACATGATGTTTTTTAATATAACCTTTACATGTAAAGAATAATTTCTTTATTCTAATTGGATAGTTAATTTGCTTTTTTTGTTTTAAGGATGTACAATTTTGAATTTTAAAATTTTGGCTCTCATTCAATCGTATTTCTCCAATTATAAGAGGCAGTGTCCCATTATATCATCTGTCATTACTTATAGTAATATAAAATTTTGTATTTATTTTTTTAAATTTGATTTTTTTGTATCAAATAGACGATTAGTTAGCTAATAATTTGATTCAATGGAGCATAAAGCATTGGTTTCTATGAAGATAAATAAAATATTGGTTCTGAAAGAAAATAAACACATCCAAGAATTTAATCAAATTTTAACCATTTTATTTGTATTTCTTTATACTTTCCTTAAAAAAATTTTCATGTGCTTCGTGTATAAAATTTTAAATACATTGATTAGTATTTGTAGTATTAGAATTATTATACATTGATTAGTATATTGTATTGTTTTTAATAAATACTTAAATAAAATTTAAATATCAATCATAAATTAAATGAAAATTTTCTAATTTATTTCTTATTTAAAATTATTTTTATTTTTTTTATGAGAGCCAAGGGAGTATTTTAAGTAAATTAATCATAACTGCATTAAAAAATTTCATATTTAAAAATTATTGATCATATAAATTCGAAATCTCTCTTAAATTAATCCTTTAAATAAGATATATTTTTCAATTGTATAAATTAATAAAATTTGTTTTCTTTTTTAAATCTGCAGCTAATTCTCGACATGTAGATGATGCTGATGAAACAGATTCGTATGATGCATCTTCAGAATTAAACAATTCAATTTATTTGACACCCAGCAGCTATAAAACAATGCATAGTACACCTCGTCCATCTTCTCAGTTTTTAGTTTCTAAATCAAGGATCGAGCAAAGCAATAATGTTCCTCGTAAGGTAAGTAATTTGTCCTTATTATACCCTACTTATATAAAGGTTAAGCTCTGTTACGCTGAGCATTTTCTCAAATTTCATTTATGTGCTAATAAATTATTTTAATTTAAAATTTAGTTACTTTCTTTGTGAAAGTTGGAGTTTATATAAAAATCTTTAAAAAAATGGAGTGAAATTGTAATTACAACTTAATAGAATCAAAAATATACAAAAATATTAAATCATGTAAGCCTGCTCCTTTTTTTTAAAAAAAAAATTTCTAACATTTAAGCTAATGAGTAAGTGATTATTTATAACTTTTGTTTTCAGTTTTCTTTATATGCATTTGAAGATAATTACAAAATTTCTAAGTAATTGCATTTTCCTGAGTTTCAATTTTATATGGCTTCATATTGATTACTTTATATTTATTATAATCAACAATCATGTACTTGTCCATTGTAAACATTGGACTTCAGGAGAAATTTATCAAAAAGTATGTAATTCTCTTTAAATATAAGGCAGTCCAGCATTTTTTATAAAGTGAACTGAAATTTTTGACTTTTGGTAATTGATGCTTCTTCATTACATTCATTTGTCCCCCCTTCATAATTCAGTTTTAAACAATTTTTTCTCCTCGATATATTAATTTCAAAAATGATTTATAGATAAAAAAGTTTTAAACTTGACATAAAATTTTGTGAAATTTACTTAATTTTTTTTTACAGGTATGTTTGTAATACAATCTCAATTGTGTATGTGTAGTAAATATTTTTTTAATATTGCATATATTTGGAAATTCATTCTTAAAGAAATTGGTTATTATTGAATGTTATTACATACACTTACTTCTAACATTTTTTTAGCACTTTGAACCTAGTCCAGAAAGACTGGATGCTCAGATTAGAGCTTTGGCTTTAAATCAGGATACTGTTGTAAAAACACTTCTTGAACAACAGAAAACATTCTTAGAAACTAATAAAACCCTTGCTGATACACTGAAACAAAATACTGAAGTTTTGGAACAATTAAAGGTATGTATATAATCTGAAACTTTTTGTTGTATAAACGTTTTAAATTTTAAATACTGTGACAGAAGATTTTTTTGTTACGTGTATGATGTGTTAAATATGAATGTATGAATGAAATTATCTCTTTTTCAGCTTTTCTTCTTAATATTAAAATTTATTTTTGGAAAAGATTTATAAATTTTCATATTAAATTTTGATAGATAAATATCCTCTTTTGACATGTATTAAAGTTTTTCTCTTTTTTTTCTCTTTAGAAATTAATGGAAGAACTGAAAGTATCTGAATCAAGAAATCAACAAAAAAACACTACTAGAAAGCTCAGTTATCCTAAAGGTCAAGCAGATGAGGAAGATTATACTGACTATGATCCCAATAGTCTTTTAGAGTTTTATACAGAAGAAACCAATGAAGACTACAGAAATTCTGGTTATACTTACAATCCTTCCTCCCGCATGGTGCATGAAGCTGCTGCATCTTTGAACTATGTAATGTCTCCAGCTCTTCCTCCTGGTCCTCCACCTGCTCTTAATTACAATTATCAGTATCCTCCTCATGCTGTTCTTCCTGGTCCTCCTATTGCAGAAAGAGCTCCATTCTATCATCCACCACCAGGTCAAGGTCTTCCATTCAGTGAAGGACAACAGTTACCACAATTCCATTTCCATGTTGCTTCTCCAGTTGTCAAACCACCACCTCCTATTATGAGTAGTGTTGCTAATATACCTCAAGGTGTGCCTCTACCACCACCTCCTCCACCTCCTGTTAGTCTACATCCTCCTCAGCCTGTAATACCACCTCCTAGTACCTCCTTATCTATGCCAAGTCCTTGGCCCAAAACTGTTGGAGTTCCTCATGCCTTTCAAATACCTTTACCAACATCTACTCCATTTTCTGCTTCACCAAATGTTCCTTCATTAGTTGCTCCAGCTGTGTCTAATGCAGCTCCTGTAACATCTCAATCTACATTGAAAAGTTTATTAATGAAAACACCACCCCCAGCTTCTGGATTAATTAGTCAACAACAATCAACTTCAACGCCTTCATTGTCTTCTAATTTGTCAATGTTTACTGGTATTTCTAAAACACCAGAAACTTCACTTCATGAACGTTCTAGATGCGAGAGTGAAAATGCTGGTAGCCCTGATGCTGATGGAGACTTGGAGAAGGAAGTCATGGGTGACTTTAAACCTTTAATTCCATTGCCTGCAGAAATTGTAGTGGAGACGGGAGAAGAGGACGAAGAAGTTAGTTATAAAATTTACATTTCGTGTTTTTAGTGAATGTTTCATAAATTAAATATAGCTGAAATATCAGCTTCAAAATATTTGATTAACTTGTTACTTAAATCTTTTTACCTTGCAGAATCATTATAATTTTGAATATGCTGTTGTATGTAAACCATGAATGGAATATAGTTTTATTCAGTTATTTAAAGATTATTATAATTTATTTTTTAAATTTTATTTAATTTATGTTGCTGATCTTAGATTTATATTTTTAAAGCGAATATAGTTTTACTGACATTTTTAAAACCCGTTAAACAGTTAGATCCCAATTTACCGAAGGCTTATATAACAAATTTTTTGTTTCCTTCAATTAAAACGAAGGCAAAAACCTCTATAATAAATTATGAACCCTGTATTAACCAGTTTTATCAACAGCCAAAAGAAATTTATTAGTTTGAATGAGAAAAAAAACTGTTTCTTTTCAAATGACGTCCTTTTTATCCAGAACAGAAAAACACTTCTCTTGTGAGTGGCGAGTTTTGATTGAAACAGGTGCAACCCATTATTAGGCTATACAGGTGCAAATGAGTCGTGAGTGTAACTTATCACATAAGTTTTAAATAGGACAGGAAATTCTCATCTGAAACTCATATAAAAACTAACTTTTTCTGATGTTTTACTGAATTTGGAAACTGTGAAAACAGACATTATGCAGCAGGATGCAAATGATGCAGTGCTTCCTCTGCATTAAGTTGAAAATCGTCAAGATTATCAAACATCTAGTAGTCAGTATTTTAAAATTTCCAATCAACTGGAGCTACTAGTATTTTAGCTGCTGAATAAAAAATGGGCAATCCCTAACTATAGACTTTTTTTTTGTAGTTGCTTTTTATAGAACTAACCAAAAGAGCTAAGTAAATTTTTTTTTTTTGGATGAATGTGTTAAATTGGGTCCAACTAAATTATAAAGGTTAGGAAGAAATTTTAAGAGGATCAATGTATTTTTAATATTGTATAGTAACATTTATTGCTAGAATATTATCACAAGAGTTGTCTAAAATCTATAAAATTTAAGCAACAAAAACATTTTGAATTATTCAAGAGCCATTGTGTGTTATGGATTCTTTTTAAATATGATGGCTGGCTTTCTATCGAACAGTTATATATTTTCTATCGTAATATAATATTTGTTCCAATTCTTTTAGGTACTCTTTGAGGATCGAGCCAAATTGTACAGGTTTGTAGACCAAGAGTGGAAAGAGCGAGGCTTGGGTATAGTCAAAATATTGCATCATAATTCTAGTGGTAGAGTTCGTCTTCTGATGAGGCGAGAACAAGTAAGCATTTAACAGTATAAAACTTTTTGTCTCATTATCAAATTCTGTTGGTAATATATGATTTTAAGACTATTGATTGTGGCAGATAAAGTATTAGTTTTCACGTTTTTTATTTTATTTAGAAATTTTTTATTCTTTTTTATTGATTGATACATTCTTTGTTTATTTTCAACAATATATTGATCATTGGTACCAAAGTCTATTTTCAAAGCAATTTTTTTAAATTTTTCATAAAACTTTCAAAGATTAAAAAAATGTGATTTTGCAAACAATGTTCTTGTGATTAAATGTGTGTATATTATGTAAATTTAATTTTTATGAAAAAATTACAATAAAAGATGTAATGGGAATAATTTACATTTTATTTAGGTGGTGAACTCTTAAAAAATGGATCATTATATCCTTTAATAAAATTTTTTAAAGAATTAGCCCTAGTTTTTTTAATAGTGATTTATATCAAAATCATATATTTTCCTGCTTCAAAAGAAAAGTATTTAATGTGTTCAAATTAAATAACTTTTTAAAAAGTTTTGATTCTGTCTCATAGAAAATCAAATTTAAAAAAAATATTTCATTTGAAATTTCTACTAATTTTGGCATTCAGAAAACTAGATAGTCTGTGTGTGCCATCTTACGAAAAGGTTGATTCATGCTATCCGACTTTTAATTACATAATTTCTTTGCTTTGTTTTAGATAGTAAGGAAATAAACTTTTTTGATTGATTAGCTAATTTTAGTTTGGTTTCTGAGAAAAAAATTGCCTTTTAACACTTAACATCTCTCTCTAGAAATGTACTTAAATATTTTTATTTTATAAATTATGATTTTTTTAGTAGTACTAAAGTTTGATTTGGTTTTTTCAAGTAAAGAAACAATGAGATTCATGTTAAAAAATTTATACCTTTTTTCTATTTAGAGCATTTAATTAAAATTACTTTTTGATAATTCATACAAATAACTCTACATTATTTTTATATTTAATTTTTTCAGGTTTTGAAAGTTTGTGCAAATCATTATATAACAGCAGACATGGAAATATATCCTCTAAAAAATTCAGATCGTGCATGGACTTGGGTTGCTCAAGATTTTGCAGATGAAGAACTGAGACCTGAACATTTTTGTATTCGCTTCAAAACTGCAGAGCTTGCAGCAGCATTCAAAGCTGCTTTTGTAAAAGCAATAAATATTTCTAAAGAATCTGAAACCAAGAATATCAGTACTTCACATGCCACAGTGTCTGACAACACAACTACTTTAAAATCATTTGGAACTAAATTTTTACCTAAAGCAGGTTCATGGTCATGCCCCACTTGTTATGTTAGCAATGCTGCAGATAAGTTACTTTGTGAAGCGTGTGAAACAAAGAGTCCTGCACTACAAAGTATCACAGGAAATTCTGTTACTAGTACTGTATCATCTTCATTACCTGTTGTGGAAAATTCTGCAGTTTCTTCAGTAACATCAAAAGAAAAACCTTTAACTTTTGTATTGCCTGGACAGTTTCAGTCAAATACCAGCATATTGTCTACAAAGACAACAGTTACAGTTGCATCCAGTATTCCTAAAAATAGTTTTGGAGGTTTTACATTTTCATCTTCTCCTACAATCCGTGAAACTGAAAGCCCTGAGGCGAAAGATAGAGAAATATTGGTAGTTTCTACCAAAGCCAAAAATGGACCACAAGTTACTAAAATTAATTCAACTTCTTCTAGTCCATTCTCACAATTCTCTTTTGCTAAATCTCCTACTTCATCTGTAACTGTTCAAGTAACTGATAATATAAGAACAGTTACAGCTAATGATGGAAAAGCTACTCCATTTGGAAATTTATTTCCAAAACCATTCTCTACAGTTATCACTTCGACAAGTGTTCAATCAAATACTTTAAGTTCATCAAACAGTCTTTCTAAAATGCAAGCCATGGTTGAAACTATAGCCCCCACATACACTTTCGAATCTAAGGAGGCTTTTAAAAATGCTGGTCCAGCTTCTGAATCAGTTAAAAAAATACCAGATCTTTCTGCTAACTCAACTGTCTCACCAAATATAAGTAAATTGTCAGATGTTAGTCCAGAAGAATTTGAACCAACAGCTGAGTTTAAACCTGTTGTTCCTTTGCCTGCCCTTGTAGAGATTAAGACTGGTGAGGAAAAGGAACAGGTATTATTTGAAGAGAGAGCAAAACTTTTCCGATACGATTCACAGTCAAAAGAATGGAAAGAACGAGGAACTGGAGCATTGAAAATTCTTTACTTGGAAGAAAATCAGAAGTATCGTATTTTGATGCGCAGAGACCAAGTATTAAAAATTTGTGCTAATCATTATATTCTTCCTGAAATTAAACTAACACCATTAGCAACCAGTGATAAATCATGGGTGTGGCTTGCTCAAGATTATTCTGATGGTGATTTAGTTGAAGAAAAATTTGCTGCCAAATTTAAAAATGCAGAAATTGCCAATAAGTTTCGAAATGTTTTTGAAAAATGTCAGATTATACTAAGAACTATTTATGATGAGGAATCATTTTCAGAAAAATCCATTCCAGAGAAATGTACAGGAAATAGTGCAGCATTTGATCAATTGTTTAAACCAACTGCTGCTTCTTGGAATTGTCCCAATTGTCGTGAAGCAAATATGAATGATTCTTCTTGTGTGTATTGCAAAACACCAAAAAGTGTTATTATATCAGCATCTAAACCTCAAGGGGCTTCTGATCAGAAACCTCTGTCAGAACTTTTTAAACCTGCACCTGGTTCATGGGAATGTCAAAATTGTTTTGTCCGGAATAAAGCTACTGATAATAAGTGTGCATCCTGTGAATCCCCTAATCCTACTGTAAAACAAGACAATAATATTTTAAAAACTAGTTCTATTGATACCAAAAGTCAGTCATTAACTGATATGTTTAAACCTCAACCAGGATCTTGGGAATGCCAAAGTTGCTATGTTCGCAATAGTTCTGACAAAATTAAGTGTGCATCCTGTGAAACACCGAAGAGTGGATCATCTGCACTTCCTACTGTAGAATCATCCAGTATTTTTGGAAAATTTCAATTTGGTTCGTCAAATACTTCATCAACATTCCAGTTTGGAAAGCCCCAAACAGGTGAATTTGTTTTTGGCGTAAGACCAGTAACCCAACCAACAACATTTTCATTCGGTTATTCCTCAATTAACAATAAGGAAAACGAAACTGTTGGCTTTAAACCTAACCTCCCCATTAGCTCTGCTGCTGCTGTTTTTGGTGGAGTAACTCAAAAGACTCTTACTGAAAAAAATGAGACAACAAAGTCTACCTCCACTCCAATATTTGGTAGCTTTTCATCTCCTACTTTTACCTTTGGCTCTAATACTACACCGAAGAAGTCTGATTCTGATTCAGTAGAATTTCATTTTGGGAGTCCTCAGAAATATGAGTTTAACTTTACTGGTGTTCGACCTCGTAGCCCAGTAAAAACTCCAAAATCTCCTCGATCACCTGCTACTCCATCTGATGCTGATGAAGAAGGAAGTGATTCTGATGCTGATAATATTTATTTTCAACCAGCAATTCCCTTGCCACCCAAAGTAAGAGTTCATAAATACTAAATAAAGCCTATTATATGAATAGTAGAGTTTTGCTAGTCTTTTATCAAAATATTGTACATATAAAAGAAATAGCAATTGATATATATATATATATATATATATATATATATATATATATATATATATGTATTTACTGTAATGTATTTTTCTTATTTTTTAAAGCATTAAATGATAAATAAAAATTCTTTTATTTTTTAAAAGTATATTTATATATGAAAAGTATTTGAAACACTAGTATGAACACAGCACATCAAATGATGTAAATTTTTTCCCTTTTGTTCTACAAGTAATGATATTTTGTTGTCAAATGCATTACATAGATTTGATATACTTCGTATGTAGTCTATTGCTGTATAAATTTTGGTTCATAAGAGCTCTTATGCTTTTAAGTTTCATTGTGAATCATTATGTAATATATATCTAGGTTTCCTTTGTTTTTAACTCGATTATTAATAATATAATCTTTATTAATGATTCATGTAACTCTGTTATCTAAAATAAAATTCACCTAATTGCTTTTAAATACCTTGTACTATTTCATCATAATTTGTAATAAAGGTGCTCTAGATATTAAACATATATTTGAAAGAGTGAAGAGTTTTAACAAATGGTAAATGCTATTTTGATGTAAACAGAATTATGCTCTTCACATGGCTAGTAATTTAATATTTATGTGTCAGAATTATTGAAAATCTCACTTAAAGCTGAGATTTATTATAATCTCGAGTATTACAAACTTAAAATCAACATTTTTAGTAGTCAGATTTATTGTATATATTTTTCTTAGAAATATTACCAAAATATATTTCCTGTCTTTAATGCTTAAAACTTATCTAAATAATAAGATTTATTTATATGTGTATGTTTGAACAATTAAATGAAATAAAAGTAGACAGTAAAAATTTATTCATTTGGAAATAGCCATTCTTTAATTTTTAATTATTGCTGTTTTCTTTATGTTGAGCTTCAATCTAAGGAAGAATCAAATCA
This sequence comes from Trichonephila clavipes, assembly GCA_019973935.1. Lineage (NCBI taxonomy): Eukaryota > Metazoa > Arthropoda > Arachnida > Araneae > Nephilidae > Trichonephila > Trichonephila clavipes. Next base: position 1,888,768 of record BMAU01000458.1, on the reverse strand, counting down.
TTTTGAATTTTTAAACAACCTATATTTCACATATATGAAATATTTTAATAATTATTGAAAAATCTTTACAATTTTATGTATTGCATATTTATATTTAGGTTGATGTAAAAACAGGAGAAGAGGATGAAAATGTTATTTTCTGTAAACGAGCAAAATTGTTCCGTTTTTCAACTGGTGAATGGAAAGAAAGAGGTCTTGGTGACATTAAGATTTTATTTGATGATAAGACAAAAAAAGCACGTCTGTTAATGAGACGTGAACAGGTATTGTTTGTTTTATACTATATTTGCATGTGAAAAATGTCATTAATCTGTATTCTGTGTACTACATATTATGCTTTTCAAAGAATTAGCTTATTTATTTCTCTTGTCTTTTATTAATTAGCCAACTTTCTTTTACAAAAGAATTCCAATTTTATCGCTCCCCCCCCCCTTTTCTCCCTTTTATAAATTTCGAAATGCTCACCTCCATAAAAAGTTGAGAATGTTAAATAGAAAATTTTTAAAGAAATAATTCTGTCTTGCATCACAATAATATATTTGATTAAATTTATTTTAAATTCAGTTTGTGGGCAAGCAATAAAAATATTAGTTGTTGAGTAAAAAAGTACCATGTGTTATTTTTTTTATCATTTCCTTATAGATTGTTTTTAATCTTTTTTTTAGGTATTAAAAGTTTGTTTGAATCATTATCTTACAAAGGATTTAAAGTTTGAAAAGCGAAATGATAAGTCATGGAGTTGGACTGCTACTGACTTTTCAGAAACTGAACCATCACCTGAATTGTTGGCTGTAAGATTTAAAACTAGTGAATTAGCTGAAGAATTTAAAAAGGCTGTTGATGATGCCTTGGGAAAAATGTTTGACTCCCAACCTTCTTCTTCAGATAAACCTATTAGCAAACCAGCTACTGTATTTTCATTTAAAAGTGAGACTCCAATTAAAGTGGAATCAAATTTTAGTTCTGGCTCTCTTTCTTCTCGATTTGGTACCAGTACACCAGACAAACCCATATTCGGAACACCCAATGCCTTCAATTTTTCTGATTCGAAAGAATCATCTAAAACAACTCCATTTTCTTTCTCTTTTAAAGACAATAAATCTGCTGCTGCATCTACCTTTTTTGGGCAGACATCTGCATTTGGTGCAAGTGACACCAAGTCTTTTCCTGTGAAAGATACATTTAGTTTTGGTGAGTTTTATATCTTTTAAGTAATTTAAATAATTTGTAATGTTTTAATAGTATTTTTCATTATGAATCAACATTATTGCACAAAAAATATTCTGAATAACATAAGTCAATTTAAGTATTTTAATGTAGTAATATGTATTTTGAGTGACTTTGAGAATTAATTTCTTTGATGAAATGTATTGTAAATATTGTATTTATATTTGCTCCTTTTTTGTGTGAAACATTTAATTTTTGATAGAATTTTATAAAAATAAATGTATTAAAATTTAATCTTTTAAAGAGCATAAAAAAATCCAAGATCTCCCTTCTAATCTGCTTATTAAATTTACAGGTAGGAATGAAATTGTTAAATTATTCTCTGATTAATAAATATCTATCATGTATGTGTACATGATTAATTTTTTTTTTTTTTTGCATAAAAAGATTATAAATATATTTAAAAAATATTTATATAGTTAGTAATATAAATTTTGTAGTTTGAAAATATGCTCTCATGATTAATTACTTTTTCTGGTAAGGTATAATAATTAATTTCAAACATGATTTTAGTAACTTCTAAAGTTCAGGAAAATATTAATCTATTTTGTTTTTGATTATGAGAAAATATAAATATTCTAAGACTTGATATTGTGGTTTTTCATTGGAAGCTAGGTCATGTTTTGTTGTATTTGAATTCTTTTAATCACAAATTTTATTGTAAAAAATATCAATGTGGGAAAAAATAAATATGAATTAGGTTAACAATTAAAACAATCAGGAAGTGTGTTATGCTTTGACCTAGGAGTACAAAGAGATGAAAATTCGGGAATAACTGATCTATCATTAATAATAAATCAAAATTCTATTGCTGTTTCAATATTAACCTTGGAAAGATCTTCCAACACATGAGCTGAATCATTCTTGTTTTGAACTTGTCCTCCAACACCCAGAATTAGTTCAATTATCTAAATTTTCAAAACTAAAAACTTGATTACCAGAGTTTTTTACCAATTTTTATATAATTGTTATTTTTTAGGATCCTTTGCTTCAAAGGAGGCAGCACCAAATGATGATGGTAAGCATTCAGCATTTTTTTTTTATCCTAAAAATTTTTTTGAAACCATTGCAAAAATGTTTTAAATTATTCGTGCTAAACCTTGAACAGTCTTTGCTATATGTTTAATGATTGATTCTCATTTTGGATATTTTCCAAATTGAAAAAGTATGCAGTATCAATACTGTACTGTTTGATACTACTCATTTTAATGCTAATGAATTTCTTTATGTGTATATAGAGAAAGAGAGAATATATATATATTCCATTTGAAATGATAAATTTAATTTAATTTTTAAATGAAGCATTGCAAATTTAGAAAGTTGGTGTATAAATTGTGGATAAGTAGACTGAATTGCATGAACTCATTTAATTATTTTTTTCTCTCTTTGAAACTTTGTCCTGGATTTAGATCCTGGTTTTCCATTTATTTGTAGTCTTGAAATTAATTTTGTGCTAATTTACAAATTTTATCAATCGTAGAGAGTTTCTCGTACTTCTCATGTTGCTGTATGTGTATATAAAAGTGTTTTTTTCCGAGGTATAGATGTTTAAGTTGGCATTACTTTCCAAGATGGCGACCGATTTAACAGCTGTCAAGTGATTTATTCTCAGTTTGGTTTGGCAATTCATCAAAGCGATCATCAAGCAAGGTGTAGATTAGGTGAATGGGCCCAAAACGAGATTGCCGTTGTTCCCGATTTTCATAAGCGAATTTTGTTTAGCGATGAAGCGCACTTCTGGTTGAATGGCTACGTCAACAAACAAAACTGCCGCATTTGGAGTGAAGCTAATCCACAAGTGTATGTCGAAACACCGTTACATCCAGAAAAACTGACTGTTTGGTGCGCTTTATGGGCTGGTGGAATACTTCAAAAACGATGAAGGCCACGACGTTACAGTCAATGGTGATCGGTATAGAGCCATGATTACTAACTTTTTCATTCCTGAATTGAACAATCATCATGTCCAGGAGCTGTGGTTCCAACAAGACGGCGCAACATGTCACACAGCTCGTGCCACAATCGATTTATTGAAAGACACGTTTGGTGACCGCCTAATTTCACGTTTTGGTCCTGTGAATTGGCCTCCAAGATCTTGTGATTTAACACCGCTAGACTATTTTCTGTGGGGCTATGTAAAGTCATTGGTTTATGCGGATAAGCCACAAACGCTTGACCATTTGGAAGACAACATTCGCCGTGTTATTGCCGATATACGGCCACAAATGTTGGAAAAAGGCATCGAAAATTGGACGTCCAGATTGGACTACATCCGAGCCAGCCGTGGCAGTCCTATGCCAGAAATCATATTTAAAATGTAATACCACGAGATTATCTTTCGAATAAAAAAAAATCATGTCAATCGAATAATACATCGTTGTTTTATTGCAATTTAAAGTTCTATACCTCTAAAAAAAACACCCTTTACATACGTACATATTGACTATCACTAAAGTAATCCTTTCCTGTTGGGATGAGTATTAAGAAACTATAACTTTATAAGTGTACTGTTTGTGAGGTAGGGAGGAGGTCTAGCTCTGTTTTATACAGTTTCCATTTAAAGTATTGTCCTATTGACTCAAACTATTTTTTTCTAGATGTTGAAATTGTTTTTGAAGCCACAGCTACTTCAGGTAAAATTGCTCTAGCTGAGAAATTACAATTGCCTAAGAATTTCTATTTATATGAAAACAAAAAACCTTGTCCAGGATGTATTGGTTGTACAGATACTATTCCTCCTCGAAAAGGTAACATTTATTTGTTGCAGTTGTAATTTTCATAATTAAGTATCATAAAAATTTAAATGTGAGAAAGTGATTTTCATTGATTGCTGTAATTCTAAATAGAAATGTAGATATGTTTCTTTGTAATGAAATGAATATTTAAGATCTGTTTTTCTTTGCAGAAAAGTAATTAAATGTGAAATTATTTTTCTTTTTTTAAAAATAAAACTTGCATATTTTAAAAAGGTATAAGGATACCTTTTTATTTTTAAGGTATAAGGTAATTTACCTTTATATTAAAAGGTATAAGGTTAGCTTTTGTATTTTTTTAAAATATAAAAGCTTTTTTTATAAAAATTATTTTTTAGAAAAAGAAAAACATTTTCACATTTAACCATAAGGTTGCTAAGAGTGAATATTAGTATGTAACTGTTTATTTTAGTTTGCTGAGATGTAAAATAAATAAAAATCATAGCGAAAATACATAACAATATAATTTTTTTTTATCAATCTGCAGTTCTATCAGTCATTTATTTTAATTTGTTCAATTATACTTTATTGCTGTACAAAATTATACTTAATGAATAACATAAAACATGAGAAATATGAAATAAGACACAGTAGTATACTAATACATAATACCATAAATTTGAAATAAGAATACTGCCTTCACATATATATATGATCAAGTATTACTGTCTTCTACAGAACCTATCTTATATTTGATCAAAAAGTCTCATATTAAAAAATATATGGTGGTCTAATGGTTAATTATTATTTCTTTTCTCAGAATTTTTTAAATTATTGTTATTTTTGTGTAATCAAATTTATATATTGATTCAATTTAGGTAATTCTGCTGATGAACCGAAAGAACTAGCACCTTCTGCAACTGAACCTGAGAAAACAGACAGCAATGTATTCGGTAGTTCAAAGATCAGTACCTTTTCCTTTGCTGCATTAGCTAACAAAGCAGACTCTGATAGCATAACAAAGACTTCTTCTCCATCTAGCAATATCTTTGCTGGTGCTGGTGCTCCAGTATTTGGAACTATGAACAATTCTACTGATGAAGGAAATGGTTAGTTTTTCACTACAATGAAAATATTGTCTTAAGAATCTGATTTGTATGAAAATGGAATCTTATTTTGCCTATTCATATTTTAAAAAAGTAAAATATATTTCAAGTTAAATAAAAAAATTATTTATGTAAATACAGTTGGACCCCAATTTAATGAACCCCTATGTAACAAATTTTATGATTTAAGGAATTTTTCTTTTCCTCAATTGAAATTGAGGCAAAACCCCTATGGAACAATTATTTCAACAACTAAAAATTTTTTTAAAAATAAATTAGGGAAATAAAGGACTTTTTAAAGGATATCCTTTTTGCCTGGAACAGAAAGACTTTTTTTGAAAATAGCAAATTCCGACTGAGAAGAGTCTAGTTCAAGCCCATTATTAGACTTTACAGGTGTAGATGAGTCATGAGTGTAACCTACTGTGTGAATTTTGAATAGGACAGGAAATTCCTTTTTCATCTTACGCTACAATGCAAGGAATATTTTAAGAGTTTTTACCTTTTCCTCTGTCGTGAGAGAAGTAAGGTTTATTATATGTATGGTTTGTAGAAAATTTATAGCATTTCAGATTGTCAGAACCAAATGTACAGCAATTTTTATACAGAAATCAAGCTTAATCAAGTATGTCCTTTGTAGTAATCCAGCCTTGTTTAGAAAGAAATGACTTGTCCATTGAATTAAAGTTTAGATTTCTATGAATTAAAAAAAAAGTGTCTATAAAAAAACCATGCAATTTAGTTAAAGAAACTTTTTAAGCAATTTTTTACTAACTCTGAAGTTATTTTTCTACAAATTATTTTAATCCCTTTATTTTAATTTCAGTTCAATGTATATGCAAAAATAAATTAGATAATTTAAATACATGTAAGTAAGCACATAAAGTCTGATAAAGAAATTCTTTGCATACATGTATCTTTTGATTATTAATTTAAGCATAAAATGCAAACATTACTGATTGTTTGCATTTTATAGTTGTTAGAAAAACTTAAATTTTTTAATTATCAAGTTGATATAAGGCAATACTTTTTTGCACAACTTAAATAGTTAACTTTTTAAAAGAAAATTACTGTTGCTACCCCTGTTATTCTTTCTGTGTTATATCCATGCATGAGTAGATTTTAAAAAAATATATTATAACTATCATTTGATGTTTTGTAGTTAGTGTTGTATTTTTGTCCCTTTGTAGATGAAGTTGTTCAGAGTACGGATATTTACTTTGAGCCTGTAATTCCTTTACCTGACCTTGTAGAAGTTAAAACGGGTGAAGAAGATGAAATTCCTATTTTTGTTCATCGTGCCAAACTTTTTCGTTATGATGCAAAAACAAAACAATGGAAAGAAAGAGGTGTTGGTGACATTAAAATTTTAAGTCATAAAGAGATGGGTAAGTTTTAAAATTTAGAACTATTAAAATTAAATCGATGACTATTAAAAAATTATTAGTTTGCCATAATTGCAGTTGTAGCATCATCCTCAAGCTCATGTCTTACCTATTTTTTGATGAATTGTGGGGATTTACTTAAAATATTGTTGTTGAGGTAATTGCTATTTGTTTGCAAACGATTTACAGATAGCAAGTTTCATTCTTGTTTGAAAGCCATTTATTTTCATAAATGTAGTTCTAGCTGGATTTTAAAAGATACTGAAAATAGGTTAAAAAGGTTTGAAATTCTTATAAATACATAGATGTATATATAGGAGTGTATGCTATGTATACAGATAGTTTTTTAGTGGTGTCAAGGGGGTTTTATGATGTCCACGGTTATTCATTAAATGCAAAAGAGTAGATTACTATAAAATTGTTTAGTTATTTTCATTAAAATATTTGCATGATATATTACAAATAAAACAGATTACTGTTAAACATTTTAGGATCATTTACATTACTAAGAGATCACAATCAGAACTGTTGCTCTGTTCATTGAACTCACTGACAGAGCCTTTGTCTTTATCGCCATCTATTGGAGAGAATATAACCCATTGACTGGAATATTTTTATATTCCTTGTAATTAAAAACTATACACTTAGACATAGATTATTTTATAATTTGTCATTATATGACTGAAAACCATACACAAGTTAAAATACCTTGAATGAACTGTTAGAAAGCATGTATCTTAATTTTCTTTTAATGTTAAAGGAAATTAAAATAATTCTAATTGGATTGCTCAATTTTATTATAAACAATTAAATTGTGACTAAATTTTATAAATCTATATTTCTTGTGAATAAACTTAAAAATTTTGTTGTGGTGAATTGAATTATCCTCTTCAATATATCTTAATTTTAAATATGTAATGTTTCTATTTTATAAAATGTATTTTCATGAGTTTTGATAAGTCTTAAATTCTGTCCAATAAAGGTAAAATTTGTTTATCTCAAGTAATGAATTTGATGTTGTTAACTAACCTATGTTGCTTCAATAAAATCTCTTATTTATTTCCTCCTTTGTTTCTGTAGTAAGATTTCGTATTATTTTGCGACGTGATCAAGTCCACAATGTTGCATGTAATCATTGTATTACTGAAGACATGACTCTTTCTCCAATGGTTACCAGTGAAAATGCTTTGTGTTGGAATGCCTTAGATTTTTCTGATGGTACTACTGGTGAAGCATCACAGTTTGCTGTTAGATTTAAAGTAAGTTTATATGTATTTAATAATAAAATGCTTTGTTTAATATAATTTGCTTTTAATATATATATCTAAGTGTGATACATAAATGAAATTTGATTTTTGAAGTTAGTTTTTAAAAATATTTTTAATGTATTACGCAAAGTATTTTTTATTTATGCAAGAATTATTTCAGAACTGTTGAAAAAGTATTTTGTAAAATTTATTTGAATCTTTCCTCCCCTTTTTGATAATGCTAATTTCAATAGAGCAGCTGTCAGAATATCTTCGCATTTATTTGAAATTTATAACCTTCTTAGTTGCATTGGAATTGCTGTGAATAATAAGTGCTATCTTTCAAAATTTGTTTCTGTATAAATTTTATATATTTGTTCTTTTATTCCATAGCTTGAGAAAACTGTTGAGGAATTTAAGCAAATATTTGATGAATGTAAAGAAAAATTAGCAAATTTGAAAAAGGAGAAAATTTCAACAGGTATTTTTTTAAAAAAGTATTTTGAGAATTTAAAATTTTTGTTGTGATAATTAGTTTTTATTAGAATGGTATAATTCTTTTAAGAAGGAACGAACACCCTTAAAAATTTAAAGGGTCTAAAATTGTATTTCATTGTAGAATTTACTCTAAATGATTATTTGAAGACATTTGAGATTGATGAAGCTTGCTTTTAAAATGTCTGCTTTAAAAAACTGTTTAGTACCCATGGTATATAGTCATGGTTTTAGATTTGTGGCCTGTGTTGTCCAGTTGTGTTTAAGTCTTGGTGTCACTGAATGTACATTAAATCTTTGGAGGCTCAAAATCCTCATATTGTCATGGTGTAGAAGTTTAAAGAAAGGGGTTTCATCCTCATTGCTTATTTAACTGAGCTTCAAAATTATGAAGTTCGTCACCAATAGTCCTCATGTTACTTTAGAGTGCAGTGTTATTAAAAAAATCTAATCTATTGTTGAAGATTTAAAAATATTTTTTGATATCATTTTTGTTTTGTTTTGATATATTTTTTGTTTTTTAACTAAATTTGTACATATCGGGAATAGATTGTACATTTTTTAGATTAGCAATAAAGTTCTGTATTAATAAAGATTTTTATTCAAACTCAGTGGCGCAACAGCCCATGAGGGTCAGGGCCTATTGTGCCCATCCCAGTTTACGAGACCATTGGGCACTGAGGTGCATGAGCAGATATCCCGATGAGGCGGTCTGTCTGAAGCGAGACCCCAGTGTTTTAAGTCCCCAAGAAAGCTTGGTACTCATTTATTGACCCACTGCAGTAAGGATGAAAGGCTGAGTCGACCCTGCCCTGCCCGGGAATAGAACCCGGACCTGTGGTGGGGAAGAGCTATACGCTACCACTCAACCACTGGGCTTGATTTTTATTATTAGTTTTATGTATTTTGATCAAGTTTTAATGCTTTTTACAATAATTGATACTTTCAATATATTTTTGAATCCTTTAGTTATATAGGTTTAGTTGTGTGCAAAAAATTACTTTACATGTTACAAGCAGTGTTTGGTGTGGAAAATATTTATTTTACAAATGCTACTTATACAAATACCATCTCTCCAATATTTTTCGATAACACCAGCCGTTTGGTGCAGGGCACATACCCAAATAAGCAACTGTCATAGGCTAACTGGAGTTGCAGAAAGCACAGTCAAGTGAGTTGGCAATACCAATTCAGTAGTGATGGGACCTCATGCAAGTCATGCCCTGTCAACAGTCTAAAACAAGCTTGTGCAGCTTCTCTAGGAGCTTCAGAAACCTGACTTGGAAAATATAGCAATGATGCTGGATATAAAATTGCCAAGAACTGCTGAAATTATTAAAATACAAATAAAGGGTACCCATTGCATTTCTTTAATTAAATAAAACAGCATTAACACAAATTATGACAAAGGTTCATGTCCACTTCATTCCCTATTCTTAACTGGGTATTAACCAAATAGATAATGCAATCAACTACTGCAAAAGGGAAAATGAGAACTGTAATAGCATTGTCTGCCTCTAATATTTAGTGTGTCTGTTGCCAGCTTTCATACTGCATAACTATTAGGAATTGACAAAACTAATTTTGGGATATTTTATAGTATTAAACTTAGATAAGTATACTTACCTTAGCTGCATTGGTGATCAATCCACCTGGATTCATAGAATTTCTATTAGATTTATATTTAGACAATCACCTGGTTATTATCTGGTCAAGTAGTTTTTTGCATATCTGGTCAGCATATGTTCACAAAAATTATGATGACATCCGATTCTTTGTAAATATAATTTTTATTCTTATATTATAGATGTGCTGATTTTATTTTTCTATAAAATACTAGAAAAAATTGTTTATTAAGAATGAAAACTTTAGTATGAATTAAGTTGTGTATAACCTTGCTTTTTATGGCAGTTGCTGCTGGAGATGCTTTACATTCAGGCAGTATAACTGAAACACCTCCCTCAGCTGAAAACGCCAGGGACAATGCTGTTGCTGATCCTGAGGGTGAGAATAGAACAGAGGAATATGACTATGATAAAAGCAGTGATGAGGATGAGGATGCTGATATTTTATTTGAAAAGCGAGCATCCTTGGAAATATTCGATGAAACTTCTAAAAAATTCAAGGTGCTTCTTACTTGTCTATGCTATTTAGATTCTTATTTGGGGTTTCAGTTTGAACACAATATTCAGTTAATTTAAGAATAATCAAGTGCCCTAAATTTTGCTTTGTCTTACATTGCCTTTAGGAATAGCTAATTTTTAAAAATTTTTATTTAAGGTACTATACATTGCTAGGATTTAAATTCTGGCTTTAGATAACATTTTTAATTATCTAAATCATTCTTAACATTTTTCAGCTTGTTTAATTGATGTATTTGTTTGTTTAATAGGATGGAACATAATTTTCTCCCTTTTCATACCTCAAATCTTTAAGCTTTGCTTGTAAATGTTACACTTTTCTGCCTTTCATTATGCTTTTACACCTAAATAATTCATTTTTACATTATAAAGGAAATCGTTAAGAGGCGAATGATCTTATTGTTGGCTACTAGGCTAATTAAATAGAACTTTAAAAATAGCACTAATAATCAACACTTAAAAATAGAATTTTTAGTATTAATTTTTATACTATTTCATGTGATTATGTTATGAAAAAAATCCCAATTAATAGAGGAATCTTAAGAAAAATTGATTCTGTTTGATCTAACAGCTTACAACTTTTCCTTACATGCTTAAAGTAATAAATGAAAAGGAAGTGTTTGATGATAATTTGAAACACATTGGAGCCATTCAAGGAATTTTTTTTTTTTTGCTATCTCTATCTTTTTGAATTTAAATCCTGTGTGTGTAATATTTTTTTAATAAATATAGTCTAAAAGTGAGTGAATAATTTCACTATAGTTAAAATTGCATCTTTATGGCGCTATTTTCTAGCATGTTATGATGCATACCCATAAATTTATCTCATTCTTTGAGTTTTATAAATCAAGTTAATGCAAAAGTTTTCTCTGTGTAGTTTTATCGAAATATCTCTGAAATTTTCTTCACAATATTTTTAAAATATTAGCACATCATGTGTTATTTTATATAACATTTAAAATATTAATGTATTATTTAAAATGCTTGCAAAATCATTCATATTTTATTTTACACTTTGTCATTTTTTAAAGTGGACAAGTGTGCTCTTTATTCTAAGAGGTTATCAGAATTTGGAATAAAAACTGGTTTGTGTGATTTAAGGAAATTTTTTAACTGTTTATTCTTTAAAAATTTTGTGTGTGTGTGTGAAATTTTGAACAGTTGGATTATTAAGTTTGAACTTAGGGATAGGAGATATCTCTTTCTTGAAATTACTTTAGTTGGAAATTTTTTATAATTAATTTTATTGCTTAGATTTTAATTTAATAAATATGTCAGATAATTTATAAATTTTGAATTATTGGTTTTAATAAATTTAGTTTATTTTATATTTCTAGTTGAAAAACATGTACTTAAAAGAATCTAAGGAAGGAATTATTTCATTTGTGTTTTTAAATTTTTTAATTTAGTAAAAAAAATGAGTGTTTTTTGCCATGTTTTAGTAGTGAGAGGAAACATTATTTATTAATCTAATTAAGAATACTTTTCTTAGAAACTGATATTTTCTCTGTGTACGAAAATTTTTTGAATCCATAATCGATTATTAAAGATTTTATTCTTGGTTTGTTATCTGAATAATGTCGTAATTTTTTTATATTTTAGGTTGAAGGGATGGGCAGCATAAGGATTATATATGATGATTCTGTTTATGGATACCATATTACAATGGTGGATGATAACGATAAAGTGATGTGTGATCATATTATAGCAGTTCAGACATGCTTAAGAGAGGATGGCAAAAAGGCTATTTGGGCTGCAATTGACCTTAGTGTTGAACCTGTTGTGCGGAGGCAATTCCGTGTTACTTTTAGTTCACATGAAGCCGTTAAAGAATTTAGGAGCTGTTTTGAAGAAGTAAGTATGCTTCTTTTTGTTACGACTTTATGCTTATTTTTATTAAAGAATAGTTAATTTGATATGTTCATTATTATCATCTACTTTTTGTATAGGTGTAATAAAATAATGCTCGTAACTTTTTAATTAGTTACATTTTTTTTTGAATTATTTTTAAAAAATTTATCTTTTATATACAAATGGCCAAATATTTATTTTTTACTAGAAAAATAACTTTAATGAATTTTGGATGCATACTTTTAAAGTAACCTCTATTGTAGTTAATTCTGTGAACTGTTTTATTACTAAATTATGTATTTTACATGAATTTATATAAGCTGCTCTGCTTTTTATGTTTTAAAGGTATTATGCATGAGGTAGCAATTTTAGGTACAAAATTAATTTTGTTAACTCTTACATTACATGGTTTGTACATTTATTTACATATAGAATTATATTACTCATCCCTTGGAAATGTCATACATTTCATATGCCATTGTAGACTTTGGCGTTCTCCACACTGAGAATTGCGCATCAGTTCTACTTTGTTTTGAATATACAGTTATTTCCCCTTTTAGCTATACTGGAAATCCATATCCCCAAGGAAAATGTGCATTAAATTCCATTGGATTTGTATGTCGGATTAATATAATTTTGTGTTGTGTAAGAAATTATTTTTTAGTTCTTAGAAATGTTTGCTATATATGTATAGTTTATGTTAATTATATTTTTCTTGTGATTTTTTTAAATAAATTAACATCTTTGTGTGTTTTAATAATATTTTTAACTGCTTGTTTTCTGTTTTATGCATTTTAAATGTATCGATTTTATGTCCCTTATTTCTTTCCTTGTCAGATATTAATGTGTTTCTTTTTTTAAAAACAGGGAAAAGAAATCGCAATAAAATCGGAAATTGTAGAAAAGGCTGATTAATTTTTCTATAAATGGTATGCTATGAAGTAGATTTGGTTGATATTTATAAATTTTATATTCTATAAATTTTTAGATTATGTACATCATTTCAAAGTATTATCATTTTAAAAAAAGAAATATTCTAAATTTATTTGAATATATATATAGTAAACGTCCTACTGAATAAGCACAAAAACTAATTTTACCAGGCAACATGCCAACCCGTCTCATTAAGAATACACAATAAAGCTTAAAACAAGAACTATTCTCATTTTTAAGTGAATTCAGAAGAAAAAGTTCTCCTAGATGGCAGTATGGAAAAATTATGCTTCACATATGCAGTCTTCCAAATGCACTATGATGGAAGAAAAATTTTATGTAAAAAAGACTTTTTTTTCCTCTCTCGTGGATTACAGCCATAGACATGATTTATGAGGATGAAGTCAGCATGAGAATAGGTGAAACAAGAAAGCACAATGAGCTGATATATAATTTTATTCTCTCAGGGATACTTCAGGATCCCCTAATATATGTGAGTGTAAGTAAACAAAGGTGACATGTCCCTAGGATATTGTAGTGAGTTTTTCCAATTTCCCCCTCAAGCAATTTTCATCTTTGATTTTTTCTTCCCTTAATATCTAAATCACACAAACACACACGCATATATATAGGCATACATACATATATATCTGTTTGAAAGTTATTTCACACTCAAGAATTATTGTTTGAGTTTTGTAATTGGGTGGGGGCAATATTTTTTCTTATTTTTTCTATTAATATTTTGCCAACAGTGTGTTGAGGATATGCCTTTTATTCTTCATGGCATCATGCAAAGAAAAAAATGCTATTTTAAAGTATCTTGTTTTCTTTATCTGAGCTTCACATTTGACAGATGGTGGGAATTGTTCCAATTATATGTGTATTGTTAAAAAGAGTACGTTTTTCTAAAGTTCTCCAAAGAGACAGTAAACACTACTGGCTTTATTTACCGTTAACAGGACCAGACTATGAAACCTGAAGTTCAGAAACAGAGGTTAAGATTAAGAAAACCTCAGATTAAGATTTCATTTCACCACTATTTTATTAACTGCCTTTACTCACCTGCAAGTTTCTGTTTTTGATTGAATCTCATTGGTCAAAATGAGCCCTGTGGCCTCACTTACTTTTGAACTTGGTGCTACTACGAATGTACCATTTCTTACTTTCTTCTCTTTTCTGGATTCAAATTTTTTTAAATCTATAATTGTGAATAATAGATGATTTTCTAAATTTTATCAGTCATAAAGGCCAAAATATATTCAAGTACAGAACTGTTTGTAAACATACAAAAAATTATTTTCTATCTAAGAGCAGTTTAAATCTAATCCAGTTTTGATCCTGTTCAAAATTTCCATGTGTGAACTAAAGTTAAAGAAGGAACCTCCCACAGGAAATGAACTTACGTGAAACCCCAGTTTTTTCTTCCTTTGAGACTGCTGGTCCAGTTAATGGTGAATATGGGCACAAACACAGCAATTATAAGTTAACTGCCTGATCATCCTCATAATGGAAGGTAGATGAATACTCAACTCTCTTGTGTACCTACCTCTTTTATTTGCTTGGTTAAGAGGTTTTTCCAAAGTTGATTAAAATTACTTTTTATGTATGACTTTTTATGAACACTGAACTATTTTAAAATCTTCTTTTGCTATCCACAAAGCTTTTTAAAGAATATGTGGTAACCAAAGTTCATTAACAAGCTCTAATCTGGTTATAAAATTTTCATCTTTCTCTAATTCTTGCCATAATTCTAAAACTAATCTGCTATGCATCTTTAAAGTAGAAATCATTAAAAATTTAGAGAAAATATGATTATGAGTAGAATCAGTTTTTTTTTTTTTTTTTTTTTTTTGGAGTGTTGCCAAATATGGAACACTCACCTATCAGCACTCAAGATTTTCCATGTAGAAGGGCTAACACATAAATTGTGTCAATGCTACAGTGATTTGGTGTGGAAGTTTAGAGATTGGGTGCCAGATTTTTTCTTTGTTACTTGATTACAGTTTAAAGCAGTGATACTCAACCTGCAGACCACCAAGCCTTTTTAGGTGGCCCAGTTATGACCTATTGCTCTGAGGAATTCAGTTATTTAAGAACAATGTATTAAAAATTTGGAGGGAAATTCTTTGACAAATCAAATATATCAATTTTGCTGTTTCTAATAGTTATTGACAACAAACAATAGTAGAGTAGCGACAATTTTAGGAGTGGAATTAATTTTTAACAACCTTTTTCCCTTGCAAGTGAAAAATATTCAAAGGATTTTGAGGTTGTTTTGTCATGAAAAAAAAACACGAATCAGTACTTGTTTGATTTGTCACAAAAGTGCTGTATTTAAAAATACCAGTAAACAAGAATCATTCAATGACACCTTTCCTCCAAGATCTCTTTCAAGAGATGTAAATAGGCTTTATTGAATATCAGTGGTAATGTCACAGCAGTAATAAAGACATCCTATGAAGCTTGTGGTATTATTGGTAATCATATGAAATTGTTTATACTGATGCAAAAATTGTGAAGGAGCATTTCTTTAAATTCTTTTAATTTAGTATTAGTGACAAAAATAAAAAAATATATAAAAAATAATAATTTAAAAAAGGCAACACAGGAGTCATAATATTTTTATCAATTTTCCACATTTTAAATTTCCAATGTCATCTTGGTCTTAAATCATCCCCCCTCCCCTTTCCCATTTAACCTCATGTTGCAGCCCATATGAAATAGCTAATATATGTATGCGGGGCCCGCTTGAAAGGGCTGACATGTGCGTGGACCAGCAGGAAAAAGGTTGAGTACCCGTGGTTTAAAGCAATGAGTCAATTACCTCTCATCTTTGTTCTTCTGAAGTGCAGTAAATAAAAAAAATATTTTATATGCATTGATACTTAGAAGGAGATATTAAGAAAATTATTTTGATGTTCTTTGCTTTTATCTTTGGTAAATTTACAAGGATTTTACCACCTTTTTCCAATAATTCTTTTAACACTTTGCAATGTCCTCCTTTCCCTCATCCTTTACATAATTTACTATATTAGCACATGTAATTTTAATGAATTTTACCTTTTAACTCACTTTTATGACCCATTTTTATCACAGGTAGAGTCCGTTATCTTTAACTTTTCTGTTGTCTAAAAACAAATTTCGAAAAAAAGCAATATTTTATATTAAGCAAAAAATATGAAAATTCAGACAGCTTTAATTTTAATCAGTTTAACTTTATTTTTGTTTTTACCTTCCTCTAAAATTGTCTTAGTTTTTTTGTTACGTGATAGCTCCATTTCATATTTATCTAGGAAATGTTAATTATCAATTGATACTGGCAATTTTCGTTATTTATCCATTGTAAGTTATTAAATTTGACCTGTGTAATCTATACTTATTTGATAATGCTTTAATATGTTTATATATTTAATTTTCATTTTCTTTGTTTTTCCAGATGTGATCATCTTTGATGTATGTGATAAGTTCATGTTATTTATAATCTGTAACATTTGCAAGGAACCTTTTTTTTAGATTCTGTAAAGAAATATTATTTTTATTCAATTTATAAATTTAAATCTTCAGCATTTGTTTGATGTGCAAATTTTGATCTCATTACATAAAATTTTAAAGTGTTTCAAATATATGTGTGTGTAATGTAATTTCATTTCTCCATATATTCATTAATAAAATACAGTAATTGTTGTATTGAATTCATTTACTTCTGCTTTTTAATCTTGTGTACTTAAAATATATATCCAGTTGACTTAGGAAAAGGCTTTGTTCTCATTTAAATTGTTGCCCAACATTTAAAATAACTTATTATAGAATTAAACAACTATTAACTCTTGTGCTGTTGTTTTTTTTTCTAAGTTTTCTGTTAAGGATATTTTTATTAAATTATATAACATGCAGTAAAACCTCTTAAAACAATTGTACTTTATTTAAGGAAATAATTATCAAATAATCAAGAATTTGTTATAGCAGACAACTTAAAAGTTTTATTTTCTTAAAACAGCATTAAAAAGGATTAACAAAGAAAAGGAAATTTTCCTGTAAGAATATATGTAAAAAATCTTGGTGAAAAAAGATATAAAACAATTATATTTAACCAAGAAAATTAATTTTTTTAAATTAAAATTTTTTAAAAACAGTTCTGAAGGCTTCATTTTTGTTATTTATATTCTAGGAGTAATAAAAAGATTTTTTTAAAATTCATTGAACTAATCAAGTGCAGTTTTTTTATGTGTTTGTCTATATAGCATTGTAATTTGGCTCTTTTCTGGGAAAAAAATATTTTATCATTAAAAAATTGATGTTTCTAAATTAAATATTTTTTTTAATGTAAAAAATAAAATATATTTGTCTTGGAAAGAAATTTGTGTTAAAAAAAAATAATGGAGAAAATTGAATGGTAGTTAAACAGATTTTATTGTTTCTTTTAGTAATGATTTTGCTAAATACAAACCATAAATGAAATATTAGTATTTTAGCCCATATTTGAAGTCAACTACTAGACTACATAAATAAGTTAACCATGTGTGTGTGTGGATCCTTAGATGCATGGTTTTCTGTACAGTGAAAATTTTCCTTTTATACAATAGTACCAAAACTTTTTTCTGAATTATCTGTTGAATCCATTGGAGTTGTTTCTTCCTGTCTTAGATTTGTAGATTTCTGAAGAGGAACTGTTAAAATAGATAAAGATTTTTTTTTCTGAATATTTGTCATATTTTAAATGGTTAGAAGTATATAATTCTTACCGTGATCTGGTTGTTGAAACATTTCTTCAAAGTGAGATATTATAATCAACACTGAGTAGATCTGGAAAAAAAAGTATTGTATTGATTTTTCAGTTCTACAAGATGATAGATGAATAAAAAAGAAATTGAAATCAATTTATGTAGCATCTTTTGAAATATGTTCATAGAAATGCATCAACTCTGTAACAAAATTTTCAATAGGTATTTGAAAGAAACATAATTTTTAAATTTGTTCAGATTTTCGTACTTATGCCTGAAAACCTTCAATAAAATAAAGTAATTTATAATTTATTCAGACATATAAAGAAATAATTTTTTAATGGATATTATACATAATTTTTGTCTATATTTTGTGACAATCGTATAAAATTGAGAAATAAGGTTTTAAAGGAACCATGAAATCAAAAAATTAATTTTACAGCTTAAAAAAAACAAAATTGAATTAAACATTTTAAAGTGTAATTGATAAATGAATTGAATATTTTTAATGGTCTGAAGCCAGTTTAATAGCAAATGTAAGTTAATTTAAATGTAAAAAATAAACTAAGATATTAAACATTTTATTAATGGCATAAATTTCTTTATGATTAAATCCAAAATGAATTTTATGTGCTTGCTAACAACAAACTGTTGTAATATTTGATTTTGAGAAGTTTGTTTTCATTAAAATAATTGAACATAATTTAGTACTTCTCATATACTTTGATTATTATCAGTAATCTAAGAAACAATGATGTTAAAATGCATTAATACCTTTTAATTTTTTTCCTTCTTGCTATCCATTATCAATCTCACATTGACCTTTATTGCAATTTAAAAATTGCAATGAAGTTTTTCATTGCAATCGGACAAAATTAGTTTTGTTAAAAACCCATACAGAACCTAAATGAATCTTATCAATTAATTTCGAAAAATAAGTTTCATAATTACATATTTTAATTGTTCCTACATGTTACTCAGTAATAAACTTTTTTTTTATGTATACGGCAAAATTTATTTTAATCGAAACTTTTGTGTTTTTGAAATATGAGTTTAAAAAAAGCTATATATTATATATATATATAGATTGCTTTGTCTAACTTTCCAAACATTTAAAAGAAGGTTATCTTTCAAAACAAATTCAAATGAGACAAATTTTGTTGAATGAATGAGAAATCTAAATTTTTAAAATAAATTTCCAGCTGATTTTTTAGAATCACAATTAGAATTTATGGTGTTTAAGTAACCATGTTCACATTGGTTTAATAGTAAATGTGATAATTTCACTGTGGTACTTCTAATGGTTCAAATAATTTTGATTGATATTCATGGAGTGCCTGATCAGGATGTGACCAAGATAATCAATTAAAATCGCGTTCAGAAGGCAGCAATATAAAATAGAGGATGATTTATAACATAAATATATTATTCTAAGAGGAGATAAAAAGAAGTATTTCATTTGGGTTTAAAATTTTTTTATTGAAAATTCAAATTTGATTTTTGTTTTGAAAAACTTATTAAAAATTTTCTTTATTTATGCTCTTTTATTACTTTTAAAGGATCTGTAGTAAATTTAATATGGGAGATTGTAAAAGTTTCCAAGAATGTCAAAATGTTTGACTACTTATTTGAATGTAATACTTAAAACACTATATCTTTAAATTCTTTTATCCATAATTTAATTACATTTTGATAAGTTTTTTTAACTTTTTTTTTGTTTCTGCTTTTTGAAATAATGTAGTTTAAACTATAATAAAAAAACAATCCTTATCTTCTCATAAAACATTTTACTAGTGTGATAATAAAAATAAAGAATATACTGTGTCCAAACATTAAATGTATATTTAAAAAAATATACTCTTTATATATTCTTTAAAAGAATTCTCGTGTGTTATGTATAATTGTTCACTTTAAATATTTTTTTAAAAACAGGCCATGATTGTGTGGCACATCTTAATAAAATAGGCACCCTTCCATCTAGTATATGACAAATTTGTAATTTGGGCATCATGAATGCAGAGCATCTTATATGCTTAGAACTAGATAAAGACTCAAAAACGTGGTGAGATAAGCAAACTACTAGAATGCCATAACTTTCATAAACTCTTAGTAAAGATTGCTTCTCTAACTTTTTCTTTTGTTCCCATGTTGATTTGTTCTGTTTCTTTAAATGTGTTCTTTTTTATTGCTTATCATTGTTGTGTGTTACTTGAACTGTTTAATATGTTTGTGTTGCTTCTTCCAATAAAGCCATGTGTAACAACATTTCTTTAATTAACTGAATTTTTTATACATTAAGGAATTATTTTCACATTTAAATATTGTTTTAGCTGTAATTTTTCTTCAATATTTTATGAATTGTTTTTCTATTTTATTTTTAATCTAATAAATTTTTTTATCGGTAATATTATAGTTCAAAATAACTAATTGCTCATATTTTTTTCATGCGCAGCTTAAGAAATGGACCAATAAATAATGAATAACTCTACAAGATGGCATGAAATGATTAGTGAATTTTTCTTCAATTAAATAAAGAATTTGATGTAAAATTTTAAATTTATCGTTACAGAGATAAGATACATAAATATTTGGATATACGTATCTAAATTATTTTTATAATTGAAAAATGTAAATTGATTGATATGAATATTTTGGAAAGTATTACACAGAGAAGATTTGAAACTCATTTTTGAATATGTGTTATAAACGTGGAATTCTTTTTAGCAAAATTGTTACCAAATTTGTAAGCTTGGATAAGATTGAATTATTAAAAATATTTTTATCTTCCCCTTTTTTTTCACGACTTTTTTATGCCGCGAGCAATATAATTTTCTTACCAGTAGTAATATGAGGATGGAACTTATGATCACTCCAGATGTCAGAAGGGCTTCTAAATCACTGGATTTTTCCTGTAACAGAAAATTATTTTCTAAAAATTAAAGTTTTTTGGATAGCATGATTGGTTATCCAAAATGAAGTTTTATGTAGGAAAAAAGATATCTCCCATATTAAAATTCGAAAATACAAGAATAAATGATTGAATAACGGTCTCTGTTCGACTAACGTAACATGTATTTGTGTAGTCACCTTAACTGTAAAACTACTGCGACACGCCTTGGATTAAAATGTCTTTTAATGAGTTTCTGGAGTTCGTCAGTCTATAACGTTTCCACCTCCTTCTAATACGTTTTCAAAGCTCATCTGACCAGGGGTGGCATTTTGATCAAATTTGGCAAATATTTTTTTATGTTACGAACAATTTGATATACTTTCTAAAATATTATATTGGGTCTGAATTTAGTATTTCATTTAACGTATCTTATTTCCTTATTTTGTACTCTGTACGTTTAATGTCAGTTTTCTTTTACATTGAAACATGAAGGTCTCGAGGCGGGAATATATGTTAAATCGCAAAATTTGATATGTTTATGCATCTTTCACTAGTAACTTTCTCCCCATCCAGGAGGGGATCACAACGGACATTCCTTTCACCTATATGAGGTTCTGTTCCACCTTTCAAAAAGGGACAAGGGTAATAAGAGTTTTTAGTTGATAGAGCTACAGGAGATGTTTTATTTGTTTTGAGTGTAGTTACTATAAGTTAAAATAAAAACGCTTGTGATCCCCACCATCAGTAGACTCTTTTTCGAAGAAATTAGCCTGCTCAATTGGGCTATTTTTACTCTTACATTTTACTGGTTTGAAATCATAACAGGGACGTAGCTATTGCCGTATCAATGATACAGGGCTTCAAAATATATAAGCAAAATATCGTAAAGTGTAAAGCCCCACTCAGAACTAGCTACGCCATTGAATCATAATGGGTGATTATATGTCCTTAATTTCGGAATATTTTGTATTTTTAAGACAATGTATATACACTGCTGTTTGTAAAAATTGCTACACCATGAAAGAATCCTCAGAATTAAATGAACTTTGCAGCAAATATCAATTATAGGATGTTACGTTAAATAGTAAAGTTTAGGAGCTACCGCGCGTGCGTGGCGTGTGCAGCGCCATCTGAACTGATGCTGAAAACGTATAGAGGTCTGTAGAGGGATAATGATTATTTGTCAGTGGCGAACTTTTAGTGAGACCTAAGTATGCCGCCACGACGAAATAAGGAGAAATTCCAACAACATACGAAATTTCAACGGGGTAAGATTATCGACCTTCAAGAAGGAGGATTTTCCTATCGCGCAATAGGAGCTTGTGTGCAGCTGAACAGTTCCACAGTGATGCGCGTTTGGAAGCAGTGGACCGACGAACACCGAACAACTCAAAAAAGTGGCAGTGGACGACGGAAGGTGACGTCAGCGCGCGACGATCGACACCTGCTCTGCATGGCGATGAATGACCGTACAGCTTCCTCCAGGCAGTTGGCAGTACATTGGTTTACTGCTACAGATGTACTAATACCGGCTTCGTCAATTCGTCGACGTCTGCTGCACCGTGAATTGCCTGCAAGGGTGCTTTTATACAGAATCCTCCTTACGGCTCCACCATCGAAGGCTGCACCTGTAATGGGCTCATGAGCACAGAGCCTGGCAAGCTGATTGGCACCAAGTTGTCTTTTCAGATGAATCACGCTTCAATTTGTGGGACCATAATGGCCACATTCATGTTACACGCTATACCGGTAAACGCTGCCTTCCAGAGTGCGTAAGCGAACGACATAGTGGCCTAACACCCGGAGTTATGGTTTGAGATGCAATTTCATATCATGGATGATCCAATTTGCTACGAATTGAGGGTAATCTCAATAGCAACTGGTACGTCCGTGAAGTGCTACAGCCCGAAGTCGTTCCCTTCCTTTAAGGCCTCCCTGGAGCTATCTTTCAGCAGGATAATGCACGTCCACATGTTGCAAAGACTTTTCGAGACTTCTGTTCAGCGCAATATATGCAACTTCTTCCTTGGCCTGCTTATTCGCCGGATATATCGCCTATCGAGCACGTGTGGGATTTGGTTGGTCGGCGTCTCACTCGTGATCCGCGTTCTGCAGCTTCAAAAGACGAACTTAAGCAGCGCATACAAACAATATGGAATTCTCTTCCACAAGCAGACATTCAAAATCTGTTTGATTCCATGCCACGTCGTACAGCAGCACTTATTGCAGCGCGTGGGGTCTACACCAAATACTGATTTCGAACACTTAATATTGTTTTGTTTTTTTTGCTTTAAAATTTCCTCATTTATTTGTACTAGTACAAGTCGTTCGTGCATTACATTTTATTTAATCCTGATGATTCCTTCATGGTGTTGTGTGTGTGTGTGCATTTTTTTACAAACAGCAGTTTATATTATATAATTTTTTGTTTTGGAGAGAGGGGAACGGCATTTTCTATTTTTGTCCGGGGTGGCAAAACTGCAAGAGACGGCCCTGATCTGACATACCAACGGCTTGTCTGTTGAGAACCAGTCAGGTCGTTTACGGGATGGATCCGAACTCAAGGGTCAAGTCGGTGGAAAATGAAAAAAAATCGAATATTGTGAGCTAATAAGTCTCAATTGTCCGGCTGAAACGAGATCGCAAACTAACCTTGAAAATAAAAGACAACGGCTCTGGAGTTAAGAAATTACAGTTGGTGTGAAATTCAATGATCCTTCAATTCGCAACACTCAGCGGAAGATAAGTATAACTGTACATAACGCAACCTCTCGCCGCGATGTCAGCAGTCTCAATACGACAGTTGTTACGTCGTCAGATTCGTTTGAAAATATAGGGTGTCCGAAAGTATATTGGCTCTTAAACAAGTAATATAAAAAAAATTAAACCAATTCCTACTTGATCAACAAAGAAAAATTTTATTTTAGCTACTTTTTATTAAATAGTTACAATTAATATAAATATGTATATACATATGATAGAATCACAACATTAAGTGGTAATTCATTTTTATTAATAATCATTAAAGTATCGTATTGTCATCCAAAACAATCGTATACATAAAATTTCAATTCAACTGAATGCTTTAAAGCGCGGTAGGAAAAAAAAAAATCTTTTTAAGTTTGGACCCAAATCGCTAAAAATGAAACCAACCTAGCTGTATCTGTAATTCTTATAATAATTAGTTTCAGTCAATTAATTTTAATTCATAAAATTAAATTATCGTATTTTTACCCAAAACAATAGTGTATAGAAAATTTCAGGTCGTCAAAAGTGATGCCGACGTGGCTGTATTTGTAATTCTTTGAATAATTAGTTTTAATCAATTAACTTTTATTAATTATAATTAAATTACTGTATTGTCATATCGGAAATAATCATGTATATAAAATTTCAGCTCAATTGAGCGCTTTAAAATGTATTTTATTAACGATTTGAAAATCCCACCAAGATAAATAAATATATAGAGATCGTGAGCTAATTGTAGGAATTAAATATGTACACACACACAATGAGGGACATGCAACTATGGTTTGTTTCTAAAAAAATATACATATACACATACAAAAAAGTTTTGAAACATTAATGTTGTAATATACGATTTGTGTGCACCATTAGTTCGGCTGCAGTAGCCGAATTGTCACGGACGCATTGCCGAGTCCTGGTGTCACTCAAGACCCATTGTTTAAAAAGGTTGATGCACGTTAAATCAGTCGTGGCTCTAAGTCCTCACGATGATTTTATGTGTTAGTTTGGATTGCTTAGGTTTCCTCTTCGTCACTTGACCATCGTTTAAAATGATGAGGTCCACTCGGTAATGCGACGAAGCAGAAGCAATCCTTCCTGTTTTCTGATCCATTCTCCCTCCACCCACAGATTCCATATTTGCATCACTGTGGCTTAATTTCGCTCAACAAAGGCATCGATGTCTTAAAAAGATAATCCACAATCCTTGTAAAGCCACGAATTTTTCTCTGTTCAATTCGTAATGTGTTCGCATGATTTCCGTGATCTTTGACGAGGCACATTGAAACCTACCCCCCATCTAAAAAACAACAAAAACTAGCATTTGAAAACAGTTTTCTTTTCATCTTTTTTGACACTTTTAGTTTGTATTGTTAGTGCACATGATTTGTATGTACACTGTAATGCTGATAATTTGCATGTCTAATCGAGGTCTACGCATGGTGCGAATTTCTCGTCTACTAGATCCTACCTCCTTGTTGCTGTTTTTTGTATAAATTATTAAGGTATTCAGAAGCATTTTGTTGAAAAAGTGCAGATTTATTCTTAATTTTTTTAATGTGTATGTACTAAAGGTGTCATGTTGAGAGAGAGATTAAAAATGCTTCTGAATTCTTTTAAAATTCAAAAAAAATTTTTTTTTTAAGAGGGAGAGGGCAGGGCCGGCGCTAGCAATTTCGCGGCCCCAGGCAAAGAGGTAAAATGCCGCCCATTTAAAACAAAAATTAAAAGAGATATCCTAAGCCCTTCTCACGCTTAATGTTAAAATAAAACGTTAACAAAAAAAAAAAAATTGCTATCAATACTGTTGAAGTTTTGATTAGCAAAAAATACTAATTTATGTTTTTGTCACTAGATTAAAATTAAGGTTGCACAGAAAAAAAAAGAAAGAGCAATTTCTAGTGTTTAATTATAAAATACAGATATTAAAAAGATACTAAAACAAATTAAAGAACCACTAAATATTAAAACCTAATTACATATAAAAATACATTTAAACCTTAAACTTTAAAGTGTTTTTTCCCTCACTTTTAATTCTGAGAATTTTTTTATAATTTCTTTAACATTAATTTCTTTAGCCAGTTCATGTTCAATGGCCACAGTTGTCAAGCCGATCCTCGGTAGCTGGAGAGCGTAAAATTTTTTTAATTAATTTTAATTTTGAGAAACTATTTTCTCCACTTGCCACACTTATTAGGAGAATAAGCACACCGCATTTTTTTAAGCATTTTTCTAAAATGAATCAATATTGATGCGTTTATATCAGCGTTTCTCAAACTGTGGGGCGCACCCTCCCTAGGGGGCGTAATATCACTGTAAGGGAGGCGAGAGCTTATTGGAAGATTGAAACTAACATTTAAAATAAGTATTTACTGAAAAGAAGTAAAACAAAATTCATTCTGACATAAAAAAAAATTAAATGCGCATTTACACTGATATAATATACTTATAAACGTATCAGTACTTCACAAAGTTTATGATAGTTATATAAAAAAAATTTATCAATATTAAATTAAAAATAAGTTTAATAATTATTAGTGCGTCTCATGGGTTTCATTTACAAAATGTAATACTTATATTTTAATGGTTTGTATAATTTATAATTAATGTCGTATTGTAGCTTTAGTGTTTGTATTATGTTCATAATGCATAATTATTGTATAGGGAGGGGGGTCGAGGAAAATTGTGATTGAAAATTGGGCCGAGGTTACTGAAAGTTTGAGAAGCCCTGGTTTATATGAAAATGATTTTTAAAAACCTCATACTTTGATTTTTTAGACTTAGTGATTTAAAAAATAAAATGCCAAAAAAAATTTTTTACGAATTTTTAAAAAGTACTCAAGTTTTAAATATTTCATAACTACTTATCAAACTCAATTTTTTTATAACTTCTTCATTTATAAAAATAATTGCATGAAACTTTTTTTTCCCCCGTGTATCGAACATTTCGAAAAATGCTCCCAATTTTCATTCAACATTTGATATAGTTGTGAAATTTTATAATTTTAAAAATTTTTACTTTTTTCAACATACAACTATTTTTAAAAAAGTACATTTTCGTTTCCGGTACCTAAAAAGTTGCAAAGTGAGTGATTGAGTCCCACTGTTCACTTACTCGAGAGCTTTTGGCGACGCACCTCGACATTTTGAACCATTGTCAAGTGACGAAAATGAGACTTGAGCTGGCACCCATCTCTCTTAACTACCATACCACACCAACGCTAGGACGTTTAAACTGTCGACAGATTCAACAGCAGGTCTTCAGCGGTAGCCAAAATTTTAAAAGGGCAGTAATAATTAATTGTGGGAAATTACAACGTGAATTTTGTAATGACGTTAATATAGAAATCACACACACATACCAGGAACGGCTGATAGCGTAAGGGGAAGGGGAATTTTCATGACAATATGTTATGCATTTAAAAATGTTCGTGCAACGCCGGGGGGAATTAAATCTGTCTGACAAAGAAAAGAAGCGAAACAATTTCGAAACAGGGAATTTTAAGTTATACACTCGGTAAAAGCCCGAGCAACTTTGTCAGATAAAATTAGAAGATTGGCAAACAAGTTCTTTACTACTCAAATCTCCAATAATGAGTTTTCTCCTCTTTATTACAATAGCCCAGAGGCAATGAATCTTAATGTTTTGGAAGAAGATAAAAATTATGTCATTAGTGTGCTGCATGATTTAAATGTTGGGGGTGATCAAATTATTTCAATTTCCAGATTAATTACCTTTTTAGAACTTCCATGTAAAATTTATACCAATAGGTTTAAATTTCAAGATAAAAATTTACCGATTCCTGCAATAAGCGTTTTATTTGATGAAACAGTCGAACGGGAATTTCAAAAGTTTTTTATTATAGCTACTGATGCTTCAAAAAATCACCAAATTACTTCGATAGCATGTATATCAAAAAAATCTTCATTTGCTTACAGAATCAACCATTATAACTCCATTTTTACTGCAGAAACTTTGGCCATTTGTCAAGCTTTAGATGATCTGGTGGAATTTAATGTAAATTTACTTATTTTGTCGGATAGTCTTTCTGTTCTTTCTGCACTTCAAAATTTCTCGATCAAATCCCATAAGGTAATTCATAGACTTGCTAACAAAATTTACATGCTATCTAACTACGTTAATCAGTTAATTCTGCTTTGGATTCCGGGACACTCGAAAATTGTTTGGAATGAGCAGGCGGATAACCTCGCAAGATCGGTCACGGAGTCTAATGTTTACATTGACTGGATTGCTTCAGAAAAGATATTCATAAAAATATATATCAAAATAGAATTCAAAAAATCATTGAAACATTTTACTCAAGCAAATATTTTGAAAAATTGGGAAATATTCCGACAATTTCATTTCAAAATGGACAGAGAATCGAAGAGAAGAAATCTTAAGCACTCGAATCTTCAGTAAAATGATTATTACTCCAGGCCTTCTACATAGATTTAATTTACAGGATAATGCAATGTGTATTACATGTAATTGTATAAATGATTTGGACCACATTATATTAAATTGTATTAGATATACTAGGCATATCATAATAATCTCTGGTCTACTCTTCGTATTGATCCACATTCCACTATCACATTTAGAGATGTTTTGGAAAGAGCAATTAATAATAAATCAACTTTCAGAGTTTTTTTAAAGGGAATGAAATTTTTTAATATTTACTAATCTATTAGGATTTCTCTTGTCTTGTCTTTTTTTTTTGAGGGATCATAGCTTGTGTTGCTCTATATCCCCTTCAACCTTTCAATCAAGCCCGAGCAACGCCGGGCTAAGCGGAGCGGGGGGGAAGGAGTCATTTTGAAAAAGAGTATTAGAAGTGCTGATTTTGTGAAGGAAAGGGGAAATTTATAAAAGTAGAGAAAGCCCGTGCAACGCCGGGCCATGATGCTAGTAAAAAATATAACTACGTTGCATTTCAATTTCGAGCTATTGCTATTAGGATCCTTTATGTATGGTAAATAATTAATGAATGTACTCAAAAGCTCATTAATGTTTTGCATTTTAAATGACCTACTATTGTTCTTTATAAGCGACTAAAGGAGTTATTTTTATATGAAAGGCAAATAATATTTTTTTCATTTGAATAACAATGTCAATCGAAATGTTTTAAGATGATTACGGTACATGCAAGCTACGAAAACACACATACTTAAAAATGATAATCAACATGAAAATATTCTACGAAACTGATGACTTTTATGTTTATGTATGTAAAATAAATAAATAAATAAAATAAAATAAAAAAAGCACAAATGCAGCAAAATAATTCTTTCTTTTCTCACTTTATCTTACGCAATAATTAAAATTCCTCGGCATTAAACCTAAAAAATGTAATTTGAAAATGAAAATATTGTTACCTTTTCTGTTGTCCGACTTTGTTTTGTCTGCATAAGCACAAGAAGCTAAAAGAATTTTTTCGGAAATCAAATTGACGCAAGATTCCCTCAGTTTTCTTCGAAAAAGGGTTTTTTCTCAGGGTTATTCTGCCCCTTACTTTTCATCACTTTTGTTGGGACTAATCTCTGCCAAAATCTATCTCTTTCAATAGTACCCGAATTCACATACACAAAGCAGTAAAAGTCGTACGAAATTAGTTGAAAGAGAAGAAACCGGATGCCAAAATTCGTCTTTGTCACCTCCTCCCCCTTTCCCCATGGGAGCAGCGTTGGGAAATACGGCTTTAAATACTAATGAATACTTGTAAAAAAAAAAACTCTAGGACTCCATAGAAAACGTGAACATTTTGCATACACATTTAAAAAATTTTTTTCCCTTCAAATTTTTATTTTGACTCGTGAAACCCCTAGGTAATATCGGTTTATTTTCTTCGTAAACTAGTTAGTTTTACAGCCAATTCGCTGCCTCCTAAGGTGGCCGCCCCGGGCATAGGCCCGGCTTGCCCACCCCTAGCGCCGGCTTTGGAGAGGGGCTACGTTATACAAAATGGTTTCTATGCATATCGTCGAGGTATTTTATTTTTACTCTACATGTTTTGCTTTTTTTATATGCCACAAATATTTTAAAATCGAATTTATGATTTTTTTTGTTCTCTAAACCACTTAAATATGTCAAGAAATAAGTTAATAATTTAAGAAAATAATTTTTAAATGTTTTTAGAACCCACGGGGCAAAAATAATTCTCAGTTGCCTTAAAAAAAGTCTGTTTAATTATATTTCCAAATTAAGTTTTGGGGTTTCTTGTTTATCAATTTATATAAAAATTAAGATTATATACCTTAAATAAGAGCGCTAAATACTTTTTTTTTATTCCAATCCATTCGAAAAATTAGTAGATTTAATTTTAAAAACAGTTCTTTTTCATACAGGTATATTATCGCTGTAATTGAAATATATTATGGGGTGAATTTATTTTGTTTCCCTCTGATAGGGCTGCGTATTGCTATTTTTTTACCTTTGCAGACCTAGTTCATTCCCTAGGGCTGGTATCACTTTTTATTTCAGCATCATATAGGTGATACAAATTGCCTCAAGTAATTTTGACGCCCAATTTCCTCCTCAGAGGGAGGCTCTGACGATGTGAAATTGAACTTAGGAATTTAATTTTGCCGAGGGCATCCAAGCCAAATGGACACTCAAAGGGATTTTTTACATGCCGCATAATCATACGAAATGGCCGCTGTTGATTTTCATCATCATGAAAATCCACCGACTTGGGCCGGGATCGAACCCGTAACCTTGGGTTCAGAGGGCCAGCGACAAACCAACTACGCCACTCAGGCGGCGAATTAAATTCACAGGCACAGGCAGAGAGATTCGTATTTGTTTTGTCTTGTGACATTTGAGATAAATAATGGTAGCGTGATATTTATTAATTTAAATACTAGGTTTATTTAAGTCACAGCTATTAATTACAGTATATACATTGCAGTTATTAAAAATATTGTTTAGTTCATTAGAGTACACCCAACTGATGTTTGTGAGGAGGAGGTCACATCCATTCTCTGCGAAAGTTTCGAACTGTCTTCTTTCTCTGCCTTCTCTAGGGTCTCTGGAAGGTAGCGGTCGGCCTTTTATCCTTGGGTTTCATCCGGTTCGTGGACAGAGTAGGGGGTTCCTCGCAGTGTCAAAGGTTGCCGGGGTGATGCCCAAAGATAAGATCTCGCAATATTTTAAGGGTCAGGTGTTCATAGAGACATGGTTATCCTATCCATAAAAAGAAGCCGATTTATAACTGTGTGATGGGAAATGTTAGTCTCTACAAAACTTGTCATGTTAAAATGAAAGCGGATGCGGTTACAGTAGCTTCTGTTTTAAGCGAAACAGTCGCATAATATTCTTTCTTTCTTTTTCTATTTTTTTTTTTTTTTTTTTTGTATTATAGTTAATTTTGAATGTCGCTGGAGACCACTGTCTACACCAACTTAAAGGAACTACGTTCATTTAGTTAGTTTTTCTCTTCTCGATTTTGTGGTTTATATTTTATCATAAGATAATTCTATGATTCAAAAGATAATTTTACGACTTTAAATAAACTTGTGACACAGAGAGGGAAAAAAGATTAATTTTCGTTTAAAATTCCATTCTTAGGAAAAGAGCCTCCAATATTGTGAGTTAAATGCTTATGAATTATTTAGTCAAACTGCAGAACATAAATGAAAGTAACTTACTAACTTCATTCCCATAACAATAATTGCTATGCAGTCTAGGACTATGTCAATAAGTAACATGACCACAGTTGGTACTATGAACATTCCTTGTCCCTATTAAAAAATTAAAAAATGTTGTAAGTATAATAATTTAGATTTATGAAAAAGCAAGAAATTGATGTTACATTTTCATTTATCAAATACGAAATTATACAAAATCTCGCGATATTTCTAATTTTGTTACAAATTGAGATATAAAATTTATTTGAGATTTCAAATTTATACTTAAATACGTATTAGATATAATCACATAAATATTCTTCAAAAATTAATTATGCATATTTTTATTCGAATTTTTTTTTATGAAATGTTACTTATTTTATAAATATACAAAAGATTACATATCTTCTCAATGTTTTCTAAATATTTATGTGTTTGTATGTTGAAACAACATTGAATTTAAGAAACAGTTATTGTGGTATATTGAGGATGTTTATTCTTTAAAGAAAATAATTTGAAACTCATCTAAAGGTCAGCTAAAAATAACATAATTATTAAAATATCTTAGTAAGTAGCAAATTAAAAGAAAACTTGAAAGAACTGAGAGATGATGTGCTTTAGGAGATTTATATTTTGTATTCAGATAAAATATATATCTCTGAATACAAAATACAAATCCTAAAAAATAATAAATCCTAATTTATATATATATATATATATATATATATATATATATATAAATTCGCTTCAGGTTGAATGTTTTTAATATAGAAGATAAAATAAAGTGCCAATTTGATTTGATTTGTACACTCCAAGACGTAAAAGAAAGAACGAATTAGAGAAGAGCACAGATTTCTGCCACCTCCCTCCGGGATGGTGTCTCATTAAATATGTTCCATACTTGCCAATTGAATAATTTTTTGCTCTCTCACCGGTAGTATGACCTCAGCTACAGGTGAGAAGCTTTCTTTTAGAACGGGTGTGAGCTGCTGTTAATAATTTTGATAGCATATTTTAAATTTTACGGAACTTTCAATTAATTGTTCTCTTTTTTCTTATTAATTATGATAAGAGGGTAATACCATTTTTTCGTAAGGTACCTCGTATTTTGAAGCTGTGGGCCAAGACGTAAAAAGGTTGCTCTTGAGGGGAGTGAACTAACAGGAATTGAAATTTGGAGGAATGGTACATTTGCTTCAGAGAAGTAAAAGATCAAAATTTCAGGTCTTTCGAACACAGTGAATGATGGATCAAAAAAAGGACATCTAACATTGCAACTAATTTATGTTGGCTTTGTTGGATTGGTTGCATCGTTTTCATTTTATTCATTCATGTCTCGGAGAAAGTTGGCAAGCAATTTAAGCAACTGGATGTGGTTGCTTAAGTTGGAAGCAACTTACTGGGGGAGGGTGATCTGACAGAGGTCGAATAGTTTGGATTCAAGTAGGAGGTTGATCTAATTGACGGATTGCGCCACATATATTGATTGTATTGATGTTATTGCTCTGGAGGATGTGGATACAACAAGGCAAATTCCAGCGTTAATAAAGCTCAAGGAAGCTGAGACGAACAGGATTAAAAAGATCGCCGAATTGCAGGACGTGTGTACTTATCCAACAGTCTTTGTTGCAGATATTCAGTTAGCAGTGGGAACCTCCATCGATCATTCGAAAACTAATTGCGCCATTTATCTATAGTTTCACAACATGTGACTAAAATTGGGGAAACCGTTACGATGGTTGCCTTTAACAAAGCATTGTATCGTCGTCCAAGAATGACGGAGAGATAGTAGGCCAGACGGGTATAGATCATCGAATGGCACTGAGTAATTTTCCCCGACGAGTCTGGTTTCTATCTTGATGGAGAGGACAATAAAATTCGTGTGTGGTGGAAGCGTTGTTAACCCTAAGAGATCCAAAATTCGTTGAGCCAAGTCACACGTCTTAAAGACCTGGTGTCATGTTGTGGGCCGCAATTGCGAATGATGGAAATCACCTTTGGTATTTGTTAGGGCTGTTTGACTGATCAACTTTACGTTCGAGAGATCCTGCAATTAGTTGCGGTACCATTCATGAACTCCTAATTTCATCTACTTTTCCAATAAAACAATGCTCTACGACATATTATTGCCGTCTCTAGGGCCTATCTGTAACATGCCGATATTTTACAATAACCCTCATTTTCACCAGACATATCTTTAATAGAGAATATATGGTACGCCATGGTATGCGAGAATTCACCTCTCCGTCCATCCACGTAATCTACAGGAACTATGTGCCAATCTTCAAGCTGTGATGTTTAAAGACCTATAGAAGCCCTGTACCCATATACAAAAGTAGGCTTCACCTGCGATTCTTTTAAGTATATAGTATATATCTTACGCTGTCAAATACTCGTATAATTGGTAACCTGTGACAAATAAATGTGCATGACTCACAATCTAACAAGTTTAGGCACAAGTCGACTCGACTGACTGCCATCATTCGATTAAATGAGCAATGTTGGTGTATTGGAATTATTGGCCCAAAAACATGGACGACGGATATGACATAATAACAGTGGCGTAACATAGATCCCCGCATCGTGAGGGGGGGAGCAGGGTTCTAGGCGACATGAAGCCTGACTGTCGCCAAGTAAAATCCAACATGGGGGCCCAAAACCTGTCTTTGCAGGGGACCAAATGTTCTCCGTTACGCCACTGCATAATAATGTAGTCTTGCCACTATTAATAGTTGGCATATAGTTTGAAATTCCCAGTTTTTGGAGAAAATGTCTGGGGGTAACATGGGACGATGAAAATTATTCGGATCATTATCTTTTTGAGGCTAAATTGGGAACAAGACGAGGCCCTTAGCTGGGGCCCAGTTTGTCTATAACTAGAGTCATTCCTATCTTCAAGTAGTATGTGGTAAATTGTTGCATGACTTCAAAAAGAGTTCTCGACTCCCTACCGATGCGCATGTCATGTTGTATTAAGAATAATGGTAGTCGTACACCTTACTGAATGATACCATTCTTCTATATATTTTGCATATTTTAGTTTTACAATATAATCATTTTCTCTTTTATTAGCATTTTATCAACCTTACATTTATCATTTGCATTCTGATAATTTTCTCCTGGTGCAAGTTAAAATTATTTTTTTTAATCTTAGATGTTTGATGTCTTACATATTGCGGATGTTTGTGAAACTCATCAACAGTAAGTGAAAAATAAATTAGTTGAATAGTCCAAGTAAATAAAATTTTTTTTATAGAAAGCATTATGAAATACTTACTTCTTTTATAGCAGGTATCATAGAGAAAGAGGCAATAGTATGGAAGGCAAAAAATACTGAACTAAACACAAAAAATAAAGGATTGACTGAAAAGAAAAATGGGATTTCTTAAATTAGTGCATTTAGTCGTTTCAAAATATTCTAATCACTATCACTGAAAACATTATATTATTATTTAGTCTGAAATAAAAAAAACACCCATATGAAAAATTTAAAAAAAATTGAATTAATTCCAGGAATTTGATATATATCCTCTGTGATATTTTGTATTAATAATGCAGGTATCAGAAACATATGGCACGTGTGTCAGGTTTGACACGCAGCACACAATTCTCAGTAGCACTCTATACAGTTAGATAAAGTTAAATAGCTCTGTCTCTCCATATTTCGTTCGTTTCATCACGCTGGTATGCGAATATCCAGTACGAGTTCAGTCAAATGTAAAATTTAGCTTCATGAACCGAGCATAGATTATTTACTTTCGTTATAGGTTACTTTTAACTTAATGGCAGGTTCTTAGTTTTTTTTCTATAAAGCTTGCGTTTAATTTGATTATTGTGATGTATGATTCATAACTACATATTTAATCTAATTATTATCACACACAAAAAGCTTGATGTTTGCGGCTTTTAAGCTAGCCGAATAAACATGAACTCGTGCAAAAAAAAAAAAGATCACATTTGCATTTAATGCCCGTCAAGTGTAAAAAGACATTTCAACTGAACACCAGCCCCCCATTTAAGAAATCCGATGAAAATTGTTAAGGTATCCGAATATGTTTGGAACCGTGATTTTAAAAAAAGCGCATAAATGGATAATTTTCATGATATTTAGTGTCACTTAGATTAGAATACATGTATAAAATTGTTTTAAGGATATTTTGACAAAAAAAATTATTTAAGTACAATATTTTGGCAAAAAATTAACTTAGAATAACCATTTTTCAAAATGTTCTTTTATAAAAAATGCTTCTGAAATAATAATATTCTGCCTACATAAAGTAAAGACTTTTCTCCAGAGAGTCTGAACTATTTTTTTTTTTTTTTTTGAAAAATTCACATTATTTTCAGTGTTACAACCAATTGAAATAATTATCGACGTTTTTTTCTTAAAATTTCTCCCCTCTGTTGTCGTAAAACATGGATAAACTCACTTCTAAGTTATATATTTCAAAAATTCTGGTTGAGCCTCTGTACAAAGTTTTGAGCTATATACAGGCAAAATATTATTATAATAGAAGCATTTTTCACAAAAGGAGAATATTTTTAAAATTGGTCATTCTATGTTAATTTTTTTTGTCAAAATATTATATTTAAATATTTTTTTATTGTAATAATATTCTTAAAACAATTTTATATACATTTTCTATTCTAAGTGACACTAAATATCATAAACATTATCCATTTATACGCTTTTGCAAAATCACGGTTCCGAACATAGTCGGATACCTTAAGGTATCCGAACACGTTGAAAATGACGAAATTCGGTCAAGACAGATATTTTTGTTTTCTCTTTTGTTGAATAGAGCCATCTTTTGGCTTTACAAAACATATTTTGTATTGTTTCTACTCTACCTAGAGGCCAAGTTACAATCAATTTTATTAAGTTAGAAAAACCGGAAGAGGGTCTGATCTACCAGAAGTGGGCATTTAAATTACTCGAAATCTATCATGGTGAGTCTGATTGCTCAAAATATTACAAATGTATTTCAATAAAACTTTTTGAACCTGATATTTATGCTATTTTCTAGAGAATGTACTAAAATATTGCTTATTGTATGAATATTTTTTGAGTTAGGGCTTGCTATTTAAATAATGGTCTCATAAAGAACGTGATTTTTCTTATAATGTTTACTCAATCAACTCTAAAATTTTCAAATTTTAATAAAACATTAAAATTTTAGTACATTCTCTAGATAAATGCATCTAGATTGTTTTGGTAATACTATTACTAATATAAGTTTATTACTTTTTTCTTTAATTGTTTTGAAGTTTTACAAAAATTTTGCTAAAATTTCACTTATTATTGTGATTTCTGTGAAATTTAGGCAATTTATTTTAAATATTGTTACTTAAATATTAGTATTTATTGGTATTGAGTCCTAAAAAAGCCTTTATAATGTTTAAATATGTTATTTTGTTAAAAAGTGCTCCGAACGTGTTCGGATACCTTTTAAGTTATAAAAAGAACCATTACTGGATATAAGAAACAAGCTACATTTTTTTGCAAAGCAATTAGAAACAAACCTAAACCTAAGCAATTTCGTAATTACTCACTGCGTAACTGTCAGCTGGTGAATATATAAAAGACACATTTTGAAAAGGATTGAATCATTGTTCAGCAATTTACCTGATCTACAAAATCTGATATGCATGAACTATTGAAAGACGAACTACTTCAATAGCAGTAAATGTAACAGAAAGCATAATTCAAATCACAAGAAACTGTTGCATTTAGTGTTAATCTTGATAATAGTACCGACGTGAATGATGTTGAGCGCCTTTCAATAATTATATGATATTGTGATAAAAAGCGAGTTTATATAAAGAATTATACAGAGCTTGATCCCTCTGTCTGGGACAACTAAGGTATACGATATTTTTCATTCATAAATCATTTTGAAAGTAAAGACTTTAAAATAAATGAAATATTTTGTGTGCCTACTGAAGCTGTTCCTGCAATGGTTGACAACAAAAAAGGATTTGTATAACATTTTTAAAAAAAAATATTAAACTTAAAGTATTAACTTCCATTGCGTAATACATAAGGTAAATTTAGTTGCCAAAAGTTCACTACAGAGCTTAATTTTTGTAATGAACACTGTTGTTAAAAGAGTTAATTTCACACAGCGTCTCGTTCTTCATTGATACACAAGCAATTTAAATCTTGTTTTAAAAGAAATGAAAAGGAATACGTGGATCTCTTTCCCCTAATACAGTCATGTCCTTTGGCTTAGTTGAGGTAATGTCTTGAACAAGTTAGTGTCAAGCATGAGGCACATTAAAGTTTTCCTTAATGAGAAGGAACAATGTTTCCACGAATTAAACGATAAAAAATTGTTATGCAAATTGATGTTTCTGACCGATATAATTAGACCTTAATGAACTAAATTTAATATTGCGAGTCAATAGTCAAACAGTATTTGAATCTTATCGCTATTGGAAAGGCTTTGCTTCAAAATTAAGCATATTTCCGTGATATTAATACAAGTATCTACAAATACCTCCCAAACGTCAAAAGTGCTTGCAAATACATCGGCCATAGACAAATATGAACTTCAAATCTATTATGAAGCACTTAACGAGAAATTTTCGAAAAGATACAAAGATTTTGAAGCTTGTATGCCCAAATGTTTCTTTCCTTTCAAACCATATTTAATAGACACATTAATAATCCCTTTCGGTTTGTCAATTTTTGAGTCGATGGGAGTTGATAATTATATGAAATGGAAATTATTGAATTAAAATCTTCAGAATTCCAGAACGCAAAATTTACGGAATTATGAAAAAATCTGGAAGATATCTCTAACGATAAATCGACAGCAATTTTAAAGTGCTAGTTGTCATCGCCGGAGAGATTTTAATTGTTTGAAAAAGTTGTATGTACTTTGTTCTCCACTTTTGGTTGACCATATTTATGCAAGTAAATCTTTCCTCATATGAAAAATATTTTGAGTCTACAATTAAATTTTGTAACATCTGAACATTAAGAATTGTCTCAAATTGAAAGCCACGATTTATACCTCTAATATTGCGGTATTTAGTTGAGCTGTGCAAGGACAAATATCGCATTGAAAATTGAAAATTTTGATTTAACTATATTGTGAATGAATACTTATATTTTATAATGCTTACTTCCTATTTTAATTAATATGATTAAAAGATACATAATACGCACTCATGGACAAAAAAAATTAGTGCACCAAGAAGGAGTCGTCAAAATGAAACGAAATTTTACACATACGTAATGATTACTTTGATATAAGTAAATGATTAGAAAATCAAAGACAAAGGATCCTTTATTTAAGAGAAAAAGGCAAAATAACGGAGGATTTAATACCCTATTGAACCCCCTCTAGAGTGAATGCAC
The DNA here is from genome assembly GCA_019973935.1 of Trichonephila clavipes. NCBI lineage: Eukaryota > Metazoa > Arthropoda > Arachnida > Araneae > Nephilidae > Trichonephila > Trichonephila clavipes. Next base: position 1,850,339 of record BMAU01000458.1, on the reverse strand, counting down.
GATGCGATACGATCGGGCATTGAGGCATACAGGTTCTGTATGATGTCTAGAAACATTTCGTTCCATATTTGTTGTAACCCTGTCTCTAGTTTGTTCAAACTCGTGGGATGCCCTAATAGTCATCCCAAATGATCTCAGATATGCTCGATTGGAGACAAATCTGGGGATCGGGCAAGCCAAAGAAGGTTAGTAACCGTGCGGAAACAGTTTTGGGACACCTTTACCGTGTGAGGCCAAGAACTGTTTAAAAATGGCTCCTGGGAGCCGTTGCATGAGTGGCAACACATGTAGTTGCAGGATGTCATGGACATACCGTTTGGTTGTTATGGTGCTCCGGATCAATACTAAGGGTGACCGTGTATTGTAGGCAATGGCACCTCATACCATCACACCAGCTGTGGGATCGGTTTGTCACTGTAAAGCAAAGACAGGATTGAGGCGTTCACCACGAGGTCTCCACACACGACCACGATTATCATCACTGCTGAGGTTGAATCTGGATTCGTTAATAAAAAGACAACCTAGTTCCATTCCGCTGCAGTCCAGTTTCCTAGTGCACGGCACCACTCCAAACGGAGGCATCGATGGGTGGGACAATACACGTAATGGGCGCCGCGATCCCAAATGTCCTTCAGTCAGTCGCCTTCGTATGGTTCGAGAAGACACAGGAGCCCATAGTGAAAGTGGTACCAGTGCCTGGATGGCGGCCGATGAAGCAGTTGGCTGTACGCTTGCATTTCTTACGATGGGGCGGTCTTCTCGACGACTGGTCTGATGAGGGCGTCCTGAGCCTGATCTTCGTGTAAATGACATCTCTCGGATCCACTGGTCCCAACACCTCACAACACAATCAGAGCGGTCTAATTGACGAACTACTCGCCTAGCAGAGCTTCCATCATGCCGATGATTTTCCTCCTCTCAAACTGCGACAGCTGCTCATATTGTTTTTGAAAACGGCGTAATGGCATGTCTATCTTAGCTCTTCCTTTGTAAATGGTTCAGCACACTCAAAAAGCTTTGGTTAATTGTTTTATACTCCACGGAGAAAGACGTTAAACGCCCTCTGCCAGCTATACGTAATGCTCAATCACGCTGCATTTCCAATCATTTGCATATCTTATCAACATGTACCTTCATACCAAGTTTCATTACGATCCCGCAATTATTTCTTGGTGCGCTAACGTTTTTGTCCATGAGTGTATTCAAAATTTTTATTTTGTATTTATACCAAAATAATAGTTTTATTTTGTTTATTTTTATGTTAATAAATATCTCCAAATGATGCATAATTTTAATAAAATAATAAGGAAGTTAATTATGATCCATTTTATATATATACGTACAAGGAAACTCTCCTTGATAGTCATCATTCCGCAGAATTTCTGGAAGACCCATGAAGAGACGTAAGATGGAGCCAACGCAACAAGCAACACTGAGGCCCTGAGAAAAAAATATTAAATTTTACTTGATCAAATAATTAATGATACAGTTAATTATATTAGTGAAAATCAAACTGTTATATGTTTGTGTTAACTAAAATTTTAAATGATATTTTTCTTTCAAGGCATTTATGTGAAGTAGAATAAAGCGTGAAAGAAAATGTTACATGCACAGAAATAACATAAATTACCCGGTTTGGCTAGTTTGGCTGAAAAACATGCTTTCGACGCCAACTTTTGTCTTTGTTTTAACAGTTACATTGTTACAACAATAGAGACGAATCTAAGATGGCGTCAGAAACCGGTAAAAATGAAACCAACATGCTGTATCTGTAATTCTTTGAATAATTAGTTTCAGTCAATTAATTTTAATTAATTATAATTCAATCATCATATTTTTTACACAAAACAGTAGCGTGTAGAAAATTTCAACTCAAATAAGCGCTTTAAAATGTGAGAAAAAAACCTTTTCCTATTTTGACACAAGTCGCCAAAAATGATGCCAACGTGGCTGTATTTGTAATTCTTTGAATAATTAGTTTTAATCAATACATTTTTATTAATTATAATTAAATTATTGTACTGCCATCCAAAATATTCATGTATATAGCGTTTCAGCTCAATTGAGCGCTTTAAAATGTATTTAATTAACGACCGAAAATTCCACCAAAATAAATAAATAAATAAAATAAATACATAGAGAGTGTGAGTTAAATAGCAGGAATTGAATAATGTATTCATAGTTTATATACAATTAGCGTATGAAAGTTAAGAGGATTTGGTACCTCCAAAATCACAGACCTATCGGTTTTTTTTTTTTTATTTTCATTTAATCTTATTCTTTGCATTATTATCTTTCGATTGATATATCACTTGTGCATGTCGGAAAGTTAGAAGTTGAATTAAACTTCATTTGAAAACAAATTAGGCACTTCAGCCACGCCCCCTTTCTAGAAAAAAAAGCTAAAAAAGCACTCTGATAAAAAAAAATCTATTTTATAAAGAGAAATAATAACATTAAAAAAATAATGTGTAATATATAAAGCAGAATATTTCCGAGGCAATACATACAATCCTTTTTTTTCTTGGTGAAATGTTGCATGTAAAATTTTTAAATTAAGGCATTTTATATTAATAATTTTATAATTTCAGTTCTTATTCCTGATATATTTTTCATACAAATGTAATACTTTAATATTATAAGAAGAAAAGCACAACTAAAATTTCTGTCATGACAGAAAAAAAATTTTTTTAACGTTTTTCTTGAATTTTCTTGTGCAATTAGTACTCTCTAAAAGTTGATCATTTATAAAAATGTGTGGGTTGAAAAAATATGAAAATGCAATTATTTTAAAGAAAAATGTATAACTAATATCTTAAAGTTGTAATTTAAGTTTATATTTAAGCTTATGATAATTTTTTTTCAGAATTATTAAAGTGGTTTTTCTCAGTTTGTGTTTTTCGAAACATTAGTGCATTCAAAATGCTACTCCTTCGACAATTGTTTACCAATCACTTCCATTTTTGTCCTGCATGTTAAAAATAAAGCACATAATAAAATTAGGGATCCGTTTTGCTATAAACTGAATACTTTTTTTAAAAGAAATAAAATGTAAGACATGTTGGCTTTTTCGTTGATTTTTAGCCTGTATATCAATATTTTATTTTTTTTTCTCGAAAACGAATAAAGTTATTGTAAAATAAAGTTAAAAAACTAAAGTTATTTAGGACATACATAAAAATATTATAAAAAAAAATTCAGGTCAAAAAATTAATTTTTACAAAAGGAGTAGGATTTTAAAATTTTCCAAATTTTCTTCAAGGGATTTAAATTTTTAAAATTGTGTGAATAATATGTGAAAAATTTCATCTCGTATCATTTTATTGAATAGAAACCTTGTATAAAATGCTAAAATATAATTTTTAAATACATAAATAAAGTTGCTCAAAGGGTACCAAGTCTTCTTAAGTATTTAGTACTGCTGCATTCAGATAATTTATAGAACTTTGTGGAAGTCAAAATTCTCTTCAGAAAGATTAACACTCAGGAAGGAGACCCTAGTCAGTGGTGGTGTCTGAAAATGTGTCGACCATACGAAAAAAATGTTAATTAGTGACAATCGTTATACCTGCATAAAAAATAACGTAAAAAGAATTAAAAAAAAAGAAGTTGCCGCTTACATAACATTATTCATAAAGAGCTACATATGAAAAAGAAATTAGTTTGCTTCCAGTCAACGAAGCATCAAGAAGAGGCAAACATCAATAAAAAACCCGGGTTCTTTATGAAATCATAAATTATGACGATGAAACGTACTTTCTATTTCTTGACGCTTTTAATGTGTTAATAAAAGTGAAATATGAACCTTTGATCTTAGATTAACCCTTTATCTACCGACTGTACCACTCACTTTAAAATAACATAGAATAGCCAATTTTACGAATATATATTCTGACAATACTCAGCAGGAATATTCTTTGAAATCCACTCTTCCAAGATATGTGGCAGCACGGGTTCTATGATGAGTATTTTAGCGGGGAAGGCGATTAGTTTTATAGCAGAAATTGTGTTTTCAGCGTATTGCAAATATTATCATTTTTGTCCCGAAAAAATAGTTAATGTCAAAATTTAAGTGTCTTATGTTTTTGTATGTTAATGAGGACCTTAGAAAACGATTTAACTCTTTATTTTAAGTGAACAGTGTAATAATTAATTTTACAATGGAATTTAATTAATTAATTAGCTCTAACGGATTAAATTTCCCAAAGTTGAGTATTTTGTTAAAGTATATCCCTTAAAATTTTCAATGTAGTGATCCAAAAAAAATATTACATGAAAAAAAACTGTAGTAAATCATAATGCGCTAGATAAAGGGTTAACAATAGTGAAAAGACAAATGAGCAATGAAAAAAGTAATACATGCCATTATCTTTGGAAGTATAAGATTGGTCAAAACAACTAAGCAATAGGAACAGATGTTAGTTCAGCTGACTGACACAGACGACTAAATATCTTTCAGAAGTTCTCCAAACGAATGTTAATTTTCCAATATACATCCTCATATGTGGTAATACATCTCATTAAAACAAAATGTACAGTAAAATTTCTTAAACAGGACCGATCCTAGGGTGTCGGCCGCCCGCGTGTAAACACCACCCCTGTAGAGAATTTTTCATATTTTGATTAATACCTAACATTGACGTTATAAACTCATCTACGAGTAAAAAATAAAACATTAATAAAAAATGCAACGACACAAAAATCTCTTCTTTCCTCTATTTTGTTATTTTAAAGTGTAAAGCGTTGAATTTCTTCAAATGCATTTTGAATTTAAACATGCTTCTGCCTTAAGTAATATTAACCATATCGGAAATTTTGGTAAAGCAACTTCTGCAAAAATCTTTTTTGAGGCGATCCACAGATCCATCAGTGTCGCTGATAAGCAAGAAAAAATTTTCTATTGCGCAATTGCCGGCTATGCCACGAATTTTGCTATCGAATGAAAGATGTGTGTAAAGTGTAGACATTAATGGACAGTGGACCAATGCACTGTTCATTAATATTCCATCTTTCTTACATTATTCTATGCTATTATTATTTTGCTTGATTGATAGAAGTACATGACGGCTCTTGCGTGTGGTGTACGCGCTGCACTCCTGGTAGAATCCACCCTGTTCTTGAACAAAAATACATTTAGTGAAGAATATCTTATCCAATAATGGAACAACCATCTCTTATCATGATCTTGCTATGTGTGATTTCTGGGTGTTTTGCAATCTAAAAAACTTGCAAAAACTTCATCTCCATTCCGCAGATTAGATTAACATGTCTATAAAGGGGGGATCAGTTTTAATAAAAGTACGGTTTGAACTGTTTAATCTATGAAAAATTCCTCTACAGAAGTACACTGATACAGGGGGAAACTCTTCTGAACATTCCTAAATTTAGTGAATTTAGTTTCTAGCATTTAACCTTATCTCAAAAATTTCACAGTGATCTTCGTACTAGCTAATATCCATCCATCAAATACGTTAGTCGGTCTAAAATATTCTAGGAATGCAAACTGTGCTTGGTCGAAGACAAACATTATTCCATTTGCTTCTTTCCCAAAAGGTTTATGGTTAGACAAGGAAATTCAGAGATTTTCTTTTGTAAGGAAACCTCTAGATTTGTATGATGAATATTATTCCCATTCAAATAGGTTTACGATAAGCAAAATAGAGCAATGATTAAAGAGACAATATTATCACATTTTTTTTATTTAAATATTTATATGAAAATGTTTACATGTTTCCTATTGTAACACACATGAAGCATACAGTTCAAAAGAAAAACCACATTTTTATAAACAAACAATTACTATAAATTTTAAATTTAAAAAAAATACACATTTTAGTATATTAAACTTTCTACTATATTTTTACATATTTTAATGTTAGAACAATTTTTTTTCCTAGAAGTGTTTTCAGAAGTGTTCTTCATAATTCTGTGCATGGGATGGGTATTGCAAGTAATAGTTTTATTTTTACAATTTTTTTCGTGTCGGTCACTATAAAAAAAAGTAATAAAAAAATGGTTTGAGAATTTTTTAAAAATTATTCACATAGATTCTTATTTCATGCACGGAATCATCGAACATAGTATGCAAAACAACAAGAAAAATATCGAAAACTTTATATGGAATTTTAAAAAATTAGCATTTTAAATATGCGATTACCGTGAAAAATACAAAGTTGTGAAAAAGCCATTTAAAGTGTTAAAGGTCAGTAAAATAAATGCTTACGTCACGTGTTCTAGTTTTGGTTTTCAATTCGTAATACTGAAAATACAAGTGATATAATTTTTTTTTTTTTGAAAATCAATTCCTACATAGATCAACAAAGAAAACTTTTATTTTAGCTACTTTTTATTAAATAGTTACATTTAATATAAATATGAATATACACATGACAGAATCACAACATTAAGTGGTAATTAATTTATTAATTATCATTAAAGTATAGAATTGTCTTCCAAAACAAAATCGTGTACATAAAATTTCAGTTCAACCGAATGCTTTGTAACACAAACAAGTGTAATATGAAAAAAAATATTTCAAGTTAATTCCTACTTAAATCAACAAAGAAAATTTTTATTTTAGCTAATTTTTATTAAATAGTTACAATTAATATAAATATGTATATACATATGATAGAATCACAACATTAAGTGGTAATTCATTTTTATTAATTATCTTTAAAAGTATCGTATTGTCATCCAAAACAATCGTGTAAGTAAAATTTCAGTTCAACTGAATGCTTTAAGAAATGTGAGAAAAAAACCTTTTCAAGTTTTGACACAAGTCTCCAAAATGGTTGCCAAAAATGATGCCAACGTAACTGCATTTGTAATTCTTTAAATAATTAGTTTAAATCAATTAATTTTTATTAATTATAGTTAAATTATTGTATTGCCACCCAAAATAATCATGTATATAAAATTTCAGCTCAATTGAGCGCTTTAAAATGTATTTTATTAACGATTGAAAATTCCACCAAGATAAATAAATAAATAAACAAATAAATAAATAGAGATTGTGAGCTAATAGTAGGAATTGAATAAGAAGTCATTTGACCGATGAAACGCTAAACGATCTATGTTTTTTAAAAGTTTATTTACAGAAACACAAGAAATTTTAATATTTTAATTTCATTATATACCATTTTTTATTGGTTTTTATGATGAATTAAGTTTCATTTTTATTTGTTTCAATAAACAATATTAAACCAATTTTTTAATTATGTTTTCATTTTTATTATGTAATTTCAACTATATTCTAACGTGTAAGCATTTTTCATAAATAGTCCAATCCTGATCCAGGGATTTGGATAATGTAATCCCAAAATCCCGGAATTGAAAATATAACACGGGATTGCAAACCCTGATTTTTTACCAAAAAATTTCCTTTAAATACTTTTTCTTGTAATAATATTCTTAAAATAATCATATATGTATGTTGTAATTCAACTGACATTAAATATCCAAAAATATTATCCATTTATATATTGTTTTTCAAAATCACGGTTCCGAACGTAGTCACCTTAAAAGAGATTCCAGTCTTATTTATAGAACAAGTATCTCTTTATTGGTGCATTACGAGAGGAGCTCTTGTATAATTCTGAATTCGCATTCAGGTGAGTTAATTAAATATTTGGAAATAATCTTTAATACAGATATGGCAATACTAACATTTCAATTCATTAAATACGAAAAAAAAGTTCAGCGTTTACTAACACTTAAAAGATTTACAGTAGCCATGCATGTCAATGCGATAACTGACTCGGGTATTTCGACTTATCTCTAGTTTTAAATAAAGTGTCTTTGAAGATGTCCTTATTATTTATGTATGATATTTCAAAAAATGCCGAGTAGTTATAAAGTGTTTGACGTCGAAGAGATAGCGGAGAATTACATGATTCTTTTTATAATTTATCATTTGTCAGTCATAGCTTTCCTTTTTTACCAATATATATAAATATGTTTAAATTTTAAAAACTCTTTTGATTCTCTCTCTACTGAACTGACTGAGGAAATTTTAATGTTATCTATTATTGCAATTTTCGCCCTATTTCAATAAAAAAAAGTTATAGGATGTAAAGTTATTCTTCATCTACGATATACCGAAAGTTAAAATATTTTTATCTCTGATTTCAATTAATAAAGATTTATTTTTGTTATTTTTCATACTAATTTTTTAAATCCTTTACCTTTGATTTTGTATGATATTGTTTGAAATCGAGTTTTTCTGTCAATAAAGACCCACTGTGTTAAAGTACTGACGCACATTAAATCTCTATGTCGAGGCTCAAAGTACTCATTTGGCGAGGTGTGGAAGTTAGGAGAGTGAGGTGTCAGCTCAGGTGTCGTTCTTGGCACATAACCGTGACTCAAAATTCTGACTTCCGTGACCAATAGTGTTTCTCCTGAGTTTATCAATTTATAACAGGGATGGTGAATCAACGGCACCCGTACCATTGATGGCACGCGATGTACAATATTTTGGGCAATCCACCTATCTAAACAGCTTGCATTTTCGTTCAAAATAACTAAGTTCACGATGAAGTACTACGATTAAACGTCAGTGATTGGTTGCAGTGTGGCGTGTAGGGCACTCGTTTGTTATTGTCTTGGCTTAGTTTCGTTGTGGACAATTGCTAATGATACGAAGCTTCTCTATGTATATCACAGTAAATTTCGTTTTTGTTTTGACACAACTGTATATTAAAGATTAACCGTTATTTAACATGGCTAATTCAGCAAAAAAAAAAAAAAACGTAATAACGTAGTAAGTGTAAAAGAGAATTTCAAACTTGGTGGACCGAGAAATATGACATGATCAGTAAAGACGACAAAGCAGTGAGTATTTTATGTTTTGATGCAGTTGCATGCGGAACATACATAGTCTGTAAAACAGATTCCAGACATATTTAACTGTTTGAAAAACCTGGCTCATGCTATTTTAACCATATTTTCATCTACCTATGCCTATGAGTCATTATTTTCAGAGATGAATAACATTAAAGACTCGCTTAGAAACCATTTGGCAGATAACTCCAATTTAGTATGCATTCTGCTAAAAGTAACATCTTACAATCCTATTATAAGTTATTTGACATCTAATCTACAACAAAGTCACGCAAATGTTACTTTAATATGTATTACACGCGTATAACTAAAACATTTACCACTATTCTTTTTTCGTAGTAAATAGAGAGAGAGAGTTTTGAGTTTTTTTTTTATTAGTATTTAGTTTTATTATTTTCCCTAATCCCAAGTCAGAATTAATTTTCATAAGCGATACCTAAAAGCTACGAATTCTCAGATAAGGGAATCAGTTTTTTTAAAGTATTTTAAAAATTTAGACAAAAAATTTTGAAATTTTTAAAATTCAATTATTTGCGAATTCGTAAAATTTTATGTAAAAAGGGGGGAAAAAGCATAAAATGATTCAAAATGATAAGACATAATGGATGTGCTAAGTTGGTCTTCGATTCCATTAACAGTACAGATCCACATTTACATTATATATTTCGACAGTATGAGATTTTTAATCAGGATTTTTGTAATATTGCAGAATTGACTGCTGCAGAATCAATCCTAGCTAAGTTTTCAGTTTAGTGTTTGGCATTAAGCAAAGAATTAATGTGAACATGGTTTTTCAAATATTTCTATTTTAAAAAAAGTTCGATAAATAAATAAAAGCCTTAACTAATATTTAGGCGTAAATTAGTTATCCTTTAAGAATATATTACCAATTTTCAATCTTAAAGGGGACACATTACCCACAAAATGACCAAAATATTCCATTTTTGTATCACCTCATTTTAATTGTGCGACTTTTTTAAGTATGTGCACAAAATTTCGTAGCTCTAGCTACATTATATGGTCATTTATTTAATTTATTCAATTCCTACTATTAGCTCACACTCTCTATATATTTATTTATTTATCTTCGTGGAATTATCAATCATTAATAAAATACATTTTAAAGCGCTCAATTGAGCTGAAATTTTATATATATGATTATTTTGGATGACAATACAGTAATTTAATTATAATCAATAAAAATTAATTGATTAAAACTGATTATTTAAAGAATTACAAATACAGCCACATTGGCATCGTTTTTGGCGACTTGTGTCAAAACTTGAAAAGGTTTTTTTCTCACGTTTTAATTATCCTGCAAAAGAAAATGCTCGTTCAGACTCTACTCTACCACGCTTTATCGTCTTTAAAATAAGAGTATGTTATTTCCAAGTAGTTATCACATCTCCCTCCATTTTCAAAAAGGAATTTTTGAATTTTTGATGACAATAATTCAAATCTAATATGCTGCATTTTGGTGCACATCCCTCTTTGATAACTTTATTTAGTTCTTCTGCTACATTTAATGGTTTTCGTGTACAAATTGATCCAGTCAAATTGAAGTGTTACCTCATTTGAAATGGAAAATTTAGTTATATGAGCTTTTAGTAATGCAGTGGGATTTGAAGCGTCAAGTATTTCAACTGCATCCACTATTAAGAAGAAGGAACTAAGAAGAAGAAGGAAGAAGAAGGAACTGAGAAAAAATGTATTCGTGTGACGTTGCTTGTACCATTATGTAAGTATTGCAGCAAACCACTTAGATCTGTGCGACGATCTCCCATACGAGAAATATAAGAGCTGCATGTAATTTTTTACTTATAGTACACTGCTGGACAAATGCTAAGGACGGATAACACTATCATCCATAGCAACCACAAAATGAAAGAAAGCAAAATGTGGAAAATTAGAATAAGTGCGGGATATTAGTAAGAAGTATGAGTATGCAAATTTTTTTCCCACGTCTGTTCATCACGTGATAGCGTTCATAAGAGCTTTAAAGGTTTTGACGCGTGTGGACAGTTGTTGTTTCAAGTCAAAATTTTACAGGAAAGATTTAATAGACGAACTTAAAATTTTTGGCATGTCTTCCCGACATCACATAGATGATTTTATGCGTGGCCGAATTATTGGAAAGATCGAAGAAGGGCGAAAAATAACAGATGTTGCCAGGGGGTTCGACATCGCTCACAGCGTTGTTTCACGGCTGTGGAAGTCATTTAAAACTACTGGAATGTGTAGTAGACGGCACGGGGGAGGTCGTGTTAGAAGTACGACGCCTGCAGAAGACAGATGTATCGTCCTATCAGCAAAAGGAACAGGCGCACCACAGCTCAGCGGGTGGCAAATCAGTTTCTTGCTGCCCCAGGAAAGCAGATCTCCCGAAAACTGTTGCCAGACGTTTGAGGGGAGGAGAACTATACGCACGCAGACCTGTTGTGTGTGTCCCATTGACCAGACAGCACCGTACTGCTCGTTTGCAATGGTGTCGTGAGCATCACAATTGGACTGAACAGGACTGGGCATGCGTACTATTCTCAGATGAGAGAAGGTTCAGTCTGTCATCGGATTGTAGACGCCAACTGATCTGGCGCGAGAATTGGTACTGCTTATCGTCAGAAAATATCCAGGAAAAGGACCGATATCCGACATGCATTATCATGGTGTGGGCCGGCATCATGATCAATGGCCGCACGCGCCTACATGTGGTTGCGAATGGGACTATGACGGGCCAACGATACATTGATGAAGTTCTACTTCCTCAAAGTATCGTGGTGCTGTCGGTGATAAATTTGTTTTTATGGACGACAACGCAACATGTCATCAAACACTCGCTGTTCAGGATTGTCTAGACAGCGAGGGTATTCAACGTCTCGCATGGCCAGCGCGTTCTCCAGATCTAAACCCCATTGAAAATGTGTGGGATGCTTTGGGGAGGCAAGTTGCTGGTCGAAACTATCCTCCGACAAACAAGAACACCCTCATCCGTGCACTCACAGAGGAATGGGATAAATTGCCTCAACAGCTGCTGGATATTGTTGTGCAAAGTATGGTACGACGTGTGGAATGTTGCATCACACTCCACGGTGGACATATCCCGTACTGATACCTTTCTTTAAGGTTCCTGCTGACTTTTAGATGCATTGTTCGATTTCTCCGTACGCAGATCAAATGAACATTTTTTTTTCTTTCAGATGTTTCACAGCTTTTGTACTTTCCAGAACAATAAATATTCTTTATTCTAATGTCTGAACAGTGTGGCAACTATATTTTATCCTACTAGGCCTCATGTCTCGCTTAATCTTATGCTACATAGCAATCTGTGATCCGTCCTTAGCAATTGTCCAGCAGTGTACTAATAATTGCTCCAAAAGAATTCTATAGGTGCATATTTCGTAAAAAGTATGCATATAAATTTTCTTATAATTAAATTCTTTTAAAATTTTGACTGGAAAAAAATTTCAGAATATAATTCAGACAAAAATTAAATCCCGGGGTTAGCTTTTTCAATCCCGGGGTTTCAGGATCGGAGAAAACACAGGGATCCCGGAGTTACAACCCTACAAAAAATGAAAAAAAATAACATATTTTCAAAACATCCTCTTTTCATAAAAAATACTTCTATGATTGTAATATTTTGCCCGTGTATTGCTAAGACTTCTGTGCAGAGCCGGAACTAGGATTTTTGAAATATATAGTTTAGAAGTGAATTTATTCATATTTTAACACATCAGAATACAGAAATTTTAACAAAAAACACTCATTATTATTTCTTTTAATTGTAACTCTAAAAATAATGGGAAAATAATTCATTCAAAAATCATAGCTATGCCCCTGTATAGAAGTGCTACCTATATATAGGTGAAATATTATTATTATAGAAGCATTTTTCATAAAGGAAGATTGTTTTGCAAATGCATCATTCGTTCTTTATTTTTTGCCAAAAAAATTACATTTAAATAGATTTTTCTTGTAATAACATTCTAAAACAGTTTTATATGCATATTATAATTCACAACTGACTTTTTTTTATATTTATATAACTTTTTATATATTTTTTAAAATCACAGTTCCGAACGTGGCTGGCATGTCACGAGTTCGAGTCCAGTACCACTAAAGACTCGCCGTGTAGGGGAGCGATGTACGTTAAATTTGTTGAGAGCTCAAACGTCCTCTCGTTGGTGTGGTAGTTAGGAGAGGGGGGATTCCAGCTCAGGTGTCATCCTCGTCACTTGACCATGGTTCAAAATTACGAGGGCCGTCACCAAAGGCCCTCGTGTAGCTGAACAGTTCGACGTTAATAATCCGAACGTAGTCAATCACTTTACTCAATGTATGAATACCTTACACATTTCGACAATCTGAAATTATTAACACTATAGTATTTTCCTCCTATTATAAATGAATAAATCATTTTCAAATCAATTAAGTATTTGTATAGTGAAATGTGTGTGTGAAATAATTGATAAAATTACGCGTAAAAACAACAAATGAAAATTATTCTATTATCTACGCTTTTTTTTTGTGCCAAGTCTAAGTTACATTGGAAAAATAAATTGAACCAAAATTATAAAACGTAAATAATATTCTAATAATTATTCTTTTCTGATACATTAACAAAGGAGTTTAAAAGCATTCTTCTTAATATTATTTTGTTATTATAGATAAGAAATGGTCAAAAATAGAAGGGGTGCTAAGCACTGGCGTAGCTAGCTTTGAAGGGGCCCTGTATCAAAATTCTTTCGGGGCCCTTTTTTCGATATGGAAGCCTTGTTAGTGGACTGTAATTACACATGTTGGAACCCCTGTAGCTAGGGGGCCCCGTATCATTGATACGGTGGTAGCTACGCTCCTACCGCTAAGACAGTCTGAAAATTCACTTTGTGAATCGAGATTTCTTTTCCATGCGCGATCTAAGATTCGTCTTGTATTTTTCACTATTAAGAAAACAATTCATTTATTAGGAAAGTATAATACCTGTGTGTGAAAACGTTTCTGCAAAAAGATCATCTGCAAAATTTGGATGACAAGGTCACAAGATTTCAGGATTAAAATAAAATGAGCCTAAATTAAATTTGCTCTGTTATATCATTACTGCTGATATTGATACAGCACCTGAGGAGCTACAGTTTGAGCTGCAGTCAGATCACAGTGTGAAGGAAATGTTTCATGCCATGACATTAAATGATTGTTACAAATCTTTGTCAGCTGAAAAATTTCCAAGTATGAAGAAATTTTCTGGGAAACTTCTTTATATTTTAGACGACATATGTTTGTGAACAGTCTTTCTTGCATGAATATCAATAAGAGTAGATGCAAGTTGGCTGTGTGACATAAACTTGCAGGCTGTGATAAGAATTTCAACAAGCAATCTTAGATGCAAGTTGGCTGACATAAACTTGCAGGCTGTGATAAGAATTTCAACAAGCAATCTCACTCTTGATTTCAAATAAAGAAAAAGAAAAAAATGAGAGAAAAGTGTAACAGGGTACGTTTGGGGCTCCCTAAACATTCTAAAGTTAAATGTGCTTGCAGCTAAAGATGATGTGATATTAGCACAATAAATTGAATAAAAACTGTCACTATTTGGTTTAAACTGTACTTAATACTTTTTATAACGAATGCAGTCACATTTTAAAAAGGTGAGGCTCTCCAGTATACTCCTCTCCCACATTGTGGCCTGCGATCCAAAACAAGTTGCTCGTCACTGCTATATTACATTTGATTAACTATATGCTTATCAAATTTCTGTTTCATCTTAAATAAATCTCCTAATTGTTTATTTCTTTTAATAATTCTTTAGCTAGATAATTATCTTTTAAAAACATTTCTATATCGAGAGAAAAAATTTTTTCGTGCCATTTCAGAATTTCTGTCGCATTTTTCTCAATTCTTTCGGGAAATCTTAAGAGTTCGGGCATCATACCTTCAGAATCAGTGGTCTACGACAGCAATACTCACCCTTTGGCCTGTGGGTCGCATGCGGCTCACTGAGCCGTTTTAAGTGGCCAGATCAGGATCCATTGCTGTGAGAAATTTACTTATTTGAGAACATTGTATTAAAAATTTGGTGGGAAATTTCTTGTCAAGAAATCAAATGTATCAATTTTGCTGTTTGTGTTGTACGGGTACCAAATGATATTCTTTTTCTTTTTGGAACGGTTACGGTAAGTGATAACAGACAACAGTGGAGTAACGACAATTTTATGGATGAAACTAATTTTTAACTATCTTTCATATCTTGCAAGCAAAAAAATATTCGAAGAAAATATATCGTTTCAAGACGATTGGGAGGTTGATTGTTTTGTAGTGAAAAACAAACATAGATTAGTAATTATCTGATTTGTTACGAAAATGATGCATTTAAAAAATACAAATAAACAGGAATTCTTCAATGACACTTTTCATCGAAGATCTCTTTCAAGGGGCGATAAATAGGCATTCTTGAATAATATTGCAACAACAACAAAGTGTTTTGTCAGTGGTTATATCACAGAGGTAACAAAGACATCCTATGAAGTTTGTTATATTATTCGTAATCATATGAAACCATTTACTGATGCAGAAATTGTGAAGGAATAATTCTTAAATGCTTCTAATTTAGTGTTAGTGAAAAAAATAAAAAACATAAAAAATAGTAATTATAAAATGCAAAATAGGAGTTACAATTTTTTGTTCAATTTTCCCCATTTTAAATTTCCAATGTTATCTTGGTCTTAATGCATTCCCCCTCCCCCATTTATCCTCATTTTGCAGCCCGCATGAAATAACATACGTATGCGGCCCAGCAGTAAAAGTTATTGGGTGGAAATCCACACCACTTTATATCTTTTAATGATCATTATGGACGAAAATAATATCTACAAGAGGTATTAAAATCAAGACATTTTGTGTAGTAGTATTACTCTTTTAAGAAGAAAATTAATATGAATCGTCAATTATGCCATTCAACCATTTCGGTGCATTAAGAATTTGAAATAATGATGTAATGATCTTTTCTCAGATTTTTGATGCATAGCATTAATTAATAAAAATATAATAAATTCAACAGAAATGTAAATAAATAAAAGGTCAATTTTGGAAAATGCTACCTACGATAAATGTCCTAATTATGTAAAAACAGGAGTATTTCATTGTCCTCTTTATGAATATATAAAGAGATGTATAAACTGTATTAATTTAATTTTTGTTCATGAATAAAGAAAAAGAAACAAATTCTTAATGTACTCTGATTAATTTTCTTTGTTACTCATTTACAATTAGCAATTGAGAAATTTAGATGGAACATAGTTTATTTTACAAAAAAACTCCGGTTCACTGCATTTTGTTTTAAAAAAAATACTTTATTATACGCCTATTCAACTGGGATTTGTATAGTGGAAAAAAAAGATTTGCGCAAAGTTTTTATATAAGTGTTAATTTTGGATATCTATTTATTAAGTTGAATAAAATCAATTTTTAAATGACTTGAATAACATAAAATTTCAGTTAAAAAGGTTTTAATAATAAAATTTAATAATTGAATTTAAAACAATAACATTTTTTTAATAAAATAATTAGCTATTATTTTTTAAATAATTGACACATACATGTATCTCTATTTATTGCTTTGCTTGATTAGATTTATGACAATTTAGAACAAATATGTTTAATATTTAAAAAAATGTTTTCATAGAAAATTATTTGTAATGTAAGGAATTTTCAATGTTTCAAATAGGATTATTATGAAGCATTTCTAATTACCAATAAAAATAGAATAATTAAGGCCATCTAATTGTCCACATAATGTGTTCATAAATCAAGTTACAAATAGTGAATATCAATAAATAACACTTACACCACTTACGTATCCTATAACTATGGACCCTTGTCTTGTGTCCCAAAATATACAGAATGTCTTTAGATACAACATATTTTAAAAACTATTTCGAATAAAGTCTGAACATCCAATGAAACCAAGGTTATTTCGAAACGCAGATCGTTAGATTCATAATCTCATCCCTAATACATATGTAAAGAAATAGATAAACGAACTTTAGATTATTGGGATTTCTTAGTGATCTTTTCGTTAAAGTTGCTTGCAGCAGCTTTAGTAAGGATTTAGATAAACGAACATTGTTTGAGATCTGTTTAATAAAAGAATTCATCGGAATGTGTTCTTGCTGTTTCATTGGTGTAAAGCTCTGGTGTAAGTAGGACAATTGTATAATTTGGCTCATATTTAAGTAAGTAATAATTTATTGGTACTTCTTTCAATCTGTTGCAGATAAAGGAAAGTTCAAAATGTGAGATCATTCTAGGGTAAAATTAATGTTTGAGTTATGGAGTGATAATTACGAACACATTTTTCTTTCAATAGTTGAAACAAGTAATATAAAAACAAATTTTTTTAAAGTCAATTTCTACTTAGGTCAACAACGAAAAATTCTATTTTAGTTAAGTAAATTTAATTAATGAATTAATGTTTGAAAAAACTGTATCAACGTCAAGTGTCATCCACTACAAGTTTTAAAAAAATATTTCAAGCCAAGAAAAAATTTGTTAGAAAAACTTTCTGGCGCCATCTGTTGGTGCTATTTCTAATTTCGTCAGAAATAACGCAGAATAAATTTAAAATTAAAAAATGAAATTTAATTAATTAATTAACATTTGAAAAAACTGTGTTAAAATCAAGTGTCATCCGCTACAAGTTTAAAAAAATGTATTTGAACTTCAGTGGATGAATAAAAAGGATTTTATTAACGGGATTGAAAATTTGAGCAAGGTATATATATAAATATACACAGTGCGGCAAATAAGTTTTAAGACTCGTCCCAGAGCGCAGGCTGTATGAGCGTCATGAGTGCAAATACGCATGCGTCATAATGTTCATGGTCTTCTGACACACTGCGAACAATTTAATGGCATTTGGTTAAGTAGCTGAGAGAAGACGAGCGTTTATTATAGAAGTGAATTTTTTTTATGTTGATTTTTTTAAGATGAGAAGAAAAGAGCTGCAATAAAATTTTAACGCAAAACTTCGAAAAAGTGCTTCGGAAGCATACCAACTCATGAAACAAGTTTACAGTGACTGTTGTTTAAGTAGGCCAAACGTTTTTGTGTGGCATAAACGTTTTTTGAAAGGAAGAGATGCGGTAGAAGATGATTAGTATAGTGGAAGACCAATTTCATCTGGAACACCTGTAAATTATTGAGAAAGTGCGGAATTTCGTCGCAAACGATCACTGTGCGTCATTAAGAATGATGGTAAACTCTTTAAACATAAACAAAGAAACACTTCGAACCATCCTGCATGAACATTTGAGCAAAAGTGTGCGCGAAATTTGTTCCACACACTTTAGCCACTGAACAAAAGCCATTGAGAAGTGCACAGTACAAGAGACATCATTTCAGCCACTGAAAATGATCCAAACTTCTTGAAGTCCATTGTTACAGGTGAAGAAACCTGCTGTTCCTAATATGACCCTGACACAAAACGACAAAGAGCGAAATGGAAGTTAGAAAATCTACCTCAAGCCAAAAGAACAAGAAAAATTCCATCCAAAATCAAAACAATGCTTATTACATTCTTTGATGCTAGGGCCACAAAGAATGTTTTCCAATTGGGCAAACAATTACAGGTCAGTACTACTTAGCTGTTTCAAAGCGTTTGATGGCCAGAATTCATCGCATTCGTCCAGGGTATCGGACTGAAAACAGTTGGTGTTTGTTACACGACAATGCACTCAGTCACACCTCCCTTGTTCGTCGATTTTTGGCAAAAAATGTCTGTAATTTGAACCTTCCACCGTATTCACCCAATTTTGCACCCTGGGACTACTCCTTGTTCCCAAAACTTAAAATGAAATTTAAAGGATATTATTTTGAGGATATTTCGACCTTTCAATTAGATTCGACACATGCTTTGCAGGCCATTCTACAAAGTTATTTGCAACAGCCGTTCAATCCTTAATAAATCTCTATAATAAGTGCATTGAAGCCGGAGTTTCCTATCTTAAATAAAAAACCAAATCAGGAATTAATTTCTTGTTTCTATTTCTTTTTAAGGACACAGTCTTAAACTTATTTGCCTCACTGTGTATATAGGAAGAGAGTGAACTGATAGTAGGAACTGAAAAATAATGATAATCTGTGGAATCATAAGAGAGATTTATCAATTTGTGAAACTTTTATTTATGTTTCGCGTGCGATTTTCCGTTTTTAACGTCCATTCAAAATTATTTGTCTTGTAACCACTCTCTGTTTAGACTCCCCTCTCATATTAACAGCAGAAAGACTTTCACGCCCTCTAGCGGGTAGAACAATATTCAGTGATGGCCAAGCTACGTTCGAGCATGTGCTCCGATCCTTAAAATTCAATTCTAAATGTTTGTCCTCTAGTTGTGTATATAAATGTTTGTTTTGTTTAATAAACGTGTTTTAATTAACAAATTGACTTAGTAAGAATCCCTACCCCACATATATTTTTATTACATTGGGTCACCTCTTATAGTGTTACTTTATTTTGTAAATGTGAAAGCATGTATAAATAATGCATTTTAGGGCAGATAAATTCAAACACTAATGAGAACATGAGTTACAATAAAGATAGAAGAAAGCACGGCATAGAATAACGGTTCGACACTTAGTTATTTTTGAAGAAGCTGCGTACAATCTCCCTTGACGACAGTTTTGTTCTCATGTGATCCTGGGCCACGATTAAATATTCTAATGTGTCTCTAAAATTTGTCAACTTTATAAATGATGGTTTTCAGATTTATTTTGCTTGCATTATTAGTATACTACTTCAATTCATTTAGTGCAGAATACATATGAAGTATTTGAAATGGTGTTTATTATGATTCATCATTATATATAACGCTCTCTAGTCAATAGGATTATAATAGTCTAACTTTACAAACATTTTGGGAAAATAATTTAATAACGAGGTTAATTCTACCTAATCAGATGAAGAATGAATGAATACAATTTTTCTTCTTAGTTATAATAAAAAATGACTTTTTAAAATTTAACTGAAGGATATTGAAACATAAAACTTCTCTTTCAATGAAATAATAGTAAAGAAACACTGTACAAATTCAGAAAAAGAAAAATAAGTATTTTAGTTGAAAAACAAATGTTTATTTGTCTATTGACCTATTACGATAATTTCACCTTTTTAGATCTTATATGTTGTTGTTTTTTGTACACATTAGAAAATTTAAAAAACAAAACAATTCATTGTGTTAGAAAATGAGATACCTCTGTTAATGAATTAATTGAAATAAATATTACTATTTATGTGCGGGGGTGAATTGAAACATAAATAATTTCAATAACTGAATATGGTATTCAAATAACCTCAGTAGGGATTGCAATACCAGGATACCGAATACCGGTATTTTGAACCATTTGTACAATTTTGTAATACCGGTATTCACAAGTTTAAATACCGGCTTTTCGGTATTTACTAGAAATTTTTCAAATTGTTTCCAACAGTAGCGCACACAGGAATTTTTCAAGGGGGTGTCCGGCGTCGAAAGTTCACCATTCTTGTATCATGCTCCTTTTGATTTTGTCGATTTTCGGGAACAAAACACAGTAAAAAACTAATTATTGAATAAATAATTAGCATTAATTAATAAAATTAATCATTAATAACAAATACTGAATTAAATTTTACGTACTATATACTTAGAATTATAATCAATCGGAAAAAAAATCAAGGGCTTTGGGGGGGGTCCGTACCCCCCGCCCCTTGTGTGCGCCACTGGTTTCCACCATTTGTTCAGGGATCGCTAACTTAGTAAAATAGTATAAATTTTTGTTTATATGTTATAGTGTTAATTTTGGCACCATGCTTTGAATATATTGTAACTGAAATAAACTTTTTACATCCATTTTAGAAGGTGAAAATATTAAGCGTCTTTATTCCGCTCATCCCGTTGTTCTTATTTTTATTTTTCCTAGCCTGTTCTACAGTTAGTTCTAAGGCAACTCATTAAATCCATCATCTGAATTTTTTCATTGCCAGATTAAACAGGATAAAAGACTACTAATCTGAACGTAAAAAATATACACACAAATTATTTTTCTGACAAATAGAATTAGATACACTACTAGCAACTAAGTTTTCGTTGAAAGAGGAATACCATATCCAAGCTCATCTGCCTTCCTTCATCCATCAATACCTGTTACTACTATGTCTCCCTAACGGGTGAAATTAATTAGGCTTTACAAAGAACCTCAAGTTACTCAAGTCATCCGAGTAACAGATTGAGATGGCTCGGCCACATCTGGAGAAGCCCTGAAAACAACCAGACCAGAGCTTACACATTTAAGAATCCTATGGGATCTCGAACAAGAGGAAGACCATCAACAAGGTGGATATATAGATGATGTTGAAAATGACTTAAAAACTCTAAATATTAAAAACTGGCAGAGAGTTGCTGCGTATCGTTGGAATTGGAGGCAGCCAAGACCTGTAATAGGTTGTTACGCTTATAAAGAAGAAGTGAATACAAAGTTGCATCGTACAATCTAGAGAAGTTATAAAATATGTGAATTATCCAAGACCAAAACTATCCTAATACACCTCAGAGCGATACTGCATTCGCGCAGGGTTCGTAGTCTGATATTCGTATATTAGAAACTAAGGTTGTACTTGTGAAGAAAATGCATAACATTTCGATATTTTTTAAATTGGTAAGTTTGTTATTTACACATTGTATTTGTATATCATACTTAAGGGTTCAAAATATTTTTCAGATTCATTACATATATACTGATAAACCGGTATCCCGGTATTAAGTTCTAAGAAATACCGAATACCGGTATTGAACTTTTGATCCGGTATTGCAATCCCTAAATCTGAGACTCACTCTTAGTTTTTTTTTTATTTCGTTTTGTAAGCATGATTTTACACTGATCTACGGACTGTACTTTTTTTTTATCAGCCAATCAACATTCCTTTTGGGTTTATGCAAATAAAAAAAAACTAGATTTTCTTTTGTATTTATATGTGTTTTTTTAAAGCAGGGGAAAAGATGATTGAAGCTTTGAATTATTGTATTAATTTCTGAGAAGAATCATCGCCATCCATCGATGTATGTATCTATTAAGCATACATATGTTGCAGGGAAATGACGAAATTAGGAATTTCATCAAATCCTTAAGGGATATAATCAATTAACGGGAAATGAAAATAACGTCTCTTCAAGGTCATTTCCCTGATGAAAAGAAGTGATTTCATCAAATCCCTGAACTGTTTCAGTGAAATGATGAAATGATCTAGTCAGAATCTGCATTGGCAAATTGCTGTCCACGGAAGGCAGAGGGGGGTCGAGTCCTTGTACTTCCTAACCAAACAGGTAGTACCCCCTATCGATCCTCGAAATATCTCAACCCCATATCTTTAATCCTTTATCTACCGACGGTACTTGTTTGTACGACTCACTTTAAAATTACATAAAATAATCATTTTTACGAATATTCTGACAATACTTAGCAGAAATATTCTTTTAAATCCACTCTTTCAAGATATATGACAGCATGGGTTCTGTGATGAGTATTTTAGAGGGTAAGGCAAATAGTTTTATAGCAGAAGTTGCGTTTTCAGCTGGCGTTTTGACTGGATTGCGAAAATTGTCATTTTTGTTCCGAAAAAGTAGTTAATGTCGAAAGGTAAGAGTCTTATTTTTTTTTATAAGTTAAGGAAGACCTTAGAAAACGATTTGGCTATTTATTTTAAAGGAACAGTGTTTATAATTAATTTTGCAATTGAATAACTTTGTAGTACTTACAAGTACCGACAGCACACTGGATGTTGGAGCAAGAAATTTTTTTTTTTTCGTCCTAGTAGCTTATTATTGATTTTTGTTGTGTTGAAGCGTCATCACCTTAATGTAATATAGTTATGCCTTTTTTAACATTTCTTTTTGCTAACTGATTTATTTTGCTTTTTTTTTGTTTTATTGTAATGTTTACAAAAAATTTGTTACTTTGAATCCGAGCTTTTATTTTTTTCATTTGCCGCACAATTAAATGAAACATGTATTATTTCAAAAATTAAATAACATGATTCTAACTAAATTATTAACAGAGATTTAAGAGTAGTTGGAGATTTTCAAGGTGCTAATATTATTTTTATTATTTCCTTTTCGTAGAAAGTCTGTAAAAAAGAAGCTCAGTCTTCAAGAGGCTTTGGATTTATTATAGAACCTACCACCTGAAATCAGTGATGTACTAACAAATAATTTTTCTGATGAAGAAGTCCCAGCAAATTATCTGCTGGAATTTTCGTTAGATTCTTAGGATGGCGATCAAGAGGCTGAACTCGAAAGTGCAGATGTTCATGTTAAGAAAATACAGCATTTCTACACCAAGATACAGTACTTTAAAAAACATTCAATCGAAACCTCACTCAAAATGCACAACGTGTAATGAATTTATGCGTAATAATGAAAAAACTGGGTTTTTTTAATATCATCAAATTAAGTTTCCGTGAGAAAAAAGTAAATAAATTTTAAAAATTTAATAATCTTTAAAAATAAATGTTTTGTGCTATAAAGTATTAGCATTCTCTGTGGTTATTTAGCATTTTTAAGAGTTAAAACTGCGTTAAAAAGGCCATTCGGTCTTTTAGTTTTATGAGAATATTTGAGACTTTTGTGTGCCGATGGTACTTTAAAGTACCAATTTAATTAATTAGTTCTAACGAATTAAATTTACCAAAGTTAAGTATTTTATTTATGTATATCCATTAATTTTCAGTGCAGTGATAAAAAAAATATTGCATGCAAAAATTTGCAGTAAATGATAAAGTGGTAGATAGAGGGTTAAGAAAATGGCACCATAGGATTAACAAAGGGATTGATATTTTAGTGTGTAAGTAACCGAGAGGAAAGAGGCTACGCATAAAAGAAATACCAGCCTAATTTTCTGATTATTTATTGATTAGTTTCGAATAAATAGTTTGTATTTCATTGACTATTGTTATATTACTTACTTTTACGTTTAATAATGCACCCTATTCGTTAAATAAACACTTTTAAACTCCTGGCAATATTATTTCATCATTTCACTGAAACAGATCAGGGATTTGTTCAAATTTCTTACTTTTATCAAGGAAATGATCTAAAAGAGACGTTATTTTGACATCTCTCGTCAATTGATCCTCTCCCTTAGGGATTTGATGAAATTTCATCATTTTCCTGCGACACATACGTAAAACAACGAATGTAGTCTTAAGAGTCTCTAACGTCGTCCTATTCTTATTTTCTGTAAAGTAGTTTCATAATTGTATTTGCCTCTAAATCAGTGCTTCTGAAACTTTTAATGTATGCGCGATCCAGTTTTCAATCACAATTTTTTCATCGAGCCCCTCCCCATACAATAGAAATTTAATGAATCCAGAAATAATGTACTTTGAAGCTAAAGCTACAATAAGATATTAATCATAAACCATACAAATTATCAATATAGGTATTAAATTGTGCATACGTTACTTTTAAGAAATAGATATTTCAAATTTCTTATTTTAAGTAATAGGATAAGTAGTATGTTACTTTTCCTTTCTAATTTTTAAATTGGACAGTTTGCTATAATTATTTTACGTGTATTTTATTTATTAGTATGTCAGAATGTATATATTGTTTTGCTTATTTCAATAAATTAATAACCTTTTAAAATCTTTTATTTTCTATGTGCTCACGCCTCCCACATAGGGTTATCACGCCTTCCTAGGGGGCCCCACCCCTTAGTCAGAGAAAGGCTGCTCTAAATTGAGACTATTATTTTACGTATACAACTGAAGTATTTTTGCGTTGTTACTTATGTCGCCTGATCGACAATAACATCAGATCAAGGCCCACGAAATCCATCGTGGCAAGGGGAGAGTAGTACACATCTGTTGTTATCCGTAGCTTTGAGCATCATACAGGTGACAGAACGATTTAGCTCGTTTCCCCTCCAATTTAGAGGGAGAACATCCTGGGGGTGATCAGAGGCCTCCCACCTCTTTTCCCCTTCCACCAACCTTACTTGAGGACCCCCATGTCGCAAAGGCACTATACATATACAAACATCCATGCCTTCTCCGGGATTCGAACCCAGCCCCTACGGCACAGCAGTCAGCGACACTAACTACTATACTGGATAGGCGGCAGTGTTTTTTCTTAAAAATTAACGAATTAAATAAAAAAAATGGGAAAACTTTCAATTTTTACAGTAATATTTGTATAAATGTGTTGCTTCTATTTGAATCTGGGTCCAATACATTTATAAACAGTAAATTTCTAGAAGATTATCTGATAATATATATAGCTCTGAGTTATTTCAAAGCATTAAATTTAAGTCTAATTTCCAGAATATCAAAGTTAAAATCTTCGCCTGATGTTTCGTAATTAGAGTAATAGTTTAGGTGTCATTGTTATCTGCCTGTAACTTCTGACATCTTTTTAACCACGGTTTAGAATTGTTACGTCAATCTTCAATTTCCCAATGTGTATCTTTGTTGCAAAGTTAATTAAATAAAACGGAAGTAGAGAAGTCTCCTAAGGCAGAATACACGAGGGGAACTTGTTTCCTCAAAGAATGAGTTAAACATCAAATAAATTAAGGAAGAATGATGGACAAATATAAGGAGCGAAAATTACTTCAAAAATATAAGTTATGTTATTTTCTAAAGGCAATGGCATCATTAAGATTAATGTAACGTGGAGCAGTATTTATATATAAAAGGTGCTACTTTTTCCTTCTTAATCATATTACGGAAATTTTTTTTTTCTAATTTTTAAAAATTACAGATATCAAAATGTTATCAGAATAGATTATATGAAATTTTCAAGAAAAGAAAAAGACGGAAAGGATTCAAATTCAAATCAGCACTGCATATAATTTAAGCCTCTTTGCCTTTCTTAACTGCAGAATTTAATAACAAACTTTAAAAAAAATTAACAGAAACAGGAAGAAATATTCAGAATCCTTGAACGCCCTTCCATGGAGTATCAAAATTTTTGAGAGTTTGTTTTTTTATTTCTCTCGTTAAGTGAAAAATAATTCTTGAATTTTTTTTTAAGAATTGGATAAACTTATCAAATAATGCATAAAGTTAAACTCCGCGGTTCATAAAAAAGAAAAAAAGTAAATGTGAAAAGCAATACATGCATAATTTTATATCCTTAATTATACCACAACACGCATTACACATACTACAAGATTTGATTTTATAAGAACATAGAATGTTCCTGTAAAAGCAGCCCTCGCAGTGAATGACTGTTTAATAATCAATTCAGATTCTTATGTGTTTTTCTCAAGCTTAACTCATTATCGCTCATTTTTTCTATTTTTTAAATGTATTATAACAAAGGATTATGACAACATATGCATTTTAAACAGAATTAAAATAATTAATAAGCATGGCTAATTAATTACTTCCAAAAACTCAAAATCTGTAAAATGTGTTAAAAATTACGATACATTTATTCTATTTCATATAATATTCGACAAATTAAAATACATTCAAACATTTTATTTGAAGGACTGGAAAGTTTTTTGAAAAATATCTTTTCTATGATTTACTGTACATTTGTAGTTATCTAATGTGTACTTCATCTACAGTACAACAATTTATAGTTATCTACAAACAATTGGAATCTTTTTGTAACATTCTTGATTCATGCTAAGAATCACAAAATTGTTAATTATTCATCCATATAGCAAAATTACTGTAAAAAAATGTGTCTATATCTCTTTATTAAAAAAAATTTAGGTCTTAGAAAAAAAAATTTATATCTTTTAAAATCTTTTTAAAACTAAAATGATAGTTCCTATGTTTCAAGCGCTCCATAAAATCCTACGACAATAAAAAGAAAGATAAGATGGATTCCAAAAAGGAAGTCTGTAATATAAAATTGACGTCAGGAGTCTTATAAAACTTTATCTATTCGAATTTCTGTTTGAATTCTGAATCAGTGTTACATCCTAGTGTTGTGTGTGTGTTTGTTTTAATATTGCACTTTAAATACAGCTGTGGGGTACCTAAATATACTATTAAAATTAAAAAAAACAATATAAAATAAATTCTATTTTAACATACAAGTTGAAACGGCTATGATTTCGAAAAAGCAACATGTCAATTTATGAGTAAAAGTTTCTGCTTAATTTTATTTAGTCGCATATGGTACGCTTTAAAAAAATTAATGGAGCAAATGGATTAACCTCTCTATTTCAGTTAAGTATTTAAGAACTCTCTCTGAAGGAGAAGTTCTCTCTCTCTAATATTTTAAACGTAAAGGGGGAACGATTATAGTATACTAAAGAGTGTTAAATACTTGTGAATATACAATAACTCTGTAATAACATAAGCTGGCTTTATTTACTGATGGAAAATTAAGTTCTTAAATTGCTTATGAGAAGTCTATAATTGTGAGATCAATAGAAAATGTGTACCAGTTGATTTAAAAATAATATGACCAATTTTTCAGAGCATCATAAATTTGTATTGAATTAAATTATTTGCATGAAATTTTCCATGTGGTTTCCTTTATCTTAGTACACTTTACGTAGACATTTAGGCCAAGCCGAAAGAGCTTTTTTAATCATTTGGGGGGTATTTTCCCAACTTCCTCTTTGAGTACTTTTTGAAGCCTTTGAAGGGTTTTTACTTTACATCCATTTTATTGTTTTTTTTAAGTACTGATGCGATGCTATTTTAATTTATTTCGTTTAAGTAACCCAGGTTCAATAATTACACATTGCATCATGACCAATGTTAAATAAAACAAGAATCGTCAATTAACAAAACTAACTTTTACGCTTAATGATAAATTTATTAAGGATTTAGGTTTACAAGCACAATTAAGGAATTAGGTTTTACAAAAAAGATCAATATTATCAAATAAAATCTATTATTTTTTTTTAATCTTTCAGCCATTTTACAGTTGATTTTGCAGAAGAACTTGTTGTAGAAATTTTGTGGAAAACAAAGTTTCTTTGAGGGTAAAGACGTCTACTTTCTCTGATCATGTGTCTCAAAACGTTTCTCTGATAGTATTTAGCATCAATATAAACCTTTGATTCTACAAAGAAGGTTTCTTTAAGCCTTGAGAGGGCATCCCCATCCATACTATAGCACATTACGACCGCCTTGCTTTTTTCAAAATAGCTGTGTTTTTGCGACGCTTTTCGCGTGAAATATATTGTACCTTTGTTTTGCCAATTGTGAATGATAATTGAAACAATGCTTCATCCGAAGTTAGCCATGTTTTGTATCTACCTTTGCATAACAGTAACATTGTAAATACAGAGGCCAAAAACCTTTTCTTCGTTTTCTACAGTCTTTGCAGACATTTGATGACTGACTGGCTTAATCACTTCTTTATAGTCAGTTTTCTTTGCATGATGACAAATTGTCGATTGCAAAACCTGTAGCTTCTTTGCAAAAGTTTTTGTGGCAGAGGATTTTATACAGCGATACGTCTCTTCAGCTTCTTTTTTTCTTTTCACCAAGGCCTTCCTTTCGTCCATATTTTTTTCCCTGGAACTTTTGATTGTCAGCCAAATTTTCTTTCTTTTCGATCTTCAGATGGTAATCCAGTCATTTTTAGGCAAATACAACAGTTGAAGCAAATGTATTTAAAGTCTTTAATGCGTTGCAAAATATATTTCAGGAAATTAATGGTCCAGAATATATAGACTTAGCTTTTATCTTATAATGCGACGCCCGTCTAACTTAAATTGATTTAATTTATTCTTATTATCCATTTTATAATACCCAGGTTCTAAGTTATCATTTGGCGTCACACTATAGCTTAAGTTTAAACATTAATCTTTTAAAGACAAATAAAACAGGACACTAAATTAAAAAGCCGTTCTTTAAATTAACACTTAATTTATTTACAATAACATTTAAATTACGTTAAATACTAAGGATATACATGATTACTTAACTGAATTAGGATCTGAGAGAGAGAGAACATGGTGTGGCCATCTCGCGAGTCTCCAACCGCGGCATTTTGTCAAAGGGTCGTCAGACCAAAATCGG
The DNA here is from genome assembly GCA_019973935.1 of Trichonephila clavipes. NCBI lineage: Eukaryota > Metazoa > Arthropoda > Arachnida > Araneae > Nephilidae > Trichonephila > Trichonephila clavipes. The sequence continues at coordinate 1,821,472 of BMAU01000458.1, read as the reverse complement.
TGATAAAATTGGTGTCAGAGAGTGACTAAATTCGTCGTGCAAGCGCTTATATTCCGCGGCGGTTTACTTCTGTATTCTGGAGAGGATTCTTTTTCGAAACACAATCAGCTTTTCTGATTGGTCTGGAGTCAGCGGAGTGATATCTTCTCGCGGTCCATGACTCCCCCAAAACGCGGGAAATTCCCAAAAACATCCCATACCATGATGTATTTATGGGTACATTGCCTTCTTCCAGGCGTGGGAAATGCGTCACCCTTTTCGGTGGGGTGAGAGGCACTCCCAGAAATTCCTCTTCTTGTAAACAACAACAGGGCTGATATACAAATTACTGTTGTAATCCTTATGGAAAGGCGGCCCCCCATCACTTACTAATAAGATTTCTTTTTTCAGAAAATGTCATTTTCAGATGATAGCTGATGAATTAAACGTTATGTATGTAGACAAATGAATGTCTTCTGCTTAGAATGTATCAAAAGCCTGTGTAAACAAATTTGGTTTTATTTTACTTAACTGGATAGAATTTCAAAAAATGCAGCACTGGTACAGTTGTTGAGAAGATTAATACACATTTCTTTCAATAATTCCTCCTTTATAAATGGTTCTCGAAAAAAATATAGTATTAATTTTCTTTAGCTTTATTAACTAACTTTATAGAACTAATATAATGCAATAATTTTTTTGTGTACATGTTAAATTTGTTCATATTCAAAGTTTTGAATTACCGTATTTACTCGAAACTGAGCCGCACTATTTTTCCAGTGTTAATGCTACTGAAAATCGGGCGATGACTTATCCCATTCCGCAGTTCAGTATTCAGTCTATCCTAAACATCGTTGTCTGCTCGTATTTAGGAAACTTTTTTTATGTACAGTTTCTTTTAATCACTTATTCTTTCATGCTTGGGGGTACATATGTTGTACCATTAATGCTTATTCGTTCATTGTGTGGGGATGCATAAAACGTGCTACTTGTTTGAATGCCTCAGAAATTGATGCTAGATGGTACATTCTCTGAACCACCGCAGAAGTAAACTCCTAGTAGTCACTCAAGTTGCCAACAGATGTCAGAAGCTAATTGTATGCAATGGGTTTATGAGGTAGTTCATTCTTTGATCAGCTGCGAGTCTGCTGAGTGGTATTTTTTTGCAAGTGACTGTAATGTGTATTTTTAAGAGTAAATTAAAGTGATTCTTGTGATATTTGTTACAAATCAGGTAAGAACATATATTATGTAAATAAATAAATCCATGTTACAATAATCAGTACCTCACGTGTGCATTGCTAGAATGAAAATATAAGAGTGCAAAGAATGAACCACCACGTTATTGAAGGTCATCTTCTTTACAAATACAAAATGCATTCCACTAATTTTTTTTTCACAATAATGGACAGGTTTAATGTGCCAAATAGATTTGTTATAAGTTACATTTTTTTAAATAATAAGAAAAATTATTAAATGATAGTACTTACAAAATTGTCCTGATTGCCAGTGTAGTCAATGCATGTGCAATCTATCGGGAAGTGAATCTTCCAAAGCTGAACTTGAAGGACTTAAGAGATATATCCAGAGATTTTATCAGTTCTACATTTGTACCTTCAAGAAATAAGCTTCAGACAACCAGTAGATGTGTTTAGATCAAGAATAAGAAGCCCTACGTGCCCCCCAAAAAAACCACGCCTGGAGAGTTCTGCCCACCAGCCAGGAGGATCCACAAGAAGACGATGTGCTGCTTGCAGCACAAAAGCAATCCAAGTTCTACAGAATGGATGTGTTATGTCTGCAATGTTCCATTGTACCTAGGGAAGAAAAATCAGTTTTCCAAAACTATCATGTGCTGCTTGAAGCTTTGTAGTACAAAATATGTACCACATTTTTTTAAAACTGTGTACATCATTTATTTGAAAGAGTGTTTAATATTATTATGTTACAGCTTTTGTTTCATAATTATAGTTTTGTGACATTTATCTAAAATATTTGTAGTTATTTTCTTCTAGTGCACAATTTTTGTCAAAAATTCAACGCATGAAAGAGTTAAAAATCAAAGATATCGGGAATAGCAACAAGACGAGTTCACTATGACGCAAGTATGAAAAAAGAAGCAATTTTATATTCATGAAAAAACGGAAACAGAAAATTTGACTTGGATGGACCAAATATACGTCGATGGCGTAAACAAAACGGTATCATTTTTCCTTGTTAATGTTCAACAGTCTTCAAAAATTCTTTACATTCTTTAAAAAAATGTTGCATAACAAATGCATTGGATAGCACAGAAGACAACATCGTGTGGGAAAATGCCGACGCCAGCACCAATTCCCAAATTAGCTGTGCCAATGGGAGTGACGAATCATTTTCGAAATACAATACTGACTGTAGGAGTAATTATAGATTCCTGTATGTATTTGAAAGTCTTTAATACTGTTAAAATAAATTAATTAGTAACTTCTTATTCCTCACTAATTTAAAAAAAAAAATCTTAGCTATTGGATATCGATGAGCCATCGATTACACAATTTTTTACTTTTTATCAAAAACGTGTAGAGAGTTGAAGGTGCCGCTTAAAATCTATGGCGGCTTAGATTCGAGTAAATACGGTAGATGGTAGTTAAACTTAGTTTTGATTTAATATGATAACATCGCATTGAGTAAAATAATCGTCCTTTTTAAGTTACATTGGAATATATCATTTAAAGGGATGGCAGTGAAAAGAAAAGATTATCCTTTTAATCCCTATCCACGGCAAAAAGTTTTAAAAGATCAAGAATACCCTGCTCAGTCTTTCAGAGAAACCTGTTCTTTATACTGTTCCCTCTCACTATTGAGAACAGACAAATCGTCGGACAGCTCTTTTTTCTGCCCTCAGTTATTTACTATCCCTGGAATTATCTTTCGGTAGATAGGAGCTTCTTAATACAAATTATGCACGGTTATGTATTGAAGTTCAGTAATAACGTAACTTCGATGAAATATTCAACCAATAACTAGTGATCCAGACTAAAAAGATTAAGGTCAAAATGAAATTTGCACGAGTATGAGAGATTTTTTTGGAACAACCGATTAAAAAATTGATGAGTTATAACATAATTTCAGCGAAATGTATAAGCAATAATAATCATTATAGTTAAAACAAAAAAGGAGCATAAAATGTGCCATTATTTCTCCTCTCCTGTCAGATGTAAATATTCAATAATTTAAATTTAGAGAAAAAATAAAATGCATTTGAAATAGAAAATTTTTTGGAATAATTGTTTTTTATACTTGCACTGATAATTCTTTCATTGTAATTATCTTATTTCAAGCAATTTTTGTCAATTGAATTCTAAGCAATAGAATGTTTGTACAAAATTATTGAATTTTTTGGTTAATATTATCTTGCTTATAAGATCGTTTCAAATAGATTTCTACACGGAAATCGTATAAAAATTAATTTTTATTATTTTATTGCAGTTGAAATTTATTTTTACTTAAATTATATAGTTATTGCATTCTAATTAATTACTATTGAATGCTAAAAAATTTGATTGTGCATTTATTATTTACCCAAAGAACATTTTCCGATTTGTCAATATATACTTTAAGATTGTGGGATACCCCCGGAAATGAAAAAGCAGATGAGCTAGTTAAAAAAAGGTGGCCACATGAAGCAGACTAGTAGGTAGAAAAAGCCGATTCTGCTGTAAAGGCGGTGCAGGCGGTGCAGGCGGTTGTAGGCGGTTGTAGGCGGTTGTAGGCGTTGTAGGCGGTTGCAGGCGTTGTAGGCGGTTGCAGGCGGTTGTAGGCGGTCGACGGCAGTGCAGAGCTGAGTTGTTTCGTTCCTACTGACGAGTTGAGTTGTTTCGTTCCTGTTGCCGAGTTGAGTTGTTCGTTCCTGCTGCTGAGTTGAGTTGTTTTCTCCTGTTGAGTTGTTTCGTTCATGTTGCCGAGTTGAGTTGTTTTCTCCTGTTGAGTTGAATTGTTTCGTTCCTACTGACGAGTTGAGTTGTTTTCTCCTGTTGAGTTGAATTGTTTCGTTCCTACTGACGAGTTGAGTTGTTTTTCTCCTGCATTGGCTTTGATTTTCGAGCTGAGGGGGCGAGTTGAATTGTTTTTTTCTACAGCTAAGTTGAGTTGTTTTTAAAAAATGTGCACAAAAAATGGAAGTATGGGAATGTTAAACGTGCTCATGCCGCCACCTATTGATTAAAATATACACTAATTATAGATTTTAAAATGATGGAAGTAAATAACGCTGAAATAAAAAATAAATAAATCCAGATTCAAACTCACGGCCTCAGATCAAAATGTCTCCACAGGACAATAGTTTTTCAGTTACGCTAACCATTATCCTATGAAGGCATACAGACCTGAAGAAAACTTATGTTTATAATCTCATGAATTTAATTTTGCAGGCGAAGCAGACGGCGACATGTTTTAAAATCATTTTCTTGATTAAAATGAAATAAAAAAAATATTTAATTTATATTATTTTAATAATGTGTAAATTTTAATTCAGTATAATGATTACATACACACAGTAAAGATACAAAGTAAATTGATTATTCAGAAAAATGTGCCGTAGTATACTCGTCATCAGCGTGAACGGGTTACGATTTAACTTGTTTTAGCTTGTCTGATCTTGATTCTACAAGACGGCTTTTCCAGGCGAAGCAGATGGCGACGTGTTTTAAAATCATTTTCTTAATTAAAATGAAATAAAAAATATTTAATTTATATTGTTTTAATAATGTGTAAATTTTAATTCAATATAATGATTACACACACACAGTAAAGATACAAAGTAAATTGTTTATTCAGAAATCAACATCTTGTATTGCGTTTTACATTACAATCGTATATTTACATTACAGGAGAACAACAATTTGTAAAATTTATTTCAGTGTAATGATTATACATGTACAGTAAAGATACAAAGTAAGTTGTTTATTTACAAAAACAGCATTCCGTTTTACATTACAATCAATTATTTATACAAACACAAAAAATCCCATTATTGGATTTTATGTCCTACAGCTCATTAAATAGGTCTAAATTCATCAACGACCAATGACCATGTGCAAGAGTAGTAATGCCATCACCATTAATAAACCTTTTGTCATCTTTATATGACAGAGCAAGTTTGTTTTGCTTTATTGAATGTAATGAATGAAATTTGGATCTAATTAAGTTCATGTCAACATATTTTATTTTTCATTAAAAAGACAAGCTTTGTAGTCCTCAAATGTTATTTTATTTTTTATAGTTTGTTTTTTAATTCCTTTTAACCGCTTTTCAATCTTATTGTTTGTTTTGTAGGCATACATTTTCGATTTTAATCCTACTGTAACGTTTGAAAAAATAACGGTGATATTCTTGGTTAATTAAAATATGGAATTTATTTACGTCACAACTATTGAAACTTATTTACAAAATGATACATATTAAAGTTATTAAAATTAATTATAGATTGTTAGAGTCCACTATTTTGTGAGAGGAGGATTCGTTGGTCACCGCTCGCGTGCAAGTTCAAAGCATCTCTCCCCTCATCTTCCGGTCAGGTCGCTAGGTTCCTCGGGGGTCAAACAGGGGTTGCGCTGCACCTGAAGCTGCACGTGTGGGCGTCGAATCTACAAAGAAACCGACACCAGATGTTGTTGTTTTCGAGACGTGACGTTACAGCTCTCGCCCTCTCTTATGGAACTTTTCCGTTGAGAAAAGTTTAATGGGATGACGATGAGACAACTGACAGATTACCGACACATCCCTTCATCAAGCACCACTATATTTCTGAGCTGCAATTTTAATTACTAAAGAAAACGCTGAACTAAATTTGGAATTACTTATTTCTAGTGAGTGAGTGTTCTTGCTAGGGAACTTACACAAATCCATATTACGAAATAGCAATGTAATCAATGTAAGAAAACATACTATACATTAAATAAAAATACAAACACTCCTATCACAATGCCTAGTATCAATTATACTAACATGTTATATCAAATGCTAGTGTAAGACCTTGCACATAAAATATTCTTCGCCACAATACTTAAATAAAATTATACTAACGACATGTTGATATGATATGCGAAGTGTACAACCTTACACACAAAATATTTTTCACAATATGCCTCTTGCGTAAACTAAATACTCATGTATATTTTAAAACCCTATACACAAAATTAAGCATATTAATACATTTGCTTTTCATGGCTTTATCTTTTGACACGCATCTCCATTCGATATGATATACAGTACTAGTAAATAAATAAAATTTAATACAATTATTAACCTTTAACTAAAAAACATAAGCAACAATTATTATTCATGAGCAAGAGAACATTGTTAACAATCCCTAATTATCTATCACCGATCTGCTGAGACTATCTGCATTTTTGTGACTGTTACCCGACCGATGTACAATTCTAAAATTATATGGTTGCAAAGCCAAAGCCCATCGCATCAATCTAGGGTTAGAACTAACATTTCTATTCAACCACACCAACGGGTTGTGATCGGTCATAACTAAAAATGAATTTCCATCTAAGTAATAATGTAACCTTTTAATTGCGAAAACAATACTAGCACATTCCTTCTCCGTCGTACAATAACGCTTCTCTACCTCTGAAAATTTCTTACTCAGGTAAAGGATTGGATGCTCCTCACCTTGTTCAGTTAATTGGGTTAAAACTGCTCCCATACCTGCGTTCGAAGCGTCCGTTTGAACAATGAATTCTCGTTCAAAATTTGGCGCGTACAAGACGGGCTTATCAATTAGTTTCCCTTTTAGTTCTCGAAATGCGTTTTCACACTCGGTCGTCCACTTAATTTCTCCCTTCTTTGCTCTTCCCTTCAACGCATCCGTCAACGGAGCAGCGATTACCGAGAACAGATTTATATATTTTTGGTAATAACCCGCTATACCTAAGAAAGCACGTATTTGGGTTTTCGTGCGAGGGGTAGGGAACTCTAGAACAGCCTGAACTTTGATCTCGGAAGGAGTGCGAAAACCCTGACCCACAATGTGACCCAAAAATTTGACATTTTGTTGCGCAAACTTACACTTTGAAGGTTTTATCGTTAACTTAGCTCTCTTTATTCTCTGCAGAACCGTTTCCATATGTTTAATATGCGACTCCCAAGTATCTGAGAAAATTGCGATATCGTCTAGATACGGGACAACGAAATCCTCTAGTCCGTTAAGTAATTCAGCCATGAGTTTACTAAAGAAATATGGAGCATTCTTTAATCCGAAACTCATCCTTAGGGGTCGGTATGTACCAAAGCTAGTACAGAAGGCTGCGTATCGCTGTGCTGTTTTACTCAAAGGTATTTGCCAATATCCCTTAGATAAGTCAAAGACGGTAATAAATTTAGCCGCCGATACTTTTTCTACGCGTTCTTCGATATTCGGAAGAGGAAAATATTCCGTTCTAATGATCCCGTTTAATTTCCTGTAATCTATACATGGACGAGGTTCTTTCCCAGCTACCTCAACTAAAATCATAGGGGACATGTAATCCGATTCTCCTACCTCAATGATTCCTAATTTTAACATTCGGTTAATTTCGTTTTTTAAGATTTCATTTTGTCGGTGCGACATTCGATAGGGCTTCGTCCTAACTGGTTGATCGCTAACTAACTGGATTTCGTGTTCAACCAGATTAGTTAAACCGGGATTGTTTGAAAAACATTTAGAGTATTTATTTAATAATTCGCGCAGTCGATCCATTTGTTTGTCGTGAAGGTGTTTGTTCAACTCGCTAGCCTGGATTACGTCCTCGAAATCATAAATGAGAGAATTGTTTTCTAAGTATGGGATTTCTAACTCCTGGTCTGCGAGAGAGTTTTTGTTTCATCATTAATAATTACGTTAACGTGTTCTGGCCTTTTGTAATATGGTTTTAGCATATTTATATGATAGATTTGAGATGTTTCGCGTCTGCCGGGGATTTCGACAAAATAGTTCGTTTCCGAAATTTTATTTAAAATTGTCCCAGGACCTATCCACTGCACTGCTAATTTATTTGCTCTGGATGTAGCTAACACTAGGACTAAATCTCCATCCTTAAATTCACGTTTTACTGCGTTTTTGTCATACCAAGTTTTCCGCTTAACTTGCATTTCCTCCATTTTATTTATAGCTACTTCTTGACATCTTTTTAATCTATTTATTAACTTAAACATATATTCAGTGACGAGATCACCCTCTTCTTCCGGTTCCATCCAATGTTCCATTACTAACGTCTCTGGGGTTCGCAAATTTTTCCCATACACCAACTCTGACGGTGTATACCCTGTACTTTCGTGCGATACAGTTCGTAACGCTAAAAGAATTGACGGAAGATGTTTGTCCCATTCGGAGCCTGCATCTAAACATAAGACTCGTAAGAGTCGTTTCAACGTTCGATGAAATCGCTCAACAGGGTTACTCTGTGGATGATACACAGAACTATGCCTGACAAGTATTCCGAATCTTTCAAAAACTCGGTAGTCAGAGCACTAGTAAAAGAAGTACCCTGGTCACATTGTATTTCACGGGGAAACCCCATCCGACTAAAGATGTTTAACAGCGCATCTGTGACACTAACGGAACTAATATCAGACACCGGAATAGCTTCAGGGAATTTTGATGACATGCAAATGGCCGTGATAAGATATCGATTCCCTTTAGATGTGATCGGGAGAGGCCCACATGCATCAATATTTAGCTTAGTAAAAACTTCCTGAATAACAGGGACCAATTTTAGTGGAGCTTTCTTTTTTATCATTGGGCTTCCCAGCCTTCTGACACTGATCGCAAGTTTTTACAAACTGTTCCATATCTCTATAGCAATTCGGCCAGTAAAAATATCGGTTTAATTTGTCTTTGGATTTCGTAATTCCCAGGTGCGCAGATGTTCCCTCATGACACAATGATTTAATAGGGTCGCGCAACCCTTCCGGCACTACTATTAACTTCACCACGTTACCTAACTTATCTTCACGATTTTTGACCAATAATTCCTTCTCTAGCGAATAAACCTGATTGGTAACCTGCACTTGACTGGCTGCCTGTTCGTATAAGGGTTTAATCTCCTCGCTATTTTTTGAGCATTGATTAAATTTTCTCGCGTAACCCTTAGCAGCGCTAATCCCGGAACATATTCCTGGAGTGCAGGTATTAAAATTTCGTCCTCTGCATCCGAAGAAACAATTATAACCTCATCTTCCCCTTTTTTAGCATCACCACTATCTATTCCCCTTTCTTCTCTAGCCGCTTTGACTTGAGACCTTGTTTGGACAGCATTCAATATTTCGACTGGCAGGAAATTATAGCCTAAATTTCCGTTTATTAGCTCGGCCGTTTTATTTCCAAGCAAATATCGACCGTGTTGATTTAAGTGATTTCCACAAACCGCTGCCTTAGTCTGCACCGTTCCAAAATTTCCGGAAATTTCCACGACCGCCAAAGGTAAACAAACTAATTCTGGGCTTAACGGTTGTTTTACCCAAACATTTTCACCAGAGAAAGAAGAAGGATTTATGTATTTTGCACATACTAAATCTATTGTCGCGGTTTCGAATTTACCTTTCGGACGTCCTCATAATTATCAAAGAGTTCTGCTATTTGAGTAGCTGATTTAAGGTTTGCCCAATTATCTAAAAAATGATCTTTCATACTAGCATTGGCGCGTTTTTTTTAATTGATCTACCACCATTAGATCTTGAAGGTATTGAAAGGTATTTATTTCTAAGCCAATCAGCCACTCATCTTGATAATTCGTAATTTCAAAAGTGAAATCCTTCCAGGTGCTATCAGATTTTTTCTGGTGTTGGACAAATTTTTGCCGAAAGACCTCCGGACTTAACTTGAATCTTTTAAGTAATAATTTCATTACATAATCGTAATTTTCGGCTTGTTCCTCCGGTTCGCGAGCAATAAATTGCACGATCTCTAGGGGTAACAAACCCAATAATTGCCCCACCCACTCTTTCTTTTCTATTGACGCCCTTTTAGCCTGGCGTTCAAAGATCACTAGATATAAACTAATATCTGACTGCTTAGGATCGAAATCTGGGATCAATTTTTTTAAGTTTAATTTAGAGGTTACAGAACATGCATTTGTAGAATCGTTTGATTCATCGTTTACCCTAAATCCGGATTCTATTTTAAACCTTTCTAAATCAAATTTCAGCTGTAATTCTTTCTCTTTTAATGCCTGCTCCTTTACTAACTCCTCTAATCTCATTTTTTCAGCCCTTTCTAACTCTTCCAATCTTTTTCCGTTTGCAATGATAGTCTCATACAGATTTTTAACAAATTCCTCTTCATAACCTTCACTGTTAGTGATTGCAATTTTTATGCTAGGGACAGTCATATTTAAAGTGGCATTTATTCCGATTCCTCAGCAAGTTGCAACATGTCTTGCTTTTTCCGGTTTACCAAGGAAAGCCATTTTTTAAACAATATCAAATAAATGTCACGCTAAATTTTGCACTATTGTTACTATTCTCTATTAATACAATAACACTGGTCCCATGCATACACAGAAATACACAAAGAAAAACTTAACACTAAAAATAATCAAAATCATTCAAGAGACTTAAAACACAATAAATCTTAAGCTAAAATTGCACACAATGCTTGAAATACAATTACAATTCTCTAAAAACAAAATAACACTGTTCCCATGCAAGAAAAAACACTAAGTATTTCAAAATTTCTAAAGAACACTTTAACCAAAATTCCTAATACAATATGCAGTTTGCAACTCAAAAATATAACAGTACTCACCCATTTGAAGTACTCAGCTTGCTTTTCAGAAGCAAATTATGTGCACTAGTGGTTTTGAACTCTTAACAATAAGTGTGATCAGTTTGACCAGCCTTGAATTCACTCGTGGTACGGCTTCCGAAAATCGCTTTTCCTTCGGACACTCTCGCCGTTAACACTGTAGATCAGTTTGATCTTCTATGAGCAGGACGCTCTCTTTCTCCGAAGCTGAATTTAATTGCAGCACGGCTTCCGAAAATCGCTTTCCTTCGGACACTCTCGCCGTTAACACTATAGATCAGTTTGATCTTTGAGCAGGACGCTCTTTTTCTCCGAAGCTGAATTGAATCGCAGCACGGCTTCCGAAAATCGCTTTCCTTCGGACACTCTCGCCGTTAACACTATAGATCAGTTTGATCTTTGAGCAGGACGCTCTTTTTCTCCGAAGCTGAATTGAATCGCAGCACGGCTTCCGAAAATCGCTTTCCGTTCGGACACTAGCCGGTAACACAATAGATCAGTTTGATCTTCTATGAGCAGGACGCTCTCTTTCTCCGAATATGAATTGAATCGCAGCACGGCTCTTCCGAAGATCTCTTTTTCTCCCTGCGTTGCGGTCCGTCCGTAAAAATCCAAAATTTTCCTCCTCTCACGGGTCCTGAATGCTAACTTTTTATCCCAAAGCGCTGCCACAAAACTCTAAGCTGTAACGTTTGAAAAAATAACGGTGATATTCTTGGTTAATTAAAATATGGAATTTATTTACGTCACAACTATTGAAACTTATTTACAAAATGATACATATTAAAGTTATTAAAATTAATTATAGATTGTTAGAGTCCACTATTTTGTGAGAGGAGGATTCGTTGGTCACCGCTCGAATGCAAGTTCAAATTTGCATCTCTCCCCTCATCTTCCGGTCAGGTCGCTTTAGGTTCCTCATTCAAACAGGGGTTGCGCTGCACCTGATTTGCATTTTTTATGTGGGCGTCGAATCTACAAAGAAACCGACACCAGATGTTGTTGTTTTCGAGACGTGACGTTACACTACATATTCTGTCATAATATTTCCTTTATTTTCATACTTCATTTTCCCGATGACTTTTTTGTTAACAAGAGGTAAATTATAAATATTGTTTTCATCATAGTCTGAAGTATCATATAAGTTAATATCCTCTTTCATGTCACTATAAAAATCATCAGTTTTTATTTCATATATAAAAGAATCGGTGTCTGTATACATGAGCCGTACTTTTGAGTCATAACGGTGCTTCATGTACTCATAGTGAAAAGAATACATTAGAACTTTTGATATATCTAAAATTACCATTCCTACCTGTATTGGTTTGAAAAATTTGATTTGGGTTTTTTTTAGATGGACGGCCATTAAGTTTTCAGAAAATATTGTGCGTCGATTAAAATTTGATTTCGCTATTAACTTTCGAGCCTGCTCTTCTATTGAACATAAACGTATATCTACTCTTCTTCTTACATTTTCCATCGTTTTCCCGAAAATGCTATTATTCATTAGTTTGTAATAATCCTTTTGAAAGTCATTTACAGATTTAGTTCTTAATTTAGTATTATAATCTATGTAATTTTTAAGCCAAGGAGATTGAAAAAATTTTAAAACGCGATGAATTTTTTTCAAGACTAACCTAATTTTAAATAAAGCTTTAAATTAGAATAATGGAGAACATATTTTGTTTTTGGTTCCAAAGTAGTTAAAAGTCTAGACTCTTTACAATTAGGTGGGGGCTTATTTTCAGGGGCAAGGGGAAAGTCTGAATGTTTGTCATGCAAATCGGAAGGATATTCAAGATCTACTTCCAAGATGTAACCTACATCGGATTCATCTGATAAATATAAAATATCCTGTTCAGTTAAATCGTTATCACTCCAAACAAAATCTTTTAAGGGTAGATATTTACTCATTGCATAACCGTACAAATTATTTGCGTCAAGATACATTAAATATTTTATCTCATCTGGGTTAAAATTAGACATATATCTGTTGTTAGCTATAGCATAACGATTGCAACACTGACTTATACCTCCTCTTACACACTTTTCTATAAAAAGAAGCATGTCGTAATCTGTAAACAGTTCGATAGCTACTTTAGTATGTAATAACATAGCATCCCATGATAAACCTGGGGTGGTAAAATAACAACAGGGGTCAAGTTTATAAGTTTGCATGCATATTTTCCGAAAGTTTTCAAAGAGATCTGTTAACAATAGAACATCTGTTTTTACATATAGATCACAGTATTCACCAAGATTATTTAAATGAAATTCATTAAATACTTTACATGCATGATTATAATCCTCTACACTTATAGCCTCCTCATTTAGTTTATTGTAAAATTTGCTAATAGGTGGTAAACAAGAATCTTTACACTTTTCAAAACTATCAAAATAATCATACGGAAAAACTCCCTTTCTTAAAAGTAAATCTATTTTCTGAGTCAAAATAATGTTTCATATATTTAAATTCATCTTTTTTTAGTGTTTTTATCAAATTTTCCAAACTAGAAGACATGAATTTGAAAGAATCTAAAAACCTTAACTGAAAATCATTTGAAATATTTTTACTGAAGGAAATATATTTTTCTTCGGTGTTCGGAATTAAATTAATTTGTTTTTCATCATATCCTAACTCATTAATAAAAATATGGGCGTCATATCCTGAAAGATTATGGAAGAAAACAGGCAAAAATTTGGGGGCTTTCATTGCTAAATTACGACTATTGCAACAAGGGCCATTAAATTTTTGAGTAACATGATTATGATCCCTAACCTTGATATTGTTTTCGTGAAAGGTTTGACCACAAACATAACAATTATTAGCATTATCATACAATTGCTTTTCTGATTCAGTAAGAGGTAATAACGGTTTTGATTTTTATAAATATTATCAATTTCTATTGCATCTTTTTCTAACTTTTCAATAAAAATTTTTGGGGCATCAATACCTCTATATACTACTGGATCTTTATAATGCCCCCTTGATAACTGATAAAATAACAAAAACCTATTGGGACATGTTTTCATAAATATTTGTAAAGGAAAAGTTTGGATTAGGACAGCAAGTATCAGTTTTCCTAGTTACACACTCGAAATCCGCATATACAACAAAAGGTATTTTTAAACAATGTTGAAAATTTTTAAATTTTAAAAACTTACTTGTTTCTGACGGCATTACTACCCTTGCAGGATTTTTATGTATACACATCTCATTGTGTTGAAGAAGTTTGTATTCTGTTTGGAAAGCACTTAAACATCTTTTACATATAAATGTTTTATGTTGATGTTTTGAGAGTTGTTTCGAAACAAGTCGAGATAAGCTTTTAATGAAACAATAATGTCCAAACTCTCCATTTTTTACGTAAAGCAAATCTATATGTTTCTCACACACTATATCACTAATGAGGAGAGGAAATATTTTTAAATCTTCTTCAAAAGAATAAATGTTTATTCCTATATCGTTCATTTTTGAAAATTTTTCACCTCGTTAAGCGGTGTTGGAAAGGATATTCCATCAAAGTTCAGCTTATTTAGGTGGGGGACATAACTTGACGTTTTGTTGGGGTTGCTGGTGTTGGGGTAAAGAGCTGCGAGAATAGACCACATGAAACACTGAGAGTCCTTTTTATTGATGACATTGATGATTGCCTTTGTTTCAGCGATCTGCTTCGGCACCTCGATGAAGGATGATGAACCTCTGAAAGGAGAATAACGGTTCGTGCGGAATTCGAGTCTTAAGATTTCGTCCAGTGTCCAGCCCGAGTCTCTACCTTCAAAATCCTCACTTTCTTTCACTATTTTCTCAGACATGTCGTCATAAAGTCTGGCGAGATTAGTTTCTTGTAATACCTCATTATTCGGCGTTTTGAATTCTACGTTCTTTATCATTTTTCCAGCATCTGTCGCTTTCGAATAAATGCAATGAACCCATTTACTCACTTTCAAAGCTTTGTAAGTTTCCAGTTCATTGCGAAAAATAAAGATTGTCTCTTCTTTTCTTAAGAGTAGAAACTCTTTTATCCCCAGTGAACTATCGTTATTGGGAAGATTAAAAGTTTTATATGCTTTTTGAAAAGCACTCTCGTTCTCTTTTGGTGGTAAGAAGATATTTTCAGGATCAGCCGTAGAGTTTTCAGCAGATGTGAACAACTGTGTTTTCTTTTTCCTACTTGATACAGACAAATCCACTCTCTTTCTTTTCCCCGCTTCTTTCTCCAACTTTCTTTCGCATCTTTTATTGTTCAAATGTTTCAATAAGTTGTCTTTACGGGTAAAGGACGTATAGCAAAATTTACAAGTAATTTTCTCGGTTGAATGCACAGAGTCTCTGTGCCTTTTTAAGTCCCTTTCTCGGACGAATTTTTTACTACAATCCGCACATTGAAGGACAGCATTTTTTTCATGAACTTGTAATGTATGGCGTTTTAAAACATAGTTTGTAACGAAGTTTTTTCCACAAATATTACAAGTATACATAATGAAGACGTAGAACTTATAGAACGTTGCTAAACACACACACACTACTAAATCAGCAATCAAATTTTGTGTTCTGCTACTCTGTGACGATCAGGCGCAATACATAGAATCGATAGAGCAAATTGGAATGGATATCTCCCACCAACCCCTTTTAAACTCCAGAGGTGGGTCCACTACACCCCCTCGTCATTTCTCATTGGTCGACCCAACAGAAATCTGCACACGGCCCGCAGACTCATTAGCGTCCTTATTGGTTCGAATCTGACAATAGCTCTCTCTCTGACCCTCTCACACTCACTGGCGACACAAGGTCCGCCCGAACACCTGACCCCCTTACCACCCGCCGTTTTTGAGGCGCCGATGTATCGAGTCAGACGAACTCAGTCAAAAGATGAACAGCGGGGTTTCGTCCAGCCCATTAAGACTACAGACCCACTGACGTCGCAGACCAGAATCCCAACAATGAACAATGACGCCCAAGGCCATGTGCTCTGTCCCCAACCCCACCTGCTCTAATCCATCAAACACCATGAGAAAATATTCTACTGAATGTATATCACGATCTCACTTTTATCTGGTAACGAATCAAGACAGGAAAATACAGGATACAATAGATATGATTACGGACAGGGAAAGAATTTATGAATTTTCCTTTCGGTATCACACAAAATGAAATTTATAGAATTAAGTGACTCGTAGTATAAATAGCAACATCATTCATAAAATTATTTAGTTTAATCATGGATTCTCTCAAATTAGTTCATCCATTTACTTTAATCTTGGCTGGGCCATCTGGTAGCGGTAAAAGTCAGTTCGTTAAAAAATTAATCGAAAATAAAATGATTAAACCCTTTCCTAAAAATATAATTTGGTGTTATGGAGTTTACCAAGCGTTGTATGAAGAAATGCCGAATATTTCCTTTCATGAAGGTATCCCCTCTAATTTGCACCAGTATTCGGATGCGTTAATTGTTATAGACGATCTTATGGGAGAGTTAGGAAATGATCCCCAATTAACAAAATTATTTGTAAAATTTTCGCATCACAGAAATTTAAGTATAATTTTTGTGGTACAGAATATTTTTCATAAAGGGAAAGAAATTAGAGAAATTTCCTTAAACGCTCATTATCTTGTATTATTTAAGAATCGAAGAGATCAATCCCAAATTACACATTTAGGTCGCCAATTGTATCCTCGTAAAGTGAAATTTTTTCAAGAATGTTACGCAGATGCCACATCAAAACCGTACGGATACTTACTTATTGATTTAAAACCTGAAACTGATGAATCCTTGCGTGTGCGCACAGGTATGTTTCCTGGAGATGTTTTTTATGTATATCAACCTCGATGACCCATTACTTTGAAGCATATAAATAGATTCAAATTGTTCAATGAATATTCAATAGTTCACAAGATGCCGGTGTGTTCTGAACAAACTTTAGAGCTCTTAAAACTAATTTCTAAAACAAAACACCCAAAATCTATTTTGAAAAAGTGTTCAAAGAAAGAAATAAAAACTTTGTGCGAGTGTGTGCTGAATGTTTTATGTGGTAACATATCATTGACTAAAATTAAAAAAAAAATCGCTTATCTCCCTATAAAGAAAGCTTAAGAAAACTTTCTAACAAAAAAACACCTCTTTACGAGAAAAAGAAAATTTTAATTCAAAAAGGAGAAGGATTCTTAAATATTTTATTGCCTGCGACTATTTCAGTCATCAGTTCTTTAATTCAAAATGGAATTTAGCAAAAAATTTGTACTGGTACCCGAAGAAAGAGTTCAAGTAACGGAACACTTATCGGAACTTGATCAACGCATGAAAAACATTCTCCATAATAAGGATTTAACGGAAGAAGAAAAACAATTCTCTATTTACAAGTTTTACAAAAATATACGCACTTTTCTAACGAAAATCGAAGAGAGTCTGAACCAGTTCCAAATGAAGCATCTCTATCAGAAAATCAAGAAACGGAATCATTAAAAGAAAATCTAAAAGAGTCAGTAGTAAAGACGGAAAAAGAAGTGTTTGAGGATGAAATTTTTAGAATTGTTCCAGCTAGGTATAAAGAAAAAGCAAAAAATATTTTCCAGTTTTTAAAGCTTCAAGAATCTTTCAGTTGGAATTCTGATGGTGAAATTATTTACAAAAACACTGTTATTCCAGGAAGCAATATTGCATTCTCGTGAATGATTTTCTACGGAATCGAAAATCAGCACCTGAAGGAAGATATGTATTTTTAAGAGCTTTGAATGATGTAAATTTACCGAAAAATCTAGATGTAAATAAAAAATTGTATCAGAATAACAAAATTATTAAGAAACCAATAATGTATGCTCGCAGAAATGCATGGTTGAAACTTTGAAATAAATGATACTCATTTGATTAAAAAAAAAAAAATTGTCTCAGTTGTCTCTTTATGATTTGAACAGTTTTCTTTTGCTGAGGAAAATATACTTATTTGATAAAATTTAAAAGTTTCAAATATATAATTAAATAAAATTATATTAATCTTTTTGGGTGAAAAATTTATCATAGAAAAAAAAATTTTTTTTTGAGAGAAAAAAAAAAATTTAACATAGAAAAATATTAATTTTTTTTTTTAGAAGAAAAAAAAATTATCATAAGAAAATAAAATAGAAAATAGAAAAAAAAAAAATTAAAGAAAATAAAAGACACACACATATTTAGTTTCATTCCATTTTTTTATTTTCTAAATACAAATCTTACACCATATCGTTTCTTTACAAATTGATACATTTGAAAATCATTTATATACAATTGATTCAAAATATAATGCATAGAATAGCCTTGGCTGCGTTTGAATAAAAAGTAAATACAGTATTGCCCACAAACATTAGATGTTGGTGATTGAAACACTTTAGAATTCCATAATACATCTAAATAGGTAGTAGTACTAATGTTATAGAATACAGGAGGTTGTCCAAACGAGTCATAAAATTCTAATTCTCTTTTATCATTTACAAATAATGCTAACCAGTGTGTTCCAGGTTGTGATGAGTCATCAGAATTCACAATAGCACACATGTTTTCTTGCAGAGGAGGGAGCGTATCTCTAGAATAAACACCTTGAAAATAGGGGGACGTTGTCTTCTCTTGAGATAAAACTGTATACATTTGCATTCCATCCATTCTTTAATTTCCGAAATCATACAAGATATTTCTCGATTTGTTTATTTCGATTAAATTTTCAAACTCGGCAAAAACGATAACACATACGGTTTGTTCTAAAGATTTGCTGAATTTTAATTCTAATCGCAAATTGCTATGTTTTATCAGACTTAAATGTTCTCCTGAAGAACATAAATCCGGTGAGAGGTTAAATCCAAACAATGTATTTGAATCTTTATATTCTTTTCTAGAAATAAATATACCTCTGTCTTGACCCATTCGATCTGTCCCAACAAATAGAGTTTGATAGGCCCGTATGTATTGATCTTTAGAAAAATCGAGTTCTAATGGATTGTGAGGCACTGGTTGTCCATCCACATACACTCCAATAAAATTTAAATTAAAATGTTTAAACTCATAAGGAGATTTTGAAAATGCTCCGTGAAAAGCTTCATTATCTACACATCCTACAAAAAGTTTTTTTGGCATTTGGCCTGAAAATATGTTATCTTGAATAAAAGACATGCTTCCTTTAGGAATCGAATACACTTTGCACAGAACTCGGTTAATGGGATATTTTGCGCTTGTTTTTTCCAGTGCTTTCGCATGACCAAGAATAACTCCAGGATTCACACGAACTTTTCGTATGAATAAAGAAACATGATCCAAAACAACTTTAAATCCCTCAGATCCTTGTAAACAAAATTCGGGCTTGCTTCGTATTAATTTTATTTTCAAATCCACTAAATTGAGTAAAAGACGATCTTGATGAAATAAATCCGAATGTATACAACCAATCATGTCTACAGTTGCACTTTCTTTAAAAATTCGGTTCTTTTCTTGAGACCATCATCAGAATCCTTGTAAAATAGTTCAGCCGTTAATTGGGAAGTTTTGCTGTCATATCCATGGTTTAAGAGAGTTTCAATATAAGATCGATAGGGATATGTATTACTGGAATTGGAAACCACGCGATCATTTAAGGATACATCTACTTGAGAAAATAGTGAATGTAGAAATAAATTCACAGGTCCTATAGTATCATCTTTAGTAATAGGCGTATTGTCCACTTTTACTATTTTCGCTTTTACGTATAATTGTGTTTGACTGAGATCTATGTAATCTTCTGCACTTCCGGAAATGTGAAATTCTACAGGTGCATTATCGAAAACGTTAGAAAGAGGATGAAATTGTTTCCACTGCCCATCTTGAATAACTGTTTGAGTTCCTGGTAAGTTGAAAAGTTCCAATTCAGATTTAACACATTCAGGAGAATCTTTAAGAATAAATGCCATTTTTACGAGTCGAAAATGTCACGTACACT
Organism: Trichonephila clavipes; assembly: GCA_019973935.1. Lineage (NCBI taxonomy): Eukaryota > Metazoa > Arthropoda > Arachnida > Araneae > Nephilidae > Trichonephila > Trichonephila clavipes. The sequence continues at coordinate 1,801,785 of BMAU01000458.1, read as the reverse complement.
CACTTTACGTGCTTTGGATGAAATGAATTTTTCTGTTTCTTACGCTTTCTTTTATACTGTCCTTTTCCTACCATAGACTGAACTCTATCAATAGCTTTCTGAGCTAATTTTTTTTCCACTTTCTTTGCTTCTTGTTTTTACAGCTTCTTTAAAATTTTCTCCTGACAATACATCAGAGGCAACACGACTCCCTGTCATTAATACTTCTTTTCCAATAGTTTTACCTCCTTTTACTAAAAAAGGTAAAGCTGCTCTAAACAATCGACGAAATATTCCTCCGATTCCATAACCCTTTTGAAAATTAATGCCCTTGTAATGAGTCAGACCCGAACCTATTTGACCTGCATAATGGTCTTCAAATCTTTTAGTACAGCAAACGTATGGTACACTCATCTTGGTCTTTTATCTCCAAATGAGGGTATGAGAAATGCATTGCTTTATTTATAGTATTTGCCTCATGCGAAAATGAAGCACTATGATCACTTTACCTCTTTCAAAGGGAACAAAATCACCAGAATTGAGTCTCAGTTCAGATTGAATAGTTTGAAACGAGTGTCTCACCAAAGGTAAGTATTGAGGTCTATCATAGTATTGACTAATCGTTTCCCCGTCTTTACCTTTAGTGCGAACGATTCGCAATAAAGGAGCCTGTGTATCCCCCACAATTTGGGGTGAAATTAGATCGGAGTAAACGTAAAAAACTGAAAAATTAGACCATGCATCAGCAACGAATTCGCTTTTCATGTTACCTATTATAATTGCATTGCGTTTGAATCCTAACAATTCGCCTAAATTCTCTAAGTGAAGGCTGCTACCTTGAACTGCATTAATTTTCACCCGTTTTGTTGCTTTATTGTAAATTATTGTGAACCGATTAGGATTTTTGGGTAAAGCAAGTTGTACGGCTGATATAATATCTAACATTGTTTCATAACAACCCACATCAATTGTTCGCTTAACAGTTGAAGAGATATTGCCGTCACCAGCTTTGTATAGAAAATAATTGTTAGTTTCATTTACGTTAAGCCAAGAATGAGGGTAGATTATTTCAGACAATCCCACTTCCCATTCACCATTTAAACAAACAGGAGAGGGTAATTGAGTTTTGAAATGAGATATTTTGTTTTCTGGAAAGAAATGCATAGAACTATCAGAAGGTAATGTTACGTAGAAAGACATTTTGAAAATGAGTCGGCAATAAAAAAGTTTAACTATTTATACTTTTTGAATATCAGTCACCCAATCATTAAATTTTTCAGGATAGCCTAAAAATTTAACAAAATATTCAGTGATTCCTCCTTTTTCTTTGTTTGATAACATTCTCTACAGGGTAGAAACCAGAGTCGACAACTTTTTGTAATTCTGCTTCGTAATAAGTACCTTTAATCTCTTCACCTTGTAAATCTTTTAATCTATAAACAATCGGAATTCTTTGCACGATTTCAAAAACTATGAAAAGTTCTCTTCTCCAGTTTTGTTCGTATCCTTTTTCAAAGTGAAGTTTTTGTTTATTAATGCGTACAATCACCAATTTTAAATCTAGGGGCTTTAGGTTTCTCATTTCTTAGACCACCGTATAAATTTTTTAATACCTGCTTTCCGGTTATGTCTACTTACAGAAACAGGTTCCATTTTAATTGAACGGTGATACGAGTGATTATAACTGTGTATTAATTTATCAATGACGTCGATGTAATTTTTAGTGTTAAATTCAGTGAAATATTTCCACATTTTTGTTTTTAATGTCCGATTAAACCTTTCAACAATGCTAGCTTTTGTTTCGTTATTTGTAAAAAAAATTTACATTCAGATTTTTTAAATAATTTTGAACTATTTTATTTAAAAACTCCTTACCGGCATCTGTTTGCAACACTTTAGGCTTCCTTTCTTTAAAAATAATTTCTAGCCCAGACTTTACACTTTTTCCAAATTTATCTTTCAGAGGAACTGCCCAAGCAAATTTTGAAAATAAATCAATGCAAGTTAACAAATACTTATACCCTTTATTAAATTCTGCTAAAGATTGCATATCGACTAAATCCGCTTGAAACTGACGATCAATATCACTTACAAACACTCGATTCCGCTGAAACTTATGTCGAACAGGTTTATGAAGAGTGTAAGCATCTTTCTGCGATAACCAATGTTTCACATCTTTTTTACTATATTTCCCTTTTACAGAGCGATGTAATGCTTCCACACCCCCGAAGCTATTTGGAACTTCAGGATTTTCGTAAAACGCTGCTAAATCTTGATGCATTGTTACCGATGAAAAGAACTTGATTGAATGACTATTACAATGAATAGTTATATTATTATATACTTTTTTGGGAAAGGCAAAAAGTTTATGTATAAAAACATGAGCATAAATTTTCTCACTTTCATATGAAATACATTTAAAATATCACTTGTACATACTTTGATAATTTCTTTTAAAAAATACTCTTATTTATTTTTAAGATGTGAAACGATTTCAACACAAATTAAACTAACAAACAATAAAAATAATAAGAACTCAAATTCAGCATATAAAAAAAATTTTTTACTCAAATTTATAAAAACAAAATATTGTGTGAATCTTATAAAAATCTTTAAACAAAATCCTCATAGTATTCAAAACAATCAGGTGGACATAACATGTCTCTTACTTCTCTTAAATTAATATCCAAGCGAAGATTTTTTTAAAATTCTTGAGTTACATAATTTACAGGTTTTAACAATAAAAAGTGTTCATTTTCAAAAAGATTATTATAAAAACAATCAGCTATCTCATTAGCTTCAAGTGATGAAACATATGAATTAAATGTTTCTTCGCGATTCCCCCATAACTCCTCAGCGAAAGTCTGAGGCTGTTTCAGTCCTTTTTCGTTCAGGAGGCTACAAATAGATTTTTTTCAAAATTTGCGTCAAGTATTGTTGACCCAGACTAACATCCAAAGAAGAAGGTAATGTATTTTCTATGGGGCCTTCGCAGAAGGTTTTATATGCAGTTAAAAAGTCCATACACTGAAACATATTGTCTATAGCAGCATTTTCAATAGCACCATATTTTTTAATCATTTCAGCCCACTGCTCTCGGGATATGGTTATTTCTTTAAAAGTGGGCTCTTTATCCGGACTGTATTTAATGCGCTTGAAAGTAAAATCAATGAAGTTCTCACTAGTTATTTGAATGTGTCGTTCAGGAGGGAAAAGTCCACTTGGTAATTCCTCCAGTGATTCCGGCACTTTCTTTTTACGCATGATATATTCGATCCACCGTGGGTCTAATGTTATTCCCTCGGGAGTTGGGTAGTATGTTTTGCCATATTTCTTGAAACGTCTTATGTGTACTGATACGGAATCATAATAGGTGCTTGCAAAGACAAAAACATCATCTCCAATTGGAAATACTCCATCTGGTATGCAATCCTCGGTAAATTTTCCATACTTCTGAAAATAATATATCAAAATTAATAAAGATCAGAAATGTGTAAAAAACATTATAAAAATTACATATTAAATTTATTTAATTTTGTTACTTACTTTTGAAACTTCTCTTCTGGCTTTCTTATTTACAGAAGATTCCCCGGCTTTTCCAAACTTTCGTTTTTCACTATGTGTTTCAGACATCACCATATTTTTTTCTTGTTGAATACAGCCCACCGCAATACTAACAAACGAAATGAATTGTGAACTAAAATGTGATAAGTGTCTAACGCATATCAACCGAATTACACTTGAGCGGCGTTCGCTGAGTGGTTGAAAGCAATGTATTCATCCGCTCTAAGCATTGAGATAATTTCTGACGTAGAATTCAGTCGCCGTCTTGTAGAATCAAGATCAGACAAGCTAAAACAAGTTAAATCGTAACCCGTTCACGCTGATGACGAGTATACTACGGCACATTTTTCTGAATAATCAATTTACTTTGTATCTTTACTGTGTGTGTATGTAATCATTATACTGAATTAAAATTTACACATTATTAAAATAATATAAATTAAATATTTTTTTTATTTCATTTTAATCAAGAAAATGATTTTAAAACATGTCGCCGTCTGCTTCGCCTGCAAAATTAAATTCATGAGATTATAAACATAAGTTTTCTTCAGGTCTGTATGCCTTCATAGGATAATGGTTAGCGTAACTGAAAAACTATTGTCCTGTGGAGACATTTTGATCTGAGGCCGTGAGTTTGAATCTGGATTTATTTATTTTTTATTTGAGCGTTATTTACTTCCATCATTTTAAAATCTATAATTAGTGTATATTTTAATCAATAGGTGGCGGCATGAGCACGTTTAACATTCCCATACTTCCATTTTTTGTGCACATTTTTTAAAAACAACTCAACTTAGCTGTAGAAAAAAACAATTCAACTCGCCCCCTCAGCTCGAAAATCAAAGCCAATGCAGGAGAAAAACAACTCAACTCGTCAGTAGGAACGAAACAACTCAACTCAACAGGAGAAAACAACTCAACTCGGCAACATGAACGAAACAACTCAACAGGAGAAAACAACTCAACTCAGCAGCAGGAACGAACAACTCAACTCGGCAGCAGGAACGAAACAACTCAACTCGTCAGGAACGAAACAACTCAACTCGTCAGTAGGAACGAAACAACTCAACTCTGCACTGCCGTCGACCGCCTCAACCGCCTGCAACCGCCTGCAACCGCCTACAACCGCCTGCACCGCCTTTACAGCAGAATCGGCTGCAAACCGCCTCAGCTTTATCGATAATAAATCAAACGCCGTGCAACCGCCTTGCAAGGCCTGCCATTCGAAATCAACTGCCCAGGGACCGCATTCCGCTTGGCTTTCACACCAGTTAAAGCTACAAAGGAACTTTAATTGTAAATTGCACAAATTATCAAGATATGTATTGTATTTTATACAGGACAAACCCATGGAAGTCACTAGTAAGTACTAACTTGCTTTTAACTTAGTGTTGATAAATTAGTTATCCAATTCTTTTTACCGTATTGATACATTAATAAATATCTTATATCAGTGTGAATATGTTTTATTTTTTATCATGTCTGAATGTATTTTGTTTTGCTTCTTTTCTCATGAAATTTTGATAATTATTTTAAATCTTTTATTTTGGTCTTTTAGATAGGCTCGCGCCCCTCACAAAAGGTTCTCCAGCCCCTCCCCCCCCAAGGGGGCGCGCTCCACAGTTTGAGAAACGCTGCTCTACGCTCATTTTTTTAGACTCCGAATAGTGGATGATTCTGCCTGCCCCTCCTGCCACAGAGTGCCGAACATCTCGACTGTCCAGCACTTACGAAGACCTGTATCTTCTACCGATATTGGGAAGTTAGAAACTTATTGTTCAACTTGTGTGTGTGTGTGTGGAATCTTTAATTTTTTTTCTGTGTTCCTGTAATTTTATTCTACTTTGTTTTGCTATTTTGTTTTGCGTGTAGTGTCGGACAGTAGCGCACACAAAAATTTTTCAAGGAGGGGGCGGGGGTCCAGGGTCGAATGTCCGCCATTTTGGTATCATACTACAATACGCCACCCAACATATTCTTTTGATTTTGCCGATTTTCGGGAACAAAAACAATACAAAATTAATTATTGAATAAATAATTAGCAGTCATTAACAAAATTAATCATTAATAAAAATATAATTACATTTTACCTAATATATACATAGGATTATAACTAATCGAAAAAAAATCAAGGGTTATGGGGGTGTCCGACACCCCCTTTTTGTGCGCCACTGGTGTCGGATCTCTGTATAGCGTAGGATAATGTTCAGAACGATGAAATATAAAAGTAAAATTTTCAATATTTATAATATTCAAGTATGATTATATAAGCTCAAAATAATAAATAGTAAATATAATATTAATTACTTTTATATAAAAATGTTATTCGAAACCTAGAGAGAGAGAGAGAGAGGCTATTGTTTCAATATCTTTTGTTACAATTCATGCAGAGGCGCACACAATAATTTTTCAAGGGTGGGGATGGGAGGGTCCAGGATCGAAAATCTACCCTTCTCGTATCATGCTCCAACACGCCACTCAACATATTCTTTTGATATTGTCGATTTTCGGGAACAAAAAGCAGTAAGAAATGAATTATTGAATAGATATTAGCATTGATTAATAAAATTAATTATTAATTAAAAATACTTAACTAAATTTTACATACTAAATACATAGAGTTACAATCAATCGAAAAAAAAACAAGGGCTTGGGGGCTCCTCCCAAGCCCCCTCCCCGTGTGCGCCACTGAATTCATGCTGTGACACTTGAGAAAATTAATGGTAGCGTGCGAGTTAGGAAATTAAATATTTGGTTTATTTTTACGTCACAACTATTAATTACAGGATATACACTTGCATTGAAGTTATTCATAACATTGAGTATTTTGTTTGAATTCAGAATATGCCATTTGTGAGGCAGGAGGCAACACAACCGTTCTCTTTGGTATTTTCTAAAGGACTACCCCTCTACTTCATGGCCTTGGGACGATGGAGGCAGTTTCTTTCTACCTCGAATTACACTCGGAGTTTCGAGCCCGCAGCGGTAGAATCCAGCCGTTAAGGTATCCGACTATTTGCGACAACTTTTTAAAAATAATAGTTATATGGACATTTTTTTGTGGTTTTTAGATTTATTTAGAACATTTTAAGAAAAAAAGACTAAAATTAAGAATTGAAAAAAAAAAAATGTTACTACTAAAATGTGAAAAAATTGCTAAAAATTGACAAAATATTACATAAACGGGGTCCACTCTGGACAAATAGTAAATGAACAAGTTCTCAATTTTCCAATTTTGATGCATTACTTTGCTATTCCTTTTTGAAGTGACCTTCAGGATAAGAGATATTTTAATTTTTACAAAAACTAGAGCACTCTATCTTAGTGACTATATGAAATTGCTTAAAAAACAGTGATTATATTCACATAAAGAACTGTAAATTTTGTAATAAAACAGTGATTGATAAATCTGAAGGTTGAAACATTTCTACTGTTATACAGAACATACACAAAAAATTTCAGCAAATTATTTAAAAAACTTTTTGAGCAATTGCTGTCCCCGTTTGAGTTTTTCGTAAAAAACACATTTCGAGTAAAACGCATTCTAAAGTTTGACATCTTATGTAAAGTTATGGCATCTGCTTTTACAAAAACACCAGTAGTTTTTGTTCTAGTGAATAGAAAATAAAACCCTTGGTATTTTTATGAAGCTTATAAGATGGCCTATAAAATAAAAACATAAAAAAGTTGTCAATTTTTTTTAAAAAATCATGATTTTAGGGTAGTGAGATACCTTAAGTTTCTCACTGCCATCGGTTTCGGTTCAAAAGTCACCACAATATTTAGGGGTGCACGTGTGCATAACAACCCTTTTATCCTATCCACAAAAGTAAGCCGATTTTTCAGTTGTGTTGTGATGGACTTCCTCTCACATCCATCAGTGTTCGAGAGTTAGAATGAAAATCAGCCTTAATCAAAACAAATCTAATTTATTAATCCTTTAACAAGTCTCAACAACCCAGGCTAGTAAATACATCTTTAATTAAGTATTGGATCAAAAGCGAGGTAGCCGAGATATTTAATATTTAATTATGAAACGACTCGCTTACTTTTAGAACGTTTTGGTAATATACGTTCCAAATAATTATAATTCCGTTCTGAGCTATTCTACTTCTAGTCGATATTATTCTAATTTAAATATCTTATTGACTAAATAATCAATTACCAATTTTAAATACTAAGTAATTAATCAACGAGCCACTCTCGACTAGCTTTCAACTACTTTACGTTAATCACTAGATTCTATCATCTAACTCCTAACCTCTGTCTCCCTCGAACCTAAAAGTTAATGCTTAAATATAAGCCTTGATTTACATAAACCTCGGGAGAAAGTTTTCAAAAGAACAATATTTAAAGAAATAGTTTCCCCCTAAGAGGATTTGTATGAGGCTCGCGACATCAATAATAAACTTAATTTTAAAAGCGTATTAAATATCAATGAAAAATTTAGTTTTATTTAATTGAAGTATTTTTTTTTTCAAATATCCTATAACTTTAGTGGCTAAGTCTGATCTGTGTAAAGCGTTGCATGCAGCAATTAAGTATGTTGTCGCTCAGAATCGTAGAATGAAGTGTTAACTCAGATGTCGACTGTCTCATTTGATCATGATTATTTCTTTAAATAAATTTCCTAATATTTCAAGCTTCATATATAGAATAGTTCTGAATGATTTCATATTAACAAACACGTATTTTACTCTACTGTAAAATTAAAATATTTGAATAAGAAAATGAAGAGGACAATCTCTCTCCTCGGATTTAGATAGCATTATTTTTCTTATCTGATGATTTAATTAGGAAAAGATTATGATTAATTTTAATTCGATCGAAAATACAAAATAATTTTTTTTTAAAATTCAATCTGCAAGCATTTCACCCCTTCAAACACGTAAAACATTAAAATCTTTACACGAATTTTAACTCTTTAATAATAAAACTCAGTGGCACAACAACTTAACAAGAGCCAAGACCTACCGTGCCTTCTCAGTATTCGTAATCTCAAGCGCTGAAGTGCATGAGTAGATGTTCTGGCCAGGTAGTCAGTCTGACGGGAAATTCCCATTGATTTTTTCCTAAGCAAGCTTGGTACTCATTTCTCGACACATTGAAGGGATGAAAGGCTGAGTCGATTTTACCCAGCCCGGGAATTTGAACCTCAGACCTGTGGCGTGGAAGCGTGATACTCTGCCGCTCGACCGCTGGGCTTCTCTATAATATTAAATTCATCTAAATACGCTAGAGGCTTTGTGTGAGAAATCGAAGATCAGTGTAATACGGAACAGGCTAAAGACACTTCTTTGAACATTGTAACGTTTCCTCTTGCAGGCTGTGATCGGCGTCTTTGTAGAAATAATCGCCACACGTGCAAAGACCCCTGTACAACTTTGAATTATTGCGTAGTACCAGCTTGGATCACCCGTCGACCCTTAACATCACGAGAGACCCTTTTATCGCTTCTGGCAGGATGTAACGAGATGCTAAATGGCGCCGCCCCTGGTCCCCGAGCAGAGAGAAGGAGAGCCATGGGAGAGATGCTTTGAACTTTCCAGTGAGCGGTCGCTGAAGGGAACTCTCCTCTCAGAAACCACTGTTTTGAACTCTAATAATGTTTTAATAAGTTTGATAACTTCAATGTATAATTCTGTAAATAATAGCTGTGACGTAAATAAACTAAATATTTTAATTAATCAAAATCACGCTACCGTTATTTATCTCAAACGTCACAACATGATAAGAATTAGTTGAAAATATTACATATGATAGAACAGAAATTCTCAACACTTATACATATTATTTTTCCCTTATTATTCATTTTTCATTATTATTTGCTATTTTTATATCTTAATTATTTTTTCTTGTTATATTCAACCAGATATTTTTATGATTTATTTCCCCCTAACCATTTGAGCACGGTGAAGGGCTATCGTGCTTCGTTAGTCGTGTGCCAAAAATGCGGAGAAGCACGCGATCGCTCTTCTCTTGTTTTGTATCGAAAATGCGGAGACTCGCAATCACGCTGATGTTGGTTGATTTTTCACATCAATTGAGAGTAGTTGCATTCATATCAATTGCGGTTTTTATTAATTTCATTCAATTGTACTTTTTAATAAGAATTAAAATAAAACACAGTGCTAAACAATAATGCAGTAGAACCGTGGATTGTGGTGCGGTAGAAAAAATGAGCCAATTTAAAAAGATAAATAACGTTTTGTGCTGATAAACTATAAATGATCTTGGAATTCTGTTGTATGAGTACTTGAATCTACAAATAATTATTATTTGTGAAAATTCAGGTTAAAAAGTTTTTGATGAAATTATTTCTTGTACAACAAAAGCGGTAACGCTTCTATATCAAATGGATTAAAGACGTTGCTTTTTTATTATAAACATAGCATCAAAATGTTATAGTGTTTTCATTATTATTCAGTTCCTATTATTAGTTCACTCTCTACCTATATAGTTCAAATATTCAATCGTTAATAAAATACTTTCTATTCATCCATTCGAGTTCGAATACATTTTATTAAACTTGTGGTGGATGACACTTGATGTTAATACTGTTTTTTCAAATATTAATACAATAATTAAATTAAAAATGAGTAAATAGTAACAAATAAAAATTATAATCCAACAGCATATATAGAAAGGAAAGTCGTTCGTTGTGCCTAGCAGCGCAATGGATAGCGCGCTGGACTTCTCATTCAAAGGTCATGCGTTCGAATCCCCCTGTGATGGCCTAATTCCTGAGAACGTTATTTCTTTTTTTACTATACTATTTTATTAGAATAATTAAATTTAATCAATGAATAAATAGAATAAAAACGAAAAAAAGTAGTCCAACACCCTATTTAGAAAGGAAAATGAAAAATTTCAAAGAAAATAGCTTTCTCTTTTGTCACTTAATATTGTGATTCTGTCATATGTATATACATACTTATATTAATCATAACTATTTAATAAAAAGTAACTAAAATAAAATTATTCTTTGTTGATCTAAGTAGGAATTGACTGATTTTTTTTTATATTACTTGTTACTTTCAAACATAGCATCAAAATGTTATATTATATTCATTATTATTTTTTGATAGCCATTTATCTTATGTTCAAAATATTTGAAGCACTCTAGTCAAATTTGTGAAAGTGGAATTTTTTCAATATAAAATAGGAAAAAAAGAAAAGCTAAAACAATGACCTTGTAATGGCAAAGGGGAATTTTCTTATTCATCGTTTTGCTAAATGACGTTAACGATGCTCGTTGACAACATTCATCAGCGGGCAATTCAGAGCTAATTCTGAGCAAATGATTGACTTTTATTCCAACAGCGAATCCGGTGGGAAGATGTCGGTGACGTCAATACTCAGCGCTTGAGCGTCCCTCGCCAATCAAAATGTGAAGGTAAACAGAAACGTATCGTCACATAAAGAACGCATGCGGTTTGGTGGCTCTTTCTTCTCTCATCTTTTTGACAGTAAGTCTACCAATGTTTTGAAACGTTGTTTTTTTAAAAAGAATATTACTTTGAAAAAGTAAAATAATCCAACATATTTTCATTTTGTGATTTTTTTTCCTTTTATATTTGTTATATCACTTATAAAATAATTTAAACATTGGTAAACATAGTGTTGATATAAAATATAGTAGTTTGATGGTCAATAATAATAACATACATATAAATGTGTGTGTGTAATAACTGATTGTTGATAATTGTTCAAAAGTTTTCATTTTTAAAGGAATATGTTATTTCAAACATACAATATCCAGACTAATTTTTTCAGTTTCTAAATTAAATTTATTTATTCCTGTTTTAATGATCTCGTTTTCTGTGTCAAAGGTTTTTAAATAGGAAATAAATATTAGAGATAAGAGCTATTTAAAAATAGTTTCTTGCCTAGTTTTCATTTATATGAATAATGTGGAATATATGCTATATTTATCACATGAAACTAACAATAAGTAGAATATGAAAAATAAATTTACTTTTTTTCAAATGCAGACGGAAAATAAAAATGGAATAAAAATGTTCAGCTTTTTAAATTTAATTGAGAAAAACTAAAAACCTATGTTTTTTAAAAAAATTTTTAAAAAAAAAAGTATCACATTTTGGATTTGATGATTATGAAATGGACTATTTTTTAACAGAAATTTAACTTTTAATTAAATTTTTTTTCTTCCTGCGTAAAAATTGAAAATCAAGAAAATATTTTCATGTAAAGAAAAAAAGAAGAAAATTCAGATTTTATAGCTTTTTAGAATAGTTAAAAGTCAAAAAGAATTTATTTTTAATATTTATTTCTGTTTTACCACATTTAATGTCAATATAACCATGGTTCTTAAGAATTTTTTTAGAAAATTGTCTTTTAAGAATATTTCATTTTTTCCCTTCTAAGTTCTCATATTAGAAATTTTTTTCATGTTTGTTGATCAATTTTTTTTTCTCATTACCTTTTAAACATCAAATGAAAAATTTCCATTCACTATTTTTTTTCAATAAAAAGAAAAACTGTAAAAAAGAAGCGCAATAAATTTATTTCATAACGATGTATAATTTTAGTAGGCTTAATTTTCAGTGGTTAAAGATAGACAGAATGATATTTCTCGAATCATACACTAAAACAAGCGTTATCGTAAAAGTTCTAACAAGAAATAATACTCGCGTCCATAAAGAATATGATGAATCACCTAAGTCTTCTACATAAATATCAGATACGGAACTATTTTTCAAAATAGAAAGTGTTTATTTAAATCCTAACAACACGCCAATAAAGAGGGGCTATTTATTGTTACTGTTCTAAGAATTAATTAATTGCTATACAAAAATCGAAGATCAAATACTTGATTGTAACAAAAACAAGGATGGCAACATTGAGTGAGTAAAATTAGAATTCAAATGACGTGGTGTTACTTTTTAATAAAAATTAATATCATAAGACCATGATTGAATTTATTGCTATTGGATAGGTGATAATAAACACCTACTCTGCTTTTTAATTCCTTGATAAGATGTTAAATTATTGAGAATTCATATGAAGCTATAAGATGGACGAGAAAAAATAACGACAAGAAGCTCAATCATAATAAAATTTATTGTAAAACAATAGCTGAAACTGCGTTAAGAAATTCGAAAGAATTAAAGAAAAAAGGGTTGTAATAGCTATAAGAAGAATGCTAGTTTTTCTGCAACAACAGATAGATAAACAATTCAAACTCTTATGTTTAATTTATGTATCTTATTTCTTAAATTCTATTAAGATCTTAAAACTTTTAGAGCTTTTGAAATTTTCAATACAATTAATTAGAGTTCATTTATTTTTGTTAGAAACCTGAAAATCATTGCAAGAAAAAAAATAGCCTAATCTCTAAAACTTACGGAGTTGAAGTTTTCTCGTCTTTCGGGAGATTTTTATCGAGATACAATCTCCGCTCAAATTTGCTGTATCATTTTATGAATTTTATTCTTATTGAATTTTATTTTTTATTATTGTTGTTATTTTATTATAAAAATCAATCAAGTTATCAAAGTAAAATTTTATTATACATAAAGTTGTTTTGAATTTCGATAAAACCTTACAGATGCTTACTTTTGTGCAAAATCGTTATTTTTTCCTTAAATAATTTTAAATCATAAAGTAAATAAATAAATAAAATATGTAAACTTGGAAACATTACAGCTTAAAATTTCTGACAAAAAAAAACTGCATTAAGATTCCATAGAAGACATAATTAAATAAATGTTCGGCACGTATTTTAGTATTTTTCATATTAAACTAAAAACTAATTATATAATTTTCAAATAACTTGTAGCTCATACAAGATGTTTTAAAAACATATGCCCATGTATATATATTCTTCATATAATACATGCAAATCTATTTTACGAAGTAGTCGCAATATTTATGGTAACAGTATATGTATCTATACAAAAAATAAATATCATTTTGGAATGAACGTAAGAAGTCTCATTTTAGTATTAAACATATATCTCATGAGAAAAATTAAATTATTTTGTTTTATTTTAACTTTTTTATTTTGTGTATTATTAAAATACATTATACGTGAATAGATTCATATGAAATAACAAGGACAACATAAGTAAAAAATATTTTTCAAAAACTCTTAAGTGTGTGAAAGAATATTTTCACATTATATTTTCTATTCTTTTTAAAGAAAAAACCCTTTTCTCAAAAAGGTATGTGAGAAAAAAGTGTTTGTCATTTCCCTTTCCTGCTCCTCAGCAGTTGCACTCTACTTCAACGAATTTCTTTTAGGTTGCAGCTTCTATGCTTTAATATCATTCGCTATTTCCAACAAAGCAGCTATTTTTAAAATATTATTCATTAAGGGGGACTTGGTACCCTAAAAATCACAAACCTATCGTTTTTTTATTTTCATTTAATCTTATTCTTTGCATTATTATCTTTCGATTGATATATCACTTGTGCATGTCGGAAAGTTAGAAGTTGACTAAAACTTCATTTGAAAACAAATTAGGCAATTCAGCCACACCCCCTTTTTAAAAAAAAGCTAAAAAATGATTTTATGATAAAAAAAAAAAAAAAAAATCTATTTTATAAATAGAAATAATAACTATAAAAAAGAATGTGTAGTATTAAAAGCAGAATATTTCCGAGGCAATACAATAATGTAATTTTTCTTCCTTGTGAAATGTGTGCATGTAAAATTTTTAAATTAAGGCATTTTATATTAATAATTTTATAATTTCAGTTCTTATTCCTGATATATTTTTCATACAAATGTAATACTTTAATATTATAAGAAGAAAAACAGCTAAAATTTCTGTCGTGACAGAAAAAAAATTTTTTTTAACGTTTTTCTTGAGTTTTCTTGTGCAATTAGTACTCTCTAAAAGATGATCATTTATAAAAATGTGTGGGTTGAAAACATATGAAAATGCAATTATTTTAAAGAAAAACGTATAACTAATATCTTAAAGTGGTATTTTAAGTTTAATTAAGCTTATAATAATTATTTTTTCAGAATTATAAACTTTAAAGTGGTTTTTCTCAGTTTGTGTTTTTCGAAACCTTAGTGCATTCAAAATGCTACTCCTTCGACAATTATTTACCAATCACTTCCATTTTCTCCCTGCCTGTTAAAAATAAAGCATGTAATAAAATTAGGGATCCGTTTTGCTATAAACTGAATACTTTTTTTTAAAAAAAATAAAATGTAAGACATGTTGGCTTTTTCGTTGATTTTTAGCCTGTATATCAACATTTTATTTTTTTTCTCCAAAACGAATAAAGTTATTCTAAAATCGATCAGTAAAGTTGTTTAGAACATCCATAAGAATATTATAAAAAAATTTCAGGTCAAAAAATTAATTTTTACAAAAGGAGTAGGATTTTAAAATTTTTCCAATTTTCTTCAAAAAATTTTAATTTTTAAAATTGTGTGAAAAATATATGAAAATTTTCACCTGGTAACATTTTCTTGAATAGAAACATTGTATAAAATGCTAAAATATAATTTTAAATACGTAAATAAAGAAGTTTGCTCAAACTTCAAGTCCCCTTAAATATATCTTTGAATCTTAATTTTTACTTTAGACAAAATATGAACGTGAAATTTACAGGGGGTTATCAAAATAATGGAAACACCTGTAAATAAAAGTGACATTTTTAAGGCGCTTCGTAAGCATTAAAATATATTAACAGCTATAAATTTTTTTATAGATAGAAACGTATATATTGTGGTAGTAGTCGTTGCTTATATTGAAGATCTGTAAGTTTAGGATTTTTTTTTTCAAGAGCATAAAATGTCGGACTTCTCAGATTTTAAAACATGTCAAATTGTAGGAGCCCATCTAGCTGAAGCAAATGTGGCCGAAACATCTTAACTTTTAGGCTTTTCTAGAGGTACGGTATCTATAAAGTCATAACAGCATACACGTAGCGTGGCAAGACAAGCTGGGCGAAGCAAAATAGTTGACGGAAAGAGAAGATCGGGGAAAGAGACCGACAGGTATTGAAGCGGATTATAATGTCTAAAAAGCCAACAACGACAGCAAAAGTGACCGCAGAGCTCAATCAGCATCTGGATTCTCCAGTGTTAATTAGAAGACACTTATTTAAACAGAACATTTTAGGCAGAGCTGCAATTCCCAAGCCATTTGTCGCTGATATTAATGTCAAACCTCGTCTACAGTTGTGTCACACTCACAAAATTTGGTCGATTGATAAGTGGAAGAAAGTAATATGGTCTGTCGAAGCGTCTTTTTCACGCTTTTCCTTGCAATAGACGGATGCACGTTTGAAGGGCACCTGCAAAAGCGTATGATCGGGATTGTCTCCTTCCAGTTGTCAAGCATGAAAGTGGATCTGTCATGAATATGGGCAGCCGAGTCGTGGTTTTCTGCTAGACCAATCGTAACCTTAACAGAAGGATTACTAGGGAGAATTATCGAGAAATTTTAGCTGACCAGGTCCATCGTATGATGCAAACTTTGCTTCCTGCAGGAGATGGAATTTTCCATGATGATAATGCACCTATCCATGCAGTGGGACCTGTCCAACCATGTTTTAAGGATAAAGTTAAAAATTTGCCTTGGCCCATGCAGTGACCCGACCTCAATATAATTGAACCGTTATGGTCTATTTTAGAGCATTCAATAAGGAATTAATAACCTCCACCGGTACCTCTCTCAGAATTTTCCCAATATCTTTATGAAGAATGGTACAATATTTCTCTGACACAATTCAGCTTTTGTGCGAATCCATTATTAGACGAAGCTGTATTACATGACAAAGGTGGTCTTACACCAGACAAATAAGGAACTCTTTATAAATCTAAGGTGTTTCCATTATCTTGATAAGTACCTGTATGTTGTAAAGATAAAGGTCACCTCAAGGCTACCACAGTAGTAAGTTTTTAATAATGGAAAATGAATGAGTGTTTGTTAGCGTCGCTCTGCAAGGGCAACTGGCGACGGATCCCGTAATTTTGAACCTAGATCAAGGGAATAGAATAACACCTGAGCTGACACATCCCACTCCAAATTATCACACCACGCCAAAGGGAGGACTTAAAGCCTCGACAGATTTCAAATGCATCATCAACAAGGCGAGTCTCATGACATCCCGGCCATGAGTTCGTGACAATAACCACTAGTTTACCATGACCACTTAACGATGGAAAATCTCATTAAAATTTGAATCGAGGGAGAAAATACAATACCTTTCATAAACTTGTATAGAGTCATATTTCTTTCAACGAGAGAATTTATTTTTTAAAAAGAATGAAAAATATTTTATTTTTAAATATTACTGGAGCTTTGTACCTTTTCTGCGAATTCTCTAAGATGATTTTAATGAGTTTTAATGCTATGAAAGAGTAATATTTTGTCACCGACTGTTTCATTTATGTGGCCTCTGATTCTTACTGATGTTACTCAACTTCGAATTCTGATTAATTGTTTTCAAAAAGATAAGATTCCGTTTATACCGGAACAGGACAAGATTCTGTCGTTACGTCTATGATGCACGGAAGCACGGTTTTGAGAAATTGAAATAATTAATTTTGGTTTAAAATACTTAGCTTTATACTTTTGATAAAATAGTATTTTATTACAATTCAAAATTCAAGTCATATTAAGTAAAGATTTTGCATTAAAGTAGAATAAAGATCATGGCATGAAATACTCCTTAGAGCTGTTTCCTGAAAATGTGAAACAAAAAGTTTTCTTCATCGAATATATTTATTGATTGACTTGGTAAAATAAAATGCGTGACAAATAACAAAAGCGCCACATAAAAAAACTTTCTTTTAAAATAAAAGTTTAATTTAAATTGTTTGATGGATTAAAATAAAATTATTATTAAAATGAAATATTTTTTTAAAAATTATTTGCTGATTTATTTAAAAATTTTCAAACTACCTAAAATAAGATCAAATTTTACACAGGTTCTAAAAATAAGATCAAATTTTACACAGGTTCTAAAAATAAGATCAAATTTTACACAGGTTCTAAAAATTATCTTAAGGTTGCCATTTTGTTAACTGAGAATCTTTGGTCGTATTATTGACTTAGATTTACAAACAAGCAGAAAGCAATTTTATTTCTGTATAATACTATTTATTGTATTAATTGCGCTAATTAAAACTGAACAACATGAGTACTAGTGGTGACGAACATCATAATTTTAAACCATGATCAAGTGTGACGAGGACAGCATTTGAACAAGAACCCTAATCTCCAGATTCCTACATCCTACCAACATGTGGACTTTGGGCTTCGACACACTTAAAGTGCATCAACCTCACCACACAATAAATCTTTAATGGTATTAGAATTTGTACCCTCATATCGACTGCGACAAGGCTCGTGACAATGGTCCCTTGGATACTGCAGCCTTATATTCTGTGAGCTAGAAATTGCTGCATTTTAAAGAAATTTGCTAATAACGCAATGTAAAATGTACTTTCTTGGAAATTACGACCAATCTCTAAAGCATACTTAAAGATCTTAGTCGTACTTATTTTAATCCCACACAAGTGAAATGAGGAAATTCGTGAATTACTAGTAGCTTAAATAATTATAAAGCAGTCACATTTATTGTTTTACGTACGCATTGATACTCCAAAATTAATGTCACAAACATAAAATCTGGGAAAACGGATGATTTATTTACTGTGTTTCCATGAAATTTGGCACAGAAAAATTACAATGTTAGAAAGATTATAGCAACAAAATAATATGGAAAAGAATTTAATTGTGAATTGAGATACGAGTCAAATATAAAAAGTGTGAAATCATGAATCATATATAAAGCATTTACCTCAGGAAAAATGTTTCTAATATCTGTGACCACTGTAAACTGCTATACAAGCCTCACAACGAGCTACCATACTGTTTATGAGGGTGTCAATAAGCATTTGGGGCAACAAAGCGCATTTCCCCTAAAGCAGAACCTAAAGCAGAAATTTTAATTCCTGGAAGGTCCTGGGAGAAGCGCTGCGCTGAGAAATGGCTTTTCTTTGACTATCCTAAGCATATTCAATGAAATTGTGATTCGGAGACCTCGAGAGTCAATCCATTTTGTGAATATCCACTCCTTCATAAAATTCATCAACATCGTGAGTTCTGTGTGAGCCCTTAGCACTCAGAAAACCCTCACATAAGCTTCCAGAATCTCATCCCTATAGCCCTGCGAGTTGACAGTATTCGCATAGAAAACGTACAGTGGTGTACGACTGCGTAACATTATGCAACTACGTACAAGGATTTCTTTGCCACCAAATCTGTCTATTTTTTTTTCGTAGGAGGCATGAAAGCGAGTTCGATTTTCTCTACAGGTGAAGACTCGACGAGAATCACTTTGTTTGGTACATTTCGATTCATCACTGAAAAAAACACACCCCATTTTTATTGTGTCCAGAACCCAATATCCAGCCTTTTTTACTGGATGCGGTCAAAGGGACGTACCACACTGGATATCGGGCGTAAAGACCAGTCTCTGCAAGCCCGCTGTAGACTATTTGCCAGAGAATTCTTCTTCTGGATACAGCAGCAAGGTCATGAGCAAGCTGAGGAGCCAATGTCGTCGTGTGCTTAATGCCAAGTAGTGACCTGTGCAGATGTCGATGCTCTGTAGTGATTTTCCTGGTAACAGTATCACTTGTTTGGAATTGATTCCATAACCGTGATACAACTTTCGGACCACTTGTACCCATTGAGTAACCTTCGCTTGAGCATGGCCAGCTTCAAGCCTGCTAACGGCTCTCCATCTCATGGAATCATTCAACCAATTATGAGAAGCCATTCTCACTGTAAACAGACTAACTTGATTGTTTCATTGCAATATTCACAAACTGGTTGCAAAATTCCCATATGCCTAAACAGTGTCAATGCAGTTGTTCTGCAAAAGCTAACGCTAAACAGCATCTTTTTTTAAAATGAACATTGATATTGTACTGTCCATTCTTCAAAATATATAAAATACAAATTATATCAGTTTTACTGGAGGCATTTTAAAGTTATGACGAAAAATATGTTTGTGTCCTTTACTTTGGTCATTAGTATATAAGCTATTTCTAAAAGAAAATTAGGTTTAACTTTATATTTTTTAAAAAAGTTAGTTTTAATTAAAAATATAATTCAATAGATTTTTAGTATATATAATGCTTTTTTCTCTCTATTTATTAAATTTCATATACTTATTTTAAATAACAATTGCCTCAGTCCCCAAGTATTTAAAGTAACTTAAGAAGCAAAATTTCTCAAATTTTTTTTGTTGACAGGTTTTTAAGTTAAAAAATGTAACATACTTTTAGTTGTGTTTTCTTTAAATCAGTACTAAATTACTATCCCGAGAAAATAATAAAATCCTCTTAGCAGGAAACTAATTTTAATATATATCTAATGCAAAAGAAATGTATATGTCCCTTCAGATTTGTTTTACTTTGGAATATGTGTTTTAGGCATTTCAAAGTTTGTTTTATAAATTTTAGTTTCTCTTATCTTTTCTCTACACAAGGGGTTCTCAAACTGTGAGGCGCACCTCCCTAAGGGGGGGAAAGGGGTGCGAGCATATCGAAAAGTCTAAAATAAAAGATTAAAAGATTTTTTAATTATATACTGAAAGGGAGCAAAACAAAATACATTCCGATATAATAAAAAATAAAACGTACATTTACTCTTTTATAACATACTTATAAATGTATCAGAATTGCACAATATGTATTTGATAATTTCTTTATCAATACTAAATTATGAACAAATTTTATACTTACTAGAGTTGGAGATGGGAATAGTATACGAAATACAACCTCTGAGAGTGAAGTTCGGTAAATGAAGTCAGAACGGCCGATCTGGCAACACTGGCGAAACAAAACGCTGCACATGCTTAAAGACAAGCGTTAACCATCTGTCCCCACCGTTGTTCTGTTGAGTTTCGTTTGTATTCCGTGTAAGACTTGTTTTGCAAAGTGCTTATTTAGTGCGTTGGTTTTTAACTGAGAACAGGAAAATGACCGAAAAAACATCAATTTAAAGTTTTGTTTTAAGCTTGGAAAGACACAGAAATAAACTTCCTGGTGTCTTCCTTGTGTCCTAAAGTCCTGGTGTCTCAGCTACGTCCCTGAAACGTTCTCTACGTTCTCCTGTATCACCTAGTTGGAAAAGGTCAGAGCAGAAAAATCCAGCATCAAAACGATGCTCATCACCTTTTGTAATAGTCAAGCATTATCCGCAATTAATTTCTACCCGAGGGAATGACGATGAATGCTGCGAGGTACATTGAAATTTTAACCCGTTTCATGAAACGTCTACGTAGGGTGAGAGCCCTAGTACGCTCAACAAGGTTCATGATTTTTTGTTCACGACAATGCTAGCCTCACACAGCCAGTATCGTCAAACCTTTGCAAAAAGGAGATGGGAAGGGGTACAGATTGAACATCCACCATACTCGTCAGATCTCAATCCTTCCTATTCCCAAGACTCAAATTCACTTTGAAAGGAAAGAGATTTTACGATATTCTTAGCATCGAACGAAACGTGACAAGGCTTTTGAACTCCATCCCAAAAGAAGACTTCTTGCAAAGTTTCCAGAGCATGTATAGCACATCTCAGGGGTGCATAGTTATGGGAGGTGACTATTCCGAAGGACAGTAAGGTAACTTTTGTTAATATTTCATCTACGTTAATGTTACATGACTGTTCATCATCATCCACCCCTGCCCAAAATTCAAAGAGTGATCTATTAATAAGTTGCCTTTTTGATTTCAACACTTGAAGTGAAATCTATCTCTTCTTCGGCAGTTGAGAGCCTACCTGTATCAAGGTACCTGAATACTGACTAACCTTAGGACCTTCTCCAAATAAAAGTTATTTTGTAATCTGTTCAGGGGCTTAGCTACCACCGTATCAAACCTAGGGGCCCCCAACATATGTAAGCAAAAACTTTAAAATTTTATCAATAATCCCATTAACAAAACTGATTTTCAAAAAAAGTTCCCCAAGGAATTTTGATACAGGACTCCCGGAGATATAGCTACGGCAGTGAATCTGTTCCACAATTTAAAAATTGGAAAATAGCATAATACTTATACTGTTACTTAAAAATAACTTACTTATATTTATTACTTAAAAGTAACGTATACAAAATTTAATATATATCTTGATAATTTGTACAGTTTATAATCAAGTTCCGTTCTATAGAATTAACCTCAAGTACATTATCTTTGCATTCAATACATTGCTATTGTATGGAAGGGAGACAAGATGTAAATTATGATTGATAATTGGGTCGCAAAAATTGAAAATTTGAGAAGCACTGCTTTACACATCTTATTCGCAAATATCCCATGAATGCAGCGTTTCTCAAACTGTGGGGCGCACCCCTAGAGGGCGTGGTAACTCTACGAGGGGGGCGCCAGCATATTGAAAAGTCGAAAACAAAAGATTGTTTAAGAAAATTATTAGTTTATGGAAAGTAAGCAAACAAAATACATTCAAACATAATAAAAAGTAAAATACACATTTGCACTGATATAATACATTTATAAGTGTATCAGTACGGCACCAGTATTTTATAATTAAATTAACAATATTAAGTTCAGGACAAGATTTTAAAAAATTACCAGTGACCCCATGGCTTGTCATACAAAAAATTATATCAAAAAATCAATATTTACCTTGATAATTTGTACGGTTTATAATTAATCCCTTAACTGCCTGTTAAAAGTGACGCAATTCCTTCCCAATGCCACCCTTTTCCACGCAGGAGCGCGTATGTAATATATTGGGGAGGGGGAGAGAAGAAAAGGAATAAATAAGCAAATCCTGCGCAAACATCTTCTAAGTCCATTTATTGCATTCCAAAGCCTTCGGAATAATTCTATAGATAGCAGTGCGCAGAAAAGATCGTACTTCGGAAAGACGTATATGTACGTCCGGGACAATTATCGTTTTGGTTGAGAGAGACGTTTATATACGTCGGTGGCACTTCAGAGGTTGAATTCGTGTTTTAGCTTTAGATTCAAAGTATAGTGTTATTGAATTCAATACATTTTTATCGTATGGAAGGAGGGTGCGATGAAAATTGTGATTGGATATTTGGTCGCAAATAGTGAAAGTTTGAGAAGCACTGCATTAAAAGTTTTTTTGTATAACTTGAAGCGTAAGAGAATTTCATCTCATATGAGACCAAACTGAGACCACAGAAACGAATTTTTCTATGAGTCTTTTTGAGATTCAAATAAATGAATGAATGAATTCCGAATTATTTAAATCTGGTTTCAATCTATAAACACTTTCAAAAGATATTAGACATTTAAATGATTATCACATTTTTGCATTCTCAATTTATCTTTTACTACATCCTTTTTCCTTTACTCTGTTTTATAGTCTTTTTGATGGAGTTCAAGGGCATTCAGTATTAACGAAACTTCAATCAAACAATTTTCGAAGGAAATAGCAAATTATCAAAATAACTTTGCTGAAAATCAGAAATAAGGCAATTGTAGCTGAAAATTTTTATTTAAAATTATGCAATTTAAATGTAATAAAGTATTTATTGATCATAACCTCCTCATAAAGTAAAGTTTTAAAAATCTCCAGTTAATTAAGTTTAGTTTAATATTATAAAACTGTTTTCAAGAAAACCTTGGGTTCTCAAAGTGAGAAAGAGAATTTTCAGCTGCTTTAGATTTATCAAGAGCCTTTCTTTTTATTCGCACGAGATAACGAGGATGGTAAATGCTTCTTAGATTTGTACGATAAAGAAAGTTTAAAAAAGAATAAGTTAACTCTCAGGAATTATTTTAAAAACTATACCTTGACAGTTTTATTAGTGGTGGACTTTTCTTCTGTTTTATTAGGTATCAAGAGATGAACATAAGTCTATATTCAACACAAGAATATGAAAAATATTAGTTATTTCCTCGACAGAAAACTTATGACCAAATCTGAGGTAATTTTGGAGTTAACATAAAGAACAATTATTTTTCTGCGAATTTAATTGTGTTATTTATAAAAGAATATTCAACTTATTTATTTCGTTTTAATAAGTTTTCTTTTTTATCCAAATTATTATTTTTTTATGAACAGAATTGAATTAATGCTATAACATTCTGTAACGTTTTTGTATGTAGAAAAACACCGTAAATCAGATAAAATTTGGCATACTTTCAAGAAATACTTATTAACTGATTAAATATCAAATAACTAACACAGCAATTAAATCCTTTAACACGCCTTTATATATCTGTTGTCAATTCACCTGTTGATATAGGAACTATCTTGGCAAAGTAGCTCCCGTTTGACCGTTTTCCAGCCGATCTGAAAGGAATGCAATGCAAAAATTGGGTTCATTACCACTGATTACAGGGTATTTAATTCTGTCTCCTTGTTTTACAAATTCCATTAAGGTATCTGACTACGTTCGGAACCGCTATTTTAAAAAAGCGCATAAATGGATAATTTTCATGATATTTAGTGTCACTTAGGTTAGAATACATGTATAAAATTGTTTTAAGGACATTTTGACAAAAAAATTTATTTAAATACAATATTTTGGCAAAAAATTAACTTAGAATAACCTTTTTTCAAAATGTTCTCCTTTTGTGAAAAATGGTTCTATTATAATAATATTTTGCCTGTATATAGCTCAGGCCTCTGTACAGAGGATCAACTATGATTTTTGAAAAATTCACATTATTTTTAGAGTTACAACCCATTGTAATAAATATCGGCGTTTCTTTCTTAAAATTTCTCCCCTCTGTTGTCGTAAAACATGGATAAATCCATTTCTAAGTTATATATTTCAAAAATTCTAGTTGAGCCTCTGTACAAAGGTCTGAGCAATATACGGGCAAAATATTACTATAATAGAAGCATTTTTCACAAAAGGAGAATATTTTGAAAATTGGTCATTCTATGTTTATTTTTTGACAAAATATTGTACTTAAATAATTTTTTATTGTATATAAAATTGTTTTAAGAATAGTATTACATTTTCTAATCTAAGTAACACCAAATATTATAAATATTATCCATTTATACGCTTTTTCAAAATCATGGATCCGAACGTAGTCGAATATCTTAAGTGTCTGCATGATTTATTGCTTTTTATACCGATCTGTGAATGTGTCTTAAATCTAAGTGCCATAAGCTTACATTCGTTTTTAGATCAATTTCCAAATCCAGCATCTGCAGATCTTTTCACTCAAATCATTGCAAAAAACTACAGACAGTTTATATATATATATGTGGGAGACAACAAGGGGTCCAAGACGTTTGTCTTACTTCACATTTATTTTAAAATTAAACAAAAATTAATTAAAAAGGTAGCTATTTTAACAGATAAGTTTGACGATGATATGCAGAAGGTAACGCCTGCTCGCGCACCTCTCTCGTTCTTTTTCTTCTCTTAAAAGTTTTGGTTCTACTTTCACTAGTTCAAAAGTTTCCACAGTTTCAGTTCTCATTAGCTGCGCCTGCGCGCGAAGACTGCTTGGCTTTGGCTGCCACATATACATATTAGGAATGAACCGATAAATATTATATTTTTTTCTTTTATCATCGATACATTCTGAAAAAATTGCCTTTTCCCTGACTATGTAAAAAGATGAAGAAACAGGTGGGAGGGGGAAGCCTTTTAAATGAAAAAAAAAGATCCACGCGCATCGCATTTTAAGTTTTGCAAAATGCTATTTGCACATAAAATAAATATTTTGAATTTACAGTTCTTAGTTTTTTTCCCTTATTTTATTTCTCATATTCCAAAATTTATAACAATTGCATTACGATACTGGCAAGTGAAATAATAATAAAAAATTAATGAAAAATTGTAAAATTTCTCAATTTTTCAAAAATTTAAGTGTAATGAATGAGGGAAAATTTTCAGTTAGACGAATGACAACTTTTTCACAGAGCAACTGTAGCGATCGAAAAAGAAGAAAAATAAAAAATTTTTCGACCCTCCTTTTTATATGTATATATATGAAGGTTGGTCGAAATTTATACACACAATTCTCAACAAATGCTATAAATTCGGGATCAAAAAACGAGTTGAAGAAAATCTGGAACAGGGACTGAAAATTCGGGATGTATGATCATTTTACTTGATCGTGATTAAAAATTATGTCGTCCATCTACAATAACCCTCGAGTTGCTTTGAGAGAGAGAGAAGTGTTACGTAAATTAAAATATTTATAAAATTTAAAAAATAACTGCGCTTTCTAAGCCTAAACCGTATTTTTAAGCAGAAAGCAATTTGTAGTTTGCTCGTAATAAATTTAAGAGAACATGTGTATATTTTTTCCTTTTTAAAGAAAGTGTTAACCAGAAACTTCAAAGCTCTTGTAAATAACAGGCTTCTCTAAACTAACTTGTAACGAGTATTCCTAAGAGCTCATGAATGACTTGGACGGGGTTGGGTTGTTCTTTTGTAAACAATCAAAAGAACTAATACAGGGGCAAACTATTTTTGAAAAGACACTCTGGAATGAATGACGAAATACATAAGTTAAATTCAAATATATGTTTACATTAAAATTAAAGTTACTTAAGAGGCAATAAACAATTTTGTGGTGTTGGAAGTGTTTTTTTTAATTATTACAAATGCGAATCTCATGCGGTGGATTTCTTTGGTAGAAACCATATTTTACGAGTACTTCAGATATGTAATCAGGTTCACAAAAAGTTTTCACTAGACTAAAGGTACATTGAAGAAAAGATTTAAGAAAATCATTCATAGACATAGAAATATAGTATTTAGTATTTTTATATTTTTCTCATTCTGAAATATGATAGATAAATGTACTTATTTATTTGTTGGTTTTTACTATATTTTACTGAAGGTATGGTAACCTATGTCAAAAGGGCTATTAATAAACGGTAGAAAAACTGAAGGTTTTTAGTCTTGAATCTGCTAAAATATCGTCTTACAAGATAATAAGATGTATGTATTTCTCTTAAAAATATAACCAAGACGTTGTACACCTTTGAAAAGTTGTGAAAATCTGAAGAGAGACTTAACCTAATAGATAATGTCCTTGTCCAACTTACCTTTGTTGAAAAAAATGAGTTGAGCGACTCACCATGGTACAGAAAGCAGAAGCGAGAGAAAAATATAAATAACGATTTTTTTTTTCTCTTTTGAGTAATTCTGTTTTCATTCTGTTAATACGTTAGCAATAAAAATGTACGATATAAAATTAAATATTGAACCATGTTATTTCAGATATTAACTATTTACATTAATCTACATTGATATTTTTCACTCATATCAAATAATCATTAATATTTGTTCTCGTTTAATTTATACCTCTTTTTCGCCATTCTAAAATAGCGATGGCAAAGAAGGAAGGCCGTTCTGACTTAAAGCCAAAAAGGTCTAATTTTTTTCATAATCACTCCTCCCGACCGCTCTATGGACCTTCACAAAGAAACAGCGCAGTAGCTAAATCAAAAGTTATTTTTTACTCTAATGCGCCGTCCTTAGAAATCGCCTTGAAGTAAAGGGAAAAGAAACGAAGAGTGAATGAGCATTTTACTCTCTTTTCCGCAAATAGATAACGGGGTCTTGAAATAAACACACAAATTATCTTTCTTCAATTTCGGCAGCTATATTAGCTTTCTCTCTGCACAGCAATATTCCAGCTGATGCTGAAATAGTTTCAATTCTTTAGAAAGTTAATAGCATACTTAAGAGCTTTACTTTTTAAAATTAACATATATTACGCTATCTAAAATTATTAGCTGTGTCTATACTGAAAGTAAATAATCAGATGTCTTGAATGTAGAAGAAATATGTTCAAATCGGAAACAAAAGATGTGTACATTTGTATAAAAAACATAAACTTGTAAAACCCAGTTGTGGTTATTGGTGTTTGGAGGTTTGAGTAAAGATCAGCCATGTGACTAGTTCATATTCCACTTTATTATTTCACTAACTTAAACCAAAAACACTCAGTGTAGGAAACACACATCGCTACTAATTGTAAGAGCAATTACACGGCAAAAAGGATATTTAATATTTTAGTATAATTTAATGCACTTACTCTTTGAACGCTTTGGACTTCTACGGTCTAATTAATCGTAATTCTGTTATTAGCTGTACGACCTCCGGTCATTATCATTAAACTCTATATTATAACTTAATCGTCAATTAGCAATAATTGATTATCCTGAAACTAGTCGCAGGATATCTCTCGACTACCTCTCAACTAACTTTGCGTATCTTAAAGTCAATGCTTAAATGGAACCACTCATTTGTATGAATCAAGTCTTCTTCTCCGGGAGAAAGTTTTCAATAGAACAACAGTTAAAAAGAAATAAATTTACCCCAAGAGGATTAGTTACATTTTCGCGGATAGACCCGTTACAAACTAAACTCAGTGGCTCAACAGCTCATGAGGGTCAAGGCCTACTGTCCCCATTTCAGTATTCGTGACCTTGGGCACTGAGGTGCATGAGCAGATGTCCCGATCAGGTGGTCACTTTGTAGTGAAACCCCCAGTGTTTAGTCCCCAAATAAGTTTGGTACTTATTTATCGACCCAATGAAGAGATGTAAGGCTGAGGTTGACCTTGCCCAGCCCGGGGATAGAACCCCGGACCTGTGGTCACTCGGCCACTGGACTTCCATAACAAATATAAGTGCAGAGGTATAAGCAAACTTATACGAAAACAGTAATTGGCGAGAGAGTGTTTATTAACGTTGCACTATAAAGCAACACAAGGGCTATTGGTCAAAGACCTTGTAATATTGAACCATAGTCAAGTGATGAAGACACGAGAGTTCACTCTTCAAATTTCCACACCATGCCAGCGTGAGGACTTTGACCCCTACGGATTTAACGTTCGTCAGCTCCTCTACATGGCGGGTCTTCAGTATCATCAATCATCAAGATTTGAACTCATGGCATGCCAGCCACGAGTTCACGACCATGATCCCTTGGTTACCGCGGCTGTCAATATAAGTGCCGAATACTCCAGTATAATTTAAAGTACCGTACATTTTTTTATGTGTTTTTAAAAATTTTACATACAATATATTTCCAGGATAAGAATGCTTTTTTTTACAATTTTGTTATTTCAAGAAATCACTAAAGGACTTATCCTGATGAAAATTAATTTATTCCTTCCGTTTATATGTGTTTTCTAAAATAAAGAATTATAAAATACATAAGATGAAACTTTTATCAATTTCTTTTTCATTTTAAAGCGATTCGTGTATCATGCTTTCCCATTTAATTACTGGTACTCATCGTTATATAGTTTTGTATATGAATCAGTTTATTAAGGAGTATTTTGAAACCTGTCAAAAAGACGCGCTTAAAATGTCGATTTTTTGATATCAGACATTAAAAAGAAAACCAAACTTTTAGTGTCAGATGAAGCAATTGATAATAAAGCTTAAGCCCATTTTTTGTTTGTTTGTGTGTGAATTATTATTTTTCTTTTAAAACCTTAATGTAGCTCTGAAATATCCAAATAAAACTCAAAGACAGTTTCTAAAATTTGTCCTTAGGGTAACAATTATGACAAAAAAAAAAAAATCCTTTCAATTATTCTTTTGAAAATTTTAGCTGACTATTAATTTTACCAAATACCCTCTCAATCGGAAACGTGTTATATCTTCCTTACAGAAAGAAATTATCCAGAAGAAAATTTTCAATTTCATTAACCATTCTCTTCACTTAAGTTGCACTTAGAAATTTAAATCTTGAATAATTTTCTCTCTCTCTCTCTTTTTTTTTTTTTTTTTTTTGCTTATTTTCTAAATTTTAGTTTCTTAAACCCATTGAATTATATTTGAACTTCAGCTCTTGTCTAAAGAAACTCAAGTAATTTTATCATGGAAAGAGATAAGTGGGGAAACGAGCAAAATTCCTGCATACGTTGCTGTCTTAATCACTAAAGAATAAAGCAAAATTGAATGTATTACAAGATTTCGGCATGAAAAGGTTACTAAATTACACATATCTTTTTTGCATTTTGATTTAACTATAACCAATCATATAAGTAAGAAAATGCTTCTATTTAAAATTCAGAACAGCTTAATTGGTCCAATCATTCAATCCACCAAAATATATATTTATTTATATGGATAATTATTCTAATTTACATCACTCTAGGCAAATAAAATATTAAATTCGTCACAAAAATTACGTTTTAATTACCGTTACCCATTTTAACACCATTTTATGTGTAATTTTTATATGGAGTATCTTTTTTCTAATTTAAGTATTTGTTGAAATGTTGAATAATCTCACTCTTGGAGGGCCGTTTTCCCGCTTAGGCACATGTTTGGGTCGCAAAAGATTTAAGGGCGAATTTCTGAATCTGAGAATAGAATTTTTAGTTAATATATTTTATAGACTAAGTTAGAGTGGTAATTCTTAAGTAACAGCGTTGCTAAAAATAATTATGACATATTTTCATTTAAAAATTTCAAATATTCTTTTTTTTTAAAAAAAAAAGATGCTCATTTTCAAATTTTATGATTATGATGAAGAATTTCGCCCATAAAGTTATTCGTTATAATTACTAATTATTTTTTTAACTTCTATTTTTGGAGATTTATTCAGCTTACACGCCTTGAGCGCTTATGCATCCGAAAAAGTGCTTATAGGGTGATTCTAAAATATTGGGATGAACTTTGAGAGTTGGGAGAGCTCACTAAAATAAACAATTTTTTTAAATAGGAATATATGGGCGAAAGTGTCACATTGAGGCACAAATAGAAAAAATAATGATAAATAAAAATAATCCCAGAGGACTTCTTCGAGGTGTGTTTGTTGCATAGTCCTCGATCTACCCCTTCCATCAGTACTAGCGATAAATGAACCATATTATCACACAGCTGTCGATGTAATAGCTGAAACATTTTACAGTTCAGCATGCATCTACTTGGAAAGCGTTCCTGATACAGCCTTAGCGCTGCTCTGCCGTTACCATTAGCAGCACCATAGATTAGATGCATGTCTGCTTTTTTGCTATTGGTAAAATCACCCACAACGATAGAAATCTCAAGCGCAAATGTCGATAATGGTGGTGCAGCAGATCACTGGCACACCGCTTTGCTACCTTCAGCTATCGCCAATATTGTCAGCCAATCACGCCATAAAAGTTTCCAAGCATGCGTGACAATTTGTGGATGCAATTTTTAAAACTGTTAAACCTGTGATGTACCCTGTCTCTTTTCTCTAATTGCTAAGAAAGTACACCGGCAAACATGAGAGAGATCCGTTCGTTTCCCTAATTCCTGGGGGAAAGTGGTGTAAATGGTTGGTCAAAAATTCTGACCTCTGTTCCCACAGGCAGTCCGATGAATGAGAAAGGACGCAGGTAGAATGTGCTTTTCGGTTTTCAACGGATCTGTGACGATAGTGAGCCTGGGGAAGAGGGCTTCCATTATGCGCCGAGAAAGACCCCGCGCTCAAAGGGGTCGACAGACAAGAGATCAAAGAAATAGGCAGCGAGTGACCATGGGAAATTTGGAGGTTAAAAAAGGAAAGCGAGAAAGTTTACGAAGACTTTAACTTTAGAGAACTCGAAGAGGCCTCTCAGCCAGCGATACTAACTTCAGCTTGGAATTACCTGGGAGTCTTCGAATTAACGAGAAGGAAGGTGGACTGAGAACCGAGAAGCCTAGTAGCTAGCGATAGGACGGTGGAAATAGAGCAAGCGAGCGAAAAACTTCGGCGTGTATCTACCAAGTAGCGACGTTTTTCTGAAGACGAAACTAGTGAACTGTGGACTCTTTGGCATGTCAAATGGGCGGGACATTTCCCGAAAATATCACTTTAATTAATATGTTAATGCTAGCGGTATAAAGACTTTACCGCGGAAGAGACTCTATATCTGTGGACCCTTTTTGCAGTTTAATTGTGCTGGAATATTTTTTTTATGCTTTTCATACTTTAATAAATAGTTTGATCCAGAGCTGTTTGAAGTCATTACAAAACATTTTCTTTACGGAATCACTCATTACGTATGTTACTAATGAACATTTTATGCTTCCGTTAATGTGTTATTTTTTTGTTTGTGCCTCAACGCGGCATTTCCACCCAAATATTCCTATACAAAATTGTTTGTTTCATGTGAGCTCCACCAGCCTTCAAATTTTGCGCCATGATTTTATAATCACCCTGTATACGTTTCGTGTATACGAATTTAAAAAACATAACCTGTATGTGCTGAGGTTTGTTGACGTCGAACTCTGAAGCTACACATTGGATATTACCTCGTAATTTTGTAACTTGGTCAAGTTACGAGATCGACACCTTAGTCGGCACGTCACTCTTCACACCAAACCAACGGGAAGACTTCAAACTTTGACAGATTTAATGTGTATCAACCCCCTATACGCAACTGATCTCTAGAGACATCAGGACGAGATCCCTAGACCCAATCTGAGTTTTCCATGAACTAGCTATCATGACCACTTGTTTACTGCACTCTTACAAAGTGTATCAATAAACCCGTATTTGTAACATCCTGAAAAAAGAATAATTTGAAATAGATTCTCAATTGCAATTTTTTTAAACAACTCGTTAAATGATATTTCATTTCTTAAAGTAAATAAATAATGGGGGTGGGGGAGGAAAATACTTCCTTTAATATAATCTTGCGAGGTTTTCTCTTTTACTGCGTGATTTTGAGTGATTTTATTGAAGTGATAACTTCTTTAGGTGCGCTTTGCTGAAGAGTGAATCTACGTTAAGCATCAGGTTCGGTTGCGTTACGCTCAATCAGTTTTACTCTGCGGTTACTTCTGCAGTTTTACTTCGGCAATCGTGCTCGTATCAGCGACGTTCGCTAAGTTTTGAATAAGAAACTTTATAGGCGCGTTTTTTTTTTTTTTTTTTTCAAAAAAAAAATTTGGTAAACATTTTTTTGCCCGTGTTGTTTAAAAATTACTGTCATGCATCTCACTTTCAAAAAGGTGCTCAAGCGAAAATAATTGAGAAAAAAAGATTATCCTTACGTAGGCAGACAGTTGGTAAGAAAAGAGAGAAACGAGAAACATGGAATCTATTTTTTTATTCAGTAGAAAGAGCATATATAAGCACACGCACAAATTTCTTTATAATTTTTTAAAATTTCTAATGGGCTGCTGATTGGAGTTTTTCCATTGCAGACCTAGTACACTCCCCGGAAGTTGGTACTCTTTTTAGTGCGGGGACATTTTGGCGGAAACCAATCGCCGCAGGTAGTTTTGACGTCTAGTTTCCTTTCTAGAGGGAGGAACTTTAGCTCTGACGATGTGGACCTGTACTAGGATTTAATTTTGCCTCGAGCACCCAAGCCAAACAGACACTCTAGGGATCTTTAACACAAGCTACTAGACTCTAGGGATCTTTATAAAAATACACATGTGCACCAAGCAAAAGAATAGTTCCACACATTCTGCTAAAATAATTGCTCTGCTTCTAACTTCTACCTTAAATTATTGCAGAGAGATTAATTATTTATGCAATATTTAGTAAAACACGCACATTAAATAAGTCCAGGAAAAATTATTATAACACCAAGAAAACTTTTGTCACGAAATGGTTTCCTACTTCATCTGTTAGAATCCATATGAGCATAAGTAATCCTCATATAACTTACTGCATGTATCCTATGTAAATTATTTACATATAAGTAATTTTCAATGATTAGACTAATGGATATTTAAATCGTCATATATATATAAATATAAGAATGTATAATAATTTAAACATTGCCCTTTACAGAAAATGGATGAAATAAACAAATCCACCGATGAATGGGAATGAAAAAGAGAACTCAGTAACTCCCGCATGCAAAAATGACGTAAAAGAAAACATAGTGCATCCGAACGATAGGATTCTCTTGCCAAGAATAAATCAGGAGTTTTCACTTGTATCGTGTGGTCATAAGTACACAAACATTTTTTTTTTGTCCTAACTCGATTATACTTTCTCCTGTGTAATAAAAAAGCACTAAAACATGTATGAATGCCCAAATAAACTTTATTTATATAAATTTCCTCTTCTACAGTTTTCCTGAAGAATCCCTTACATTCATCTGTATCTAAAATAGAATCATTTGAAAAACTTGTGCTAGTAGGTCTGCCATACGCCAGGTTAAGGCTCGCTTCGGTTAATGTTAAAGAATACAACCAGAATTTGGAAAAAAAAATTTCAGATATAAAAGAAATGAAGCATTAATATGATATATTCTGGCTTCACTATCCTTTAGAGAGCTGAATTTTTTTTTATCACACTTCCCGTTTTTAACCGAATTTGTTAATTTTTTCTGGTATAAAATATGCTTCGTGTTTTTTCTCCAATACCGTAATGTCAAATGGGCTATGCCATTACGTATAAAAACAAAAAAAGAAAGTATTCATGGAATATTTTCGCATTTTTAAAAACACTATATTGTTAACAGAGGTACGAGTTATAACATTGCAAATTTCCATGAAAATTGGGTCATTTTTCTGTCTGAAAATGTGCTTCGCGTTTAGTTCAATCTCTCTTTTACCGAAGACAGCCTTAAAAAAGAAATATCACCAAAATACAACCCCTATTTCTTAAAAATGGAAGGATGTTCAAATGTGTATTAGGAAAACAATAAATAAGAATGTTTATTGTCGCTTCGAAAATTGCTGGTCTTAGGATTTTTTTTAATGAAAAGTGCAGAACACATTTCTTAGGCGAACTTTAGCTAAAAGGCGATTTAAGGGGGGATTTATCTTTAAAGATTTATCTTACTACTTTTTTTTTGTCAAAAAAGATATTAAAAATATAAAATATAAAATTGTACAATATTGTAAATTTAATTATGAACACCTTTTCCCATATCAGGAAGAGGGAAAATTGTTCTTTAAATTGCGACGTCATTCATCACAAAACATTAGTATTTACTTAAAAAAATTAGAACTACTTTTCATTTCATCATTCTTTATGAAAAAAGTTTCTTTAAAAGTAGAAATAGTAAATTTTACTACAAAATCTCCTTTAATATTAAATGGTAATGAAGAAATAATCATTTTGTATCTCAAGGAACCTACATATTCATAAATCAGTATTTTCCTCATTTTTTCCTGTTTAATTTTTCTATTTACATTCGACTTAATTTTTCATTTTTTAGAAACGCCTTCTCATTTTTCAACCAATGGGTAAAAATTTGCGTACATTTCAGTTAGCTATACCACAGAAAAAACAAATAAATATATCTCGCAATATATTTATTTGTTGTTTTTTTAGTCTTACAAATTTTGAATTGTATACTTAATTACGTATAAATGCTTTAAGGTATCCGACCTACGTTCGGAACCGTGATTTTGCAACAGCGTATAAATGGATAATATTTATGATATTTAGTGTCACTTAGATTAGAAAACGTATATAAAATTGTTTCAAGAATATTATTGCAATAAAAAATTATTTAAGTACAATATTTTGACAAAAAATGAACATAGAATGATCCATTTTTAAACCATTCTCCTTTTATGACAAATGCTTCTATTATAATAATATTTTGTCTGTATATAAGACCTCTGTACAGAGGCTGAACTAGAATTTTCGAAACATACAACTTAGAAGTGGATTTATCGATATTTTACTACAACAGAGGGGAGAAATTTTAAGAAAAAAACGCCGATAATTATTTCAATTGGTGGCAACTCTGAAAATAATGTGAATTTTTCAAAACTTCTAGTTCAGACTCTCTGGAGAAGTCTTTACTTTATATAAGCAAAATGTTATTATTTTAGAAGCATTTTTTTTATAAAAGGAGAACATTTTGAAAAAAAAAAGTTATTCTAAGTAAATGTTTTTGCCGAAATATTGTATTTAAATAATTCTTTTTGTCATAATGTCCTTAAAACAATTTTATACATGTATTCTAATATAAGAGACACTAAATATCATGAAAATTATCCATTTATGTGCTTTTTTTAAAATCACGGTTCCAAACATAGTCGGATACCTTAAAATCCATTAATGTTCTGTATAATTTTTTGAAAGGCCACATTACCTAATTATGGTTACAAGATCTACAGCTGACGACATTCGAGTAAATCCACGGAATCGCGAATCCCCGTTCCTCTAGAGATTCATCGTCCCGAATAATAGAAGTTGCTGCGCATTAAATAGCATAGTGTGGGACTCCAAAGCCTCACGTGGTATTATGTGAATAATACGAGAGTGAAGCACAGACTCATATATCTTCCTAGTTACTTGATCGGAGCTAAGGATTATGTGCTCTGCCATGTTTCTCAGGATGGTGCAGCTAAATTAAATGAATAAAATTTCCATTCATAGCATCTAAAGCTTAAAAATTGATACAAATCGATTAAAATTG
This sequence comes from Trichonephila clavipes, assembly GCA_019973935.1. NCBI lineage: Eukaryota > Metazoa > Arthropoda > Arachnida > Araneae > Nephilidae > Trichonephila > Trichonephila clavipes. The sequence continues at coordinate 1,765,940 of BMAU01000458.1, read as the reverse complement.
TGGGAATGCTTTAATGCATTCTTCTTTGACCATGGATTAAAGCATAAATATTTGGTTTGCATTTTTATTGAACGTTAGAGAACATGAATAGGAATACACACAAAGGAGTCTATGCTAATTAATGCAACAAAAAAAAAAAAAAAGAAAGAGAGTAACTATTTTATCTTTTTTTTGTTTCAAATTATTATAAAAATTTGTTTGAACTGTTTTTTACTATTGATTTACAGCCTCTCTCATTTTTCCATTTAAGTTTTTTTTTTTAAAAAAAAGAGTAATAAAGTCCTTTGCATATTTCTTGCGGATGAATTTTGAAAGATAAAGTTAGGCTGTAATACAAGGTGTGGCTATTAAATAACGAGACTGGCGCTATTGCAGAAGAAATAAGCATGCGCCAAATGTCAGCGACGACAGGTATTTATTCGAAGCCTTCTCTTTCGAATGCAGTACTTCTCATTTCTTTAAAGAAATTCGTATAGCTGTAGCCTTCATTCGCATCAAAGTTCTTTTTGTTTTCGTTTTGACGGAAAAAGGATGAGCATAACTATAGATCAACGAATTGTTGTGAAATTTCACACGAAACTTGGAAACGCCGTTACTATAACTTATAACTTATTGAAACAAGCGTATGGCAATGAAGATGTATCTTGTGAACGTGCGTTTAAGCGTTTTCAAAATGACCGAGAAGACGCAAAAGATGATTCACGCCCGGATCTCCCTTCCACGTCAAAAACGGTTGACAATATCGAAAAAATCGGTAATCTGGTTCAGTCTGACCATCAGTGAAGTACTCGTGCAATTGCACAGACTGTAAGAATTGACAAAGATTACGTACGGCAAATTTTATATACAATAGCAATTTTGGCATGCAAAAATGTTTGCCAAAATGGTGCCTAAAATTTTCACATTTGAACTACAAGAAGCTCGCAGAAATGTTTGCACTAACACTTTGAATGCCATTGAAAAGGACCCTAAAATATTGAAAAGGGTAATAATGTGCGAGGAATCGTAGTTTTTTTACTTATGATCCTGAAACGAGAAGAGTCAATCCATGCACTGGCGGAGTCCATCCACCGGAAGCCAAAAAATTTCCAATGAGCAAATCCAAAATTCCAAGCAATAAGGATTATTTTTTCGATATTCATGTTACTATGTACCTTCATTGGTGTTCCTGAACTTCAAACTGTTAATCAGTATCACTACCTTCACGTTTTTGATGAAATCCGCGAAAGAATAAGGAAGAAACGACCAGAATTGAGGGACAAGTCATCTGTTCAAGGCAATGGGCCGGCTCATTCCGCATTGTTTGCCAAGGGATTTCTAGACAAGTACAGCATCCTGGTGTAAGAACATCCTTTTTATTCGCTGGAAGTGGAGTGAAGTGAATGTGGGGTTTAGTGGCGCAAGGGCCAACTTTGGCCAAGCTGCGCCAAACACTTGTTAAAATAAAAGTCATACTTATATATTTTTAAAATTATACATATATATATATATGTTTAAAAGTATATGTACACACATATATGCATGCATGCATGCACACATGCATACACACATACATATAATATATTAAAAATCGAAAGAAACACACAAATCAAATCATATGTAAAAATCCAATTTTTAAAAGGAAGGCAAAAAGGTTTTGGTGGGGAGTTTCCCCCACCAAGTCAGATAAGGTTAAAACAGATGTATGAAAGAAGGTGATGCGATGATGGTTAAAAACGGGACAATCTATTAAAATGTGATAAATGGAATATGGGACTTTACACGAGGGACATTCTGGGGTATTTTCACCCAACAGAAGGTGCCTATAAGTAAAACGAGTATGACCAATGCGAAGTCGAGTCAAACGGACATCATATATTCGCACTGGTAGTGCTGCCCAATGAGAAGTGGAAGGATGAATGCTATGCAGTTTGTTGAGGATCTGTTGATCCCAAGTCTCTTGCCATACACGATGGATATAGTTCTGTGTAGAAGTTTTTAAATCCTGGTAACAGACAGGTCGCTGCATGTGATCAGACATGGATCGTGCAGCGGTATCAGCCTGTTCATTACCAAGTATACCCACGTGTCCAGGTACCCAGGAAAAAATTATATCAAAACCCTTTCTTTCCAATTTTCGCAGAAGAAGAAGTATTTCTATCACAGTGGGGTGTCTATGCTCTGTTGAAAAGTGTAAGGACTCTTGAGCACTCATGCTGTCAGTGTACACACAAAAATGATGGTGGTTGGAAACTAATATATGCTGAAGTGCGATAAGAATGGCAGTTACTTCTGCACTAAAGACAGACAGGGAATTATGTAAGCTAAAACTTAAAATGGTATTATTAAAAACAACACCACACCCAACATGTCCTACAGTCTTCGATCCGTCCGTGTAGACTGGTATGTATTTAGAAAACTTATTGCAATGGTAAGAAAAGAGTTGTTGATAAATAATAGCAGCAGTGCCTGTTTTGTCATAGCCCGAAAAGGGGTTACTATAGTTAAAAATTTGGATGTCCCAGGGTGGAAAAGCAAGGATATTATTTTCCTGGATATTTATATTATTTAAATGGGCGTCATTTAGAACAGCCTTTGCTCTTTCTGAAAAAGGTTTGATGTTAAATGAACGGGCTTCATAGAGTCGGGTGAGACCAATGGCAAGAGAAAAGGGTTTTAATGGATGAGAAGGAACAGACATGGCACGAATAAAATAATTTGCACTTAATTGCCTCCGCCTTAGTTCTAAAGGTGGTTGATGGCATACCACATACAAGCTGGTAACAGGCGAAGTTCTGAAGGCACCAGAGAGCAGATTCTCAGAGCAGAGTGATGTACTGTGTCCAGTCGTTTTAATACTGATGCACGAGCAGAACCGTACACTACACAACCATAGTCCAAACGTGAAAGTATTAGTGATTGGTACACTCGGAGTAACGAGACTCTCTCTCTCCGCTCCCCATAAGGTGTTGGATAGTACTTTTAAGATGTTGAGGGATCGTTCACACTTCTTCCGCAAGTAAAGTACATGCGGAAGGAAAGTCAATTTAGAGTCAAAGATTATTCCGAGGAAGCGCACCTCACTGACTACAGGTATTTGAATATTTCCTATATGTGTAGAAGGATCTGGGTGTAGGTTACGTTTTCTGCAAAAATGGACGCAGCTGCTCTTTTAAGGAGATATCGTGTGTCCATTCTGATCGCACCACTTGACTAATCGATTGACAGTTGTTTGCAGCTGTCGCTCAATTACGAATTCAAAATTACGAAGTCCGTCGCCAATAGTTCTCGTGTTGCTTTCGAGTGGGACTTTAACTCTTTATCTATCGCATTATGATTTACGGCAGTTTTTTTCAAGCAATATTTTTTTTAATCACTTCATTGAAAATTAGGGGATATACATAAACAAAATACTCAACTTTGGGAAATTTAATCCGTTAGAGCTAATTTATTAACTAAAGATATTCAACTGTAAAATTAGTTATATACTCTGTTCACTTAAAATAAATTGTCAAATCGTTTTCTAAGGCCTTTATTAACACACAAAAGAAAAAAAGACACTTACCTTTTGACATTAACTGTTTTTTCCGAACAAAAATGATAATCTTCGCAATCCGCTCAAAACGCAATTTTTGCTATAAAATTATTCACCTTCCCCGGTAAAGTAGTCATCATAGAACCTATCCTGCTTTATATCTTGGAAGAATAGATTTAAAAGAATATTCTTGCTAAGTATCGTCAGTGTATTCGTATGAATGGTTATTCTATGTACTTTTAAAGAGAGTGATACTTATAAATACCGTCGGTAGATAAAGGGTTAAAAAAAATCTCTCTCTCAAATTGAAATGTTAAAAGGGAGGGGAATAGATTCAATTTATTAGCTCTTAGCGGACTGATACATTATAAATCATTAGCTAATAGTCTTTAAGAGTTCCATTTCAATGTGGGTGAGAAACATGAGTAAATAAAATGGAACATCTAAACAATGAAAGAATCACCGAAATCCCCCATTGATTTCTTTAATGCATACTTTTCTTTCTGGTTTTTAAAATAAAAGTAAATCTCTTTCTATTACCTGAACCTACGAATATTTAAACTTAAAATTTTTCAAGATAAACGATGTATCTTAAACTAACAATTGTCGCTGATAAACCAGAGCCCAAGCATTAAAAAATCATGTCCCACCTATTTCTTCAACACTAATTTCCTTTTTAATTAATCCTTATCTATTAAATGTTTGACGCAGATATCAGTAGAGAGTCCTAAATTTCATTTTTCACCTTTTTCAAGGAAAGATGTCATTAGAAGTGTAGTTGTTTCCACTGGACGAATGAATATTAATGAATCCATTTTTCAGCGGGATATAAAAATTTCCGTGACCTGCAGGTACTGTCAGCAGGTGCCGAGATCTTTCTCCATCCTATGACGTCATGTCACAAATTGATAGGCACGCCCTTCTCCACATTGTCCGACCGCTATGGACAAAATGACTGCCCTCCACTATCGTAATTGGGTTCCGCTGAGTTATTCCATTACCAAGATAAGTGCGCCCTGGAAAAAAGTTATCAACGCAATTGTCGGATTTTAACAGTTGAAAAAATATAGAGAATCGCGCGCGCGCGCGTGAATATATAATTTTGTAAATTTGTTTGGGTTTCTACATAACGTAATTTGTCCCCCGTCTGTTGCACTGTTTCAGAATCGGAAGTACGTGTAGAATAAATATAAATTATTCCTTTCACTTGAAACATAAAACTATTTCCGTATATTCTGGGGGCTAGTTACAAATATTTAGTAAGTCTCTCTCTCGGATATTTTCTCTCTTTGATATTCTTTTCTTATGGTTGACTCATTGCATATCACTGATTCTGAAATTTAAGTTTATGTTTATTCAAAGCCGTCTTTTATGTCAATTAATTTTTGGTACATTATATATATAATGCTGTAATATTCCAAATATTACTTCATATTTTATAATAATTCTTTAAGGTATCCGACTACGTTCGGAACCGTGATTTTGCAAAAGCGTATAAATGGATAGTATTTATGATATTTAGTGTCACTTAGATTAGAAAACATACATAAAATTGTTTTAAGGTTATTATTATAATAAAAAATTATTTAAGTACAATATTTTGACAAAAAATGAACATAAAATGACCAATTTTCAAAATATTCTCCTTTTGTGAAAAGGGCTTCTATTATAATAATATTTTGCCTGTATATAGCTCAGACCTATACTGAGTGTACAGAGTGTACAACTAGAATTTTTGAAATATATAAATTAGAAGTTGGTTTAACCATGTTTTACGACACCAGAGGCGAGAAATTTTAAGAAAAAAACGCCGATAATTATTTCAATTGGTTGTAACTGTGAAAATAATATGCATTTTTCAAAACTTCTAGTTCAGACTCTCTGGAGAAGTCTTTACTTTATCTAAGCAAAATGATATTATTTTAGAAGCATTTTTTATAAAAGGAGAACATTTTGAAAAAAGGTTATTCTAAGTTAATTTTTTGCCAAAATATTGTATTTAAATAATTTTTTTTTGTCAAATTGTTCTTAAAACAATTTTACACATGTATTCTAATCTAAGTGACAGTAAATATTACGAAAATTATCCAAAGGTCATTAAAAGGTCATTAAATCTATCAAAATATAATTCTCTTTCGTTATTTTGATAAAAGGTGTGCAATTAGTAAACATACGTAATCATAATATCTTTTCTCCTCAAAGCTTATTTAGCATTCATTGGTACTGTATCTAATTTTAATCAAATTAAATAAATATTTTTAAACAGAAAAATTTAATTAGGTTTTAAACATAAGAGGGAAAAAGACATGTATATTAAAAATAGGCATGTGCTGATATGTTTACTATATGATTTACTTTAAACACTTTCAAAACAATAATTCATCTATAAAATCAATATTTAATACAAAAGAAAGTATATCTTAGAATTTCTCAAAAAATTAGGTTTAAATATTTAGAAGATATTAATTTCCTACACAAAACTCAAAAAAAAAAAAAAAAAAAAAGAAAAGAAAGAAAATAAAAAAATCTACAAAATATAGAGATGTTACGATTGGTTTTATTACTTCCATTACACAAATCCTGGTAAAAATTACAAGACCTAATTTAAGATACTTTTGGGAGTGAAATGTCAGGAGAATATGAAGGATTTGATTTAGTTTCATATCCCAAGTCTATGATTTTCTGCAGCCCAAGGGATTCTCATCGGTTCACCCGTACAGGCATTTAATTGTTGAAATCATGATGCTTTTAACGTTTTATAGCATGAAATTTTTTTTTTCATGAAGAGTACATCTCAATTTGCATGTATGTTTAAATCATAAAAAAAAAAAAAAAAAAAAATCCCTGCAAGAATCTAAATTTTTTTTTCTTCCATCAAGCATTGTTATCTTATTTGCTTATTACGTAGAATAAATTACAGGAACCCCCACCTTTCATGTTGATAAAGTATTTTAGTAACGATATAGGAGCAAAATAAAAGTACGAAAAAGCAAAATATTATTCCGAAACAGTGATATTCGGTTTTCATTCAATTTTTATCATCTTCGATTTCTGATGAAATGGTATAATTTTGATGCAAATTGAAAACATTGCAATACCTTAACACTTATTGATAAAATCATAAATCCTATTTATAAGATCTTATTATAAGGTTATTATATAAATAAAAATTGTAACAACTACATTTAAACCCTGTCTTCCCTTGATGATTATTGGCAGCCAGGGGGCACCACCTGTTCTTTTGAGAAGCGGGAACTCGTTCCCCCGCTCTGCTGCCCTGGATCGCTACCGGGAAAAGATGTGTACATGTGGAGTCTGGGAAAGCCTGTCCCCCCCCTTTAGTCCTTAAGCTATTTTCTGTAACTATAATGGATGTGTGTTGTTTTATTTAAGTGACCCCTTGTGTTGTGGAACGTAAGAACATTAAATAGTATTTGTTCCAGTAATGAAAATGCTTCTTTATTTCAACACAATGAATACACGACATGGGGATTGTCATAAAAAATAATTAATTGTAAAGTAGGTTATTATTTTATTCATTTATAAATTACTAAGTTTTTCATTGTGGGTTTTTGTAAAAACATTTTAATACAAACTTTAAATATTATTGTTGAAGAATATAATTATATTAGTTTCCTATAGATGTCTAAAATTATTAAGTACTATTGTTTTTCTAGTGTTGAGCCTATCACAGAAAGCTGACTGTTTATATTGTTAAAAAAGGCTTGATCCAACAAAGTTATCCTAATCTGTAATTCTTACTTGGAAAAAAATAAAGGCTTTTTTCATTAGAATCTTTTTTTATTTCAATAGCTTTCCGAATAAAAATAAAAGTAAAATTTAACGTAACCCGAACTGACTTTTGACATTTCTAATTTTTAAGGGGACATTTTAATTTTTTTTAAATTGATGCAAGTGGTTCTTTTGTAGGTCTTCCAGTGTATATATAAATAAATAAGCGTCTTCCAAATGTAATGAATTATTTTTACACTTGTAAGGTTTTTAAATACTCCTTGACAATTTTTTTTTAAGTTGTGAAGCCACATGAGTCATTATTTTAAAAGTAATTTTTCTTTTTTATTGTAAGACATGATAAAAAGATTCAATTCACTTCCGAAACATCTAAAAAATTATGTAACTTCGTTTACATCACTTTGTAACATGCCAAGTCACTTTTTATTTTAATGCTTATTTAATGAAAAATTAAACCGTCTTTGAATTTTTTTATGCTGTGGATTACCCAATATTATTTTTTAAAATTTGACTTTTTTTATTAACATTACATTCCAAAGTCACGCGAAGGGTATTTTGAACTTCGATCAAGAGACGAGGAGGACATCTGAGCAGTCCCAAACTTCCATACCACGTGAGACTAGGCCTCAACAGATTTAATATACATCACGGCAGGTGTTAAGAAGCACCAGAACTCGAACCCACAACTCTGAAGCTCATCTTACGACTATGACTACTCGGTTACCGAAGTCATTTATTTAGTCGAAGTCCTGTTATATTTCTGACATTTGGTTACGATATACAAAATTTATTTAACTCCCAGCTCTTACAGAAATAATCAACATTAAATATATTTTAGAGAAAAATATGATGAAAAAAAGTTTTCTTTTCAATAAAATAATTTTTAAATGTTTTTTACTTTTTATTTTCGTTGTTCTATTCTAAAGCTCTTTGAATTAAATAAACTATCAATAAGTTACAACAAGCATATTTTCTCTCTTTGGGAAGATTACTTGCGGGTTTTCTTTTTTCAATTGGCTATTTCTTAATTTTCCCATACTTAGCTGTTTTGTCTAAATTAGTATATCGTAACGAATATAAAGAGAAATTTAAAAAAAATACCTAAATGAAAAATTTGTTAGATTTTAACAATAACATCCTTATGTATAAACGAAGTAGAATTGCAAGAACTGCAAAAATTTAAATTATTAATGAACAATCTTAAAAATTGACTGTTTATAAGTCATTGTTGTCTTCAATTAACTGTGAATTCGAATTTCTGTTAATTGACTGCGTTAAATATTTTGAGGATACAACATTTATAATTAGAAATATATTTTTGTAGAGACATATCTAATAAAATGAATTAATTTTTGTTTTCAAATAAAAATTATTTTGAAGCCCTTTACTCATTGAAATTAAACTCAAACTCAGTGGCGCAATAGACCATGAGGGTCGGGGCCTACTGTGTCCATCCCATTATACGTGACCATTGGGCACTAAGGTGCATGAGCAGATGTTCCGATCAGGTGGTCAGTCTCAAGCGAGACCCTCAGTGTTTAAGTCCCCAAGCAGGCTTGGTACGCATTTATCGACCCACTGCAGTCAAGATGAATGGCTGAGTCGACCTTGCCCAGCCCGGGAATAATTGAAATTAAGTTTACTTTCAAAAAACCAGCAGTATGTTGATGCATTATCATAATTAATGTTTACAAAGTACTGATTTAAAAACGAATGAAATTAGAGTTATGCACACTGAATTTTAAAAAGAAAATTATGAGACCTTATTTTTGTGTGTATTATGATCTTCAAATAATTTTTTTAATCTGACCGCGCTATTATATTTCGGTTAAAAAAAGGTGCCGAGTAGTTTCGGTAATATCATGAATTATATAGTAGTATCTTACATTTGTGTTTCGTTTCTTTCATTATTTTTCACTTTCAACGTAAACTTTTGTATGCTATTAAAACTACAGAAATAATGTACGGTTTTCATGTTAGATATTTCTTCTTAGAATATTTAAAATGTTTCTTTAAACAATTACATGATCCTTAAATTAAATAAATCGTTTGTTCTCAAAGACATTCAATTAAAAAAATATTGCCATACAAATGAAAAGAGCAAAAGCAAATATAATCTCTTATCAGTTATGTATTCCTGGATCTTCATGTTGTTTTACATATTTGTTAATATGTATACTGTTAACTTTTAAAATTGCTACATCATGAAATCAGTACACACCAAACATCACATTTAAGAGAAAGATGTACCATGTTGTGTGGGATACACAAATAATTAGCCTTTCAGAACTTTTGCTCAATGCAGATAGGAGTAATGCAATATATAATCTACACAGGTCTCAAAAGGTACAAAGGGGGGGGGAAGGGAAGAGTTTTGTACTAATTTTGATGTAATTAGTTTAATTAAAGAAATAAATTCAAACTATCTCTGTATACATTTATTTACCATATAATACATTTAAAGATCATAATTAATGTTTCATGTATTGAATAATAATTTTAAAAAATTCCATTCTTTGGCAAAAATGGCAATTTGAGTAAATTTAAAAATTTATTAAGAATCTGGAGAACTTATATATAATGAAGAACACGTGCTTCTGCATCCATAATGTATGATCAGCATTGCTAATATTGAAGCTAGTAATGCTAGCAGCTCTCATCTGTCTGTGATGTTGCTTCTTAAGTTGGTTGTAATCCCATGACTGTCATGTGAATATAAAATTGATGAGTCAAGGAAGATCCATGCAGTATTTTGTAGTATCCGCTCGATTTTACGAAATCGTATAACCATGTTAAATGTCCTGAGTCAGGAATTTGGTTCTTTTGAAGGAGAGCAAATGTTTACGAGTATATTGTGATGACATCTCTGCAGCACCCTGGACTGTGAGAAAAGGACCATTGTAGCGACTTCTTTTGACGCAGCTGCAGAGAAAAACGAGTTGACACTGGTGTGTTGAACGATGATGACGTATACAAGAGTAGCATCATGTCAGACGAATCTCAGTTCTGTAAGCCATTGTAATGGAAGCATCCTGGAGGGAAAACACCGAGGAGAACGAGCATTTTAACTTACATTCGACATCGTCACATGGATCCAGCACTTGATATGAAATATCATTGGTACTCGTTGAGGTCACTTTTTCGCTTACCACCGACAACCACTTTTACATTTTCGACGTGTTAAGGTGGTTGTTTATGCACTACCTTCGTAGCCGCGGTAGCCGAGTGGTCAGGGTATCGGATCGTGGCTGACCTTGTTACGAGTTCGAGCCCAGTACCACTAAAGACCCGCCGTTGTAGGGGAGCAATGCACGTTAAATCTGTCGAGAGCTCAAACTTCCGTTGGTGTGATAGTTAAGGGAGGGGGTGCCAGCTCAGGTGTCGTCCACGTCACTTGACCATAGTTCAAAATTACGTGGTCTGTCACCAAAAGCCCTCGTGTAGCTAAACAGTGTGACGTTAATATTCACTCACTCACTCACTATGGACTACCTTCGAGATTTTGGGACACTATTTTTCAAAAAAAGACAACACGACTGCGTGTTATGCCATCCCGCCCTTTGATGCAAAAGATGTTCGATTGTTACCTGGTGAGTACGTTCTCCATATCTGTAAACTTACTGAGAATATTTGGTCATGTGTTGCTGAGAGACAGGCACATTACTACTCATAAGTCAATATGATTGATGAGTTCTGCCAAGAAGTTGAAGCCGAATGGGGTGATCTGTCCGTATTTATCTACTAAGCTCAGTTAAGTTCATTGTTTCACTATTGTGGAGATATTGTTGTTACTGTGAGAGACAGTGTATATATTGAATTGTGCACGATATGTATTCTAAAATATTGTATAATAAAGAAATACTGTTTAATGAATAAAAATCTGCACCAGTCTTGTCCCAGATTATCCCAGACAGTAGAGGCGCTCTTTAGCGACCAGCTGAATCGAGGTCTGCTTCTGTAAAGGACAAAGGCTTGACTAGTTCACTTGTAAGGAAATTGCATCTATTCATGTTCTTTTTTCTTTTCTTTTTTTTAAATGATCTATGTTGTCCGAGTGTAACGTAATCCACAAACGGTAACAATAATATATTATTGTTACTCTAAAGGTAATGTATGTTGAGCCCTACACGATCCTATTATAACTGGCTCTATAATTCTGGTGTTTCTGATTTAACATTTTTAATAACCAATAATATATATAACAATTTTTATTTAATTTTACAGACAGTAACTTTGGACCTTTATCAATAGAATCATTCGGTAGAATGTTTTTAAATTCAAAAGCTTTTTTAATACAATACTCGCAAATTTGTATATTTTAGGATTTCCTATGAAATTTAAATCTCTCTCATATTCGAATCTCCAACTCTTTTATTTGATCTCCGTCTCTGTGTGTGTGTGTCTTTAGAAAACAAATATTAACTTTTTTTAATACTCTTTTTGGAAAACTTTTTTTAAAAAATAATTTACTTTTTCCTTCTTAAACAAAATTTCTAAGCAATGTATTAGAAACTAAATGTAGTGTTTTTGAAATAAAATTCATAATTTTGTTTTCGGTACATTTTTAAAAAGATTGTTTAATATATATTTATTTGACTTTTTATTGAACAGAAAAAAATATTAGTTTATAATAAAAATTTTTAAACGGGTTTGGGAAAAGGAAGTTAGAGCCCGTATTTTTCTTAATTTTTTTAACGTATCGCCTTTTTTACGAGTATTTGGTGAGTTCAAAAGAGTTTTAAAATTTAAATTATTATGTTTATATTATCATTTCTCTTAAAACGAAAAATAATATTGTTTTTATTCATGTATAAGAAAGAAAGAACGAGTAAAATCAAATTAAGTTTGAATATGGGAATTCTGATAGTTGTACTTATAGTTCAAATAAAATTATTTTGCAAAGTGAGAGATAATACTAATGTCATTATACATTATGCGTTATTTTTCAACAATAAATATAACGTAAAAATCGTGAATTACTCACGCATGGCAATTATCTTCGTTTTATTAATTGATACTTGTGGAACAGTTAATCGGAAAATAATTAAAAGCTTTCTATATTGAAGAAAATGTTATCGCTTACTTATCATTGCATGTCGTGTTTCTGAACATAGTTTCCAACAGCCATTTTTAAGAAATCAATATCGACTGACATTGCGCGAATATGTTCTTTGCTTATAAAGTGGTGAATTTTTAAAGCATTTTATTTTTGTTAGTAAATTGAGTGGTACGATTTATAGAAATATGGTACAAATTATTAGATTTTAAATGTAAAATGAAATTCCTAATATGTGCATGTACAGTTTTTTATAGCTATAATATTCTGTTTGGTAAATTAATAAAGCTTCGAAAATTTTCATTTACATTTGTTTTTTAAAGCAAAATGCAATTATTTCTTGAGTTTTAGTATTTAATTTACGTTTTTTATACTTAAAAAAAATGTTGATCCACGCAACATTTAAAAATCCAGAGAAATGAGAAGTTGCTTACATTTTAAATCTAGCATCGTGCCTAATTTTACAACCTCTTACAATGAAGTTCAATGAATGAAGTCAGAACGGTTGATCTGGCAATACTGGCGAAATAAAACGCTGCACATGCGTAGCGGCAGGTGTTGACCATCTGCCCCCACTGTTGTTCAGTTGAGACTCACACATTTGTATTTGGTGTAAGACTTGTTTTACAAAGTGCTTGTTTATTACGTTGGTTCTTAACTGAAATCAGGAAAATGAACGAACAAAAGATCAATTTAAAGTTTTGTTTTAAGCTTGGCAAGACTGCGATGCTGGTACGCGTTTATGAAGATAAAGCTATGACGGGACTTAACAGCGTTTTTCCTATTAATCCTCTTGGGGAATCTTTGGGGCCAGCATTGAGTTAATTCACAGCCAATCCTCTCAAGAAGACACCATGATATTCAGATTAGTTAGTAGATACATTGTCAAGGTTTTGTATTCGCGAGAGTGAGTGAGTGAGTGAGTGAGTGAAGATTAACGTCGCACTGTTCAGCTGCACGAGGGCTTTTGGCGACGGACCACGTAATTTTGAACCATGGTCAAGTGACGCGCGAGAGAGAGAAGGAGAAAAGAAGCTGAGATGCTGAACGCCGTGAGCTGATGGTAAAAAATTAAACTTAGAAGCGTAATTATAGAACGGGCTTTGGCGAGTTAAGGAAATTAAGGAAGAGTAAGATTCATAGAATAACTTTGCTTAAAGATAAGTGGTTAGAATTCAAGGCGCTTATTTACATAGAATTTAGGGATACGTTATATCACTCCTGCTTGCCTTCCTATAGTAAGACTTGTGTTGTTCAGTATATTTAGACAATAATACATTGAATTTATTATGGATAACTTGGGTGGTCAATCATTTACTCCTTCAAATCTAGATCACGTAGAGGAAGAGATGGTACCCCCCGGGAAGGGGGTATCACAAAGCACTGTCCATTAAGTGTGTGTACGAGTGGTTCGCCCGTTTTTGAAAAGCAGGGAAAGTGTTTCTGATAACCACCGTTGTGGAAGGCTGGCGACCTCCATCAGTAATGAAATCATTGAGAAAGTGAGGAAATTAATCACTCAAAATTGTCAATTAACTGTGTGCATGATAGCTGATGAACTGCGGATTAACCGTGAATCTGTGTGACAAATCGTTACCTAGAATTTAGGGATAAGAAAAACGTGATATTATTAATGATGATTTTCCTAACATCCAACGAAACGTGACGAGGCTTTTGAACTCCATCCTAAAAGAAGACTTCTCACAAAGTTTCCAGTACATGTATAGCAGATCTCAGCGATGACTATTTAGAAGGACAGTAAGGTACATATAACTTTCGTTAATATTTAATCTATACGTTAATGTTGCATGACTATTCACCGAACTTTATTGCCAGAGGTTGTATCATGTATAATTTTTAAGACAGTGCTTCTCAAACTTTCAATACTCGCGACCCAATATTCGATCATCATTTTCATCGCACCCCCTCCATACAATAACATTGTATTGAATTCAATAATACTATACTTTTACACACTAAAGCTACAGTGCGACTTTAACCTCTTATGTGCCTTCGACGTATATAAACGTCTTGCTCAGTCAAAGCGTTAATCTTCTGGATGTATATATGCGTCTTTCCGAAGTGCGATCTTTTCTGTGCACTGCTATCCATAAAATTTTATTCCTAAGGCTTTGGAATACTATAAAATGACCTTGACAGTCTTTGCAAATGATTTATTTATTTCGGAGGATTTTGCTTATTTATTCCTTTTCTCCTCCCTTCTCCCAAAAACCTCAAAATACGCGCGTCTGCATGGAAAATCGCAGTATTGAGGACCAAGCCGTGAACTTTTAATCGGCAGTTAAGGAATTAACTATAATTCGTACAAATCATCAAGATTAGTGTTAATACAAGCCCATGGGGTCACTGGTAATTATCAAACTGGTTCTTAGTAATGTTAAATTAATAATAAAATACATTGTGCAATACAGATACTTTTATAAGTGTATTATATCAATATAAACGTGTATTCTATATTTTATTATGTCAGAAAGTATTTTGTTCAGTAAATTAATAATGTTTTGAATAATCTTTAGTTTTCAACTTTTCAATATGCTCGCGCTCCTCTTGTAGAGTTATCATGCCCCTCAAGGGGGGCACACCCCACAGTTTGAGAAACGCTGTTTTTAAGATAAGCACAGATTTATTGTTGCACTGCTTTCTTCCCTTCCAATCTTAAATCTTTGACTGGTATCAGTATTTTTGTCAGTATTGATCAAAACGGAAACGATTTATTGAGGTATTTTACTACTTCAATTGTAATAAATTCTTAGCATATGCTTAAATGAAATCGAGAACACAGCTATGAGCAATCTTTTTTCGCTCTCGGTTGAAATTTTACTTTTCTTTTTTCATGGATTGGTTCTTATAGTTATCACGTCACTTTTTTCAAAAATAGGAACTCTAACTTTAAGGTATCCGACTACGTTCGGAACCGTGATTTTAAAAAAGCGCATAAATGGATAATTTTCATGATATTTAGTGTCACTCAGATTAAAATACATGCATAAATTTTTTTAAGGATATTTTGACAAAAAAAATTTATTTAAATATAATATTTTGGCAAAAAATTAACTTAGAATAATCTTTTTTCCAAATGTTCTCCTTTTGTGAAAAATGGTTCTAATATAATAATATTTTGCCTGTATATAGCTCAGACCTCTCTACAGAGGCTCAACTAGAATTTTTGAAAAATTCACATTATTTTCAGAGTTACCACCAATTGAAATAAATATTGGCAGTTTTTCTTAAAATTGCTCCCCTCTGTTGTCGTAAAATATGAATAAAAACCCACTTCTAAGATATATATTTAAAAAATTCTAGTTGAGCCTCTGAACAGAGGTCTGAGCTATATACAGGCAAAATATTATTCTAATCGAAGCATTTTTCACAAAAGGAGAGCACTTGGAAAAAAGATTATTCTAAGTTAATTTTTTGCCAAAATATTGTATTTAAATAAAAAAAAATTTCAGAGTTACCACGTAGAGTCAACGTAGAGTTAACGTAGAGCCACGTAAAGTCAACGTCATATTTTCAGAGTCAACGTAGTCGAATACCTTAAAGACTTTAGAAGTAAATTTATTTTGCATTAGTTCTACATTCGTAGCTTGTTACCGTGATAATCGATTAATTATGGTATCAAGTTTGGGGGAGGCAATGTTTTACAAATAACTCAACGTGTAGAGGGGCTAATGCACGTGAAATCTGTCGGACCTAGGAGTTCTTACGCGGTCGTAACTTAAATGAAAATAATAGAGGATGAGTTCAGATGTAGATTTCATTATCTGACTATGGTATAAAATTACGCAGTGAGGTGGACTTGATCTAAAAGTGATCTAAAATATTGCTCTGAATTTCGGTTGAAAATCGAGAGTTTTCTCACTAAATACAAAGAATTCCTTATATTTTAGTCCTTGCCTTATTAAATAGCGTTCAATAATCACAAAACCTGTAGACCTGTCAGTATCTTTTGATCTCCCAAATTTTAAATATCAAGGTCAAATGAATGTTTTTTTCTAAATGTATTTTATACCTCAAATAATTACTTCGCTTGAGAGAAAGTAGCTTAATATTTCATAAAATAAAGATACAGCAGAAAAATAAGGCTCTGGAAAAACAAATTCTATTGCAGTAAAAAGGAAATTATATAAATAAAATAAATCCATTTAGTTTTTTTCATTTCACACCTTTTTACACTAATGCATTTGTGTACAAAATCTTCAAGTGAAGCTTACCAGCAACTGCATTTTTAAAAATCAAAGGAGGGGGGGACCCCTTTATTTTTGTATGTTCAATTCAAATAAATTTTTACATTTATGTGTGCAAATATACTAGGCGTATACGTTATCTATAATTAGGAATGCTACAAATATAAAATATTAATTTAAAAATTCCTTCATTTTTACATAGAATAACTACATAATTTAAATACAATTTAATTGCTATTTAAAAGCAACTGTATTTCTCTAGGTCATATTCTTGTAACCAATACGAAATAGAAGAAAAATTTTACAAATGAAAGAAAAGGAGATTATATATGCATATATATATATATATATATATATATATATATATATATATATATATATATATATATATATATATAATCCAAAACATAAAAATACACAGATAGTTAGAACCTAAGATAACTATACTAAATAGGAAGAAATAGGCACAATAGTACAATAACAAACTCCTGGCCTTAGGAACCAAGATAGCAGGTTTAAACAAGTTTTAGGGCTAGCCAACCTTCACCTGTAGTTTGTCATACTATGTATCAAGAGGAATGGAAAGAATAACATTTGGAGGAATTTAAACATTATAATAAAATCACTAAACTAATAAAATATAATTATAAAATTGTAGCCTACTAGTATCCACATTATACATTTAAATTCGATGCAAAGCGTAGATAGTAAGACTTACTTCGGGAGTGTATCAACTGGTTATGTTTCTCGCCAAATACAAGAGAGGGAAAGCAGTTCCGCATAAAGTTAAATTATGATAGATTAATATAAAGTTTTTATATATACATATATATATATATGTACTTTTAAAAAATCATAAATATATATTGATATAAATATTAGTGTAAAATATAAATGAATCCTAGAAATATTTAAATATTATTGAATTATTAAACATGTGGCGCCATCTATTTAATAATTGTATAATTAGTTAAAAAACCCATAATGTCAATAAGTTATTAATACAAATTGTAAAACATTTTTAGATGTGTATATATATATATATGTATATACATCTAAAAATATGTTTTTTCTTTGGTATGCAGCTCTCACAGTAAAATACGCATTCATTTTAAACGCTAGTTTGAAAATAAAGTGCAAGTGAAACACGAGAATCCAAATTTGCAAGAAAAAAGCGAATACTAAGTGTGGAATGTTAAAACAATTTTCGAAGAAAATGGGGCGCCTTTTTGGGTATAGTCTGGCGCCTGTAAGAAGGCAATCGTCTACCTTCATTTGGCTGTTACAGCCATTTTATCTTCGGGCCTTTGCTGTTGTTATGGTAACGAAGATTGTAAATGGAAGGTTTATAGCTCCAGTATTAAAAAAAGCAAAGAAAAACAACGAAAAAGATGCACTTGTGATGGAACTCTCCACTAAAACACAATACGCGTAGCATCACTTAAGAAAACGGAATATAATCTAATTAGGAAGCTGTTGATGTGGGCTTAAGTCTTTCAAGCAGAAAATATTGTGAATTTTTTCATTTATTCTTTCAGTGGTCAGAAAAATTCATATCTTCGATCTAGGGTTTGAGGAGGCAGAATTTTACAACAAAGAAAAAAATCAGCCAACCAGGAGACAAAGAGATTTTAATCTCTGTGTGTTTTTCAATCATTTACAGAACTAGAAACTATTTAGCAGCAGTGAAATTTTCAGTTTTAAATTGTTCTCATACGAAGGGTTGCAATTGAAATTTTCTTGCTATGAACATTATAACCAGAATTATTTTCACCTATATTTGAAAAAACCGATTAAAAATTATTATGTTAAATGATATGCCCTTATTATAATAAAAAAGATTTTTAAAAATGAGGAAGTAAATTGTATAATTATATCTTAAATTTAATTAATCTGAAAAACATATTTTTCAAAAATGGCTCTTTTTCATGTCTCTTATATGAAACAGTACAAAAATTGAAAATTTAAAGGTACACAAGTACGTGGAAAATTATTCCCCAGCATCAAAAAAGAAGTTTGTTTACAGGAATGAAATTTAGGCAAAGCCTTTGTTTAAATAGTACGTTTATTTTATTCAAGCTATGAGGCCACAGGTTAATGTCTGGGCGAAAATAGTTATTTCACTTTTGAAATGTGCTTGGCCGGCAAATACGAGCTAGTTATTCCATGTTGCTTCAAGTCTACGCGACACTTCATCAGTCGTAGTGACTGGAGAATGGTGACGGCTACCCATGACCAAATTTTTTTCCGAGGGTGAGAGATCTGGAGAACGTGTTGGTCAAGGTGACAGTCGAACACCCTCTATGTTCAGGGGGATCAGGACACGATGGGAAACGTGCAGTATTGCATTGTTTTATTGAAAGATGATATCTCAATGTTGCGCACAGCTAGTGCCGGTTTAAGTTCATTTCGGGCCCTGGGCGCAGAAATTCATGGAACTGGCGGATTGTAATTTAAACCAGAAAATCTGGTTAAGTCCAGCTTATCGGAGCTCAGTTCCTGGGCACCCGCCCCAAGCGCCCAATGGATAAACCTGCACAGGCACAACCACTGGCCATAAAATCTGAGAAATGTAACGATGGCTGTTCAGATTACCGAAGACGCGAATAAGAGGTATTCCGAGTCGTGTACCCATTGTCTGCCCATATCTTCCCGCCAGGTACTGGGCCTATTCGACGATACAGGCAAGAAAGTCACTTGCGTTCACATTGTCACGGAGCTTTATCGTGCCTTCTAACTAATCCTCTTGGGAAATCTTTGGGGCCAGAAAGGCATTTCAATCCAACCTTCTCAAGAAGAAAACGCGATATGCAGATTAGTGGGTAGATATATAAGGAAGCTTTGACGTTCGCGAGGGAGTTATATAAGAGTGGAATAGAAGTTGGCTAGAAGCCGGAGAGTCATATGGGAGTCATATAGCAGTCGATTAGAAGCTGGATAAAGTCGGATAATAATGTATATAGAAGATTAGTATTAAAAGAATAGGATACAAGAGGAAGACATACAGCTTGGGTGCTTGATAGCCGTGGGATATTGGTAAGAGGATTAATTATTAAAGTTTAATTACAGAACGAACCCTAGCTGGTTAAGGAATCTACTATAGATAAAGATTCCGAGATTAATTTCTCATAAAGATAGTGAGTAGAATCTCAGGCGCTATTTTAACTTAGTATTGATAATTACGTAGTATCACTCCTGATCTGATTCCTCTAGTAAGACTTGTGTTGCATTGATTCATATATATTGAGACGATAATAAATTAGATTTATTATGGAGAGTTCGAGGTGTCAATAATTTATTCCTACAAATCTAGGTCGCGTGGATGAAGAGATTATACTCCAGGGCAGGGGGTATCACAACATAAGATCACGTTAGAAAAAAAACTACAGTGAAATTTGTGGTCATAGTACCTGAGGATGTGATGGAGAGTGCCAATTTTCCCCATTTTCAAAAATGTGCTAGTCATCACTTTTGGGCTTCCCCTTTCATCCCATGTCTGCTTGACGTTGAGTTTCGGGATGCCCTGTACAAATCTTCATTCACTTAAGTCGTTGAATGATACGGGTCCTTGATTATTGAAAACTAGGCCGCAGAAACAATTATTCTGTACAGCGTGTCACTCATGTAATAGGCATCATATATTAAAATGGAGTTACAACAGAAGAAGAAAAAAGGAGTTTTCATATTCTTTCATCTATAGGAGTATCTAAAAATGAAGCAAATACAAAAATAACATTCTTAAAAGGATTAATTAAAATATACTCCTCAAATTTTGATTATAAGTAATTAATCAGTAATAAGAACATATTTAAAAAAACATTTTTTGTTTGTAAAATATTTATATTTTAACAAGTTTATATATTCGTCTATACTTATTGAAATTCTATACCTTAATAGCTATCCAATGGCTAAAATAAATCAAAATTTGATAACTAGATATAATGGTAATATTTTTAAACGATACCCTTAAAATAGTTTTTATCCCGTCTGTTTTAATTTCTCATAAGAATATATATAATAAGCTGGAAATTTTTTCTGGATATGCTATATGTTTATATATTAAATATTTATTTATAGAATTTCTATTCTATAAATAAATATCAAATACATAATTATATCTAATATTTATAGAAAAACAATTCCACACACACACACACACATTTCTATTTTCCCAAAAATACTCTCTCTGTATAAGTACGTCAGAGCAAGCAATTGCTTCTCGCTGAGCATTTTAAATTTAGATATTAATGAAAGATGGTAAAAGATACGAATATTTTGATTCGTGATCTTTTATCTTTGTTTTTTGAATTTTTTTTACATGGTTTTTGTGCTTTGAGTACTTGTAGAGAGAGACTTAGTTCCAATATTTTAAACATATCATGATTCTAATTTCTTTTTCTGTTTAAGATTTGATTCGTATTTTTAAAAGCTTGGCATATATTGTTAATAGTATTTTCTCACACTTAAGAAGAACCTACTTTAATTATTGATATCTAGTTTTCTAATTTGAATGCTTCCGTACATCTATCTTCCCCCCTCTTTCCATATTAAATCTCGTTTCCATTTTCCTCTTCATAGAGAAATGTGGTTTAATATTTAACTAAATAGAGATTTGATTTTACGTACATAAGACAATTTTTTTTCCAGAATGCAATGTATATTTTGTTTCTATGCTTTCTTTATACCCTTTTTATGAAATATTTTAAAAACTGGATTGAATACTTTTGGTATTAATTCTATTATAAATTTTTAAATATAGCACTTCCCCCCCCCAATTTTATAATCTTTCGAACTTATTATTTAAAGGCTTCTTTATGGCTTTTATTTTTAAAATTTTTTTGAGCTATTTTTAACTCTTAATCTGAACAATGTTGGGCTGTATAAACTAACGAGGTATACTACAAATAATTTTGTTCGATTTGTTTTACGAGGGGGGTCTGAAAAGTTTCCAACCTAACAAAGATTCAAGACATTTTTTCCGAATTTTTTGTTTTATTTTTCAACATAGTCTCCTTGTAACTCTACATACTTCTCCCAGTGATGCTCCCATCTCTGTAACCCGTCCAAATAGTACTCGGCGTTTTTCTCTGCAAAATAACTGTTCACGAGGGTGATTGTCTCTTCATTCAAAGAAAATATCTGTCCTTCGAGCGCAATTTTTAAATGAGGGAAAAAAAGAAGTTGCTTGGGGCTAGATCTAGTGAATATAACGGAGGATCAAGCAGTGTTCAAACCGTAATTCGTGGATTTTCGCCATGGCAACCGCTAAGGTGTGAGACGGTGCGTTGTCTTGGTGAAACAGGATTTTCTTTTTCTGCAAATGTGGCCGTTTTCCCGCAAATTCTGCCTTCAGCTTGTCAAGTAATGATGCGTAGTACGCTCGTGTAAGGGTTTTTCCCTTTTGAAGATAATCGATTAAAACAGCTCTATAACTATCCAAAAAAACAGTCGCCATCACTTTCCCAGCCAAAAAACAGTTTTTGCTTTTTTTGGAGCTGGTTCCCCCTGTGCAATCCACTGTTTGTACTGTATTTCTGTTTTGGACGTATAGTGGTGTATCCAAGTTTCATCTACAGTTATTAATCGGTGCCAAAACTCGGATTTATTGCGCCTAAACTGCAACAACAGAGCGTTTGAAATGCTCATTCGAACACGTATTGGGTCTAACGTGAGCAAACGCGACACCCAACGCGTGGACAGCTTTCCTATGCCTAAATGTTGATTTAATATGTGACAAACGCGTTCTTTTGACAGGTTCATAACCTCTGCTATCTCTCTCACTTTGATTCGGCGGTCGTCTAGCACCATTTGGTGAACTTTGCCTATGTTTTCATCTGTAGTTGCAGTAATTGGTCGTCCCGAACGTTCAATGTCTCCCATGCTCTTACGGCCACGTTTAAATTCAGATGCCCAAACTTTTACTGTGGTAAATGATGGTGCAGAGTCCCCATACACAGAATCCAACTCATGACCTACGTAGGCGTATTGCCCATCAAAAACAAATATTTAATGCCAACTCGATACTCGTTTTTGTCCATTTTCACAAAAACACTCACATCAACTCACTCAAACGACTGTTACATAACAAGTGCGCGTCCAAAATGGCTGAAACTTTGGTGAGTAACTGCCAACAGATGAACAACGAAATTGACTAGCTTTTATTGACAAGTGCTGCTATCTTCACGTTGAGGTGGGAAACTTTTCAGACCACCCTCATATTTTGTCACCACATGTAACATCACAGATATTTAACAAAAATGAATAATACGTAAGAAATTCATGAATTGTTAATATGTTTGACAACTGAGGATATTTGTGATTCAAAATTCAATATTTAAACATACAACCAGAATTTTTATCCATCCTAAGTTATTTTTCAGGCACAAGTGAAATCGCATAATATTTTTGTAATTTTATCAAACACAATAATATTCCAAAATACATATTTCAAAAAAGTTTCTATTTTTACCATCAGCTATTAGCGAAGAGTGTTTTGCAAACACTTATACGCAAATCATCTCCCTTATCCTCCCTCCCCCCTTTTCCAAGTGGTTAAATTCTCTGTTTTGAAAACAAAGAATTATTTGTCTCCTTCAGAAGTGCTTTGAGATTCCTTTTCTTACTCAGAACCTAGCAAAGAATGTCTAATATGTTAAGTACATTCAAGTAGTGTAAAATCTAATAATTCATAAATAAAAGTAGTACTTAATCTTTTCAATTATATATATAAGAGCATTTCAATGCCATAATAACAATAATAATTTTACCACGAACATATAAAAAAGCACAAAAGAAGGAAGTGATATTTACACTTTTAGATCAACTTAAAATTCTATTGTTTAATATTTTTGAAGCTTCAAGCTAAAATTAGAGAAAGTTAATTACCTCTCTGATAATTATGAAGCAAAATAAACAAATGTATATTTACAGTGAAAATGGTTTAACACGAAAATGAGTGGACTGAATTAGTTTTTCGTTTTAAAATAATTTCGTGTTAAATGTTATTGCAATAAAGAAAAAATATATATTCAGCAAAAGGAAGTTTATTAGAGTACATTTTATTTTCATAGATATAAACTGCTGTTTGTAAAAAAAAATGGTGCGTGGAACGCCACGCGATAGAAGTGAAACTTCTTTGGCGACGTTGGAACGTTATTATTTGCCGTAATATTCCAAACTGACCGTGTACATGTCTCAATCACCTAATTTGCGTGAAAAGTATTCGTGGTGAATTGAGTCTTTAAGTTATGCTGGAATTTCTGAGTATACAAAACTATATTATATTTTGATAAATTTGGTATACTTTTCCTACTTAAACTTTGTCGGCAATTGTAACATTCTTTAATGTCTTCTAAATTAATTTCCGGTAAAATATTTTTCTGCTCAGC
This sequence comes from Trichonephila clavipes, assembly GCA_019973935.1. NCBI lineage: Eukaryota > Metazoa > Arthropoda > Arachnida > Araneae > Nephilidae > Trichonephila > Trichonephila clavipes. The sequence continues at coordinate 1,742,021 of BMAU01000458.1, read as the reverse complement.
GACAGGCGTTCTCAAATCATCTCTAAGCTATAATCTATCACAAATCGAATATCCGTGACCGAAAGGATTATCAACAAATAGCTTTTGAAAACCTTTGTGATCATTTTTATGGGTCAGTGAATATTAACGGCGCTCTGTTCAGCTACACGAGGGCTTTTGGCGACGGGCATCGTAATTTTGAACCATGGACAAGTGACGTGGACGACACCTGAGCTGGCACTCCCACCTCTCCTAACTACCACACCACACCAATGGGAGGACGTTAGAGCTCTCAACAGATTTAACGGACTTCCGCTCCCCTACACGATGGATCTTAAGTGGTACTCGGCTTGAACTCATCACACGCCTGCACGATCTGATACCTTGGCCACTAGGCTACCGTGGCCACGCATTTTTATGGAAATCATAGTCTTTGTAACGTAAGAATTTATTATGGATTCACGTGCATCAGTTCCAACACGCACTAGACTTATTGAGGGTTGTGTAGTTGACGGCACAGGGTGTTTCACAAAGTCCGTATTAATCTGTGCTGTCATTAGAAGAGTCTCAATTGCATTCCCATCCCTTAAACTCGGCATTAAGAGAGTATTTTACAGTGTTTTTTTCCGTGCTTGATATCCTCTCATGTACTCTGATCGAGATTTGGCAGTAGCACTTGATGAATTTGCGCTATTTTTCTGGGTTTTTTTTTTTGGTTTTTTTTGTCACTTTTTGGACTGGACTTGCTGCTGGTTTTTCTTTTTTTTTCTTTCACGAAACACTCTTTTCCTCTTTGTGCATTTGGCTTAGGCATTATGACTAGAATTAATAATAATTAAACGCAAATGAAAATTAAAGAAATAAATTAGCCACCGAACACATCGCCATGTAGCCAACAATCTAAAGAAAATTTCAAAAAGGCACGCTTTTGCTGCGAGAGCTATTTTGTCTACACCGTAATGCTCACACTGCAACTGATACGAACGTTGATAATGTCCCCGAGTCTGGGGGGAGAAAACCCTAATCGGAAGGTGGGCAAGTTGACCAGTTGGAGACATGGGCTCCAACTTTTTCACCGATATGACGCAAGTCACGCGGTATCCCTGTTCCCCTTTTCCTCCTCTCGCTCTCTCCTTACCATGGCGACGATTCGGGGAGATGGGGGAAGACTACTTCCGTTCGCTTTTTCACTGTTACGCAAAACTGGGCAATTTTTTTCTCTCATTCACTCTCGGGCGTAAAAAAGTTTCACTTCAAAAATGCAACACCATGAAGGAATTATCAGAATTAAATGAAATAAAATGCACAAACGACTTGTATTAGTACAAATAAATGACGAAATTTTCAAAGCAAATAAACAATATTAAGTGTCCGAAATCAGTATTTGGTGTAGCCATTACGCGCTGCAATAAGGGCTGTTATACGACGTGGCAAGGAGTCAAACAGATTTTGAATGTCTGCTTGGAGATCATAATTCCATCTTGCTTGTATGCGCAGCAAAAGTTAATCTTTTGAAGCTGCAGGATGCGGATCACGAGCGAGACGCCGACCAACCAAACCCCACACGTGCTCAATAGGCGACATATCCGGCGAATAAGCAGGACAAGGAAGAAGTTACATGTGTTGGGCTGAACAGAAGTCTCGAACTGCCTTTGCAACATGTGGGCGTGCATTATCCTGCTAATGCCTTGGAGGAAGGGAACGACTTCGTGCTGTAGCACTTAATGGACGTACCTGTTGATATTGAGATTACCCTCAATTCGTAGCAAATTGGATCGTCCATGATACGAAATCGCACCCCAAGCCATAACTCTGGGTGTTAGGCCACTATGTCGTTCGACTATAATATAAGAATAAAATGATTTACGAGAAAATTAATGTCCTTGTGTGTGGTAAAAGCGTGGGGTGTGTGCTTTGTACTAAATTTTTACACCAACTCAGCATTTTGGAATAGAACTAGTAAGAAACTATAACAATTGATATAAAGGACCCACGCTCTCTCTCTCTCTCTCTCTCTCAGTGACATTAATTTTCTCGTAAATCATTTTATTCTTACATTAAGAATTATTTTTTTACTTTTTAGTTCGTTTAACCATAAAAGCGTGTTTTTAAGTTTTTTTAAACTGTAATTTATTACGAAAAAACCTGAAATGTACTTATCTAGTGCTGTTTAGTTTTCAAGTCATTTATTCGAGGTATTATCCCATGCTGTTGAAAAATTAGTATACTTATAGAAATACAACCCTTTAAGTTCATAAGAAATGTTATTTCTTTTAATAAACAGTATTTCGATATACGTAGAAGTCTAATTTTTTTTTCTTCTTCTGTGCTCATTTTTATACCCCGCACCCGTAAATTTCGATTTTATTTTTTGTGTTAAAAGGGCGCGTTGCGCGCCGAATTTTATGGTAATGTATAAAGTGCTTAATTTTTATTTGATGAACAATTAGATCACTTTTGCTTTTATTCTGAGTAGAACATATAAAAGTATTCAGTTTAAATTTAAGAAATGTATCAAATAGCATCAACGTGAAGTTCCAAAATAAAACTCTTACATATAAATCCGAACGATCTTGACTTGTTTATCCACACCAACTTCCTTGTTTTTCTTCGACATTTCCTGAATGGAAGGGTGATTCTACGAATGAAGGAACTAATGATGTAACTTGATCCGGTCATCTCTCTTTATAGTCATTTTTTTTTTATCACACGGATTTTCACTGTTGAACTGAAACGAAGTCTTTATCTTTTTTAGAGCAGACCCACCCCAAAAGCAACTAAAAAAAATGAAGGTCTTTTGATTTATTTGAATCGTAATATTGTATTCTAATAATATAAAAATTGTGTTGTTTGAATCGATGGGAAATGTGTGACGTTGCTTAAGATGGTTGAACTTTTGTTTAAAAGACGGATTAAAGAATTACGGGTGTTTTGGTTGATAGGAGAGGAATTTTAATAGTTGCTTTTGCAATTTACATAAATTGATAAAACGAAAACAAAGTTAACCAATAGAAACAATTCAATCTACAGAGAGTGTTGTGTTACTGTATTTTTAACCCGAGAGCTGTCGTGCGGGACACAAAGTCACTCAGGGTTCATAAAATATTTAATTGTGGGAAAGCTGTTTATTTCTTATCAATGACCTTCTCAGTATCCTTCTATATGACAGACTTCATGGGAACTAAAAGGTATTTGTCACATATCTCCTTCTTTTGTGGGAGTGGCAAACATTTTTTTACAATTTTAAGGCCGTATCACACGTACATTTTTAGTGCAACTTTTGGGACCAATTTTCATCCTATCTGAGGGTGAAAGATTGCCGTAAACATAACGACATGTTCTGACGTCAGCCGCGCTCTATCTCTACATTGAAAAATTACTCGCCGAACTGCCTCGGCAAACGAGCATCCAAAATTATTTCTTTTATTTCGCTCGCGCTTTTGTTGATGGGCATAGTTAGAAATGGAGCACCAGTCTATTTAAAATATTATACGCCATATCTGATGCGTTTGACGAAATCGACGCCGTCATCTTGTTTATGACGTAGAGCGCCGAAGAACCCCATTGGCTGGAATTTCAAGCAACTTTTCTTTGGAACAACTTTTTGAGCTCAGTTGCAAAAAGTTGTTCGAAAGCCGTTGCTATGGTGAGTAAAAATTGCACGTATTGGACGAAAAATTGCTCGAAACGTATATGTGTGATACGGCCTTTAGGTATGTGTCGATGGGTATCTATATAAACTAGTACCAAACATCACGCGATGACGATCGTTTTGGACTGATCGATAAAGTACTCGCGTTCGGAACGGAAGGTACCCAGATTGAACCTTCCTACATTGGTGACCCTGGCCGTGCAAAGAAACCGCATCCTTCACGCGCCGTAGGCGTGGCGCCATATATCCACCGCAAAGACAACCAAGCCGTCAAACATTGAAGCAAATAAGAGTCACTCAACAAAATCGTCTCCCACAAATGAGGCAATTCTCAAGCCGTCACGCACGATGACGCAACCCACAAAGTGACGCAACTGTTCACATGCTCGCCACGAATATGGTATTGTTCGTTCGCCGAATCACTGACATGGGGGTAGGTGGCGGTGGATATCTATATAAACTAGTACCAAACATCACGTGATGCGATCGTTTTGGAGTGGTCGATGAAGTACTCTCGTTCGGAATGGAAGGTACTCAGATCGAATCCTCCTTCCTTCAGGTACTTGGGGGAACTGAGTTCCCCGCATGATCGCTTTTGTAACAAAATATTTTCTATGAACGGGCTATATTTTCTCCCTGTAAACGATTCAGTAGTTTTGAGTGCTATGTTGTACGACTCATTGTGGTTTATAAATGTAAATCAACAGAATATACATAAAAAAAAGAAATGGGCATCTAAGATCATTATTGAATGAGGGAGAAGCTGAAACTGATCAAGCAAGGGAAGAATCTGATGAAATAATGAAGATTAATCATGATAGATTTTCTCTTAATTAAAGTATTCACTGGAATTACGATTTTTATCATGTACAATAAAAATAACTATAAAAAAAAGGATTGAGGAAACTCAGTCAACCCACGCGACCTGTAACGTTAGTATCGAGTGCGTGACTGCTCCCGGGTGAAATTACTGAAAGCTGTTTGACTGGACTCATGAAACAACAGATGTGTTTAATTTGTGAGTGAAATAAATTTATTTACAGTAAAACAATTGTTTCCACTATAGTAGACAATACTTTCAAAGCCATTTGCTGATTTCATGAAATGAAATACTTCTTTTTCTAAAACTAATGAACTACAGGACCTCCTCCTTCCCAAATGAGTGCCCCCGGTTTCATAGTAAAGAATTCATTAAAGTAACAATTACAAAAGGAAGTAATGGCAGTGTAAAATTTACAAAATAATTACTTTTTTTTATGAATGAGTAAAAGTGAATGAAGTTAATATACACATCAAAGAATAGAAAACACAATAAAGCTAACTCTGTAAGGATTTTGCCTCCGCGCCTAGAGATGTGGGAGAAAGGGAAGGAAGACTAGTCATGTATTCAAAATCATTTAGTTTATTTGCAAGACAAACAACGACACAAGTTCAATCGATCAAAACAAAGAGATGCACCCAATTGAAGCAATATAAACACAATTAACGAGGTACGAGAGGCATGAGAAGACTTTAATTACCAGTAACACACAAGTAAAGTTTGTATCATTTGAGTAAGCAAGCCTTGATTTTGGCCAAACAAATTTATTAGTTTTAACAATTATTTAAACATATACACGCGTTACATCACAAAAACAGGACACACTTTACATAAGTCTAACCGAGTTCTGATCCACCGCGCAGCCTGCTTTGCGCGGGTGACGGATTTCCCCTTGAAATAATCCCCAAGGGATTATTACACGGCCGATCTGGCATGATGATTCAGAGGAGTCTTACTACACACTTACTTCAATTCAAGTACACAGACTTCCTAGCTATCTAATTGTGCTAACTGTAGTTTAGCGAGTTCAATTTTCTGTTTTTCTAAAGTTGCCTCTCTTTCGTTTCGCGATACCCTCTCATCTATACAGTTTTGAATTAAAGTTTTAACGAAATCTGGATCACTCTCAAATGTACTACTGTTCTCAATTTTAGTCTTTAGTTTAGCTATGGTGTCCGTACTCTCCACAGTACCGTCTAGATCCTCAACAGCTCTTATGAGATCCTCTTTAAGAGCGTTTTTATACATTTTAGAAAAATATGGAAAGATCCTACCTTTTTTTCTAGCTCCCTTGTTGCTCGCACGTACGATGTATCCAATAATTGAAGAAAAACGTTGATTTCACAGATCTCACCTCTTCGCAGGTGTTAAGTCAGTGGTTCCAACCTCTACACAGGCGGAATTTTCGTCGATGGGTTCCAATGAAGAATTCAATTGAAGAAAAACGTTGATTATATAATAGTTCCGGCCTCTACACAGGCGGAACGAAGTTTAAAAATTCAACCTCTACACAGGTTGAACGAAGTTTAAAAATTCAACCCCTACACAGGTTGAACGGAGTTTCCAAAAAATGGCGGCGCGTCTCCTCCACGGACGCTTTTGTTCATGTTCCAAACTTTGATCAAAATCGAAATTTTTGCGATCCCGGCCTCTACACAGGCGGAGTATTCATGCTGAGTTCAAACCTCTACACAGGTTGAACGAAGTTTCCAAAAAATGGCGGAGCGTCTCCTTCACGGACGCTGCTTTAGTTCACTGTCCAAACTTTGGTTCAAATCGAAATTTTATCGATCCCGGCCTCTACACAGGCGGAGTATTAATGCTGAGTTCAAACGAAAAAAATTCAACCTCTACACAGGTTGAACGAAGTTTCCAAAAAATGGCGGCGCGTCTCCTTCACGGACACTGCTTTTTTTTTTCACTGTCCAAACTTTGGTTCAAATCGAAATTTTATCGATCCCGGCCGAGCCCCCATAATTTGTGGGAGACAACAAGGGGTCCAAGACTTTTGTCTTTTTTCACATTTATTTTAAAATTAACAAAAATTAATTAAAAAGGTAGCTATTCTAACAGATAAGTTTCGATGATGTGTTCATGGTAACGCCTGCTCGCGCACCTCCGTCGTTCATCCTTTCCGCTTTCTCTCTTTCTCTAAAGTCTTAAAGTTTTGGTTCTACTTTCACTAGTTCAAAAGTTTCTGTTACAGTTTCACTTAGCTGCGCCTGCGCGCGAAGACTGCGTTTTGCTGGATGCCACATATATATAAACAGTATTTTTTTCTTTTGTTCTACAAATTAAACTAATATCCACTATTTTTTTTCTTTCAGAATGTAAATCTTTTTCAAATGCTATGATTTCATCTGCATCTTGGAAAAGTATATTATGGACTCTTGTTGGAACATCTGCGATCGTCTTCTTATTTTTGCATCAGTTAACTCCACCTGTGAAACCTATCTTTATTGAAAAAAATGAATTTTTGTTCTACGACTTAAACAAGGAAGAGCCTCTTATTCCAGATCAGAAATGTCAACTTCCCAGGATTCATCCATTTGATCAGTCTATCTTGACATACTTGACTTCACCCAAACCTATCATATGCAAAGAACGTGTCGCTGCACTGACATTCGTGGATAATGAAGGTATTTTAAGGTTTAATTTTACTGCAGTGAAATCTTCGGGGTATGTGGTGGAAAAGCTAGATTGCGATTACAAGGAAATAATTCGTAAAAATGACTTTGAAGTGAAATATGGAGATGCTCAAAAGATATCCATCAATGGATCTAAGTTGTTTTCAGACTTTGTGTATGTATCTTGTTACAATTTTGCTGGTATTCCCTTTTACACAAACGTTCATTGTCATATACTTCCAAAAAAAGATCACCTGAAAACGACAAGTGATTCTATGTACAATGTTCTGATAATAGGCATTGATTCTTTGTCTAGACTGAGTTTCATACGACACTTACCGAAAACGTATAAATTCTTGATCAAGAACTTAAACGCCTTTGTGTTCAGAGGAATGACTAAAGTGGGAGATAATACCTTTCCTAATTTAGGAGCAATATTAACAGGAAAGTCAGTATTTGGAAATGAACTTCCTAAAATTGAGAATCCAACAGATACTTATGATAAGTGGCCTTGTGTGTGGAAAAACTTTTCTAAATCAGGTTACGCAACACTTTTTGCAGAAGATCGTCCTGATATAGGTTTGTTCAATTACCTCCGTGGCGGCTTTAAAGACCAACCTACAGATCATTACATGAGACCATTTTGGTTAGCTGTTCAGACATCTAAATTGCATCGCCTCAGCTCAAATCTGTGCTTTGGAAGTGTTCCAAAACACTTGCTGCAATTAAAATATACCAAAGATTTCATAAAGAAATATAGCAGTGCAAAGCAACCGTTTTTCTCATTTACCTTTTTTGTTGAACTCAGTCATGATTATGTTAATCAAGTTGCATCTGCCGATGGCGATTTGGAATCTTGGTTAAAAGATTTGCTTCATTCGGGATTCTTAAATAGGACGTTCCTGTTCTTTTTATCAGATCATGGCCATCGTTTCGATGCGATGAGAGCTACTCTGGTAGGACGAATTGAAGAACGAATGCCATTTTTCGCATTAGTTATTCCAAAAACAATACTCAGCTCTCAAAAGAAGGTAGCTGATAATTTGAGAATAAATCAGGGTCGGCTTACTACACCTTATGACATTTATTTCACTGTTATAGATATTTTAAAATTAAGTAAAAGTGATTTAAATTTTGGATCAGAGACAATTGCTGTAGGAACATCACTATTTAAGTTCATTTCTCCAAACAGGACGTGTTCCAGTGCCGGTATTCCGGATCATTACTGTGTATGTGAAACAGAAAGACAACTTACAGTATCAGGTATCTTTGAACTGCATATAGTTACCATTCAAAATATCAATATTCACATCAGTGTTCAGTGAAATATCAGTGTACTTAAGCATAATAATTTTATATCTATTAGAGACATTCGAAGTAGTGTAAATCAGATTAATGAAATACTATCTATGAACTATGAAACCAATTGTAGAGTTGCATTATTTTGGCTACAATGCCTCAAATGATAGCTGACTAGAAATTAATCCGACTCAATATTTATTTTTAGGTATAGAAATTATAGTATATTTGGATATTTTCTCTGTATATTTTTACTATAAACAGAGAATTAATATGTTAAAAAATTTGTTTTATATAACAAATTCTTATGAAACAGGAGTAAAAATTGTTAATGAATAATCTCTAGCACTCAATTAGGTTTCCATAAATGCCTCTCAGTTAGTGTATTTTTTATAAGCTCCTTCAAAATAACACATATATTTTAATAAATATTGCTTTTTTTCTTAAATATGTTAATGAAATTTCCATCCTAGTTCCATCATTGTTCTTTTTGTTTTAAATTTACTGCTATTTTTTTAATTAATAAATCTTATTTACGGAAGTTTTTGATTTGAAAATAGTCCATCTCAAGCATTCATGTTGTATTTCCAGTCATTTCCAAATTACTAGGAATAAGTGAATAATTGTTTTAATAGATACATTTAAATGAGTCGTTCTCTTTACCTTTCGAATTTTTTTAAATGGGAAGAGAACGACTTTTGTAGTATTAGGGGAAGAATACTTTCCCACGGTGACACATTAAAATGATTTACTTTCTTCCTATTCCAAAAAGAATTCAAAACGTAAAAAGAATGACTCCTTTATATCTATCACCGAGGGAAATTATTCTTCACTTATTCCTGTAATTTGGAAATTGCAGGGCGCACAACATAGACGTTTCAGATGAACTACTGCAATAAGCACAAAAGTTATTTTTACTTTTCAATTCCTACTGTTAGCTCACTCTCGCTATGCATTTATTTATTTATAAAGGGTGTTTTTTTTTAGAGGTATAGAACTTTAAATTGCAATAAAACAACGATGTATTATTCGATTGACATGAATTTTTTTTTTATTCGAAAGATAATCTTGTGGCATTACATTTTAAATATGATTTCTGGCATATGACTGCCACGGCTGGCTCGGATGTAGTCCAATCTGGACGTCCAATTTTCGTTGACTTTTTCCAACGTTTGTGGCCGTATATCGGCAATAACACGGCGAATGTTGTCTTCCAAATGGTCAAGCGTTTGTGGCTTATCCGCATAGACCAATGACTTTACATAGACCCACAGAAAATAGTCTAGTGGTGTTAAATCACAAGATCTTGGAGGCCAATTCACAGGTCCAAAACGTGAAATTAGGCGGTCACCAAACGTGTCTTTCAATAAATCGATTGTGGCAGGAGCTGTGTGACATGTTGCGCCGTCTTGTTGGAACCACAGCTCCTGGACATCATGATTGTTCAATTCAGGAATGAAAAAGTTAGTAATCATGGCTCTATACCGATCACCATTGATTGTAACGTTGTGGCCTTCATCGTTTTTGAAGAAGGATTCCACCAGCCCATAAAGCGCACCAAACAGTCAGTTTTTCTGGATGTAACGGTGTTTCGACATACACTTGTGGATCAGCTTCACTCCAAATGCGGCAGTTTTGTTTGTTGACGTAGCCATTCAACCAGAAGTGCGCTTCATCGCTAAACAAAATTCGCTTATGAAAATCGGGAACAACGGCAATCTCGTTTTGGGCCCATTCGACGAATCTACGCCTTGCTTGATGAACGTTTTGATGAATTGCCAAACCAAACTGAGAATAAATCACTTGACAGCTGTTAAATCGGTCGCCATCTTGGAAAGTAATGCCAACTTAAACTTCTATACCTGGAAAAAAACACTCTTTATATATTTATCTTGTTCAAATTTTCAATCGTTAATAAAATGCTTTCTGTTCTTCCAATCAGGTTCAAATAATTTTTTTTTAAACTTGTAGTGGATGACACTTGATGTTAATACAGTTTTTTTTCAAATATTAATTTAATTTAATTTAAATAATTACCGGTTTTTGACGCAACAATAGATTCGTCTCTATTGTTGTAACAATGTAACTGTCACAACAAAGACAAAAGTTGGCGTCGAAAACCTGTTTTTAAGCCAAACCTGGTGTGCATTTTTACAACAACAGACAAATCAGTGGCGCACACAAGGGGGAGTCCAAGGGGTCAGGACACCCCTCAAAGCACTTGATTTCTTTTTCTGATTGATTATAGTTCTAAGTACATAGTACGTAAAATTTAATTATTTGTTATTAATAATTAATTTCATTTATTAATGTTAATCATTCATTCAATAGAGTTTTTTACTGTTTTTTTGTTCCCGAAAATCGGCAAAATCAAAAGGAGCATGATACAAGAATGGGGGACTTTCGACATTGGAATCCCCCCTTAAAAAGTTTCCGTGTGCGCTACTGAGACAAATCATGCTCTTTTTTTCGATTCCTACTCTATTAGCTAACTCTCTCTCCCTATATATATATATTTATTTATTTAAATATATGTATCTTATTCAAATTTTCAATCCTTAATAAAATACTTTCTATTCATCCATGCCAAGTAGAGGAATTGACTTATATATAAAAATTCTTTTTGTATTACTTGTTATTTATTAGTTAACTTTTCAGAATTTAACTAACAATATTCATAGAGTTAAATTGTTTCTAATTTTAGATCCCAGATCACAGAAGGCAGCAAATACTCTCGTCGTCTCCATCAATGAACAACTCCGCTCTCGAACCAATTTTTGTTCAGAGCTTACTTTAGTTGAAATTCTCAGGGCCGATCTCATCGTCCCTCGACGTGAAGTGGTCGTCAACTCTCGACTTTACTTCGGAAAGCTAATAGAAGACGGAGCCGCTGCTGGAATGATTACCAAATTAAGGGTGATCGTGCGAACTGCTCCTGGACTCGCTTTATTCGAAGGTACACTTCTATCCCGAGATGACGACGAGCAGATGTCAGTTTTGGGTGACATCAGTCGCATCAATCAGTATGGGACGCAGTCCTCATGCATTCATGATCCGATTTTGAAAAAATACTGTTATTGTGTAAATGCAAATGGATAAGATCTGTGAATGCAAAGTAACATTGCAGTAGTAACATTTTATTATCTGTGATCCATACTCCCATTTCAAAGATTCAAAGGTCTTTAACCAGAGGATCCATGCCAAGAACATTACGTAAAAGTTGTTGATATATTTTATAAAAGATGTGCTTGGAACTGAATGAATAATAAATTTTGTAATGAATAAGGTGCTCTTAATATTTATTTCTCAATTCCTACAATTAGTTCACACTTTCCGTATACCTATATATATATATATATATATATATATATATATACACATTCAGGAACATTGAAAATAGCGACCCAAGAAGGAAGATAAGTACAATCGCGAAACTTTGCAAATAAATACAGCGTAATGTGATATGCAAATGATCCAAGTTTTGTGCCAATACGCATGCTCATACACGCCGAGGTGGCGCTACAATCAGGAAGAGGGTGCTAAATAAGCCAGCGCAAATTCGAAGATTCATAAACGTGACGATTACCCGTCGATTGTAGGAAGACTTTGGTAAGCGAAACATGCCAGGTAAACGTGCTAGAAGACATTTCTCACAGTTAAGCGAGTTTGAGAGAGGCCTGATCATCGGGATGAAAACTGCAGGCTGGTCCACGTGCCGTGTTGCTGGCCAGGTGGATCGTTCGGAGTTAGAAATTGTTCAGAGCAGTGCACACGAGAAGGTACCCACGTGCAGAAAACCAGGTCTGGAGCGACCAGGAAGACCACGAGGAGACAGGATCGAAGGATCGTGCAGCAAGCACTTGTGGACCCTACAGTGACTCGTTCAACGATACGAGCAGACGTAGGCGTAGCTAGCAATAGTTCCACAAACAATTTCCAGACACCTTGCAGAAGCAAATCTTAAACCCAAGCGCCCTTTTCGTGCACTCCCTTTAACACCGGAACATCGGCAACTGCGTCTACAGTGGTGCCAAGCCAGATCAATGTGGAATGTCATAGATTGGCGTAAGGTTGTGTTTAGTGATGAATCCCGGTTTGTTTTGGGGACAGATGATAACCGCGTACGGGTGTGGAGGTGCCCTGGTGAGCGGTACAATTCCCCCCACACTGCTCTACGTCACACTGCCCGCACAGCTGGTGTAATGGTCTGGGGGCCATAGCCTATGATAGCCGGTCCACTTTAATTGTGATGCGTGGAACCTTAACGGGTCAACGTTACGTTGATGATATTCTTCGACCCTATGTAGGACCTTTGCTAAATGGTCTCTCAGGGGCAATTTTCCAGCAAGATAATGCTCGTCCGCATACAGCAAGAGTTGCTCAAGACTTCCTACGTCATTTTCAGACTCTTCCATGGCCGGCCCACTCCCCCGATTTGTCCCCTATAGAGCACGTGTGAGATCAGCTAAAACGGCAGATGCCATCGTGTCACTCTGTACACGATTTAGAGTTGGCTGTTCAAGATTTGTGGGCCCATCTGCCTCAGGACAACATAAGGTGTCTAATCAACTCAATGCCGGACCGTGTGGCGGCATGTATTGCAGCTGGAGGTGGTCCAACGCGCTATTGAAGTTGCCCAGTATTTGTGTCGTTGCACATCTTGTATTCGTTTAATTGTCTTGTTTTTGAGATCAAGTGAATCTCTCATCTGTGTCATTATGTGTATTAAATTTCATTTCAATCCAATGCTTTCTTCTTGGGTTGCTATTTTCAATGTTCCTGAGTGTATATATATCTTGTTCAAATTTTCAATCGTTAATAAAATACTTTTTATTCATCCACTCAAGCTCAAATACATTTTTTAAAACTTGTGTGGATGTTAAATGCAGTCTTTTCAAATATTAATTCATTAATTAAATAAAAAATGAATAAATAGTAACAAACACAAAAATAATAGTCCAACAGCATAAAAAGAAAGGAAAATCATTCCTTACGTCCCCGCAGCGCGATGGATAGCGGGTTGGACTTCTCATCTAAAGGTCGTGTGTTTGAATCACACCTGGAATGGCCCCATTTCTGAGAATGCGTTACCCTTTTTATTTTTCTATTTTATTAGAATAATTAAATTTAATTAATGAATAAATAGTAATCTACAAAAATAATAGTCCAACACTCTATATAGAAAGGCAAATGGAAATTGCAAGGAAAATCGCTTTCTATTTTGTCACTTAATGTTGTGATTCTGTCATATGTATATACGTATTTATATTAATTGTAACTATTTAATCAAAAGTAATTAAAATGAAAATTTTCTTTGTTGACCTATAAGTGGGAATTGACTTAATTTTTTTTATATTGCTTGTTTTTTATATAAATTTTCATACTTAAAAACAGATTTTTTGTGTGTGTGAGTTTGTTATGGTGTAACATTTTTCTTTTTTGGGGTAATGCATATTTCATTTTCTGAATTTTTAAGTAAAGAGTTCTCTCAGAATTGAAGGAACTAAGAGAGATTTCAGGAATAACAGTTTCTTAAACATATCCAAGCATAGTATAATGATTTTTCTCGATATGAAATATTTGATAGGTAAAGAACATAGAATCAAGCAATATATGAATGCATACATACACACAGGAGTTAAATTGGATTTAAGATATACATACAGATACTTTTTAAGGCATGGGTTAACTGGATCCAGGGTCGGTCTTGAAAAGGAGGGGGGTCGTCTCGTTCTCGGTAAGATCATATGATCGGAATAAATCATCAAATGTTTTCCTAAACATATTTTTCAAGAAAGTGGAAATTTCGAACAAGTTGCCAACTGGCAACAATGTCAAGACTACGAATTTAAAATGCATTAAAATGTGATGTAGATTTTGAGAATTTAAAATGTAAAAAACAAAAATTTTCTAATAAAAACACATTGTATTATGGATTACTTTTGCTGAACTTTACATGTGCATACATCAAATTCGATAAAAGGGTCGCAGGAAAACGCTACTTTCGCAAAGGGACCCCCCAAGGCCTGAAGAAATCTTATGACGCCATTGTCCTTACAAGAATTCGATGAAAGTTACGGCCCTACAAAGACGCTATGACTTACTAGTATTCATTTAGCAAACTTCAATATAATTATTATTGATATAAAAACAAATTTAAACAGAAAATATAGAATTTGAATAAATAACAGCTGAAACACTTCAAAAGTTCAAAGATGGCTTAACAAGAAATTAGATTTTAGAAATTTCAAATTGATACGAAAAGGGTCAAACAATTTCAATACCATCGACTTGATAGTGATGATCGAGGAAGAATCTTGATGGTGACGTAAAGCTCCAAGGAAAATTATTAATAGATATTTATTAACTAGTCTACAGCTAGTATTCTCCCTCCCTCCAATGTGGCTGTGGATTGGTATTTACCATTGCAGACCTAGTACATTCCTCGGGAACTGGTATCACTTAATGTGGCCCCATATAGGTGAACTACCAATCGACGCAATGTAATTTTGGCACCCCAATTCCTCCCCAAAAAGACGCCCCCGATCTGTGACGATGTGAAATTGTAACAGGGGAGTTTAATTTTGCCAAGATCATCCAAAACAAACATGCACTCTAGGGATCTTTAACATGGCGAGCTGTCGATTTTCTGCATCTTGAAAATTCACTGACTTGGGTCGGGGTCGAACCCGCAACCTTATGCGTACCAGGTCTACAGCTAGCATTTACTGATAGAAATTAGAGATCTCTGGGTAGGAGAAAGCCATAAGTGAGCCCACTGCTCACTTTGACGAATCGGTCGTCTCTTCTAAATATTTCCCGTTTCTTTTTGTGAAGCCTTAAAAATCCTTTTGAGAATCAACTTTTAAGTGTAGGCAAGATGTGTGTAACTGGTAACTGTGTTGTGCTGTCAGATGAAAAATTATAAGCGAAAGTATTTGGCTATTTATGAGTTCTGTATTATTAAATGAAGTATTTCTGCAATTTTTTACAATACTTGGGTCATTTGAAAGAATTGAATTCGATATGTGTAAAGAAGCTGTTACATGATGATGGTGAATGAGAAGCGTAATTGTGTGAGTTTATGATCGGCGTTATTTCCTTCAAATAGTGTGAGTTCGAGTCTATAATACGAGAGAAATAGAGTGTTAAAAGGATTTAAAAAATATTTCTCGTTAATTAAAATAAAACATGATTAAAAATGTATTTCTAATGTTAAATGTCTCAAACATTTAATGATAAAAGCGTTTCTGCACAGTATTTTTAATAGACGTTTGCATCAAATGATAGATAATTTTTTTCCAATTCTTAATATTTATGCATAAAATTAAAAAAAAGCAATACTATCATGAAAATATCAAATATCAAGTACAGTTGTGAAAAAAAATGAATTATTGCGTGCTTCTACTTTAAGATAAACGCATTCCTCAGATGATGAAATCTTCAAATTAAACATTTCATCCAGTTTTTTCCAATAGCTAAAGAAATAACCAAGGTCAAATTATATAATTTATTATACTTAGTTACCTATCCACTTGATACGTGACATTTAAAAACGAGATAAATATCATGAAATGTCTGCACAAAACAATTAATACGTAACCTCCTGTTTTTTCTTGAATATCTCTGAAACTGACTAGATTCGAATAAAATTTGAAATATGAGGGGTCTTTAAATAATTATCTACTACTGAATTTTGGAGTGAAACTGGGTTACTATATGAGAAATTTGTTTTTTAGAATTTATTTATACACATAACTAGCCGTTACCCTCCCTCTTTGGTGGGTATTTCTCGATGTTGTATGAATATATGTTGATATTATATATATATATATATGTAAGGATAATTAAATTAGATTAAAAATTAAATTCCCTATCTAGCACTTGACTCATCTTTCTCAGTTCCCATCTTCAAGTATCAAACTAATCACCCATTTATTTCTTCCGAACATATGGCCTAGCCAATAAACATGTCTAATTCCAGATCGTTAGATTTAATAGTCAACATATGTCAGCATTAACTTTCAAGCACCCTCTTCAAATCTGCGATACTTACCACATGTTTTTCAAGTGTTATCCATTTTAACCGAAAATTGTGGCGTACTTTTTTTACTCCCTGCTCTTAGTGTCAGAACATATATAGAAATGATTGAATAAAGAACGTCTTTTCATTTTTCTAACTTTTAATCTGATTCTGTCTTCAAAATCATGACATATATATATATATGAAAGAAATATGTATTATATATCAAAAACAAGAAATAATAGATAATGAACATAACAAGAAATAGCGTAATAAAAATATAAAAGCTGAACATGAAGAACAAAATTATAGAGAAATAAAAAAGAAACTACAAAAAAGAAGAACCTAGTGAGTCAGAAAGCAATTTCTGACTTAGGACCGAATAAGTGGGGTTAAACTAGTTTGAAGGCGCCAACCTTCCCCCTTTGCAACTCGGTAGGAAAAACCAAATAAAATAAAATAAACAAAAATTCAGAGTATGTAAAAAGTCAGAGAGTATGATAAAACCACTCACTACTATTATGTAACAAACTCTTCCAAACTCTTAATGCAGAAAAATCGCAAAACAAATACGTAAGAAAAGTAGAAAAATCCTAAAACAATTACATAAGATAAGTATTTTTTAAAAAATAATTTAACAAAATTTCTTTACTCACAGAGCTTTTACGAAGAGAATCAAGCATCTTGACATCAATGAAAATCAATTATTCACCAAGTTAAAAAATTCGAATATACATAAACACATCTTTTGAGCTAACTTTTAAACCAGCCAGAAAAGACAGATATTAAAAAAGAGGACAATCAAATATGGTAGAATTTGAATTGGTTGATTGCCAAAAATGTAAATTTGCTAGGCTCTAATTTGGTTGGTTGTCAACAATGTGTAAAATGTTCAAGATGTGTGTGGAAAAAATGTAAACTGTGATATGAGTGTTATGATATAATCTTCACAGCAAGACCACTAACATGCTGACTTTGAAATCCTATTGTGTGGTGGTTTTGGAATTAGAAGTAGCAAGACGGTTAATGTATTTGTGATGGATATAAGTTCTTAAGAAATTAAAAGGGTATTCATGATCTAAACAACATTGAAATTTTTTTTTAATTCGGACTCCCGCATATATATATATATATATATATATATATATATATATATATATATATATATATATATATATATATATATATATATGGGGAGTCCGAATAAATCTTCGAATAAAAATCAGACTCTTCAGAAGGCGGGATTTTAGATTGGCGAGGTGGCTTGTCTAGGGGTAAGTATTTAAGGGTGAGTGATGAATTAATTGAATCAAAGTCATTTAAACACAGATACTTCATTTAAGTAAAAAAGAATTTATTTAAAGTTAAAGGGAAATATTTACAAAAAGTGGATATTTACAAAGAGAAAGACATGCAGGAATTAGGTTAATTAAAAGTTGAGTTATACCTTTAGAAGACGGGGAAATAAACCTTTCTCATTCTTGGACGTTAGGACTGGTGGTGCCGCGCAGGGCGCGAAAATGCGGTAAAGACGTGACGTGTTGAACAAGCAGTGGTTAGTAGGCCTCTGCCGAAAAATTATTCAAGCCGGAGCTACGAAAGCTCACTAGATGGCGCTGCTTCGGAATGCAGTAATAAATAAAATTGAGATTTATGGTCCTCTGAAAAGGATATGACTCAACCTTTTAACAAAATGTTTCAAAGGAAAATCCTATATATACAGTCAGGTCTCTTTTTATGCGGATTCTTTTTATGCGGTTTTGAAGTTGTGCGGTTTGTATTCCAAACATTTCTAGATTTTTGTTATTATTATTATTTTTTATACTGAGGCGTAGATTGTAGTATTCCGAGAATTTCCGTACCTTTTGGTGCTTACGTCTGTGGCTCGGCTGCGACAGTCTTAGATTCGCATTCGTTATTTCAGTTGTATTTCAGTAGTATACCGATACGATATCATTATTTCGAAATTATGTTATCTCTTAGAGGTGCCTCGTTCATTTTTATAAAAGTTTCACTTTAATAAGTGGCGAATTTAAGTTGCGATATAATAAGCAGCAAATTTTGATTTCAGGGATTTAAAGTGAGTGTCGTAAAGTTTTATTTTTCATTAGAAAATCGTAAGTGTAATTTTTTTAAATTTCTTTTCTAAGATTTTATTTGGCCCAATGGAGAAAAAAAAACATCAAAGACAGTCAATTTCGTTGGAAACGAAAATTGCAATTTTAGATCGCTTAGGAAAAGGAGAAGGATCTTCGGCTATTGGAAAACATTTTAATTTAAGCGAACCTACTGTCAGAGCAATTAAAAAGAATGAAGCTGCAATAAGAAAATCAGTCATTTCTGGTACAAAATTAAGCACCAAATTTGCATCGTACACAAGGGATGTATTATTAGAAAGAACGGAAAGAGCCATCGCAATTTGGATTGAGGAACAAGTTCAAAGAAGGATTCCTGTAAGTGGTTATTTAATCCAAGAAAAAGCTCTCAATGAAACAGTCAGAACCATCAACTTCCACTTCCCAAGCTAGAAAAGAATTTTCAGCTAGCAAAGGATGGCTAACCGGGTTCTTAAAAAGAAATGCACTTCATTATATTAAGATAACAGGGGAGAGTGCGACAGCAGATGAAGGAGCAGCACAAATATTTCCAGAGGAGCTAGCGAAAATTATTGAAGACGGGGACTATTCTGCCGATCAAGTATTTAACGCTGATGAAACAGGACTTTATTGGAAAAAATTGCCTAATCGTACTTACATCGCAAAGGATGAAAAAACTGCAAGTGGACATAAAGCAAGTAAAGATCGAGTCACCTTATTACTTTGTAGCAATGCATCAGGAGATCGGATGTTGAAACCTCTCTTAATAAATAAATCTCTTAAGACCACGCGCCCTTAAAGGTAAAGATTTAAAACAACTGCCCGTGCATTGGATGGCTAACCCGAAAGCCTGGATGACAACAGCTATTTTCACAGAATGGTTCAATAATTGTTTCGTACCAGAAGTGGAAGCCTATATGAAGGAAAAATCTCTGGATTTTAAAGTTTTATTAATTGTTGACAATGCAGCAAGTCATCCAGAATTAGAACATCTAAATGTTCAACTAGTATTTCTTCCACCCAATACAACAAGACTTATTCAGGCATTAGATCAAGGCATAAAAATATTATATTAAGACAATGGAGTCCGGAGATCGGACGCTTGAAATGGCAACAGGCACGACGAAAACTATCAAAGAGCTTATTCTCTCTATAGAATTTGTTCAATCGGATCAGCAGATGTGCGAATACCTCACGATGAAATGGCAGCTCGCGAGAGCAGCGAAATCTGGAATCGAGCTCCTCGAGGAAAAGCTCGAAATCAGCCAAAACATACCAAACTTCATGAGCCCGGAGGACATCCAGGCAATGACGACCGGATTGGAGGCATTCAGGAAGGAGCTATCTACTGTTTTGGGTGAGATAACTTTGATTTTTTGCCCTGTAAAAAATTGCCCCTCTCATACTAATGGAACGATGAACGACAGTTACGTGGCCGAATCGAGTAGTAAAATTAATGATAATAACTCAACTGAGCAAAATACTAATGATATAAATAATATTAAAGAAAAAGCCCCGGAAAAAATACCAAGTAAAAATACCAAAAATGATAAAGATAACTCGCAAAATAAAAAACGAACAGGACAGGAGGACTTTCAAACCCCTAAAAAATTTGCAAGAAAAATCGTAGAAATACCCATTGAAAAGGTAGTCTGTACCTCAAAAAATAAATTCGCGGTTTTAGAAGAAGAGGAAGGAATGGACACACTTCCACTCCCACACCAAGAATTAAACCAATTATGATGAAAATTAATAAAAACTATAACTTAATACTACAGGAAATTTACAGATCATACCCTAACACGGTAAATAAAAACACAGGAAATTATATAAAAATACAACCGGCAACAGCCGAGGACGAGGATAAAATTAAAAAACTCTTAATTATTAAAAAAGCGGATTATTATACCATAGAGCACCCCACAGTGATCAAGGCGGTAATCAAAGGGTTACCGTCATCAACCAATGTCACTGACATTGAATCCGAATTACAAGCGAAAGGATTTGAAGTTGAGAAGATTGCGCAATTGCGTAAATTCTCAACTAAATCTTCCCTACCGCTTTTCATGATTCAGATAAAACGTTCGGAAAACGCCCAAGATATCTTCAAACTAAAAAATCTAATTTACCACACTGTGGAAGTCGTTCCGTTTCGTAGGAGACCGGGCGCTTCCCAGTGCTTTAATTGCAATTACTTCAACCATACGAGCAAGAACTGCAAAATGACACCTAGGTGTCTCAAATGCGAGGGAAGCCACAAAACTCACGATTGCCCCAAAACAGAAAGACTACAAGCATTAAGATGCATTAATTGTAACGAAAACGGACATTTGGCGTCGAGTCGTCAATGCCCGAGATTCCCCAGATTGAAGTTAAAACAAAAATCGGAAGAACCCAAAACCATAAATCAAACCAGACCTGTCACTACAGAACTTAGCTACGCTAAAGTCTGTAGTAACGAAACTGAACAACAGATGGCACCACGAGGGGAAACCCAAAACCAGACACCCAACGAAAAAACACCGGAAAATAACGATACACCAAATTTTTTAAATTTCGCAACATACATCAACGAACTGCAAAACTTGACTTCCAAGTTCCCGGAAATTTTCCAGGCACTGGAAGACATGTCGAAAACAAGTAATGACATTGAAAAACTTAATATTTTTCTGGTCGCTGTTGCACGATCGTGTAACAGAGCCAACCAAAAATAAATTTCATAAAAAATTCACAACGGACAGCTGCCGACTCTTGAGTCGAGCAGTTCGATAAAGCCACGAGATTAACTGTCGTTCTTAATTTAAGCATGTTCCATTTTAACTTTTATTTCTCTCAAAGTAACTTTAAAAAATCCCTCATTACCATGAAACAAAAAGGGCAAATTATCAACTCAAGTCTCACCATTATCAGATAGGAGATTAAAGCCCCAGAAGGGCTAGGTGCTCCATTCAACATACCCCAGCTATACTAGAAAATGAGTCCAAAACAGTGAAAGATGTGTGGAAACAATTTTCTATTTTTGATTGTTTTATTCATGTTGCATCTGCTTCCGCTCAAATAAGACCTACAATTTTAAATGCCTGTTGGAAAAAGATTTGGCCAGTATGTGTGACAGACAATACAAACACTTAAACATCGACACCATCAGATGAAATAATTAATTTGGCACATGAAATTGGAGGAGATGGTTTTAATACCTTCAGCCACAATGGTGTAGATAAATTGCTTGTGGGTGATGCATTAAGTGACAATGATATTATTGATTTAACTTTAGATCTAACTGTAGACGGCGTCGTAGGTCTAGAAGGTGATAATGATGAGGAAGAAAAATCAACTCCCCTCACTGGAAAATTAATTCAAGAAGGTCTTCAACTTTGCAGTAAATTAGAAAATCATTTTCTTATTAATGCCCCCATTTCTGAACGAGCCTCTAAATTACAACGTGAGCTGCAGAACTGCATGTCTGGATATCCTGAACTCTATAAAAAAATAAAAGAATCCTCATCGCAAAGTTTAATTACTGATGACATTGTCAGAAAAGGAAGAGCTACACAGAACGAGAATGAAGTTTGTGAAAATCCGTGGCCTTTACCGCAAATATCTATTGCAGAGACAGTCTCTTCTGATGATGAAGGTGATTTGGAATTACTTCGCAAACGGTGCAAACCATTATCAGATAGCGATAATGATTAAAAATGTAAAACTATGTGTATTACTTTTCCATAAAATAAAATGAATTAAGGTTTGAATACAAGTTTTTTTTCTAGCTTTTGTATGAATTTCTTTTAGACATTCGAAGTAATTTTTATCATGCAGTCTATTTCTTTCCATTTCTGCAATTTTTTTTATGCGGTTTTAAGTTAATTTTAACTAGTTGTTTTGGTTTTATGCGATTTTAGAAAACTAAGGAACGTATATCCCTACTTTTTCCATTCAAGTAATGTCTTTTTTAATGCGATTTTTTTATATGCGGTTTTCGGTAGAACGTTTCTACCGCATAAAACGAGACCTGAGTGTATATATATATATATAGATAGATAGATATCTACGACTTAACATTAAGCTTCCAATTGTATTGGAAAAATATTCTAAAAATCCTCATCTCTTGATTTAAAAAGGACAGGAATTTCTAAGCTTGGAATGGAATAATCTTCGACACTCCTATACCCCTCCCCCCATATTTCCTTAAAGCGAATTCCCGGAAAAAAGCATTTTAGTGGATCTCTACTCAACAAAATGAATATGCTTGACAAATTTCAAGTCAAAGTCTAATAGTTCAGAAACGGGAATATTTACCTGTAACATCTCTTAGCACCTCGCAACCCCTTTGGGGGTAGGATTTCGTAAAAGTCCTTTTTTTAGTGAATCTCTTCTTCATGAACTGAACCTGCTTGCCAAATTTCAAGTCTGCAGTTATACTAGTTCAAAAACAGGAATATTTCAAAATGCCTCTTAACCCTCGCAACTTCCTTGAAAATCGATTCTCGCAAAACCCCTTCTTAGCGGGTGAGTGAATATTCACGTCGCACTGTTCAGCTACACGAGGGCTTTTGACGACGAACCACGTAATTTTAAACCATGGTCAAGTGACGTGGACGACACCTGAACTGGCACTCCCCTCTCCTTACTACCACACCACATCAACGGGAGGACGTTTCAGCTCTCGACAAATTTAACGTGCATCGCTACCCTAAACGGCGGGTCTTTAGTGGTACTTGGCTCGAACTCATGACATGTCTGCCATGATTCGATACCTTGACCACTGGGCTACCGCAGCCCTCCCCTTCTAAGCGGATTTCTACTCCATGAGAACCTACGTGCCAAAGCTCGAGAGTTTTTAGGTCTTACAGTTCCTGAGATATCGTCATGAGTGAGCTTTGTTTATGTTAATTTTAGAAAATTTAGTTACTTGCGAGTTATTAACATTTACACTAATTTTGTCTATTTTTAATCAAAAAATTGCGAAGTAATTAAGAGTGTCTCTTTAAAGATAGTAAAAATCAATCTATAACAAAATATATTTTCAATTCCTATTATTAGTTCACAGACTCTCTAAGTACGAGGGCGGTCTGAGAAGTTTCCGACCTAACAAAGATGCAGGACATTTTTTCTGAATTTTTATTTTTATTTTTTAACGTAGTCTTCTTATAAGTCTATACACCTCTCCATGTGATTCTCTAATCTCTGTAACTTGTCCAAATAGTACTCGGAGTTTTTCTCTGCAAAATAATTTTTCACGGAGGTGATTACCTCTTCATTTGACAAAAATATCTGTCCTTCGAGCGTAAGTTTTAGATGAGGGAACAAAAAGAAGTCGCTTGGGGCTAGATCTGGTGAGTAAGGCAGATGGTCAAGCAGTTAAAACCGTAATTCGTGGATTTTCGCCATGGCAACCACTGAGGTGTGAGGCAGTGCGTTGTCTTGGTGAAACAGGATTTTCTTTTCTTGCATATGTGACCGTTTTTCCGCAAGGTCTGCCTTCAGCTTGTCAAGTAATGATGCGTAGTATGCTCCTGTAATGGTTTTTCCTTTTTGAAGATAATCGATTAAAATAACTTCATGGCTATCCCAAAAAACAATCGCCATCACTTTCCCAGGCGAAAAAAAATAGTTTTTGCTTTTTTTTTTGGAACCGGTAGCCCCTTTGCAGTCCACTGTTTGGACAGTATTTTTTGTTTCGAACGTATAATGGTGTATCCATGTTTCATCTACAGTAGTTAATCGGCGTCAAACTCGGATTTATTGCGCCTAAGCTCCACCAACAGAGCGTTGGAAATGTTCATTCGAACACGTTTTTGGTCTAACGTGAGCCAACGCGTGGTCAGCTTTCTCATGACTAAATGTTGATTTAATGTGTGACAAACACATTCTTTTGGCATGTTCATAACCTCTGCTATCTCACTCGCTATAATTCAGCAGTCCCCAAGCACCATTTGAGGAAATTTGACGATGTTCGGTAGTTGCAGTATTTGGACGTCTCGAACGTTCATCGTCTCTCAAGCTCTTACGGCCACCTTTAAATTCAGCTGCCGAAAATTTCACTGTGGTGAATGATGGTGCAGAATCCCCATACACAGAATCCAACTCATCCTTGATTTGCCTAGGCATATTGCCTTTCTAAAACAAATATTTAATGACAGCTCGATACTCGATTTTGTCCTTTTTCACAAAAACACTCACATCAACTCACTCAAAGGACTGTTACATAACAACTGCAAGTTCAAAATGGCTGAAACTTTGGTGAGTAACTGTCAACAGATGAACAACGAAATTGACTAGCTTTTATTGACAAGTGTTCCCATCTTCACGTTGAGGTCCGATCTTCTCAGACCACCCTCGTATATATATCTCTCTCTCTTGTTCAAATTTTCAATCGTTAATAAATATTTTTTATTCATCCACTCAAGTACAAATACATTTCTTTAAACTTGTAGTGGATGACATTTGGTGTTAATACAGTTTTTTTCGAATATGAATTCATTAGTTAAATTAAAAAGTGAATAAATAGTAATAAACAAAAATAATAGTCCAACACCATAAAAAAAGGAAAACCACTCGCTGCGTCTCTGTAGCGCAATGGACTTCTAATCCAAAGGTCGTAGGTTCGAATCCCACCTGGGATTACCTAATTTCTGAGAACGTGATTTCTTTTTTACTATGCCATTCTATTAGAATAATTAAATTGATTGAATGAATAAATAGCAACAAACAAACAAAAAAATAGTCCAACACCCTATATAGAAAGGAAAATCGCTTGCTATTTTGCCACTTAATAATGTACTTCTGCCAATATATATATACATATTTATATTAATTGTAATTATTTAATTAATAGTAACTAAAATAGAATTTTTTGTTATTGATCTAAGTAGGAATTGGCTTAATTTTTTTTATATATATTATTTTTGTTTAACAAGATAATGCAAGGAATGAAAGAGGAATCGTATATCGAAAATCTGGAGTAACAATTGATGCTTGGCTGAATGGATCGCAAGGCAATTTTTTTAAAAAATATTACTTGTCCTCTTTATTTCAAATTCCTAGAGAAATACTAAGTTGAAAAATGCTCAAATTCTTGGCTCTAAAAAATACTTAATCTCAAATTTTTCAATGAAGTTCGAGCGACTTGGTAATTTAAGGGACAGTCAACAGGTTGTAAAAAAGTATTTTTGATCACCATGTCTTAAAAAAAAACATGAAATATCTCACTTACACAAAATATCTTATTACCTGTAACGGATTTTTTTTTACAAATAGTTCTGCATTCACATAAAAGAACAAAAAATTATTTTATAAAAATTCAAAATTTCTCAGACTTTTTTTAATATTGAAAATACCAAGAATTTGTAAATTTTAGAAAATTAAGAGGTACATCGAAAGCATACAAAAAACCATTACATTGAAACTAGAATTGAAAACTCGAATAATCAATGAGATTTGAGCTTGAGAAAATAATTTTTTACACAGAACCAAATATTTATTTTCATATCCATTTATAATCGATAATATAAGGCAACTTAAATGCAATATTGATAAGGTAATGATTTATATTGTAACGAATTTTGTGCAATTAATATTTAAAATAGTGTAAATAATTTATATCTGAATGTGTAATACCTTTAATATTACTCTACGTTGTATTTATTTTATGTTGAAATTGTAGTATTCGCAAGCAACGCCGTTTCTTACATTCTAATAGCGATTAAATGGGAACTTGGTGATAGGACCAAGGCATCCTTTTTGGAAGGATCACGACCCTATGGATCATTCACGATATTTGTAGAGGAATCTATTAATATCACGATCTATGACGCAAGCGGAATTTTCTCGAAAGATCCGTGAGACCCATAAATAGGTAGTCGCTGGCCGAAACTGAGTAAGCCTTGTTTTGACCGTTGCGGAGTAGCATTGAAATGACCATGAAGAGTCGGCCAGCAATTAGTTATTACTTCGGCTGTTGAGTAGAACAAGCGAGTGCTTGTGAATAATCTTTAACATACTTGTGTTTTAGACACTGGTAGTTGTGTCTGAGCGCCGTAGAAGGTGTGAAGGCCTTCTGAGATTTATTAAGTGAATTTGAGTACTTTATCTTGTATTTCAATGATTGTTTTTCGACAAATTGCCATCGCTCCTGAAGAAATGTTTTTCTCTTTGCGACTGATTTGCATAAAATCCCCGATCATTGTAAGACTATTTTTGTTGCTCTTTAAAATTAAGTGGATAAGGGATTTCCACAAATTATTTTTAATCATAAATAAGAGGATGGTTAAAAATTGAAAGTACATAAAATTAATTATAGTATAGTAAATACACAGATAAAAATAGAGCAAATTACATCAAAGGAATCATATAAAATTGCAAAATCCGAAATGTAGAAAGTATTAAATTGGGCAAAGAAAATATTACACATTTTCTTTCATGAAAAATGTAAGCAGTATGGTTTAAAGAACACAAAACTTGGTTTAGTTAAGCTATGTTAACAAGTTACAATAAAAGATATTTCTAGTTCTCGCTGATGTACACATACGCAATGCATTTTAACATATACCCACAGAATCTTTTGATAAATCGGGTACAACAGAAATATTAAATCATACGGATTGCTGTATAATTTTATGGATCTGCTTAGTCTAAGAAAAAAACTTAAAATATTTCGTAGCTGAGTTCCCCCCCAAATAGTATTTAATAATCATTTCTTTTTCAGAAACCGAAAGTACCTTTTTGGCAAATAAGTGATTATCTAATATCATATCATTCAAATGCAGCTAATGAGCTTCCAAACCAACTCTAATATTCCATAAAATTCAAATAATCGAGCTATCGGGAATGTAACATAAGGGTGTGTCCATGTCTGGATCCAGTCTCGCCAGCAAAAATAAGAGAAGGCAGCGCAGCTCGTACCTTTTCAAGGAACAATAAAAAATATATATACTGTAATTTTATATTCAAATTAATAATAGTTAATTATAAATATTTATTTTAAAATAACAGATCTCTCTCAAAATTTTTATTTATGTCTACGCCCAGTGTACATTGATAAAAAATAGTCCAATTCAAAACCTGTCTTATCTGATACGACAGGCACTTTTGTCGATTTACCGACCTACCAAATAAAATTCTCATAATTTTGAACGAGGAACCAAGTGACGGATAACACCTTCGCATCTCACTCTCTGAACAACCACACCACGTAAACGAAGAGAAAGTGTACTGTTCTGCAGCAAGCCGAGTGCTTTCCCATTTATAATACGTCAACCAAGTGCGAGTTTCAGGAGGGTATTTGAGAATTTCAGGATTCTATTTATGAGAGCGAGAAATTCTGTTTGAGTGCAATTGAGTTGCTTAAACTCAGATGTGAAGAAAAGAAATTTTAACTAATACAAGTCTAATAAAAAACATACAGTAAAATACGTTTAAGGCGAAAACGCTTAAGACGAAATATCGGTTATCACGAAATAATACAACACTCCCGACAAACTACTATGTATTTTCATGCATTTTTTCTCCTAACACGAAACGAAAATCGCTTAACATGAAAAGATTTCCCTTCAGAGAATGAACAAAATACGGAAAACACCAGCCGGATAGGATTGTCCTATAGTATTATCGGAAGATTTCGTTGCAGTAGATGATGATAATGTATACAGCCCCAAGTATGGCAAAGACATTTTGGAGTTTGTTCAATGCTCAAAAAATATCACTGAAGCAGATTCCGAAGATGAAAATGAAATGAATAATGCAGCTCCTGTTCCCACGTCATCCGAAATGAGGAACGTCATGAAAAATATGCGGTTATTCAGACGGCCCATTCCATTGGGGAAATGAATAACAAAATGGACGATATCGAACAATTTGATGCTAAATAAAAACAATGCAAAGAAAAGTATCAGATTATTTTTTCCGAAAACTCAATGTTTTGTTTTTCAAAATATTTGAAAATTTTGTATTAAAATTCTTTAAGTTTTTGTTTTATTAAATATATGCATATCTATTAAAATAAAATCTAATAAACATAATTTCATTGATACATGGTATTTTTTTTGCAATATCCTTTAACACAAAAAATATTTCTCAATCCCTTCAGTTTCATTGTTAAGCTATTTTCACTGTATCTTGGTTTGTCTGTCAGGGTTATATTTTTTTGGATGAAGGGATTATTTGATTTATCTATGCTAACAAGCTTCTCGTCTTGTTTTTAATGTTTAAATATTTGATCGCAGACCAGAGGTCTTATTCTTTCATGAATCTTAGAATAGCATTGAGAATTTGGTTTTTTTTTGGGGGATAATGCAGAACACCCCTTCTCTTTTTACTATACAAATAATTTCTTTCGTAAGCGGTTTATTAAGGAACATATCTATGGTGTGCATGTAAAAAAAAAGTTGGGTTTATTCACTTTAATGAATTTGCTATCATTTGTGCACTTTCTTTCAAATTAATCTTTCAAATTATAAGTAAGATTTTGCCTTCAATTGAATTTTAATTTTAGGCCAAATGTTGCAAGTGTAGATAATTAGACTCAGTTTTTTTATGGACTAATTTTTGTTTGTTCTTTCGATTATGTATGACGTTAATACATATATCTAATAAACAACTGTTTCACTACATGCACCTAACATACATTTTTAGCAAATCTTGTAATTTCATGAATCAATAACAGAACACATCTTTGTATCACATTTAAATCTGAAGTGAACATTGTATATGTTCCTCAGAAATCTAGAAACAAAATATAAACACTAACAGTTTTTTAAGTATTGAAAATTTTATATATATATATATATATAGGAATGTATTTCTATGCAAATTAAGACAAGAAAATGACTTCTATATGTATTGAGATCAACTTCAAACTTAATGCTAAAAATTATGTATAACTAGTAATCTTTAAATAAGCTCTTAAAGAATTTTAATTTTTCTCAGACATGAACTGTATAAATCAAGAGGATAAAACAAATAAAGAAATTATCATATTTTTCTGGTTCAAAGAATTTTATTTATATCAATTTAGTCACATGTAGTAATAATTATTACTTAGAATAATTTTAACATTTGTATACTTCATTGGATTAATAGTTTTTTTATTGGCATTCCATTAATATTTCTAGGAACAATAAGTAATACAAAGATTGAATTTGGAAGTTTTATACTTGGTAATATTAAAAAAAAATTATTGCAAATGTTATATGCATTTGCAATATGAATCAATTCCAATGCAATAAATCACTATCCAAATTATGTAAATGAAACTTTATTGATGCTTTATAAACAAAATAAATTTTGAAGGGAACAAAATAAAAAATATAGGAATATAAATATTAATCAATTACACATTTTTTAAATACTTTCACTCTATTCTCTCCCTTTCTAAAAAAGCCTTAAGTAAAAATTAAACAAATTTCTTCAGGAAAAAAATATTTAAAAAAAGTAAAATTCAGTTTAATTAGTTATTTAACAGTGAAGTTAACAGGATGAGATATTGAGGGGCTCCATTTATTTTTAAATTTAAATATTATATACTTAAATTTTATAGTCTAGAACAGGAGTCAGAAACCTGTGGTGCGTCGTACAATTCTCAGCAGCACTCTGCATGACTCCACAAATTTGTCAATTTTTGAGTGGATGAATGTTGATAAATTTGTAATGGACCTTATTTGACAAACAACTCCAGAATTATGGACATTTCTGGAATTATGAAAAAAATCTGAAAGATAACTCTTAAGATAAATTTACAGCAATTTTGTAAATTATTAAACGTCACTGCTGGGGAGATTTAACCATTTGAAGAGAGAAAATTGCAGTACTCTGCTTTCCACTTTTGGTTCTACAAATCAAAGTAAAAATAAAATATGTCCTCTTATGAAAAATATTTCGAATCTGTAAAGAAATTATTTTTCAACTGAATGCTCAGAATCATGTCAAATTGAAAATCACACATTATATCCCTGATTTTGCAATATGAAAGTAGAGTGGTGCAAGCACTAGGTTTCTATTAAAATTTATTTAACTATTATGAAGGGAAATACTTATATTTTATGTTGTCTATAATCTTATTTTATAATATATATAAATATGTTTAAAAATACATAATATATGTACAATTTTATTTTTGCTGAAAAAATAGTTATATTTTTGCAGTTTATTTTTTTGTTAAGAAATATTTTTAAAGGATGCAATATTAATGTATAATAAAACTAAGTCTAAATAATTGACATGTATCCTCTAATTTTGCATGCATTATCACTGGAATCGAATTGTTTAAAAAATGCCCTGTGTGGCACAATGAATCATATTGGTAGCTTAGTTTGGCATGCCACAGCTCAAAGGTTCCCAACCCCTGGTCTAGAATGTATTGGAATTATTTACTATATAAAATTGTTACTACTGATTGATATTTTAATGAATATTAGGACAAAACTATAGACACATATGTATAAACACAAAAAATACAAATGATTGAAACAAATGGCAAGTACTAATATTTATTCTCAATAACAAAATAAAAATACATAAAAAAGGTAATTTGAAACAAATGAATTACTGAAATTTATATAAATCTAAATCTTTCTGTCACACATATGTTGCACACGGAATGTGAAAATTCACATACAAACTTACTTGTAAAAACTCTTCAATACATACAATATAAATTAAGAGTAAATTAATAAAAGTTATGTCTATATACAATATAAATATAAGTTATGATATAGTTTTATATATTACAAAGAAATGTTATGATTGTCTATATACTAATGGATATATTTAAGAGAAATAAAGCTGTTGGAATATTGCATCTTATTACTGAAAATATGAAAGATACAAAGGAAATACTATACAAAATGAAAATGTTGCCCTTGAACATAATTCAATAATTATTTTACAAGCTGAATGTATTAAAACTTTTTTTCATTGAGGGTAAAATACATTTATGAAAATTTATTACACACTAAGGAATTACAGACCCTGCTAAAATATAAGCAATATTAACAAAAATTCTTACTAACAAAGAATTTATTCAATTTAATGCATAAAATTCAGAAAAAATATCAATAAAAATTATAAATAGTAAAATAATCAACTATAATGAAGTCCTTAATATTTACCTTTTAAAAATATTTTAAGCAAAAATAAAAAATTTAAGTCTTAAAAGGACAATAGAAAACTTATGCCCAAATTACTTTTTATCATTTAATGATATATAAAGTACCTATTATTTAATAGAATAGAAAATGTTTCATTTTTTTTCAAACTTCATTTTATAGAAAAATTTAGGTAAAATGGCACAATGAGCAAATATAACACATATTGTAAAAGATTTTATTAAAAATAATCTAAAATCATTTGCAACTAAATTAAAAAATTATTTTAAATATCAGAATTTTTTGTTATCATTATAAATTGTCATAACATTTGTTTCCATTTAAGGAAACACCTTCAAAAATTATATTTTATTACATTCAACAGAAAAATAATTTGAAGAATCTTTTGTGCATTAGGTATAAGAAATTTCTTAAGGTATAAGCCTAGTTAAAATTCTTGAAACACATAACTTTTTATAGTTAAAAGTTATAAATTATTCACAGACATATGAAGTAAATTAGTATTAACTGATGTGCATAAGGTTTTTGAAAAATTAAGATAGAAGTTTAAGTGACAAGTGCATGCAAGGATGTAGCATGGAATGTGTTAACAATATATAAGGAAAACATTTAATTAAAAAATGAGAAAATTCTTTAATTGAAAATCCAATAATTTTGATTAGATACATCTATATTAAAAACTAAACAGCCAAATAACAATCAGTGTTACATTTTAAAGTTAACAAAAGTATTTTTAAAAAACCATTTGTCTATTTCGTGCTGTAGGATGATAAAAGGCAGTGGACGAAATAGCCAGGTAGCACCAGATGTAGAATGTGGATATAATCTTAAGTTACATTAGCACATGTACACACTAAAAAAAAAAAAAAATATTGCATAGTATATTTATAGTTGATCAATATTTTTCGAAATACCTGAATCAGTGATTGTGGGACTAATATGTAATGGTGCATTACAGATACAACTAAGCTTCTTGATGAAAATACACCAATCCCCAGCACATATTTTTAATATTATTTTACAATAAAGATCTTTTAAATAGGCATATATAGACAAACTTTACCGATATGCAAAAATTTGAGATACCTTTCGCAATTTTTTCTTGCACTGCAGTTAATTCGGATGCTGCATTACAGAGTATTTCTTGCTTATAAAATATTACAAAATATACTACAAGGAAATACATGAAATTCATTTGCTGAAATGACATATCCTTTGTGATTTAAAATAAATTATAAAAATATGTGAGCCATTTTTTTTTGAAAAGACTACTGATGCATACCA
Source organism: Trichonephila clavipes (assembly GCA_019973935.1). Lineage (NCBI taxonomy): Eukaryota > Metazoa > Arthropoda > Arachnida > Araneae > Nephilidae > Trichonephila > Trichonephila clavipes. The sequence continues at coordinate 1,709,141 of BMAU01000458.1, read as the reverse complement.
TTACAAATTGTTGTCCCACACTTATAATTGCCAATGCTTACAAACAATGTTGGCAAAATCATGTATAACAATTGCATTTTCAGTTTCATAACTCACTACTCGTACAAACATTATGTATATATACTTTTTTATAAAACTCTAGCATCCTTTAAAGGCATTATTACTGGTTAAGTTAATACGTTTTGTTCAGTTGTATGATTGAATGATGGGAAGTGTATTGTACGGCTGGAGACATGATTTTGCAATTTTTATATAGAAATCTTGCTAGCACTTCAAATGTGAAAGTCTAAGAAAATAGCATTGAAATCTATAATAATTACTAGCTAAATTTTAAGGCAAAAGTCGAATTTTAAAAGTGGACATGAATTTCATAAATAAAGAAAAAATACACAAAAATAAAATTTTAATCAAATGGATAAATTTAACATTTCATACACATTTCTAAGCCAATATCTAAATTCCTATCCCTGTCACATAAAAATATTTAGAAACAAGTTAAAAATAGTTATTTCTTTATTCAAAAAGAATTCTCTATTTTTTGCTTTAGTTTGTTTTGTATGAAAATATATTCCTAATAGAAGCTATTTTGCATTAAAAATAATGAGATAAAATAATGTGCAGTAATACATGTGTTTAGCTTCTTGAGACAATATATTTTAGTCATTTCACTGATAAAATCAAATCTTTTTTCCAATGGATAGCATTTTCTGAATGAAAAAAATCTGCTCTAAGACAAAAAAACTATTTTTAAAGTGTGTATTAAACTATATATATATATCTTACACAAACAGAGAGAAATTCTTCTAATACATAAAAAAAATTAATGTTGTAAAACAAAACAAATACACTAATTTATGATTAAAGTTATATAAGGATATGCATTTTATCCAGAGAAAATAATACAGCTAAGATCAGAAATAAATGTTTTCTACAGAATCAATATCAAAATCTGTACTTTTCCAATATTATTTCATAGCACAAAAAGTACTTTGCATAGAAAATTTTTTAGCATTACAAATTGAATATAAAAACATTTATATTCCAAAAAATGTATCAGAATGTAACTAAGAAAGATCATTATCAAATATCGGTAGGATTTAAACACACAACCGAAAAGAAAAATGAAATTAGAAATATTATTCTTAGGTTTATAACAAAATTTTTCAACTATTAAGATTGTAAATCACACACATCATTCAAGAAGCTTTTATTAAACAACGTTCAACTCTTTTATAAATCTAGTCCCTTTTCAAATGCTAAAATTAAAATAATGTAAAAGTATTCAAGAAACTGATATATATATGTTTCTTCTCTTTCCTAAGGCACCATTCTTTCAAGCAGGAAGTAAAATGGTAATTATGCATATAAATAGTTGAGACATTACATTATAAATTTAGTTTTGCTATTATAGTTCTTGCTAAAATTAAATTGTTATAGTATTTCAGTCTTCACTTGACAACTAAAACTATCATTATACTTAATATTAAAATAAAACATGCATGAATTATTACAAGTACTTTTTGTCATAAAAAATATCAAATAAAAAATATAAAAGATATATTTGGAAGAGGAACTATAAGCAGATTTTATTACTCGTGTCAGGAATCTGTTACTTTCTAGTGCAGATTGTATATTTACATTACACAACTAAATTCAATTTTACTATATAATACAAAGGTATTCTTTTTAATTAATCCCTAATGAACTTTACTAAAATATTCTAGAACCAGAATAAACTAATTAGCTATACAAACTGCAAAAATTCAAAATTAAGTGGCAGTACTATTTTATGTATATAAGCCAAATTTTTAAAAGTTTTAAGATTAACCCATAAAAGAATTTGAACCATGAAAGATAGCTCAAATACTTTTCACAGGCTAAAATGTTAGTATAAAAATTCAAACTTTAATTGTACATTTGAGTTTGTCACATTATTTAAATAACTATCTACAACATCTATCACAAACAAAATATTAGTAAATGATTATCTTTCTCATTCGTTATTTGCATATATGTCAATCACAATATCTCAAAACATTACCAATACATTTAAACCATACAATGAAACAAAAACTAATGAGATACTTCATGTCATGGTAACAAGTTGCTAAATTCAGAAGCTTATAGGATATCCTCTTTTCTGGTGATAAAATTTTATGGCACACAGAGGCGCATATATTGGAATGTTACAGCAATTTAAAGTAATTATGACAGAAAAATTTGCATATATTTGATCAAGACATATCATAACAATGCCAGCTTTCTCCCAATAGAATGAGTTGAAATGTCTTTAACAGCCTGCAGAATACGTTTAATGTGACCAACCTTAGTCACACCCAATTCCTAGATTTAAATAAAATATAAAACATTCAATAAGAATAAAAATAATAAATTAAAAAAAATCAAGAAAGTTTATTTATTTTTCATATACAAACATGTATCATTAAATTTTTTTACCAAAGAATAATCACTTACAGATTAAATACACATATAAGAAATAGCATAAAATTTGAAAATTATTTAACATTAATGAAACAATTAAATTAAAAAATAAATCTCTTTAAAAACTATATCTTTAATTTAAATGTAAGAGAACTAAAAAATTCTAGTTATTATGATGTTTCAAAAATAGCTGTTGTAAAACTGTTATATGTGCAATGGAAATGCATGCATGAAACAGAAATTTAAAATATACATTTTTATTTTATTTGAAATACTGATACTACTCTACTCAACATAGAAAATATAATTTTTTTTCACTTGTTTATTGTGACACATTAATGAAATAGATTAGTCATTGGTGCAATTTTGCAACATTGCATATCCGTTAAAATTGTAACCAAATTATATTTCAGCAGGCCTATTTGCCTTTCAAAAGAAAACTACATTGCAGCAGATATTCCTATGATACTAGCTTGCAACATGAGATAAACTACAGTTTAATTTAGATTTATTTAATAATTGTTAATAAAAATTTAATATATTTTTTTTACAAAAATAATTTTTTATAAAAAAAGGGAAATAGATAGGCAGTGTGATCAAGTGGTTGAAGATATGTATATGAAGACTTTCTGTCTAGAATAATCAATTCATTTCTCCATATGTACATACAATTTAAGTATCTGTTACCAAAATTAAACTGACAATCAAATTGAATAGAGATAACAAAAGATGATTAAAAATGTAATTTTTATTGAAGATGTAACTTAAAAAAGCTGACTACCTTTCAAAAGATGTTACCAAATGAAAAATATATGTTACGACTTTTACAATAATATGAAAGTTCAAGAGAACACCACTAAAACACAAATGAGCCTATTTTCCAGCAGTAATGCTTTTTCTTACCACTGGATAAGTTGCAGATTTGTTGTTTACATCAATTAAAAAAAATTGGGAGTTTTTTCCCTTCCCCTTCTAACCCTGTCGGAAATGCTCACTCACACATTTTTTGACAAAAGGAAAACAAATCAGTGCATCTGCAAAATAAATCAATTTTACCTGTAATTTTACCATATAGATATTCTTATTTATAATTACATTTTATCAATACTTTAAAGAGCATAAAAAACATTTCTTCAATATTTTTAATTTTAACACCATCTAATGGAGATGGTAGCAAAGTAGTTATAATAAGATACTTTAATTGTTGAGAATCAAAACTTTTTCAAATTACATAATTTTCCACAACATAAGACAAGGACATTGTTATACCAGAAGTAGAGTTCTTATATAAACGAGTTTTTCCTTTTATATAGTTAAGAATTAGTTCTATATTAATATCATGGGTGAGGGGTATATTATTTCAGTATACTCCTCAAATATCAAATGATTTTGTAAACTTTTGTACCTTTTTATTCATTTAAAAAAAGTAATGATAAAAATAAAATTTTACCTATGTATCTGCACTGGGTTTAACATGATTTTAAAATCTATATTTTTATAAAAATTGCTTCATGAATGTATGCATTGTGTTATGTTACTTTATTTTAATTATCTTTAATGACTTACTCAAATATTTTAAAAAAGTATTTATATTATTTTCAATTAAATTATTCAAAATGCATGCCAATAATTAGTTTAAATTTTGAACTATGGTCAAGTGACGTGGACGACACCTGAGCTGGCACCCCCCTCCTAACTACAGCACCACACCAACGGGAGGACGTTTCAGCTCTCGACAGATTTAACGTGCATCGCTGCCCTACACGGCGGGTCTTTAGTGGTACTGGGCTCGAACTCATGACAAGGCAAGCCACGATCCGATACCTATACCATTCGGCTACCGCTGCCTCATCAACAAGTCATATCAGATAATTTAAAGCCATAAAATGCAGATTTTTTTAAAAAACATACCTTCAAGTCCCTCCTTTCCAAATGTAATAGTTCAGGTCCTTGAATATCATGGGTAATAAAGTTATCTTTATATTCCCCCATTTGAATGGATTCCAGCCACAATGCAACTTCGGAAGTCCTCCATGTTAAAACTGATGGAAGTGGTAGATCTCCAAATAGACTACTAACTTCTTCAGTGGGAGTGCCACAACCTGATCCCTCACAGCCTGTGTTGCTACAGTTACAGGCTCCTCCACTGCTTTGGCCTGATGATGAATTAACTGTCTTGCTTTTAGCCTGTTTGCTTAGGAACTTGAGCTTGAATAGACCTTTGTAGTGCTTTTTCTGTTCTTGGTTGACAGGCTAAGTAAGATGGTGATCACAATGTGTTACAGCATGCTACATTTGTGTCCAGTAGTACAAGAGAGAATGTGTGCAAGCAAGGATTGAGGTATTTCAAACATCATCAGAGATAAAGATTGGTATGGTTTATAAATGTAAAGTTGCCGTGCCCAGTTGAAAAGACTGCATGCAGATGCAGATGGATGTGTGCTCCATGCTAAGGCTAAGTCTAGCCAAAAAAAACAAAAACCACACTAGGCACCCGAAGACTAATTCATGCCACAATTCATAATATGAAACATACATAATAGTATAACATAAAAAGGTAAAGAAAAGAGTGCTCATAAAATCTAAAACATCTCATTACTAAAATAATTACGTTGCTCAAACTAAATAAAGTAAAAATATATATTTTTTAAAAAAATCAGAAATGCTTATTTCATATCACTAATGAAGATAAGATTATCTAAGAATCACTAATTCAAGAAAATAAACTATTTTTTCCCCTTAAATATTGCATCTAAAAAACGAATACATTAAAAAACTTCATGAAACATGCAGATGGACAACATAATTTTACTTTTAAGAATTCTAGAAATATTTTTAAACATGCTTATTTGATGCATCATGCATTTTCAACTTTCAGAAAAAAAAATTAATTTTTTTTCTCTAAAATATACAATTATCATGATATTAGAATGTTAAAAACTTTTGGAATAAAAATACAACTTTAAAAGTAGAAACACATAAAAATATTTTCAAATTTTTTAAAAAAAGTATGCCTATTGAAAATTTTCAATTAACTTTTACAAAAATTACACCATTGAAAACTTTGTAATGAAATTGGTAATCTATTTACTTCTTCACTATGGAAAAAAACCCATCCTTGATTTTCCGAACAATTCCTAAGCTCCTTTTCTATTAGTTGGCATAAAGAAGTTAATTTTTCTTCCAGTTCAGAATCAGCTTGCTAAAATACAAGTTTGTTTAAAAAAACATTTTGTATACAATATAACTTTTAAAAAATTAAATGAGCTGCTTTATAAAAATAAACAAATATTTAATAGCATTATCAAAAACATGAAAAAAGAAATTAAAAAAAAACTTAATCTTAAGTAAGGTCTTAAAGTAAAAATTAAATTACAACTCAAATTTCACATCCATAAAAAGTGCTCAAACTTATGTATTAAATTCATTTTGAATATTCAAAGTTATAAGTAAACTTTTATTAAAAACAGCATGAGTAAATATTACATGTCAAAAATAAAATGTATAAATGTAACTTTTTTGTGTGTGTGTAATTTCTAAAATATAGAAATTTTAAATTAAAGTAATCTAAATCGATATTCATTTCATAATAACTTAAGTACATTAATAAAATTACCTCTAATTAGTACTTTTATTCTCTTTCTCATAAATTATTTTGAAAATACTCACAAAGGGGAAAATATTAGTCTGACAAAGAAAAAAGGAACAGTAACATCAGGAGTAAACAATAAAAATAGAAATTATCTGAGGGCTTTGCACAATAGTCTTTATTAAAAAAAAAAAAATTAAGAAGCTAATGTTCTCAAGAATCTAACATGATTCATGTTATTAAGAAACAATGTCGTAGGAGAGTTATTATAAAAGTTGGATTAATGAAAGTATTTTATGAGAATTTGAATGATTAAGATGGAAATAAGAAATTTTACTACTGAATTAAATTGTTAAAACTATCCATGTTGCAGCAACATAAAACATATGCATGCTGCATTTTAAAATAGGAGGGGAGAGGTGTCAAGTCCACTAAAATTCAAGCCTTTCTTTTTATTAGGATGCTTTAGGTCTTTTGGTCTTTCAGAAAACTTATATATGAGTGTTTTAAAATTGCTCCTGGAAGTTTTGGGGCTTTTTAAATGGATGACAAGTAGGTGAAATTTTCAATAAAAATGAAATAATTTAGTAAAAAAAAAAGGTATTAGGTAGTTAAACGCAAGAAATGGATCTATATAAAAATCAACATGGATCATATTTTGATCAACTTTAAATGAATAAACAGATGATAGATAGTTAATTCCAAAAGAAAATGAGTTGAATGATTAAAGTTTGTTAATGTTACAAAGGTCTCAAAAATTTTAAGCTAGTAAAAACATTAAAATCTAATACAAATGATTGACCCCATTTGAAATTAGATAATTTTAAATGTTTCCAGAAAATACCACAATTTTAACCCTGTACATTCTAATTCTACTCTTACATCAAGACTTTATTCAAGGTTATACAAGATAATTACTTGATCTTCTCCCAGTAAACAATGGATTTGAAAAGACCTGATTTTACAGAAATCATTTTTATTATTAAATTATTTTGCATTAATTATAAAAAAAATTATGTATAAAAAATGTCTCCCCCTCCAAAAAATTTTACTTTTATATACCACTATTCGCAACTGTTACTTCTTGGTTTCAAAAATTTAAAAGGAGGAATAGAAGTTTTCTAAAAGATGAAAAAAGTGAAAGGCGATTACATCCTTCAATGAAGAACAAATTGAGAAAATAAAGTTATAGTTCAAGTTTTCCTTGAGTAATACATTAACATATTAAAAAAAAGGTAAGATTTGCTCCACTATAAAAGGCAATTAAAATAAAAATGTCTACATATTTTGCTGCCATGTTAACAAAGTCTTTATCGCATAAACTTGCTACAATTTATGCTAGAAAATCAAGTAACAGAACAAGCAGAAATGTTTATAAAATTATAGTGATGAAACATGAATTTAACCACACATTTTTTTTTGGTCAGAAAAAACAGAGCAATACAGGACTTTGGACAGACAAAAATCAACCTTCATCAACCAAAGTATGGAAAAGCTAAAATACTGGAAAACTAGCAGAGGTTACATTTTTAAGTATAACAGGATATATTGTCATTAGTATTATGGCTCAAAAAACCCTTATGACTTGGTGATATACAACTCATTGTACCTGAAAAATTTGGGAAACAAGATATCATGACACTAACATAAAATTTCCGGAATTAGAGGACAGCTATGGCATGATGACAACACACACATACTCAGTGGCACAACCGAAAATAATTGGGCCCCCGCAAGGTTAGATATTGGGCCCCAAGCCGGATAGATATATATATATACAAAGAATTGTAAAACCATAACATAATGTACCTTTACACATCACGTAAAAATATTTAAAAATTAAACTTATAACTGAATATAAAATCAACCTGTGTCTGAGTAAACAAAGTAAATAACGTTTAACATTAGAGAGCATTTATAGTCTTAGCGTTTTCCAAATCTATTTTTGGTGATTGTAATGCTTTTGAAGTTAAATTTATGCTTTGTAAAATTTGACATTGGAAAATAAGCAAAAAAACAAATTGAAACTTTTCCATTGTTTTTTAATTGCTAAAGCTTCCTGTTTCTCGTCTTGCTTAGTATTGGTTAGTAAAATATTTGAAAGTACTTTTAAAACCGAAATGTAATTGTAGCGAATTGATATTACAGCCAAATCAAGGTGACCACCTTGTCGTGCATAATGATTTTATAGTCTGCTGAATGTTCTCATTATTCTGCACAATTTTCAGATCACTCCACCTTTTAATGCTAAGCCCAAAAAATGTGTAAATTTTTTGACAAAAATCATAAAATTCTCTTACATGAGGCACGTTATTACATGCATCGTTTAGAACAAGATTGAGGTTGTGTGTTGAACAGTGAACGTAATTTGCTCTTGGTTTTTTTGTCCTTAATTAATTTCTGTAATCCCCCATACACTTCATTCATGTTGGGTGCCCCATCATATCCTTGTCCTCGACACTTCATCAAATTAATGTCCAGTGTATTTAGAAAATTTAACACATCCCTTTCCAAACTTTTTGCAGTCTGATTTGCCGCCTCAATAAAGCCTAAGAACGTTTCATTAATTCTGATATTATCTGGCTCATTATTATCATTAACACATCAGTTGTTACATACCATATTATAATACGTAATTGGTCTTTCTTTTTTTAAATATCCTGTGCCAAAGTCCAGAATAATAGAGAAAAAAGAACATTTCCTTACATTTTTAACAATATTTTTCTTTATTCTAGAGCCTATAATAGCAATAAGTTCATTTTGAATTTTTGGGCTAAGATATTTTTGAATTCGTTTTTCTGACAAATGAACATTGAGAAGAGGGTCATATTTAGCCAAGAGGTCTATTATATTCAAAAAATTTCCCCTTTGTGTCGAATCTTGAGTTTTTCGATGTCCCCGAAAAGGAAGATTGCACATTGCTAGAGTCATTGTAACGTCTATGATTCTTCGTAACATTTGGCTAACCTTATTAACTTCTTTAAAATTGCATTTCAGTAATGAATCAGTTTTATTTTGTTTCCAGATGTCATACGTGCGACATGCTTGGATATGAATTATAGAATTTTCCTGCTTTAATTTTCTTTTATATTACTTGCCAGTCATTCACACCTTTACACCAGGCTTCTTTAAAATACATATTTGTTCTATCAACATGAAGTCGTGTTGAATAGCACAGACATTTCCTTTCGATATTTTGTCCTGCCTTGGATATGAAACTATAATAAGATGATGAAAAGCTCCTTCCCTTGGCAACTTTTTGGAAATTACCTTCTGGTTGGTATGGGCCCAATTTTAAAATTTGTTCCCTTAAATACGCATCTATGGGCGTACCTACATAATGCGCAAAATCATTTCTAATCAATTTTGTTTCTTCGTTTTCTTTTTCTGACTCCTTTTCTTTAAATAGAGTATCCTTATTAGTTGAAGTGCCCAAAACTTTTTTTTTCTTGTGGATTAATTTTCACTTCCAGGATTTGTACATCAAGTTCCTACTACTACTAGAACTTGTGCAAGATGAACTTGCGGATATTAAAAAGTTATCCAATTTTGCATATTTGCTATTAATATTACACTTCCTTTCTTTTCGAATTTTTCGTTCTTGAGAACCACTCAAAGTTCTTTTAACTCCACTCATTTTAGGGTCGCGTTTCTTCTTGTCTTATTAACAAAATAACAGTTATAATATTACAAGAGAGAAGTGAGATCAAAATGTTTTAACAGCGAAGGAACACTCCCTATATTGAAGTGATTGAATATAAAAATATATATGTTCTAAAAATAATTTTGTGAAACATTTCTCATTATGCTTCATTTGATTGAATACTCATAAATCTACGGAAATTTCTGTGGACATATGGGTTTCTAAATCATAAATCTAGACCATATAATCATTTAAAATGCTCTCTATGCGTTTTCAAGTATCGCAATACTATTTTTCATGAAAAAAGTATAACAGATGTACATTATTTACGAATTCGCAAAATGAAAAATAAATACATGTGTGTGTGTGGGGGGAAGCTACAGAGGCCAATAAGTTACTTTGCTACTTCAGTAAAAAGTAACATGTCTTTTTTTTCTTCCTACCGCTAACATGAAGTATACTAAAAAAAACAGTGATGAATTTTTTTTATCTTTCTAGCATTTTATCCAATTTTTCGTCTGACTTTCTTTTTATCTGTTAGTAATTTAGGTTTGAAAAGAAAACCCTCTAAAGAAAAGTATCTCTTTCATCGCAGGGATTGCAGCAAATTAAAATTTGATTTTGAATGATGTTAGATCGCCAATTTGAAAATCGCTTATAAATTGGATTAAAAAAAAATGTAAAGTTAATTTTGTGAAATTCTACGTTAATGGCATCAGTCTAGATTTGGGCCCCCTAGAAGCCTTGGGTCCCCCGCAGTGCGGGGGTGTATGTTACGCTACTGCACATACTGCTGTCTATCAAACTAACTTTCCACTCAAAGAATTAAATTTTTTCCAAATTTAGCTTCTTGTGATTTCTTTCTGTTCTCTAAGGTCAAAGATCAGCTTCTGGTGAAGCTGTTAATGAATGTGAAAAAATTGTGAATGAATTAAAAAAAGCGGAGAATGTGTTTTTGAAATTAGGTGGAAAGATGGGGAAAAAAAAGGAAGGCCTGCAATGGAAAATACTTAGAGAAAATAGAACAATAACATTCTATTTCTAACATGTATATTTATTGTGCAATAAAAAACTATTTGAATCTGCCATGTAGAAGCAACACGAGCTTGAATTTTGAGCCATGGTCAAAATATGAGGCTTAAGAAACTTGAACTGGCAATCCTTTCCTAATTTCTATATAATGCAAACATGAAAAATTTCAGCCCTGATAGATTTGACAAGAAACCCTCCCTTCTATAAAGCAGGAGTGGTGTACCATGCATATGAAGTGTGAATGTCCCAAATGAAATCCTGGCTTAGACACAAGGCTCAATTGAAACACTACCACTACAGGCTTCATGTTAAGAACACTTAGTTACTGAAAAGCAAGCACTCAGCAAGGAAAAATGAAAGGGAAAAGAAATTAAATTCATTAAGTGTTTTTTTATTATAGACAATATTTTTTATATTACAAATATCATTACAGTGATGAAATTTTACTTAATAAAAATGCCAATTTTGAAAATATCAAAAATAATTCAAAATGTATTTTATGAAAACTGTTTTATTATATATTTTTAAAAGTACTTTATTTTCAATTATTAAAATATTTTAAGCTAACAAGCTCTATTAACCTGGGGCTTTTTAAATAAATATATGTAAGTATAATTACATTAAAAATTAAATTCCCTACACAACATTTAACTCTTATTTTCCATTGCATCCTTAATTATTTCTCAGAACAGATGACACAAACACATAACACTTATAAATATCAGATCATTATAATTTATAGGAAAAAGGACACCAAGTGAAAATCTAAGTGGCTCTACCACTTATGTCTAGATGTGAAGTAATGTTCTTAGCTGTGGGTTACACTTGAAAGTTAATGCTGACATATAGGGCTATAAAATATAATGATCTGGTATTAGAAGTGTTTTGTGTTTGGACCATCTGCTCTGAGAAATAATTGGGTGTTTAATTTAATACTTGAAGATGTAATGGAAAATAAAAGTTAAATGTTGTATAGAGAATTTAATTTTAAATCTAATTTAATTATCCTTACATATATAAACACAACAAATATTTATTCAATTGTTTAAAACCCTTCTAATTTTATTCAAAAAGATTTTAAGATAAAACTTTACTTTTCTAGTATTTTGTCTAGTCTATTTATAGTTAATTATCATGAATGTTGAAAAATCAATTTTCTTGCAATGAAGTAAATGAAAATATTATTTTATTCGCAGAATAAAATGTTGAGAATTTTTTTTTTATTTAATAAAATAATTTGTTCCAATCCCCTCCCCCCCCTCAAATCTATTAAAATATTGTATCATAAAATAAGTGTATACAAATGAAAGAATTACCACAATCAATATGACACTCTCCAAGTTCATCATAAGAAAAAATACTTTTTTTCTAGCATGTGATCCTGGATATTAACTAATACATATTTGTGTCCTGCAACATATGTTATTTTACAAAAATTCTGTATTCCCCAAATTCTTTAAATACAATATGTGCAACTTGAGAAGATATCAACCACAAAAAAGAGTTTAACATTTTCATGGAGTAGAATTTCTTCCAGTTTATTTTATTTTGTAAAATTTCTAGTCCTTTTATTTTGGATTTCTCAAACAGCAAATTTATCAAAAAAAAAAAACCTTCCTTCATTATTTTATTTTTTAGATAATTTTAATGAACAGGATCTATTTAATGCAGCCTCTGGCTATAACACATTAGCATATTCAATAAAAATTTGATGTTAAATTATTAAACTGTTAAATGAGCTATAAATGAGAAAAAAATTGCCTACAAGGTGCATTTATGTGATTGTAAAAGATGTTTAGAAAGTTTTCAAATAAGCAAAATTCCTTCTCAGAGGAATATTATTTAGTTCTCTTTAATAGTTACGAAATCTCAAGTGATGATTTCTATAAAGTAATCTCCTATATACAATTAAATAACACTTCATGTTCAAAAGCTATAAGAAATTTAACATCAGGCAAAGACAATCTTAGACATAAAACAGGAAGGAGAACAAAAATTACAATAAACAATGCAAATAACATAATTATAATAAACTGGTGTGGGAATAAGAATTATTAAAGAGAAATTTAAATTTAATTCATTAAAAATTAAATACCATAATTTAAAAAAAAACATACTATTGAAAGAGTATAAAAAAAATTAGCCTTTCTTTATGAATATAACAAAAAGTTTTTAGTTAGAAAGTAAAGGAAGAAATTCTACAGTAGCCAATTAAATTGATTCCCTTTTAGCACATTTAAATGAGTTTAAAAAATTGCACTAAATAAGAAATCTTAGTAAAAAAGAAATATATGCTTACAAAGACATCATTTTTATCTCTTAAAAAAGCCGATACATCCTGTAACAAATGACGTGCAGCAACGACCAATTCTGTCAGAATCTGTCGAGTAACGGCCTGTAAAATTTTAATCTATGTTAATTTCTTTCAATAGCATTAATTTGCTTTTTTGTTTACAAGTATACACACATGCCTACAAAAGTTAATTACACCATTTATTTTAGCTCATGCTTTTAAAAAATTTGATACACTTAGTAAAATGAGTTTTTATGACAGATCAACAACATATGAACATTGGAAACTTAAAAGTTTTGTATGTACCACTCCACGAGAGATAAAAAGCATTAATAAAAATTAAAAGGCTTACAAAAATTACTTTATCGGCTTGAAATGTTTGGCTTTAGAGTGTTAGTGTTGTTTCAAATAGAATATCTTTATCTTATTCCTTAAGATAAAAGCCTATCAAATGGATGAATTAAAATGAGCCTATCATAAATTGATAATGCAAGACCAAGACTAATTAGACATAGTATGATCCAATAACTTAGAAATTAGATCAAATTCTGAAAATTCAATTTCAAGATTTACCTCAGGTCACCCAAGTATTTCAATAATTCTGGATGATTATTTTTTTTAAAAAGCTTTTTCTATTTAAAGAAACAAGCACTACTGGACTTTAACTATTGCAGCTCATTTTGTGGCAAACAGAGGAAGAATTTCTACCACCATGGTCCAAAGAAATAATCAGGATGAAGATTTATGTGCACACAGGAATTAATTAGATGTATTTCATTAAACCAAATACAAAGCAGAGTAAACTGAGCCAGATAAAAAGTTGATAAGACAATAAATGGCTGCCTGTAATAATTACAGCCAAAAAGACAAGTTGTTCAGCAAGAAAGGGCACCAACCCTCAGCTCCTTAATGTAAAGTCCAATTCCTTAGGACTTGCCTATGCCAGTGCTGATAGCTTTAGAATTACAGCTGGGTATGACTACCTCATAAAACACCTATACAAATTTAGCACAGCAGATTTTCCAGCTTTCCCTTTACATGTGTTGAGACCATTTAGTTTCTCGTACCAGATTTGTCAAATCATGGCAGATTTTATTGTATCTTTGAACTCTATTGAGCTGCTCAACATAGACTGATGGCACTTATGTCCAAGTCTGGTGCAGGATAAAAAAATAAAAACTTGAAACTAGATTCACTTCAGAAAGGGATTCCTATTATATTTTAAGTGGCAGATAGAACCCCTCATCATAAAAATCCAGCATTATTAAAAGATATGCTTACAGCAAAGATGAAAACAAGAGTGTCGGGCAAGATTTTGCTGAAAGATCACACAGGCTTGAATAGGTTTTTTAGGACACACTCTGAATGATCAAAGATATTGAGACGAAACCTCACAATCAACACACGAGATCTATGTTGCTGCAGTTGGTGAAAATTTTACCCAAAAAGATAATGCTTTGCCCTATTGTTTTATGTTATAATACACATACCTCCATGATTAAGACACAAGGCAAATGGAGTGGCATAACAATTGCAGTCCAAATCCTCTCCCCAGGAATCTACATGAGTTGTAACATGTATTGCACCCTGTATGATCTTCCATGTATCTAACAACTTAATCTTATAAATAGAAACTCAATATCAATCATGCATTATGGGTAGGGAAGGATATTATCCTTATTAAGTACTGAAATTTTTGCACATTATTTTTGCCCAAAAATGGACTTTAAAAATTATCATTTAATATGTAAATCACATTAATTAAGTTAAGTAAATATATTATAGAATATATAAATCTGTAAAGATTATGACTAAATTTTATTTAACCAAATGCTAGCTTCAAAAATTCCTTGAGCTTTAACTTTTGAAGGCCTGCATATATATAAACAAGCTTCCAAAAATTACATAAAATAAATTTTTAATCATGTATTTGAAATTATATTGCTTAAAACCACCACAAATGCAGATGACAGCATGTAAACATTGTATATATATATTTCAGTGCATTACAATTGAAGCCCAGACATATGTTAATTAGATAGCCAAGAAAACATTTGCATTCTCAAGGATTTTAAGAAGTAATTTTAAATACAGATATACAATGCTAGCGTGCAAGTTTCATAAAGCTATTTAGATACTGTATATTTTTGTAGGTGAAAAAAAAAGATGGATGGCGAATGGGGAACACTGGTATGTTGTCGAATGTATTAAAGAAGGTAGTCAAAGCCTTGGCAATGATCATTCCATAACATCTTGACACTGGAAGAAATTCCAAACAAGCTAAATAGTTGTTTGGAAAACTGTATCCCATTGTTCTAGGTTTACTACATTTACTGATGATTGGTATACTGCTAAAGTAGCAACACACACAAATGGAATTGACTAATCTCAACAATTGTTGCAGCTCTGGTTGTAAATGTCACTTGGTTGGCACTATCTGCCAGTATTTAATCCAGGTGGGTAAATTTAAATGAATTTGTGAATATGTTTAACAGATTGCCTTCAATGTCTTGTTCCTAGGAGAGTATAGATTTGATCTCAAGTCAAACAGAAAGAGAACAACAATCTAGCTCATATATTCAAGTAAACAACATCATGCATTCAAAGGTGACAGCATCATGGATGAATTGGAATTTCACATGTTTATCAGAAAAATGCACCTTTTTAAAAGAGGCTTTGGGATGAAAACCCAGAATTGAAATCAGCAGTTGTTCACAATTTCTTCCTTATAATTGATAATTTTCCACACACACTGAATCAACATCAATGAATACTTAGAGAGTGAAAATATTTCTCATATGAGATCTCTGGCATATTCCTTTAACTCTGATCCCATTTACTCTTTAGAATACCACCATAAGTGCTGTCTCTGCATGTTTATGCCTTTAATCAATTTCAAATAGTTTTAAACTGCTCTAATGAAGAAATAGAAACTGCTGTGATCTGTGATGGTTGATCATTTCATTGAAAGTATGAACAATCACTGTAAAAGTTTGCCTGAAAGTCCGAGGTGGGTAGCCACATCTAGATATATATTATAAATGCGAAAGTTTGTTTGGATGTTTATGGTCGTCTTTCACGCAACAACAACTGAATGGATTTTACGATATTTGTCAAGTAGGAAAAGATTCTGCCTATAATACTTTATAAAAATTTGCAACACTATATTTTTAAATTCATTAATTCTTCTACATATGCCATCTTAAATATTTTAATGACTATGTAGACGTTCTATAAAATAACCAGTTACAACGTAGAGCCCAATTATTTTATAAAACTTTAAATGGTTTGGTTAGGCAATTTATGAAGTACTTAATTGTATTATGGAGGGAGTGAATATTAACGTCACACTATTCAGTTACTCAAGGGCTTTTAGCAACAGACCTCGTAATTTTGAACGATGGTCAAGTGATGAGGGCGACACCTAAGCTGGCACCCCCCTCTCCTAACTTCCACAGCACACTGATGGGAGGACGCTTGAGCTCTCAACAGATTTAATGTGCATCTTCCCCCAACGCGCTGAGTCTTTAGTGGTACTAGGCTCAAACTCATGACACTTCGGCCATGAGTTCGTTACCTTGACCCCAAATTGTATTATGGAATAATGAATCATAAATTTTAACCGAGTAATATATATATAATACATTTTAAGAATGTAACATTCTGTTGAAAATATCTTACCCCTTCAATCAGTTTTCCTCCAGGATATAATCTCTCTATATGATTTGCAACTTGCATTGCAACATGCAACAGATCTTCCTCTATTTTTGAATATGACACTGCAGCTATTTTGATACTAATAATACAAGAAATGATATTTAATACAACAATTCATTCTCTGATTATTCTAATTTGTTGAATAAACATATGGAGAGTATTTACTAAGTATTAATGCAAATGCATCAAGAATTTTGGAACAAAACTTACTATATATCCAAATATGTGAAATATTTAGATTTAAAAAACAAGAGGGAGCTATATATTGTTAAAATAGTATCATTTGATAGTTTGTACAGTTTTCTGAAGAAAAAAAATTACACATCTTAAAATATCTTTATTTACTTAAAATGGAAAAGTACAAGAGAAATTAAAAACAGCAAGATTTAATCCAATTTTTAAAATCAGATATAATACTTTTTTTTATGAAAGTGAAAAACAATTTTATATTAACATTATACAAAATTTAAAATGCATATTTTGCATTTAGCATCAATAAAACAAATATATTTGTGAAAAAAGAATGTAATATCGGGGGAAAATATATAATTTGAAAATAGAGATCCAGTAAAAAATACCTTCTAATAAGATTCAACACAGCTTCAGTGAAATTACCAATTAACTGTATTTCTTCTTCAGTTAAAGGACTTAATGGCATAGATCGATTTGAATTCCGTTTATCATGTAACATTTTTGATGAGGATTCTAGTTGCTGTAAATTATGAAAATATAACAAATGAACAGATTCTTTTGCTTGCACATCTACAGTATAACAAAACTAATGATTAAAAATTTAGGTTTCATTGCATTTGCATAGTGACTTATTTATTAAAAACATGCAACTCAAAACATACGTAACAAATCAAGATAAAATATTCTGCAAAGATATAATGGGGAAGGTAAATAATTATGTAAAAGAATCAAAATGCAAAACCTAGATTTATCTTAATTCTAGGATGACTACATCAACAAGAGAGAGCAACTCAGATATATTTTAATAATAAACATAATTACCATTAATAATTTTTTATTAAAATGATTCATCCAATTAAGAATTATAGGGTGCTTTTATTTTTTTAAGACTGAAAAACAATACATGATAGAGCATTACAATATTTAAATTACATATTAAATAAAACAACATCGAAAATATTTAATAAAGCACTTAATTTAAATTCTGACTTGCTACCAAAAATTAATATTTGTTCTTTTACTGCCTAATTCAATTTCATACATGAATACAAAACTAATGTGTATGACAGTGATTCTCAACCTTTTTTCGTTGTGGTACACTTTTAAAAATTTCAAAATTTAGCAGCACACTAACAATAAAATAAGTTTAAAAGAATTTAACTTATCTGAAATAATTATCTACCCACGAAAGGATAATTTAAACATACCACGAATACCCTTAGTTCATTACTATAAAATGTCCGAATGATTCTCGGTTCCAGATTTTATTTTTTTCCTCACAGTATAATTAATAATTAAAAAATAAAATTGGCAGCACACTAAAGTGCCCCAGCACAATGGTTGAGAATTAGTGGTGTATGAAATATAAAATGAAAAATAGGTTAAGTGGCATTTATTTATATAATCAAAAAGTCATAAAAAATGATGCAAAAACTACTTATAGGTAGTTCTTGTTCCTAAATCCTAAATATAATACACAATACAAACTACGATAATCAGGAGACCACATACAATTTTGTCACTAATTTTTCATGTAGTGTTATTCCTCTTGTAAGAATCTAATCACTCTAATTCTGCAACATCTGTTGAAGTTGTCATGTGGACATGTGTAAATCATTACTTCTATATGTTATTTACAATGTGAATACAATTAATTATTTCTTACTTGTCATTCTTGTAATGTGTATTACCTTGAAGGACAATGTTCCTGTAAATTGCTTTATTTTACATGCCCAATTTTCCTTTCTATTTGTCAGAGAATTCTACATTAATAGTACTAATTAGAAAGTTCCAAAATTAAATTACAGAGAAGGGAAAGTACCTTATTTCTACATAATACTTGGGTTTGATTTTTATGAATTATGCATATGTAACCTGGTGGCTGAATCCAAGCCTCTCCATCTACTTGAACAGGAACACCTTCAACACCTTTAATGATAATTTTTACTGATCTACACTGAAAATAGAAATATAATATAGCCATTTATAAGAATGCATAAAAATATACAGATCACTGTTTTACAGCAAAAACACTTCTTACATAACTTGATATATTAATAAAATGTGACAAATATTAATAAAATATATATAATCATATATTATTAAAATTGCAAGCTATTTCATAGCAAACATAAAAAAAATTTATTTTTCACATGTTAAAGTTGATAATGAAAAGTTTTTTGTGTTTCCTAGTTTTTTTGTTTAAATGTAACAGGACCACTATCTGTCTTACTGCACAATTTTTTAAAACTGTTTGTGTTGCAGAATATAGATATTATTAAAATCAATAAGACTCCCAAACCATTGTACATAAGCAGGGGTATTTTGAGACATGGGCCAACTAGGCTTAGGTACATAGTCCCGAGCGGGAAGCTCAATTCGTTCTCAAATTGGCCTCAATAAGATCATGATCACAGAATAAATTTAATTGTCCATTGTTATTCCTGGACATATTTTCTAAAAACTGGGAATTTATAACTATATGCCAACTGACGATAGTAGCAAGACATCTTTATTAATTCATATTTATCCTCTCTGTGTCTAGGCTTAGCACCATACACAATCACAACTCATTTAGTCAAAACACAGCAATTGGTAGAGTTGATCAGCAAGATTTGAATCATGCACAATTATTTGTTATGGGTTATTGTTTGTTGAGTATTTGACAATATATGCTATGTACTATCTATTTAAAAGGATCACAGATTGAGCCTACTTAAAGATGATGGGCCTCAAGAAGTCTTAAAAGACTATTGTACATATGAAGTGGGTAGGAATAAAATTTGTATCCTTTCTACCAATGCTGCCTAGGTAACTGTTGAAGAAAGATTTCCTATGCTTCACGTGGTTGCATGTGCACACCAATGGTTCTACTATTGGTACTGTCCATAATGCTACCCTTAGTACTTTAGCATTAATAGGCCTGTTGGTGCAAACTTTGATGCTAAAGTGAATCCCTCTGAAAGTGATGATCAAAACATTGTAATTTTCATTGATTCTCAGGTCACTAATAAAGCAATTTCTTCAGTCAATGGACTGATAGTTATCAGCTGATTTATTCTTTGATGGATAGTACTAATTCTACTTTAAGTCAATGGACTAGTACTTAGTTGCCAACTTTTGATTAATTTTTTGATGGATAGTTGTTGCAATGTCACCCTGCAGTGGATTCTAAGTCATTGTGGAGTCATGGGTAATGAGTTTGTTATCAAAGTGTCAAAAAAATGCCGAATGCTTAAGGCTCACATTCAAGAGAAGATTCGGGAGGAAGCATTGGAGTTCCTTCTTGGAAAGTTCCCTTCCTTATGACCTTTGTGTTTTGCTAACTTTAAAATAATAACTGGACATGACTACCTCATAAAACACCTGGACAAATTTGGTTTAGTAGATTCCCCAGTTTGTTCTTTATGTAGTGCTATATACATGCAAGGAGACCTTTTGGACTCTTCTTCCAGATTCAATGATGCAGCAGCTGTTACTATTAAAAATCATTGTAGCTTTTATTATGTTTCAGAATTGTATAGGGTTGTTTGTCATAGACTGAAGGCAGTCATGCCTAAGTCTGGCATAAGATTTTTAAAAAAAAAAAACATTGAAATTTTCTTTATTTGACATTTATTTATTTTTAATTTAATGGCCAATCAAATATTATTACAGAAGGTAATAAAAAAAGTGAAAAGGGAAAAAAACAATGCTACCAAAACAGACAGTTTTATTTATTGAAATATATTTTTAAAATGTGTTTTGAGTCTTAAAAGTATTTAAATAGCTTAGCTTAATGCAGATGTTCATATTTTCAAGAAAAATAAGAGGGTAATACTTATATAGTTAGTTAAAAATCAATATAAATTGGAAAGATTAAAAAGTTTAATAGTAATAGCAGACATTAATAAATTATTTAAGTCTATTTACAATTTAATATTGTATATACTGGGGTATACCATAATTATTATTTCGGGCAGCATTTAATTAATCTTATAGAATGCGATACAAGCTTGGAACATTTTTCTGTAAGTATTCCAGCATCAATATTTTTAAAATTTTATAATTCTTTTGAGAATCTATTACTGTACTTTAGCCTGAATTTATCTAATTTCTCCAATTAAAAAAATATTCCATATTCAATTTTCCCATATAATATTGAATGTGTTTTTATTTTACAAATTAAAATAAAAAATAACATTTCTTGAATATTCTCAAAACACAGAAAAACAAATGGATTCCCCTCTTGCAACCAACCAAACTAATATATGAATAGGCATCCTTTATCTAACTGAAATTTAAATAATTGTTACTTGCTCTTTGATATTCTCAACAATCCTAATTTTCTTTAAAAAATTTCAAATTCCTTGATATAAATTTATGTTTGGTATATAGACAGTGGCGTAACCTACAACTGGGGGGACGAAGGGAAAGCAGGTGTTCTAGGAGGGCCAAAATCTGATTTTGCAAGGGTGCCCTAGTATTCTTCTTTATGCCACTGTATATGGACTAAGACATCTTTAATATATTCATCTTCTCTTTTAAATGCAACAGATTTGATTTTTGAATGTACTTTATTCTCTGAAGCCCCAAGAACTTCAAATTATTTTATAATTTTGAAAAATTTATTAAGTAAAAAGGATGACACTTGAACTGTACTTCCTTTCCTAACTCCTAAAACATGTTAAATGGAAGGACTCTGAGCCTTGATAGATGTAATATGTATTCACTTCTTACACAAACACATAGCCAAGCTAGAAGATTGGTTCTCGATCTGGAAAATTGCTCTCAATGTAGCAAAACCAGAGGCCGTCTTCTTCTCACACCACATCAGAAAAGAACCACCAAATTTATTTTTACATAACACACACATACCCTGGTCTCGCAACACCAAATACCTAGGAGTAATCCTAGATAAAAGACTCACTTTTAAACAACACATTATCCGCATTCGCAGAAATTTTAATATTTCCGTTGCTAAAGTTTTCCCCTTAATTGCACGGAAATCATGTTTGTCTTAAAGAAACAAGATACTTATTTATAAACTGATTCTCAGACCAGTTCTATCATACGCGTGTCCAATTTGGGATCACGCAACCTATTCAAATATCAGATGCTAGAAGCAGCTCAAAATAAAATTATTAAAGTCATAACTGATGCTACGTGGTTCATGAAAAACGAGGATCTCAAAACCGCCCTTATATATATATATATAAACTTAAAACTCTAAAAAGATTTCTTCAAAAAGATCTCCGCTCTTCAATAGACCTCATAATATTTTACTTTAAATCACTCATTATTTCTTTTTGGCATTCTAAACTCTCTCACACACTCTCAAAATTATCCGGACTTGCTCTTGACCTATGGGAACAAAGCAGCCTGACCAATAGCAAAGCGATATCTGGTAACGCCTTGGTGTCCAAATTTCCTTCATCTTTGACACACTTCTCCTATGGAGTTATCTAAGGCTGTCTCCTGATTGGCCTGCTCAGAATTACTCAGATAAACTTAAATAGTCTCTCACACTTAAATTTTTATTCACCTACACATAATGTAACTTTTTATTTTCTTAATAATTTTTTTTCACTTAATTCTCATACAATTTATGCAGCAAAGGGCTAAGAGAAAAGCTGAACCCATGTATCCAACCAGTTATTTCACGAAAGGAGATTGAGTTTCCCTGCGGGAAGCAGGTTCTCCAATAATCCTTCAACTTATATAACAGAACCAAGAAACAGTATGTAATGAAGGCACTTGAAATAAATGTTGTCGCTATAGTATAATGTAACATAAGAATAATTTTCAAGAAAAAACATTTGATCCCCTCGGTCAGGGGTGGCGAACCTTTATGGATCAACGTGCCATTTTTTCTAAAGAAATGCTTAATGAGGAATAGACGTGTAGCCAAAAAATTTTGACTTGTGATTATTGGGAAAATAATAAAACTAAATACTAACCACACAAAGCTCTTTATTTACGAAAGAAAAATACATTTTGTATTTTATACTAGTAAATGTTTTAGTTAAACGTGTAATTCAAATTATATAAAGTAACATTAGTGTGATTTCTGCTGTTGCAGATTAGAAGACAAATAAATTATATTAGGATTGGGCAAGATGTTATTTTAGAAGAATACATGCTGAATTGGAGTCATCTGCTACATGATTTCTAAGAGAGTCTTTAATGTTATCCATCCCTGAAAATAATGATTTGTAAACATAGGTCGACGAAAATATGGTTAAAATAGCATGAGCCTGCCTCTTCAAACAGTTAAGCGTATCTGGAATCCAATTTAATGTTTCCAAAATTTTGTTACTGGCATTTTTACTCATATTGCTTGTAATCTTTTTGTTTCAATCAATTCTAACTTTTTCCTTGTTTCAATAATTTTTTGAATTCATATTGAACTAGACTAGAAATCGATAAGTTACATATTTCAAATTCCCACCAATCGAATTGTGGCAAGTTCAGTTTATAAAATGATGTCACATCAGGGTACATAATAAACTTGAGCATTTCTGATAATTCTTTGAACTGATAAAAATCTCCCTGAAAATTCCTTCATTAAAGAATCAATTGCGGTTGATCAGTGACATGCCCAAAATATTGTGTCGCGTGCCAATGGTTCGCCATCCCTGCCCTAGGTAATTATGATATATATATTTCAGCTATCTTCTTCAGTTTTCTATCTAAGCTTAAAAATTATCTTCATGAGATTTGAGTTTTTAATCTTCAAGAAAATTATGTAAGAATCTGAAAACTTGAAGTAAGGTTAGACAAGAATATTAGTTGAAAAGGATTTTCCATTATTACAGACATTTTTCACCTTTTGTTAAAATACAATATATAGTTCTTTTTATACAGCAGTTTATAAGCAAGTTGCTTAAGGAAGCAATCTGTTCTTAAACTGAAAATTTGAAGTATAGATGTACAAAAATTTCCAAAACAATTTTAAATAGCTTTAAATTGTAAAATAAGAAGCATTCAAGTTTATAGACATTTTCTCAAAATTAAAAGCAGCTGAATAAAAGCTAAGCATCAAGCCAAAAGTTGTTGCCCTTTGAAGCAACATTACTTATGGTATCCACAATTATAACCATAATATTACACATAACACAGAAAAAAAATCATAGTTACCTGAGCTATTCGATGGTGCTGTAAATTAATTACTCTAGATGCAGCCATTTGAACTGTGCCATACACAGCTACTACCTCTAGAATTTTATCATCAAAAGCAGGGGCTACAAAGACCTAAGAAAAAAAAATCTCAATAAGAATCAAATAGAAACACAAATGTATAAAATTGTATTAAAGAAACAAATGTTGCATGTACTTTTAAAATCCTTTTTCATATTAAGTTTATGTTACCAAAATAAATATTTAATTTGCATGCAAGATAAACATTTCTATACAGTTACAGTTAAATACAGCTAAAATTTTAGCTGTTATTTATATGACAAAATGTACCGTAAAAATGGTTTTCAACACATTTAAAGCAACTTATTTTATGTCGTAATGTTTTAATTTGAGAATTGTCATTTCAATTTTGGTCTTTTTTTCTGTTCTTTATTTCCTTTATTCTGTTCCTTAAATTGCTGAATTTCTTTTTTAAGAATAAAGAACAATTATAAGGGAAAAAAGTAATAGTTATAAGCAAATGTTTAGAAAAAGCAATATTATATTTCATCGTTAATTATATGTTACAGTAATTCTAAGAAGCCATTCTAAAATAATAGGCTCTAAAATGTAAAATAAAAACACATTAATTAGCAAGCATAAGCATAATTTATGCTGAATATCATAATATACTTTCAAAATAATGGGAATACTTTTCCTGCAATCATCACAGAATTTGTTTCCCCCTTTTTCTAAAAGTTCATATAAATAAGCTAAAACTCACAAATTTTGCAGGAAAATTCCATAAGTATTTTTCTTAATTATATAGAATAATATATCAGCCCAAACAATTTACAAAAATGTAAATTTAATAATTTATGTAAATTAATGTAAATTTTAAACATTGTCAGATACACGTTCATTTTAAATACTACTTTGTTTACAGTTTTTGATTCTAAACTACATTTCAATAGAGCTCAAAAGTGTAAAAAATGTAAAATAATATACTAATAAATAATAGAAGGCACTTACATCATCTTCTTTTGTTCCACCCCAAAAATTAGAGCCTCCACCATAACTAAGCAAACATATTAAATAATCAGGCATCATGAATATTAAAAACAGCTGTATTTGCAGAAAAATAAAATTTTACAAATAATTTAGTTAATGATGGTTATTTATCACAGTACATCTTTTAATTTGTTGCAGGAAAATCAAATATTTCAGAATAGATTAAAAAATGTAAAAATGTTTTCTATTTTCAATAAAACAATTCATTTATACTAGAAAGTAATTTTTAATATAATGAATGCATAAAAAATACGTTTTTTTAATAATTCACAGCTTCAGAGGAGAAAAAGTTATACAAATTATGTAAATACATTAATTCATACACAAATAACTATTCTAAAGATCTAATCTTAATGCACAAAATTTTCAAAAGCTATTTTAATACATTTTGTTAAAATGAATTGAGATAAATATAATAATTATACACACTAACCTGTTTATATTTAATACAACAATGCCTTGTAATGATGGCAATGGTATTCGTTTACCATCACATTCTAACTCTACACGTTGCTCTAAATTCTTATAAGTTTGATGCAAAAGCTCTTTGCCACCAAGAACTCCATACCACATCAAATTTCGAGTGCGAGATCTTCAATAAGAATTAGAAAAATAGACAATTTACTGAAGCTTTCCTTTAATTTGTTAAAATTATACATTGTCACATATATGAATTATAAAGTAATAATTTTAAAAAAAATAAACATTTGAGTCAACTTGTAAACAGTAAATTTAACTGTATATTGAGAGTAACTATTTCCAGAATCATAATGCGTTTTAATTACCACATAGTAATAAACAATTTTAAGCTTATTTAGGAAGGAGGAAATCCTATTTAAATGCTAAAAAATATAAATATGAGCTATACTACTATCAGATCCAAACTATCCAATCTTATAAATTAATTTGTCCTTCAAAATTATACAGTTGCAGAGTGAGTGAGAGTTATATTAAGGTGACACTAAAAGTAACACAAAGACTGTTGGCAATGTGTGGACCTTGTAATTTTAAGCCTCAGTCAAGCAACGAGGACAACATCTAACATGGCACTCCCTCTCTGAACTATCCCACCATGCGAACGGGAAGACTTTGAGCCTCGACAGATTAAACGTGCATCAGCCTCTTCACATGGTGGGTTATATACAGTAGCTGAAGTGAAGAATTAAAAAAAGCTATGCTACTTCAACTTAGTGAATGTAATCTAAATTCAAAATAACATTCATGGATTGCTTCTAAATGTACTTACCTTTTTTCAACTAAAACAAAAGCATCACACACATAGGGATCTTGATCAGCACATCTCATTTAATGTGTCCTAAAGAATTTTGATATTACAATATACTTACCTGCATTTTTCAGGATGTTCTTCTCTTTTGTTGTGGAACTCAAGAGTAATTTTAGCATCCACTCCAATACCAAAGTAATTATTCATAACACATCTTTCATCAAAACCTTCCCTAAAATTGTAAATATATATTTACTATTAAAATGCAGAAATTAATTCTTTTATTTACATTATTTTTTACAGTGGTCTTTAATAAAAATTTACAAAAAAAAGTTTTAAAACCTATTTTCTTTATTAGCTGGGCATCTATATTCACCAAACTTGAAATTATACCCTATGTAAAATGGTTAAAAAAGTATATACATAAACTTTTGTAATTTTCCCACTAATGTCAAACTTTTTTTTTTGCAGAAATGCTTAAAAGAGATAAGCAAGCTTTTTTAGAAAGTATCAGATTATAAAAATTTTATGCTCATGTAACAATTATTAACAACTTAAACAATATTTTCAGCATTTTTTCAAACATATCAAACTAACAGTGTGACGATGGAAACTTAAGTTTTTACAATAATTAAACATTTCAATTAAGACTTTCCATAAACCTCAAATTCAGTTACATTTGAGTAGTATTCCCCCTTTAAAGAAGAGTCCAAGACAAAATGCCTGGTTTAGCAGGTCTACATAATGGGATGTACTATTGAATGTTTGTATGTATTCATGCAAAAATACAATGACATCTAGCCATCCAGATTAAAGACTGGTGGATAGGGTTTGGCAAGCAGGCAATAGTTTGACTATCTCTGATCAATAATGTATAAAAGAAAAAATGTTAGATGTTCATAAAGGAGATTATCTTACAAAAACGTTTTTAAAATGCATTCTATGGATTGGTATAAATACATTGAAAAGTATAGAATAGAAAAATTTTAATTATTAAGTGTTTGAGAAGTTTATTTAAAAAATCAAATTTTAAAAAGTGCATAAACCACTAACAGCAGAATTTCGTTTAATATGAAAATTTTTAAAAATGTTAATGCATCCATTGATATTAATGTTGAGTTATTAACATAGAGACCAATTTTGTGTTGCTGATGAGAATTTTGAAAGTTATTAAGAATTATTTTATTGGATGTTTGCAAGTATAACTTTTCACCCTTTCGTTTAGATATCAAAACAAGATAAGAAAAAAACTAATAAATAGAACAAGGTTACAAATCCTTAATTCAATGTATTTACAAAACATCAACAAAATGTATATTTAACCTTTTTCTCATAGATTAACTTACAAAGAAATATCTTCTACATCCATTAAAGGTGATGCAGCAGCACATAGAGCATCAGTGCAAGGCAGGAGAGCTTTTTCAATAGAAATATCTTTATTTGAATCAGACCATAATGGAATTGATGTTAAGGGATTAATTATGGGAAATTCCCGACCCTCCACTTGGTAGCTTTCAGGTAAGCTCCTTTCAAATGATTGGCAGGAATTTGAAGCAGTATCTATTCCAAAACTACTTTGAACATTAGAAGTACCAGCAGATTTCAAGATAGCTCCACTACTAATTCGACGTGTAGCAGTTGGAGATTGAGCAGCTTCACCTAAATTAAACATTAATAGGGAAGAAAAAAAAAAGATTAAAATAATAATGATGAATACATAAAATGTATAGCTTAGAAAATTCAAATAATTTAATTCTGTAAGAAAATTATTTTAATTTAAACACATTTTTTTTGTAAGTAACTTCAACAAATTATACAATAGTTGAAATGTTTTTTAAAGTATCTTCAATATTTCTTTATCTTACATATTCTCAAAAGTAATAATTAAAATTACAACAAATAATTCATCTAAGAAAATATGGAGAGTGGGGCATTAGTTTTTAAATAATTTTCATCCTTTTTCACGGTTTAAAAATATGTCTTCATCAGGCCTTTTGTAGCTTCATAATGTGAAAAAAAAAATATTGCACCATTTTCACTTTAAATTACACAGATACAAAATGCAATAACTACAAAAATAAACCAGTTTCATTTTAAAACTGATTACAAATAAAGATAATGATTTGAAATCATATAGATTTGGCTTTGTATCTATACAATATTAGTGCAAAGGGGGTGGCTGTAGTATTATAATTGATTACTTAAATATTTAAAACATTATATTAGTTAAATAATACATATCAACTATATATATATATATATAATGCAGGAAATTTTTAATACCAATATGATAGCAATAAACCATACATATAACCTAAATACATTAAGAAACAGTTACTAAAATTAGAAAACATAACATATTTCATCAACAAACACAAATTGTTTTTTAAAACTAAACACATATATACTAATTCTTGTGTTATCAAATCAATGATTTCAAATATGAAGTCAACATTTCCCCCCAAGGCTTCATTTGATAAGTTTTACAATTTTACAGCATGCTCATACATAAAAAAGATACAACAGTTTGTTATAAAAAAACACTATATTTTAAAAGATGACTACCAAACTTAAAATTAGTGTCACAAATATTCTAAAAATAAATACACTGGAGAAAACAGCTGTAGGGACAGATGCTTTTTTTCCCCAATAAAAAAAAAGACTGTCAAAACAAATACTAAACCTGGTCAAAACATCATCCAATATAAGACCAATATATGGGAAAACAAAAATGGGCACAACCTGCACCCTAAATAAGGAACTGGTTAATTGTTCAGCACAGCAGCTGACCGATTGGATGTGTGATCACCTTTAACAGCTACACAACTCTCACATCTATGTTTTGTACTGTTTACTGGGGTCCTCAACAACCCCTATGGCAACGGCACCCACTTTTGCACCAAGGCCCTCAAAGGTCCTTGGAGCTGATCTTCGAGCTGCAATTGCGCATCTAAAGACATCCTACGAATGTCCTAAAAGATTAAGGGCAGAGGACATTGCAGGTCACTTCAATCATCGAATATCTCCAGATAGGAGGTATTTGCCTACCAAATGAACCCTATATGGGCATACGCTATCAACCAAAGAGATGAAATTTGGTCCATATGCTTCAAAGAAGAGTCTAATACAGGGCGAAAGGATCTCCTCCCTGTACTACCAACTTGTCAGAGTATCTCTATAGAACACATGAAGGTTGATACACCCATCTCCCATGTTACCTAGCCAGATCATCACACAACTTTGACTATAGCGGTCTTTTTCGACAATGTTAGAGGGCTAATATCAACACCCAGGTTATTCCAGATGAGAACATGTGTCAAGTCACTATCCAGACTGAATAGTGACTCATCACTGAAGAGAACTAGCCCCTAATCATCCTCTAGCCGAGACAGGTGATGGTCCTTTTTGTGGTTCATAGTCAAAGGGATGCCCACTATGGGGTGCTTGGCATACAGGCCCCCAGCATCAAATCTCTGGGCAACTGTTATCCGTGAAATGGATGTTCCTGTTGCAATGTACAGGTTTAGATACAGTTGTGTTGCTGTATCTCTTTTTGCTAAAAGTTTCAAATAATGGTATTGAGCCAGTGTTGTTGCCCTTTTGCTGCATTGACAGGGTCAGCGAACCACTGTTTCTACAGAGTGGACACAAGATTTCTTGAAATCCTGAGGTCCCTACAGCAGGTAGCCAGTGATTAGCCTGCCTTGAGTCTTCCAACTGTTCACCAACATGGCATCCTCTAGACAATAATGACTGGTCATATTAATGATGAGCAAACAAAGAAATTGAAAAAACAAGGATTGGGTTAAGCTATAATGTTTTCAAAATTTCCTTATGCTACAAGTTTCAGTGAGCAAGTGAGGTATCTCTACACCAGCGGTCTTCAAACTTTTTTGACTCACGGAATCCTTAGAACTATAAGGTGTTTTCAGGAAACCCCATTCCCAAAAGAAATAATATTTAAATTAAATGAACATATATTATAGGTTCTTTAAGTAAAGGCAATCAAAAAAAGTATTGCATTTGTTATTAAAAAAAATTAATGTAACTTAATAGATGTGATTAATAATATTAGCTTTTGATCCAAGAGTGTCACCTACTCAAGCATTATACTTAGTAACTGGGATATGTGCTGGCATTTTTTTACACTAACTGTTGAAATCTAAGTCAATTGAAAATTTCTGCAGTCACATTTCATTCCATTTTCTATTTTTTTTTTTTTTTTGTAGTCATTCCCTTTGATAAATATTTTTGACCAAAATACATTGATCTGTTTATAGCTATGTGAAAAATCCTGAGTATTTTTTCATGAATTTGCAACCTAAAACTTAGAACAAGTACTTGCGTAAATTTAGATTTAACATCAAAACTGTTGATATGACGATAAGTTGTTCCATCTTTTTTTATTTTAATTGTTTTTTCCTGTTGAAATGAAAAAAAGGTGCTCTTTCCTATGGAAAACTATTTACTTTTGCAAAATATTGTCCTTATGAGTATAAAATTATTACAAGGAACTTGGAATGGTAAGTATATAGTATGGCCACAATATAGTAGGTCGTACATATACAGAAAAAAAAACGGTTTAGTATTCTTTTATTATATTATAATAAAAGTTAAGAAAGTATTACAAAATAAAATATTACATATAAATCAAATTTTCAGTTTTAATGACTAGAATGAGCTTTAGATACTTGTGACTATACAAACTTTAAAAAGAACTTGAATCCATTTGGTATGCACATTTATAATTTTCTTTTTGATTTTTTGAGATTTGTGGAGCCTTTGAGTATACCTTGTAGAATGCTAATGTTTCTTTGAACACAGTTTGAAGACTACTGTTCCATGCAAACACGATCATACTGCCACAGCCTCACAACATCACAGGTCACTCACTGTATGTGGCAGAGGTGTCTGCGAAGAGTTTAGCTATCATCTGATACCTTATTTGCATATAAGCAATAATTATTTTGCTTTATTTTATAAAAAAAAAACTGTCCCTTTCTTTAACTGTTTTCACCAGTGTATTTGACGTCAAATGTATTATCTTATAAAAGTAAAATGATTTCTTCACACACTCAACACAGTTATATTCTTAAAGATTAATTTTAAATAAAATACATTGGGAAAAGAGAAGGTTAAACTATACACACTGGGTTTGGTCCCGGTCATACAAGCTGTTATAGAATCTTCAGTCCCAGAGTGAGAAGGAAAATGTGATATGTCGGTAGTATGTGATAATTCAAGAGACAATCTAACTGTAGGTTTTTCTTTACTAGGCGATGAAAAAACAGACATTGAAGGAGATGCAATTGGATGAGGGGATGGACACGGAGAACTATCTGCACTAGCTCCACCTTGAATAGTTGGTAAAGTAACTTGCAAGGTATCTTTTAGTGATGCACCTATACTGTGACCCATCGAAGAGCCCCATGGATTCCATAAGGATTCAGGTCGAGCAAGTCTTTCTTCATCAGAAGTTCCTTGCAATGTTGAATCAGATTTATTTTCTGAACTGTATGTTTTTTCCATAGGAAAAGAAGGTTCAGGAGACTTTTTAATGTCCCTTTCTCTGTTTTCAGCATTTTGTTCATCCACAACTAAAACAGGTAATAATTTACAATAATAAAGACAACAGAAATATTTTAATAGAATCAATTTCATACATATCAAAATACTAATTTATTTGAAATATATTTACACATATTGAAAGTTTGCAATATTACTTAAAAATAGAGGATACACAATCAATACTTAGATATATTACATTTTGATAATAAAATACATGAAATAACAGAATTTGAAAATATTTAACAAGATTTCTTCAGACAAGTGTTCTGTAAACTAAATATAAAATTTATATAGAATGATTTACACATGTGTAAATTGTTTATTAGATATTACATGCTGTTTTTTCATTATTATTTGCATATATTTTAACACAACCAGGATGTTTCTAGATACATTTTAACCTTCTGATGATGGTGGAAAAAGAAAGTTTGCATTCCAGATCTTCTCCGAGACAAACCCAAATCAGATGGATATGCCACAACCACTTGTATGTATAGATGAGTAATAGAGTTGTAACAGTTTTTTTTTTTATCATTTACAAATATTTTTACATAATCATTAAAAAGAGTAACTGAAAGAATGATGGTGTAAATGATTACTAGCAGTTAAGAAGATATATGTGTAAGAACTAAGAAAATTCTTTCACCTAATTATCAAGAAGAGAATATATTTTTAAACATGTTTAGAAACTCTCAAAATATATTAGAAGACATAAATATTTAAATGAAGCAATCCTCTCTTTCACTTCTGAACTACAAATTTCAGAATAAAAAAAAAAAAATCCTGGATTTTGTTCAACTTTATTTTTGAAATCAAATTATTCAAACCTTGGTAAACTCCTAGGAGAGCCCCCACCCTTGGCGCCAAACCGGAAAAAGCGCCAAGAGAAAACGAAATGGCGCCAAGCAAACCCGACAACGGTGACAAGTAAATATAGCAGTATAAGATGGATGCGCAATGAAAATACATGTAAACAATACAGAAATTTAACATTTAAGATAAAAAATATAACAACAGCACTTACTTTCTTATTGTTGATCCTTCCCAAGTGGAGGGTAAAGTGTAACAACTGCTTTTAAAAAAATTCTGGAAAGTCTCGTCGCTGAGTGAGTGATCGCGCGAGACGCCATAAATACTCAGCGAGGTAATGGTCGAACATGCCTTCTGCGTGGCTGGTGTGATTACGGAGAAAACGTTTTATTGCCGATTAACTTACTATTGGGAAAACCACGAATTCTTTCTTATACTTCTGCAAACATCCTGCGTATTCACACCTTTTTTCGACATCTCCATTCAAATCCATCCAAAACAACACTCTTTCGTTCATTTAATCCCATTTGCTCATTACATTTAGGACATTCATAACTTGAAGCAATTAATCCTTCTTTCATACATCATTCAATCAATTCTTTCTTGCTTCTAGCATTCAATAACGTAAAAAATTCTAACGTGTATTCACTTACAAGCGCAGCTATACTTTCAACCCGGTGCCCAACAACAAAATGAAATTTGAAATGCGCGCCCACAAATGACGAAAATTCTAGAAAAAGTTAGGGTTGCCATATGTTGTATTTAAAAGCAAGGTTACCATGACGGCGCAATTATCGCCAACCAAAGTAATTTGCGCCAAGGGTGGGGGCTCTCCTAGGAGTGAACCCAAACCTTTGTTATGAAAATAATAACAAAATGATGAGATATAACTGTAAAAATTAATTAAAAAGAAAGAAGCAGTAAAAAAAATTACCCAGAAAGAAATATACAATCAACAAAACTACTAAAAATTTAGATCTCCATCAATTTATTTTGACACTTTCTATGTTCTATAAAAATGCTTAAGTTTGATAAAATCTTACTTTTAAATCTTTAATTTGAATGTTAGATAAACACATTTATATTAGATGATTTTTACAAACAGATTTCTCCCCCTCCATACATAATAAAACAAAGAAACCATGCATATACACAAAAAATAATACAATTAATATACAACAATACCATCTTTAGATCACTTTCATTAGTTGGTTATTAACAAAGCTTTAACCTATTTCATGAAACATTTTTATTGTAGTAATTTTTAATGAAACATACAAAATCTAATGTTATAATCATATGGATTAGTAATATACATTTAAAAATTATCATTTCCTTTATCATTTGCTTATTGTCAAATGAGAGAGATGGAGAAGGGCAATTGTACGCTACAACCATCATACATCTAGAACGCGGGAAGAAGTCAAAAGTTTGGCGATGCGATTGCAAAAACTTAAACACGAGTACTACTGTAATATACTTTTAACAAATAAGACCTAGATTACGAGCTCCCACAATACTGTTAACCATTTTCACCAAGAATACATAAAGAGGATGTATGATGTATAGAGCAAAACGATAAACATGTTGAATTTTGGGAAAACATCTGAAATTTATCATATATATATATATATATATATAGCATAAACTTAGTAATCAAATATAATCCATATATAGAAATTCAATTCAATATATAATTATAAAAAGCAGTATGCTATAATGTTAAAAAGAAATTTAATCTCATACACTGAAAATATATTTATGCATTTAATTTGATATAACATCTAATTACAGAATCAAAAAGTAAAATAACACTTCATATCATAAATTGTACCCATTCTCTGCATCCAGAACTGATAATATAGAACTCATAATTAGCAGTTGTGCTTTGCGATTATCACACAGCAGATTAATAACATGATATATTTCTTTATTAAATGTACTTTACAAAGGAAGGGGAAAAAAATACCTGTTTCAATACAATCAAATATCTGCCATACAGCTTTCTTTAAGCTGTTAGTTCGGGACATTAGTGCTTCTCTCTCAACAAATGGAACCTGGAATAAAGAAAAAACAACTTTTTTATGATACAATTGAAATAATAATAGCTAATAGCTTTTTTACAAATGAAAGATGATCAATAAAAATTGAATAAAATTTTTAAAAGACAAAATCTTAATTTAAAATAGCATAACCTAGCAAGATCATCACAATTTTAAGTCATGGAATCATGCTGGACTATATTTTTGATGATAAACTCATCTTAATTCTATAATTATAAATTAATACACATTAAAGCGCTGAATAACATTTATAAACCTTTTTAGATTGACTTGGAGGCACTTCAACTTGCACAGCATCAACTTCTGGAGATTCAGCTCTTCTTTCTTCACTTTGCTCATGGAGTAATTTGGAAGCAAGCTCATCAGCAGTCATGGAAAGCAGCATTTTCCCTAACTTTTCCATTATCAGTTGAAACTAAAATTGCAACAAAAGCATGTAATAAAAAATAAAGAGAACAATGTAGAAATACATATTTATTTAAAAAGTCTCATCACAAAAGCTTATCTAAAATAGATTTATAATTTGTGACAATTTTTTAAATGGAGAAAATTGCGCATTTTTATTTTTTAGTATGATTAATGCTACAAGTTTTTCTTGGACACTAAATATTTTTAAAAAGTAAATATGAGGAGAATGCTGATACAGCACTATTGCTTAAGTCTAGCTATTTAGTTTTTATTTATAGTTAGTTCATGATGTAAAGTAGCAATCAATTCATTTAGAAATGTTTTATTTGGTTTGTACATAACATAACTCACGAGTGAAATAAATTGATTAGATTCATTTTGGATTAATCAAGTTAGTGCTTTATTTTAAGGCTTTTATACCATTTTTAATACTAGCTTAGAGAGTACAATCCAAACATGGGTGACCAGAGGACATGATTTAAAGCATATGCTTTTGGATTTTTTTATTAAGTTATAATAGAAAAGAAAATAGTATTTGAAATGGATAAAATGTATAACTGTTTTGAAGAAAGTAAACCAGATAGCCCACAAATTGAAATTAGAAAGTGGCTTTGAAACTACCAATTTTTTTTTAAAAAAATACACCAAAATTATGCTTTATTCAACTTGAAGTTCAATTATCAAACAGCAAAATAACTCAGGATATTACAATACATCACACAATGATTTCAGAGGTAAGAACATTCCTCAAAGGGAATCAAAGATGTTCTAATCAATTACCTAGACACTGAAAAATCTGGCAGCAAAAACTGTGCTATCCTGTTTACCAAACTCTAAACAAAATCATATCAGAGGTTCAACTTGGTGATAGACAACCCTCAGAACTCTTGAGCTACATACAAAACTTAACTGGACGCTCTATTTCAGAAGTAAACCCAGTCGATTAGCAACAAAAATATTTTGTGAGAAATGATAGTGGTCTAATTAGTTAGTCGAAAAGAAATGTTAATAATGACAGTGTTTAGAATGCTTGGTTGGCTTTTATAGAACAGAACAGTTTTAGATTATATAATAAAAGACAAACACAGAAGTTAGTTGAGTAGTAGAAAATGATGCTTGCTCTGTTTCAAAAGAGGTTTTTTAACATTTTGATTTTGTATGTACATTCTCTCTCAAATAGAGACATCTGGTCATACAGTCTGTGAGGTATTGGTACAGTTCACATGGCCTGGTGGAACCACATTCACATAGAAGTTACAGTTTAGTGTACTGAAAAAAATGTTGTCTTCTATTTCATTCACAATCCAGAATTTCCATTAGATTGAATTGGAGCCGCAGCTAATCAGATACTGACCACCAAAAGTTATTAATTTGAATACTCAATCAGAAAATATGAGCTTACATAATTTTGTTCCAATTGAAGAAATCACTAAGTATTGTTTTTTGTTATAGAGTGAACAAGTGTATTTGAAGATTTTATAAAATTTTCACTGATAAGTAATTGAGATTGTACTAAAAACATCCAATAAAAATTATGACCATCACTTAAGCAGTGTACAACAAAGAAACTGGTAGTCAAGCTCTGAAAAAAAATTTTCTTAGAAAAAAAAAGAAGAAAAAGTTTTGCACCCTGTTTTCTAAATTGCATAGCGAAGAATTAAAACATTTATTACACTTAAAGAGTTATTATTAAAACTAATAGCATGTCCTAAACTATTAAATCAGTAAGGTTTTCCCAAATATTATTTCTAAATCATTAGATGTTTTTTTAAGGTAATTTTCTAGTCAGTGAAAATGAAATTACATGAAAGCTACTTTTGAATTCAACTTATAGGATCATTGACAGATGTTTATTCACAAAAAGAAAATGACTTTTTATAAAAATGAAATATTTGCAAAAATTACAGAGAATCATATAAAAATATTATATTATATTATTGTTTCATTTGTCTTGTTTAATTCACTTAAATATAAATTTCTAATAAAAGGGTATTGAAAACGAATTATCTGTTTATTTTTATGTAGATATTTTTCAGTATCAAAAAAATTTAATAAAAAATTCTCATGAAACCAAATAAAGATTATTCAGAGGATATATCTTTCAAAGTATGCATGACCCACATCAATATGTGTTATTTGACATTGATTGGATGAGAAATTTCCATAGAATATATGAATAAGATTATGTGGGTAGGTAATAAAACAGAGAAAGTAATCAGCCAAAAATTTTTAGCTTAAAAATATAACCCTAATTCACATATTCATCTTTTTATTTTTCATAAACCTGTTTGGATCATTCTGCATTTTAGTATGTTTTTTTACAAACTAATAACTAAACTTTACTAAAATTTGCATAAGAGTTCTCGAGACTGTTTTTCCCTAGCTTCATGATCAGGCATAAAGAAAAAGACTGAATGGATGTAAATTATTTCTCTTTCATTCGAAACTATACTTCTTCAGAACTATAAATTAAATAAACAATTGATAAATCATGAATATAGTTAAAATGTAAGCAACAAACAGAAAGGTCTAAAATATTCTTAACAGATAATTTTTTAAAGCAATGAAGTAATCATTACTACATCAAAGAGACAGAATTTGATTCAAAATTAATGCCATACTTCAAAATCTATCATACCCCATAATTAGAGACAAAAATTATAGATATTAAACTTATATTTAATACATTCTTTTGAATTTGAAGCATCTTCAAAAAAATTACATAATTTCTATTCAATTTATATTGATAAGGATTTTTAAATGAAAATTAAATTTATGAATGGACAATAGAGAAAGGTTAAAAAAAATTAACCATTAACAGAAATTTGCCATAATTTTCAATTTACAATCTTTTATAATAATAATTCAGAGAAAAGAATTAATGAGAAACAAGTAAAATTAATAGACCCTTAACTGTAATATTTAAAATCAATAATAAAAATTTTACTAATAAAATGTTTTTAATACACATTACAAGCCTTCTTTCTGGCATTTGGACTTTAAATATATAGACTACACATATATTATATTCTCTTAAGCAATGGTTGTTGAAAGTAAAATTTAAAGATTTGAAATGCCAAATTGTGAAAATGTAGG
This sequence comes from Trichonephila clavipes, assembly GCA_019973935.1. Lineage (NCBI taxonomy): Eukaryota > Metazoa > Arthropoda > Arachnida > Araneae > Nephilidae > Trichonephila > Trichonephila clavipes. Next base: position 1,670,894 of record BMAU01000458.1, on the reverse strand, counting down.
AAGGGCTGACCGATTAGCTGACAAGCTACCACTGCATTAAGGCCCATACAACTGACTTTCATACTGATTTTGGAAACTTTTATCTTTTTACCTTTGATTATGAGAAATTGTAGCACTCTACCAAACTTTTAAGAAGCCTGCTTTAAGCCTCTATTAAAAGTGCTCTTTAAAAAAAAACATTTAAAATGATTGTCAATAGATAGGTATCACTCAATATTCATTCTTGAACAAATGATTATTGCATTACTTCTACTAACATAATACACACACATTCAATCTTATTTCAATAGTAAGATCAATTCAATTTATAAAATGTTATGATAAAAAAACATGAGAGTTTTAATAGTAGTTGTCTTCTTAAATGAACTGGAAGGAGGGAAAGTAGAAAAAATAATTTTCACTCAAAATTCACAGACAAGAAATATTACAAATTATCGAATCTCTTTAGATTTATTTAAAAAACTTCATGTAACATGCAAAACAATAAATTTACTTTTTTATAACAGATATCTTCATCAACACTTCCAGATTTTTCTTTCATTTTTGCTGTCACTCGAGCAAGAAGCTTGTTTCCATTTTTCAATAAAAAACTATGACAAAGGAAAAAAATTATGAAGCAATATTAGTTTGAACAAAACCAGACTTTGAAACAAAAGACATGTGTATTAAGATAATTTTAATGTAAATTATATATTCTTTCTTAATAATTTATTAGCAAACAGTTTTCTGGAAGTAGTCAAAGTGATTTCACATAACATTTTTTAATTGATCAAGCATATTTTATCTAAAAATTTATAAGTTAATTCAATTCCTTTCCTTCTGCATAACAACTTTTTGACAATCACATATTTATTTTACATTACAAATTACTAAGCAAATCTGTGAACACACAAAGCCATACACTTTTCTATTGATTTCCCTTTTAACTCCTATAATTCTCAATTGTCTTATTCAATGAAACCAAAACTTGCAAATTGTAATTTATTTTCATGTTGCACTTCACAGGAGAGATACACACTGAAAATAAAACAATGTCTTTTAATTCTCAAGAGAAGAAATTCTCAGAATTCATATTCTATCATATGCCATTACATGCATTGCTTTAGTAGAAAAAGGGTCAACTTTTTCTGCATCGTTTTTTTTCCTCAATGCATAGAAAAATGGGATAGATAACAAAGAAATAAATATAACAAAGAAATAAAAATGGGATAATATCATGACCAAAAAAAGTTTTTGCTAGAGTAATCTGATTATTGAAAAGTATTTAATGAGTGCTAAATTAATTTTTCTATAAAAAAGTTAACATTGTTTCTTCTATGAGTTTTATAACTTTCTCATTCTTTACCTTTAAAGCATCTTATATTATATCCAATATTTTTTTTTAAAAAAATGAATGAATCGATACTTGGTATTTATGAATATTTCAATTCAGAGTTAAAATGAGATTTATATATGTAAAAGAAATCTGAAATTATTGTTGAAGGATTATTATAATCAATATTCTATAGATTAGTTTCAATACTGATACATAAATTTAGTATGACTTTTTATGATATCCATGTTTCTATGGCTGAGAGAAGACAACTGAATGATAATGAGCCTGGACGTGTTGTCTAATGCATTGAAGCAAGAAGTGAGTTATATTAATATCCCACTATAAAGTTGCTTGAGGGCTATTGGTAACATACCTCATAATTTTGAACTATGGTCAAGAGATGAGGATGACATCTGAGCTGATATACCCCTCTCCTAACTTCTTCACCACATCAATGGAAGGATGCTTGAACTTTGACAAATTTAAGACACAATGGCCCCTTCTACATGGTGGGTCCTCACAGCACTAGGCTTGAATTCATGACACTTCAGCCATGATTATGTTACCTTAAGTACTTGCTATCATGGCTTACATTGAAATAGGAGAGTCAATCAAAATATCTATTTGTTTCTTTAACATTGATCATATAATTTCTCCTTTATGGGAAAAAATCCCAAACAAGCTAAACACTTATTTGGAGATGAATGGCTAATCATCCAAGGGTTCCTTGAAGTATTGGGAAGAATATTAAGATCTAACACTATACTGCAGAGTTGGTCTTGATTAGCTTCTTAAGGATGATAGTACCTATACAGACTGAACGAACATCATTGACAAATATCTGGCAAATAAGAATATTTCTCATATGGAAAATACTAGCATATTCCCCTGATCCTAATCCCATTTAAAGTCTGTGTGGGATGCTACAAAACATACTTTCTCTGTACATTTGCCTTCTCCACCCAATCTCAAAGGAGGGAAATTGTCTTAATAGAGGAATGACCATGAATGGAAACCCCATAAGATGGTTTTATTTATTGCATTGAAAACATGAGCAATTACTGTACAGTTTGTGAGAATATCTGAGGTAGTCACATACCTTATGAATGTATTATTTTAGTAGCTTCAAATATTTAATCAATGACACAAACACATAAGCACATTTGCCACTTTCATCCACAATTTCGTTTTAATAAAATCTTTTCAAATTTTGTTAATTTTACTATTATATATTTCATCTTTAGAACAAACACACATACATATAATAACAGCAAAAAAATGTCAAAACTTTGTTAAATTTATGTATGGAGGAAAATAAAAATTCAAGCATACTTAAGAGAAGAAATAACTAGATAAGGCTGATCAGACTGGAATACAGTTGCTATAAAACGGTCCACAGAATCATCATTATCACTGGGAGATGAAGGAGATAAATCTTCAGTTTTCTGAGGGGGGAAAAACAGTGACTAAATACTATAAACTTTAAAAAAACATTTTTATTTAAAATGCTTAAAAAATACAATTTTAACCACTTATTTTTTTAAATATTATTAATATTCACAAGCAAAAAAAAAGAACCATTTTTTCAAAAAATAGTTTTAGGGTAATGTATTAAATTAAATGTATAAAAAAAATATGAAAATATTCCATCCAACATAACAATAAAATGTTTTAAAACTCACAACATATATGAAAACATTTTCAAAAATAAAATGAAACACCTACTTGACCTGAACTTTTCCTGGGAGCAAGCACAGATTTCTCATAAGTCATAATACACCACCTAGAAAAAATAATAAAAGTTACAGACTTTTTAACTAATGCATGCAATAACATAACGTTAACTTCCAAAAGTGATTTCTTTCAGCCTGAAAAAAAAAATTATTCTTGAAAAATGCAAGTTTTTCAAACTGAAATTATATATCAATATTAACATGAGTAAACAGCTAAAAGGTGAAAAGGAACAGAATATGAATTTATTGATTTTATCTAAATATATATTTCCTGGACCATTAAGTTAATCACTTTTGATAAGACTTCCTTTTAAAAATTGAAATGCATAATGTATTACTAAAAAGTAAACATTATGCAAATAAAGATTGATGGAAAAGTTCTTCAGAATACAGTGCCACCCAGTTTTTGTCAATGTCAAATAGCCCCAAATGTTATAATGTCAAATAGCCCCAAAATACTTTTTAAAATATTAAATCACTGTAATATATTGCTAGAAGATTCCCTTAAAAAAGCGTAATACATTTTGTTAAAGTAAAATAGAAAATAGGACTATGCTTTTTTGAAGTGCTTGTTTAAATCTCTTAATATGTGCACCTGAACTAGCAATTTAAAATGCATACAAATAAGATTTAATAAGTTTTACAATATAAGTTATGAGAATCAAGTTTTATTTTATATAAATGGGAGATTTTAGTTCTTTATCTTTCCATATATTGAAAGTAAAATGAGAAATGTGTAAAAAATTTTTGAATTTTAAAATAAGATATTTGCATAATCATCACACATACAAAATTGATTTATACTAGAGTTTTGATCGTTTATTAATGTAGTATAATAATAAGCACAAAAAAAAAAACTCTTCCATAAAAAATTAATTATTGTAAATAAAAATAAATTACTTACAAATGAATTAATTTTTACACATAAAGAATTTATTATCTTTTGAATAAAATTTAACAATGCACACAAAAAAGAATCATTTATTTGTCTTAAAAATAAATTTTTTAAAGTGGAAATTCAACATTTCTTGCACTTTCCCATTATACTACATGTAAATTAATTGATAAAAATAACTTCAGTGTAAATGATGAAAATGTTTAATTTAAATTTATAAATTACGGTTATGCAAGAAGACTATAAGTTACTTTTTTAACACCATTAGATTTAATACAAATCATACCACAGTTCAAGACATGTTTACAACTATTTCTTGTAAATACATTTTATCATAAATTTATTATTTACAATTATCAAATAAGTTAAGATTAAATTGAAAGGGAAAGCAAAATAGAGAAACAAATTACCTGTCAAGACTTTTAACTGTAGCTTTTTCATAGTTTTCAAGCATCTGAGGAAGTTGTGCATCATCATTACATGATGAACCCCATCCTAGCACCCTTGCTAAATCATTTCCTGTTCCTAATGGCAATACACCTACTTGGCACTAAAATGTAAAAAAATCATTTTTAATTAATCCATAACATCACAACACACACACACATATATATATATAGTATAATAAAATAAATGTGAATAAGTTCTAGAACCTACAGTGCTAAAGAAGGAAGAAATTGGAATTCACAAGACAACAAATGTAGATACAAAAAAGTCTTTGGACTATACTGGAGACCTATTATGATTTCTAAAACTGTCGCTGAATTATGCCAGCGATTGAGGGTTAGCAATGCTTTATGGATCCAACCTTCACCATATAGCAGAAATTTTCGACATAATAGGAAATATATATATATATATAGAGAGAGAGAGAGAGAGAGAGCCTTGTTGAAAAGTTATGCGTATTTTTTCTACCACACAAAGGATGATGAACCTAACAATATAGTAAAATGAAATTAAGAAAAGAGAACAAAAATGAAGAAAGGAGAGGGATAATAAAGAAAAATTTTACAGAAAAAAATTAGAGTAAAAACTTACAAGTAAGATAAAAATTACTTGGAAATAAAAAAAATTCAACCTTCTCCATTAAGATCCCATGTGAAATGACTTAGAGAATTGGAATGTCAACACAAGAAGGAAAAAACCGTGGTGCCACCTGGATAATTATTTTGCAAGTAAACTAACCACTAAAATATTTTAAAATAAACAAAACATAAGAAATTTTAAATAATATAATGAACAAAGTTAAGAATAGATATCAAATAGAAATATATTTAAAAGTAAATTTACTTGGATAATTATATACTAGATAGTTATATTGCAATTAAAATAAGCACTAAAAATATTTAAAAAAATAAACTAAACAGAAAAAACTTAAAATAAAATATTGAACTAAGTTAAAAATAGATTTAATTTGAAATCTATATATATAAAGGAGAAAAGCGACTCACTCACTCACTGACTGACTAATCACGATATCTCCGGAACTATTAAACCTACAGACTTGAAATTTGGTAGGTAGGTTCCCTTCATGGAGTAGACGTCAGCTAAGAACGGATTTTGCAAAGTTCGAACCCCAAGGGGCGTTACGGGGGTTTAAGGGGCGTTATAGATAATTATTTCCTTTACTAAACTATTAGATGTACAGTCGTGAAACTTGGAACACAGATTTCTTTGATAAAGTAGAGATTCCCTACATAATGATTTTTACAAAAATCGACCTTCAAGGGGCGTTGCGGGGGCTTAAGGGGCGTTATAGATAAATATTTCCATTTTTAAACTATTAGACGTACAGTCTTGAAATTTGGTAAGTGGATTCCTTTCATAGAGTACAGATCCGCTGCAAAATGGGTTTTGTGAAAATCGACCCCAAGTGGCGTTGTGGAGAATTAAGGGGCGTTTACTCCTTTTTAAAACTATTAGGTGTAAAATCTCGAAATTTAGTAAGCTGATTCCATTCATTAAGTAGAGATCCGCTATAAGATGGGTTTTTGTGAAAATCGTTTCCTAAGTGGCGTTGCGGGGCTTAAGGGGCGTTATAGATAATTATGTCCATTTTTAAACTATTAGACGTACAGTCTTGAAATTTGATAAGCGGATTCCTTTCATAGAGTACAGATCCCCTACAGAATGGGTTTTGTGAAAATCGACCCGAAGTGGCGTTGTGGAGAAATAAGGGGCGTTATAGGCAATTAACTCCTTTTTAAAACTATTAGACATAAAATTTTGAAATTGAGTAAGCAAATTCCATTCACTGAGTAGAGATATGCCGTAAGATGGGTTTTGTGAATATCGTTTCCTAAGTGGCGTTGCGGGGCTTAAGGGGCATTATAGATAATTATTTCCATTTTTAAACTATTAGATGTACAATCTTAAAATTTGGTAAGCTAATTCCTTTCATGGTGTAGAGATCCGCTACAAAATAGTTTTGGGGGAAATTGATCAACAAGGGTCACTGAGGGGGATTAAGGGGCGTAATAGATAAATATTTCCGCTTTTTATCTAATAAAAACACCTGCTTGAAAATTAGAAGGTATGTTCCATTCATGGAATAAAGTTCCTTTTACAAAGATTTTTGCGAAAACGGACCCCCAAAGGAGTGGGAATGCGAGGGATTAAGACGTGTTATAGAAAAATTCCTGTTTTTGTTTACTTGAAATTTGTTGAGCACTTTTCTTTAGTTGAATAGAGCTCCACTAAGAATGGATTTTACGGAAATCAACTTCAGGGGGAGGCGGGGAGAGTTATTGGGGAGTATTGATACACAAAAAATTCCCATTTTTGAACTGCTAAGACTATAATAATAAAATTTAGTTTGCATGCTTTTGTTGAATTGGAATCCGCTAAGAATGCTGTCAACGAGGTATTGATGATAAAAATTCCGTTTTTGCTCTGTTAGATTTAGACTTGAAATTTAGCACGTATGTTTATTTTATGGAGTAGAGATCCACTGAAAGTTGCTTTGGTGGAAATCCACTTGATTATTAGGTTAAGTGAGCGAAAAAAATCTTTCTACTTCTATTTTAGATATAAATAGAAATTAGATATTATAATTTATGTTCTTTTTTTATATCAAGGGGCGAGAGTGTAACAGCTATAAATGTATTTTTCAATACAATCGAATTCTTAATGCTAGATATCAATAATTAATATATATGTAAACAGTATACATATATACAACATCGTGAAATACCCAGTGAAGCGGGTGGGTAACGGCTAGTAGAAATATATTTATAAATAAATTTACTTGGATAATTGTATTCTAAACAATTATTGCAAAATTTCACAAAATTACTATGTTTTAAAAAATGTTACCAGTAACTAAATTATTCTTTTTTATAAAATTTAAGAAAATATTTCTAAATATTGATAGGTGTAAGTTACTACCCTAGTAAGGCATTTTTATAATGTTAAAATCAAAGTCTTTTTTATCAAAAATATTACTTAATATAGCAAATTATTCTAAACATTTAATTGAAGGTCCAAAAAGTTAGCTGACTCATTATTATAATTAGTTTTTAATAATTTTAAATAGTGGCGATAATAATTAAAGTTAGGAACAAAGTCTACTATATTACTAAATATAATTAAGTCATCTATGTACCTAAAAAAGTAACAATATTCTTAACTAATGCTTTCATTTTCATAAAAATGCAAGTACATATTTGCTAAGCAGTTGCTAGCTGGTCCACCTTGTGGTAAACCTTTAATTTGCTGATAACGAGCGTTATTATGGAAAATATAAGTTTCTTTTAATACTAATTCAATAATAGAAATATATTTACCATATTTTATTATCTTATTCAAAAAATATTTGCTACATGCTATTTTAAGAATCTTAAACATGTCATCTATATGGAATTAAATAAATCTTCAAAATCATAGGTATAAATAGAAATAATTTTTTTACCAAGCATATACTTAATAATGCCCATACTATTCTTAACTATAATAGAATTATATATATATCAATTTTGTCTAATGTAGATTGAATAATATTTTGTAGCTTCTTGCCCGGATGTGTAATATAAGTTTTAAAATCATTCGTAATAGTTCTAAATTTAACAGGATTTTTATGAAATTTTTGGAGTTAGGAAAATATGAGGGAATTTAATACCCAAAATATGTAAATCTATTTTTTAATAAAAAGCAGAGATTCAATTAAAAATTTCTCTTTTGCTGGAACTAGAATTTTTAAAAGCAGAATTATGAAAATATGTTTGTTTAGCATATTAGTATAAAGCCCCTTGCAAACAATTGCATAACTACCCGGTACTTCAACATAAACGATAATAAAGTTCTTTTGTAGGTCTGCAATTTGGTTCTGAATATTATTGTAAGTTATATCATTATCAGTTTTATAGTTAATGTTCAGTAATTCATTTAAAACTTTGCATTTAAATTCACTAAAAGATACAGTAGAAAGACTATTTAATAGCTAATTTTGTAGTGAAGTTACTAATATCTTTAGAAATTTGATTTTTGATAGCATTGTTATTATTAGAGATCATTAATCTAAAATTAGTACCATTGGACATTATTTCTCTAAGAGAATTATTTTTAACAATATTTAAATTACCAGTTACCATATGCTTGTGATGATCATTTATAAAATCAGAATAATTTTTACAATTACAAACAATATTATTATTTTGCAAATCATTAATATCATTGTAATTAAAAATTGAGCTACCTATTTTTTTATTATATTTAAAAGCCTTCTTAATGCAAACGTTATTTATAGGCAGCCAATGAACATACTTATTAAATATTTTTGAGAAATAAATGTTATTATAAGATTTATTCATGAATAATATGGTACAATACTCAGTAGAACTATTTACTAAATCTATATCTTCAATATTGAATATTGAATGAATATATATTTATATAACTTACATTAAAAAATACCTCCATGCTACATAAAACTCAAAAAACAAATTGCTGCACACTAAATTTGGTAAAAACTATAATACTAAAAAAAAATACCAGAATTTATATTTACTCTTATTATTTAACTAGACAGGCTCTACTTTAACATGGGGATACCTTTGTTTATGACATTTCTTCGAGAAGGAGCAGAAATGAAAGGAATCATCCAACAGGACAGGGGTTGTACCATTAAGCTTAATTTTAGAAAAGAGGGACAAAAGGAAGAGGGGAAAATCCATGAAAGTTTAAGTTTTAGAGATGTAATTTATTGTACCATTTTATATTAAACAAGCTTTAAATTATAAGATGGAAGTATATACATTTTCTGAAAAATAACCTCTTATTGCCCTAATAATTTGGAATCAAGGATTCTGAAAGAGGAAGGAAAGTACAAATAAAACCCAAGAAGACTCTACCTAGTGGCAACAGAGAGAGAGAGAAGTATTCAGAAACATCAAGAACACAAGCATGTACTTTATATTAACAGATGCATTTAAAGAGTGTGTGTGTGAGCTCTGTTTATTTATATTATTCACCCCCCCTACCCGAGATTCCCACTTATCTGAAACAAATACCAAAAGTAAAAAAATACTGTGATGAAATGAAGGTCAACATTCTCCAGTTTTAAAATATTCCCTTATCACAGACATAGGTTTACATCTAGAAGCAGGGAGAAAAAACATTACATTTTCCCATCTGACACGCCTCAATGTCAAGAGGTAAATATTAAAATTTTTACTTTGTAGTGAGATCTGTTAAAAAGTTTCTCAAGTTTTATTCCATGTAAATCAAGATTGTATCACAGGACACATCTGATTTACAAAAGAATGAGCTGTTCAATTGATCATTCATATATTTCTTCTGTTGTGTGTCCTTATTTTTACTTTTGTGGCATTCTGAATAACATACTTATTTCTAATATGTTATGTTTAGATTTGATTTTTTCTGTCCAAACATGATAGTAGTAGTTGATGTATTAATTCTGGATAAAACCCTACAATAATCTTCTATCAGCAGATTCATGGTAGAAAGCACAAATATTTTTCTCTTCAGCATTCAGCTTTCCTAAGATAAACAGTAACACTTAAAATCATAGAAAATTCTATATAGAAATGCTTCTTTTATACCAAAGATTTTACTGACAAGATGGAGAAAGAACCTGCCAGTGAAAAGACTACTGAACATGACAAGCAAGATCTTCAACAACATCAACAAAAGTTACAACCAATTTAGGAATGAATGTAGATGCCAAACAACAAAACTCAATTATGGATTTGGTCATTGCAACTGAGGTGTAGAAAACTTTGCAAACAGTGTACAAGCCCAGTAAGAGTTGGAACACTTCAAATGAAATTTATACTGACAGTTTACTGACACTAAGGCAATTTACTTCAGTATTTGAAACAAGCAAAGGAACAACTAAAAACCAAGGGTAAGCTAAAATTTGATGACTGGTATGCATATCAAATGTTAATGAACCTACCCGAAGAGGTGTGCAACAATTACATTTGCTAGTTGACAAAGAATTTAAACCTGATATAGCCAAATAGATTTTAATAGCAAAATTTGATCAAAGGAGGTTTGAAAATTTAAGTGAAGTGCCCAAGAATGAACTTTTAGAAAGGAAGTTGTGAACATGCTGAATGTGCTGTTGATTGCTAAGTCACAGAAAATGTTTTTTAAATGTGGAAAGACATGATGCCCTGCCTCAAATTTAAAAAATGTGTCCAACTGGAAGAAGATTTTAAGCTTCGTCAGGACCTGTTCTTACTGACCTGTTAACTGAAGAGATTATCTACTACAATGAACAAGTTCTTGAGTTAGATTGGACGAGAATAGGGGCAAGAAATGAAAAGGTTGCAATTTAAGTTTTTGATTTAATAAAACTTAAAACGTTTTAACTTAAGGGATTAATTAAAAATGTCCTAATTACAAAAGTAATAGAGGTCTTTTGTTTACACAAAATCTTATTTTTGGAAATAAACTTGCCTTACATAATTATTCATTTGTTTTTAAAAACTCAAAATGTACTTACTATACCTGCCAACATATGAAAAGAGCAAACAAATCGTAATTGACATTTCAAACAAATTCTTAAAATAATACAGATATTTTTAAACAATTGTGAAGAAAATTTTAGAATAAAGATTTTGTTATATACATTTGAAAAAAAAAAAAAAACCCTTCTACATTTGTATTGACTTTTTTTAATAAAGTCCCAACAATAAAGTTAATTTAAAAAGGCATGAAAAGGCTACACACAAAAAGTAATGACTTTAAAATAAAAACATTTTCTATAATATATATATATATAGTGAAATATCACATTTCAGATTATATTTATAAAAAAATATTAAAAATATAGAAGCTAACAATCAAAAGAAAAAAAAGGAAAGCTGATGCCAAAACTAGAACCAAATGATAGCTCTTGAGTACATGTATTCTTTAAAATTTTTGATGCTTCTTTATTGTGCAAACTTTGAAAACTTTATAGATAGTACTATATCTATAAGCCTTTTATCAACTTTTAGAGGTAAAGATGAAGCACCCTCTTCTGATGCTATAATTAATTTCCACAAACAACCAATACTCTCTCTCAAGTTCTTGTTTATTTTTCTCTCTCCTTAAATAAGTTACAAAACCATTTCCTCCTTCGATTGCTGCAGCATTATCTGCCATAAAGGAAATTAAATATTCAAAGGTATTCTATATTTTTTAAATTTATCCATAATAAGTTGGCAAATATTTTCTCTAATGGAGTTGCCAATCAAATTTGGAACTGCAAAGGAGCCACTTTAAATTATACATTTTTCAAGATCAGTTCTAGTCAAATATACAACATGCTCTACAAGAAAAGATGTATACAATACTTCAGTTTTCATTACATTTGATTGAACATCATCCTTAAAAAAAAATTCCAATTTTATGCAACTGCTACCTGATTTCTTATTTCTGACATGCTCCATAGTTTTCACATGACAGACAATATTACATTGGCCACCATGAGAAATGCATACATCAATACTACACACTTCGCAAAATGCTTTCTTTTAGGATACAATATTGAATTCTTCTTTTATAACATCCTTTCTATGTTTTAAAGTATATTTTGCTTTTATTAGAAAATTTGGTTAACCAAACAATCAACAATAACTAGTTGTTCAGTCATATGAAACATAGGCACATGCAACCCACAAAACGAGTTGAATTCTAGTAAGTAGTTACAGAGGAAGAAAAATAAAAATGCCTCACTTAACAGAACCGCACCTGCATATTAGTTAAATAACAAAAGCTAATGAAATACAATATGCCACTGATATGAATTTTCAAAAAACTTAATAGCAACAAGTTTTATGGCAGTTTTAGAAACTGACACTGTTTATAATAAAATTTTTAACACACAGTTTTTTTTAAATTTATCTTGATTTTATTATAAACTAAAAATACAGTTTATGGGGGGAGGGGGATGAAAGATGTATCAGAAAAAAAAATTATATGGCAAAACCTCAATTTCTTTCCCTTATAGAATTGATAAAATTAAAATATAAACTTAAGACAGAAGATGCAGAAATAAAATGCTGAAAATAAAGTTACACGATAAAAAACTAAAATTAAAAACTTCTTTTTTTAATTACAGAATTAACATGTACATCATACATTAATTTAATAATAATCATCTTACATATAACACAGCTTTTAAAATCAAAATAAATTTTCACTAGGCTATTGATATTAATTTGATCATAAATTTGTTTATTCTCATTAAATAATGAACATAATAAAATCTTGTTCACTTTTGTATTAATATATTATTAAAAATAAGGATGGTGTAAAAATTTTCTAACTGTAGTTGTATTAAGTTTAAATTAATAGCTGTTAATAGCTTATATATATAAAGGGAAGTAAATTACAATGTTGATAGGTTATTAATTGACCCATTGGTATCTTAATTTAGCCATTAACAGTGTATTTTATCCATTTATAATGAAAAAATTGCAGAATATTATTTTCTTAATGACCGAATGTCATAATTATGTTATATAACATTTAAAATGAAAACAAGTATATTCACCTGTCTATTCATATTAAGTTTATCAATTTCTGTTAAAACCCAACTAACACTTCCATCTCCACCACAAACCAAAACACGTAGAGGGTTAAACGTTCGAAACATCTGTAACCTACAGTGAATATATTAAATTACAAAATAATTGACAATGGAAATATAAGTGAAGCACTTAAAGATAGTTTTTGATGCCAAACTATTATTACATAAAAAATCAATATAACATATCAGATAAATAAAGACATAAAAAAAGATTCTGATAAAGAGTTAGGGAAGAAAGATGAAGGAATATTTCTGCAAATAAATAACTTAACATTACATTGTTATAATTGAAGCCAAGAAAAAATTCAAGATTTAATAGTGCTTTTCTATAGATTTCTTTTATTCTTTGAATTCAGATTTTAAAAACAACACAAAGATTCCTCTTGCAGAAGAGCCTCTCTAATCACCAAGATTATTAATTTAACAAAATCCTTTTACTCTTAAAATTTTAACTTAAATGAATTCCTTTAAAGTTTTGAAGAAGACCATTCTGACAGTTCAAATAATGTAGATTACTAAAATAATAACAACTTTGAATAAATTATTAAAACAAAATAAATTCTCTAGAAATTTTTAAGATAAGCATGTTCAAATATTAATGTTTTATTTCAATGGAAGTTATATATTTGTACTAAATATAATTTTTTTCTGCAATTATAAACATAAAATTAAATTATTATATTTACCCTAAGCGTGGACCCCCATTCATGAGATCAAAGACTTGTGCAGGATTTAACAGTTGCTTAAATCTTCGAAGAAACATGACACCTTGATTATCACCTGATTTTGAATTTACAAATACCAACAAAGGACTACAACCAAGGGGACAGATTGCCTCCCATGACTCATCATTACTAATACTGTGGAGAGAAGTAGGAGGGACTATGGATGCACGACATACTCCAAGAGGACATTTTTGAGGATATTGAGCTTTACAAGTTGTATGATGAACCTAATCGAAAAAATTTAATCTACTGTACTTTAAAAAATATATATCAACAATTATAACAAGATTGGGATGCATTCTAACCAATATGGTTTCTAAATACCAATTTAAAATTTTTTGTTCATACTTAAATAAATTATTACACACATACTTCACAAATGCTTTTTAATATTTTCAAAACATTGAAAATGGCTAGGCAGAAGTAAACAAATAATGATAAAATTTAAAACATGTTTACCATACTCAAGTTAACAAAATAAAATCTCTAATAATCCATTTCTTTTTTAGTAACTAACAAAACACTCCAAATTTATATATTGTTACATAGATGAAATTCCCTTTTTCTGTGTCAAGACAATTAAAATGAAATTTTTATATAAAGTCCATATTCATGTAATTTTAATTTTTAAGTATTTATTACGTATGTATTATACATAAATATATTTGTCATGTTTATATAATACAAACATTTTTATTAATTGCATCTTTAAAGATTGTCACATTTCAAATGATTTCTAAATAACATTTAAAAAACCTCAATCAAAATATAAACTAAAAATAATCTATGGAAATTAAATTATATTTTGTTTATTAAGTATGAATACATAATAACAATACCAGAGCTCGACACCATAAGCACTTCCAATCTTGCAATTTTAATACACTCCCACAAGTTTTATCACAGAGACTACATTTTGCACTCACAGGTAAATTACCTTCTAACCACTGATGTGGCATGGCTAAATTCTGTTGAAAAAATTATAAAAATACTTGTAATGACAAAAAGCTTTAAAATTAAAAATAATTTTTCCTCTTATTTTTAAAAAGAGAAATAATTTGACTATTTACACTAAGTTAACACTTAAATAAAGCATGAACTATATACATTAAGAGACTTTAAGAGTAAAAAAAAATTAACATGAAACTTATAATAAATTAAATAATTAATGTTCATAATATTATTTTCTTAAAATTGCACAAAATTTTTTTTTTTAAATCTACAAAATGTATAAAAAGTTCAGATTTTATATTTAAGATCAATAAAGATTAAATTTTTAAGAAAACAAGAAGCATTATACACTTACAATATCTTCATCTTCTATTATATCCTTTCCAACAGAAGATAATGTGGTCCATTTACAATTGCTAGGAGCTTTAATGGCACATCGTTTATGGGCTTTGAATTTACAAACTGAAAATTTAAAAAAAGAGCTGCTTCATACATTTCAATTTTTTAGGAAGATACAACTCAAGTAAAAAGTCTTCATTAAAGTATGTCACTTGTTTTACTATGAATTAAGTACTCCATAATCTAATTATCTAAAAAAGCAATACTCTTGATTAAACTACAAGACTGTTTTTAAAAATAATTAATTATGAGAATTAACAACTTTAAAAAAATATCTAAAAATTTTAGCATATTTAAAAAAAAATCAAAGTGCATTAAATCTGGAAGTTTTCAGTATACAACAATGTAAATATTAATAGTAAAACATTATTTATTAATCTAATATTACTAATTGAAAGAATTTGTGATAATGTTGATTCACTGCCACATAGTGAGAAGGAAACTAAACAAGAAAATTTAGGAAAAGCACAAATCAGATTAATCACACTTACATGACTCAAACAGAAAAAAGCTATACAAAGAATAGAAAAATAAACAGCATTAAAAGCACATAAAGGGGAGGAAACATTTATTTTCAAAGCAAAGTTGCAATCTGAATTTCAATAATTTATTTGCTCACAAATGTGAAGTAAAAAAAATGTAATTCCAAGCAAAAAAAAAAAAAAAAAAAAAAAAAAAAAACCTAAGTTTTTAAAAAAGAGCTACAAAAAGACTACTTTTGAAATTATAACTTAAAATATTTGAATTCCTTAAAATTGAAAATAACCTCATAGAATTATCTATTTTTAAAACAATCTTTAAGCAAAATAGTTTATAATTTTTTCCCCTTTGTCCTTTTTTACTTTAGCATCCAGTAATATGAGCACAAAATAAAATAAAAAAATTACAGCAGAAGAAAAATCACCTTCACAAGATAATCCAGTAGATCTTACACCAGGTAGAGCATCCCGGCAAACATTGCAGAATGTTGGTCGTGCATGGTTTGTTATGCACCAGTTATGTTGTCCAGATAAAAATTCTTGATTATCTGTACCCTAAAAATTTTAGATTACTTGCAGTTTATTAAGTAAAAACTTGTTAAAGAGACCAATTTTTAAAAGAATTAAATGCAAACAAATAAAATACATAAAATCTATAGATACATGTAATGGATAAAAAAATGTATTTTAAAAAGCTAATTGAAAACATAAAATGAATAAATATAAAGAAAAAGATTTACTTCCTTCAAAAATCCATTTGTTAAAACATATATATTACAAAGCCTGTTTTTGTAATGAGCCACAAAATCAGTCTTATTTATTGCTCTATTGAGTTTCAAACACTTTTGCTTACACATAAAATCTTTATTTTACTATTTAATAAATATCTTGACCAAAAATAAATAAATTAAAAATAATAATAATGCACATAAATGAAGCAGACTTTTTATTTGCACCTATAGTAAAAAATCTAAAGCATGCATATTATTTCAATAATTTTTAGCATATTTAACAATATATACTTGCTTCTATGGGGAAAAAAGGTAACGCTGAATTTAATTTTAAAAATGTGAAAATTTGCATAAAACAAACCTTTTATCCTAGTGAATGATTCTATCAAATGTTCACACATTAATAAAAATGCAATGACTAACTTCCTTCTCCATAAAATCAATGGAAATTAATTAAAAGAACAATGAAATTTTTAATAACTTATTTAAATTTCAGCTACTATCACTACTTTCTACACACACATGTATACTTTACCTCATAGAAATCTTTGTTGCTGACATTTTTAAAGGCTGTAATCCAATCTTCCATTTCTCGACGAGATTCAGTACAAAGAATTAATTTTTGAAATGGAGTAATAACCTAAAAGGTATCAATAAAAATTTATAGTTAGAATTAAAAATTAAAACACAATGATATTAGAAATATTTTTTAAATGCCAGACTATCTAAGAAAATGTAAAATAGTCAACTATGTATTTTTTTTTTTTTTGAGACTAGTTAGACTCCTTGTGTGACGACAAGTATAACACAAGGCTTACATACCTAAGTTAGTACTCAAAACAATAGAAATTACATGTAAAAGGATATAGGCACAAATGGAAACCAAAAGGGGGGAGTGGACACAAATACAGAATTAAATACAAGATTGCTCACATGCAAACGGAGATAATCAATAATAAAATTATACAATGAGGAAGATAAAACATGACCACAAAATTTTTTTCAAAATACAATAACATAAAGCATACACACACATATATATATATATAAGACGCATTTGTTGTCTGTTCCCTCATAACTCAAGATCCAGACAACCAAATAACGAGAAATTTGGTACACGTGCACAAAATTACACGAGGAAGGTTCTTAAATAGGTTTGGCATTCCTAATTCTTTCCGAATTTTTTTAAATTTAATTTTTAAGTGATTTTCCAGTGTTATGACGTCATATCATGTCACATTTCTCAGTAAGTGGACAATTTATACTTTACATACAATTTTTCAAGATTATTACATATTTTTACTGTAGCTATGTTAATTGGTTGGAATATTTATTCAATTTTTCTATTCTTTGATATTTATAATTAGGTTTATTTTTCGAATAAATCATTTTTTTAAGGATTCAACTAAAACTTTGTTTTGTTGTTTTGGCAACATTTAGGTATTATGGCGGGATGTTTATGCGTGTGATTTTGCTTAAAAATTAAAACTTACAATTTCAGTATTTTTTCGGAAAATTTATTTATTTCTTTAGAATGCGAAGGTTATAATTTTGACAAACTAAAACTTCTTATTGATAATGGTATTTCATTTCTTATTACTGTGATTAACATAAGTATAGTATTTCCGTTTTCGTTATCTGTTTTAGATAGTATGAAATTAATAATATTTTGCAATTTATGTGTCTTTATTTTAACCTTTAAGGGTATACTATTGGCTTCATTGTATAAAATTGCCTTGCAGAAAATCAAATCTGGGTAATTATACTGCCCAAGATAAAGCAGTGTTGGTAGTAATTACATATCAAACTGGAATAGGCATCAGAGAATGAGCAAAACAGACAAATGGCTTAAATACCTGTTGAGGAAGCAGGTAGTCGTAAGATAAATTATTTTTGGTACTTATGTACTATCCTAACAATCGCCAACGTTCAAAATAACTTGCCAAGTTGGAACCCTGATATCGCATGTCATATATATGCTGAATTGTGAGTCATGTGCTTCGTCATGTGAGTCATATCATGTCACCAATAGGTTGCGGTTATATGTAAGTACCTTATTTTTTCAAATTATGCTTTTGCATTGATAAAGTTAGTTCAGTTCTTTTTATGTCAGTTAATGTTAGTATTGTACTTCATTTTTCAATTTATTTTTATTATCGGGATATATATACTTTGGATAATTTTTTTATTTAGTACTTACGTATTATTGCACAATCGCCAACGCTCAAGACAACTCGCCAATTTGGCAATCCCAACTTTGGGTGTGTTGAATTGGCAATCATGTGCTTCATTTTGTATAATGTCACCAATAGGTTGCGATAATACATAAGTACCTCTAATTCGGTACATTACTATAACAGACTGGCCGCAACATACCAATTTGGCATGATTTCAAAATCATGCCAAAAAAATGAGTATGTTGAGGACGCAGGTAGTCGTAAGATAAATTATTTTTGTTACTTATGTACTATCCTAACAATCTCCAATGTTCAAAATAACTTGCCAAGTTGGCAACCCCGATTTTGCATGTCATATATTTGCTGAATTGTGAGTGATGTGCTTCGTTTCAGATGTCGCCAATAGGTTGCGGTTATATGTAAGTACCATATTTTTTCAAATTATGCTTTTGCATTGATAGTTAGTTCAGTTCTTTTTATGTCAGTTAATGTTAGTATTGTACTTAATTATTCAATTTATTTTTATGCTCGGGATATGTATTTTTT
Source organism: Trichonephila clavipes (assembly GCA_019973935.1). Classification (NCBI taxonomy): domain Eukaryota; kingdom Metazoa; phylum Arthropoda; class Arachnida; order Araneae; family Nephilidae; genus Trichonephila; species Trichonephila clavipes. The sequence goes on along the minus strand of BMAU01000458.1, from coordinate 1,651,903 downwards.
GGATAATTTTTTTATTTAGTATTTACGCATTGCACAATCGCCACCGTTCGTGGCAACTCGCCCCATTTTTTAAAATTTAATTTTTAAGTGATTTTCCAGTGTTATGACGTCATATCATGTCATGTTTCTCAATAAGTGGACAATTTATACTTTACATGCAGTTTTTCAAGATTATTACATATTTTTACTGTAGCTATGTTAATCGGTTGGAATATTTATTCAAATTTTCTACTCTTTGATATTTAATTAGGTTTATTTTTCGAATAAATCATTTTTTTAAGGATTCAACTAAAATTTTGTTTTGTTGTTTTGGCAACATTTAGGTATTAACGCGGGATGTTTATGTGTGTGATTTTGCTTAAAAATTAGAACTTACAATTTCAGTATTTTTTCGGAAAATTTATTTATTTCTTTAGAATGCGAAGGTTATAATTTCGACAAACTAAAACTTCTTATTGATAATGGTATTTCAGTTCTTATTACTGTGATTAACATAAGTATAGTATTTCCGTTTTCGTTATCTGTTTTAGATAGTATGAAATTAATAATATTTTGCAATTTTTAACCTTTAAGGGTATACTATTGGCTTCAGTGTATAAAATTGCCTTGCAGAAAATCAAACTTGGGTAATTATACTGCCCAAGAGAAAGCAGTGTTGGTAGTAATTACATATCAAACTGGAATAGGCATCAGAGAATGAGCAAAACAGACAAATGGCTTAAATACCTGTTGAGGAAGCAGGTAGTCGTAAGATAAATTATTTTTGGTACTTATGTACTATCCTAACAATTTCCAACGTTCAAAATAACTTGCCAAGTTGGCAACCTCGATTTCGCATGTCATATATTTGCTGAATTGTGAGTGATGTGCTTCGTTTCAGATAATGTCGCCAATAGGTTGCGGTTATATGTAAGTACCATATTTTTTCAAATTATGCTTTTGCATTGATAGAGTTAGTTCAGTTCTTTTTATGTAATTTAATGTTAGTATTGTACTTCATTTTTCAATTTATTTTTATGCTCAGGATATATATACTTCAGATAATTTTTTTATTTATTACTTAGGTATTATTGCACAGTCGCCAACGTTCAAGACAACTCGCCACTTTGGCAATTGCAACTTTGTATGCGTTAAATTGGCACAAACATGTGCTTCATTTCGTATAATGTCACCAATAGGTTGCGATAATACATAAGTACCTTTAATTCTGTACATTATTATAACATAAGACTGGCCACAACACCAATTTGGCGTGATTTTAAAATCATGCCAAAAATGAGTAGCCTACCAATATGAAATTATTATGAGTATTATCTTAGCCTGTTTTATCTTTCCCTCCACTAATCCTTAACTAATTCAATATATAATTTTTGTTTTTTTTATATTTTAGTACTTACATTTTTTTTTTTTTGGCGATTATGTACTGCAAATATTTTTTTACACATTGCGATGTCTTTGGCAAAATTAATCAGTGGTATTTTCCTTAAATATGTTTTTTATCTGTTTTTGACAATTTTGAAAATTTTGTTTGATGGTAGTCTGAAAGGTAAATAGCAAACTAAATATTTTACAGTATATATATTATGTTTGTACGAAAATTTTTATACTGATTTAATCAAAATATTGAGTCTTCTCTTATTTTTGATATCTTTTTAAGATTTAATTTTATATTATAACTAGCTATACCTAGCTAAATGTTGTTGTGGCTCAGTCAGCTTTAAAAGACTGGTACACCATAAAATATGCCATGAAGCTTACAAAAGTAATACACAAGAATTCAAACAAATCTATATCTATATTTATATATATACATATGACGCATTTGTTTGTCTGTCTGTTTCCTTATAACTCAAGATCCAGCCAACCAAATTACGTGAAATTTGGTACACATTCACAAAATTACATGGGGAAGGTTCTTAAACAGGTTTCGTTCCATCCCAACCTCACTCTGGCCTCCTCGAGCCAAAAAGAGTGATCCATGTGCATGTTTTGAGCCATGGGTTCATTTTAGAGAGAGAGAGAGAACTTTACTAAACAAAAGCGGTAAGTAATTTGCAATACTTCTTTGTTATATTTACTTTACTGCAAGCAAATACTGCAACAAATATCTCATTACTTACTACATTCCATTCCATTCCTTCATTCATAGGAATGCATTGTCATTTTTGGCTATAGTCATGCCTCTGAGAAAAAGGGAGAGAGTATAGACGCAGACACCATGCTTTTCTCATGGGCAGTTGCATGTGGCCTGCTCTAGAGTGGGCAGACAGGAAATTATTTTTGTACACACTCCAAATAGAACTGCCAAAAATGTTGTCTATCACATTGCTTTAAGATAAATGTACCCTTTTATTGCATGCAAATAAACAGTTTTGTAAGCTTCTACAGAAAACCTTATTTTAAACCCGGCAAAGCCGGTATTGCAGCTAGTGTATATATATATATATATATATATATATATATATATATATATATATATATATACATACATACACACACATATATACACATAAATATTCACGTACAGAAAATGTTAACAAACACACACAATTTAGAATCTAAATAATACAGGAAAAAATGCTATTAATGTATGCACAAAACGATGTAAAAGATTATTTTCTTTCAACAAAGGCAGAGAAAGGAGGAGGCCACACTATATTGTTCTTTTGAAGGCAATTCATGAGTGTACGTCCTTCTGAAGAGAATTTAGTACAAGCAAAAATCAGATGCTTGGCATTCTGGATTGTGTCACTGGAGCAAGAACACTGGTCAGTAGGTGACAAATTGAAGCGCTTTAAATAGGCTTTAAAGTTTCCATGCCCAGTTAGAAACTGGGTAAGTTTAAAATTAGGATGAAAGTGCTTAGCCTTTAAATGGCTCTGAAAAGAAGGAATAAATTCCTTGGTGAGATGTGCATTATTTGAAATTTGATACAAGTTATTCCACTCAGAAATAATCTTTTCTTTAAAAACTTTCTTATTATATGATTTTGGAATGCTCATAGGAATCAGATCGCTTAATTTTCTCGCTTCTTTTGCAAGCCAGTCAGCACGTTCATTGCCATAGATTCCCGTATGTCCTCGAACAAAAGAAAAGAAAACTTGTACTCCTCTGCTTCGAAGAAAATTGAGATTAATAAGCGTTTTAACAATTAGTTTATTTTGGGAATTAATGTTATTTAAGGCACACAAAGATGATAAGGAATCGCTGCAAATTAATTCAGCCTGAAACACACTACACTCATCTCTTATTCTAAATAGGCGAGTTTCAATTTCAATAAAATCTTGTTAGATAACAAATGCAAGGCCAACCTTAGTGTAGATTTTGTACCATCTGTAAAGTAGACAACTGGAAAGTTGTTTTCAATATTTTTACGGTAATTAATCAAGTTAAGGGGAAATCATTCAGAAGGATGAGGGAGCTCAGAAACTTTCAGGGAACCATCTAGACTCTTATTGGTACAGTTCTTTGTTGCAATCTTGAATTCATTATTCCTGATAATAAAGATGTCAATAGGTGGAAAGCCCGAAAGAGCAAACACAGCTTCGTAGGATATTGTTCGATATCCAGAAATAACTTGGAGAAGTATCCTTCGCTGAATTTTTTGCAAAAGCAGACAATTTATTTTCTTCTTCAAGGATGATCCCCAGATTTGTGAGCCATAACAAATAAATGGAATAATGCCTTGTTTATAAATGAGGGATGATACATTAGACTTGATCCCAAAGCTATTTCTGGCAATTTTATTAAGCCCTGGCAGAATTTTTTCACATTTATTTGAAAGATGCAAAACATGTTGTTTCCAACAGAATTTACTGTCAAGGACAACACCAAGATATTTTAGTTCTTTCACACAATCAAGAGAAAACCCATTAAGGGTGAGATTGCCAGTGAGAGCGTTGTTTTCTCTCTTCTCCAAGAACATAACATTTGACTTGACAGCATTAAACTCTAATCTATAATTCTTTGTGCAGGTTGATGCAAAGTCAAGTCTGCGCTAGTCTGCTTATGTCATGAAAAGACTTTCCCTGGAAACAAAGAAGTAAGTCATTGGCAAAAGCAATCGTTTCACAGGAAGAGAAAGCCAAGACTTTTTTCCAAAAAATCATTTATTATGATGTTCCAGAGAAAAGGTCCAGAAACGGATCCCTGAGGACATCCCTTGTTCAAAAATCTCTCTTTTGAGGAATGACCTAAAGATAAAGTCACAGATCTATCCTTCAAGAAGCTGGAAATGACGGCAAATAAGTTGCCAGGGATGTTTGATCTTTTTAATAAATTCAGAATACCAGGCCACCAAGCATTATCAAAAGAACCCTTAACATCCAAGAAAACCAGGATTGTATGAAGGTTTCTCTTTTTTCCTTTTAAAACAATTTCATTAAGTTTCACCAAGGCATCCTCCGTATATTTTTGAAGCAAAAAACCAAATTGTTTTTATTGAAATAATTATCTTTGTATAAATGCCAGGCTACTCTGTTGATAATGAGTCTTTCAAAACATTTACCCAAAGTTGACAGCAAACTGATACACCTTAGGTTGTCTAACTTAGGGGCATGGACATCATTGACTTTAATGATAAATTTTATCATCCAAATGCAAATGATCACACTAATTCTAATGAAACTTGATGATATATTATATAAATAACTTTCATAAAATAAAATTTTGGCTCCCAATAAAATAACTTCATCAACATACTACCATAGGATGTCTTTCCAGAACACAGCAATAACACAACCAATCCCAAGATGCTTTTTACCGTACATATTATGTATTTGAAATACAAAACTTGATGAAAAGGAGCAAAAAATATACATGACAATATAATATACACATAAGAATCTTAACATGCAAAAATAACAATAGTACATCATAATTTACTCTCTTTATATATACATACGTTGAGGCTCACACTCATTATACAATTAACTGAATTTGATTTCTCATGAGAGTCCTATCTTCCACAAGAGAGCAACTTAAATTTCAATTTAATCCATCTATATTTCCAAAATGACTAAGTTTACCTAAACTAGGCTTGAAATTGCAATTGGGTAATGTCCATTAGTAGGACAAAGGCTTGGAATGTTAATGCTTGCATGTTAAGTATGTGTTTCAAGAAATTGATCATATCCAATAGAAGCATGTTTTCCCCCACACACTGAAGAAATTAGATTAATAATAAAAGCTAATTTATAGGTGCCACATGTAATTTTAGCCCCATATACAAAATCTTCAATCTGAAACATATTTAAGAATTACAGTCGGACCTCTATTTAATGAAGTTGCTAAATCCCCAAAAAAAGTTCGTTATATAGAGGTTCATCTTTTAATATACTTCATAAACCCACATAAAACAAGTTTTAAATTCATAAACACTATATTTTTTTTAAAAAAGCAGTTATTTACATCTTTTTGTAAATTAATATTAATGTATTTTATATATCTTACCCTTCAAAAAAAAAAAAAAAAAAAAAAAAGAATATACTGCATTTTCAACATTAAGAAAATAATTTTAAATTAAAATTAATGAATTTTAAGGACATTTTCTAATTTAAAGCATACAAGTAATTTTAAACATACATTATTTTATAACTAGAGATTCTAAACATGCATTGTTAAATTCAATTACTCATAAAATCTGTTAATTTTGTTTGTTTATTTTTTTTCTACTGAAAAAATGCTTTGTTTCATAATACGCCTGACATTTTTGCAATCCACCAAAGCTCCTTTTATGACTACCATAAGATGTGTTAAAAGCGAGAATAACTTGAAATGTCCAGAAATACTTAAAACATATGGAGAGAAAAAATTGAATCGCAAGAAAAAATTCGCAACATAGAAAATTCACTTCGCTATTGGGAGGTTATTTTACAAAGAAAATTGTGAAATGTTCTTGGTTCTAGGAAAAAGTTCGCTATATAGAAAAATTAACAATATAGAGGTTAGTTATATGGAGGGTTAGACTATATATACATATTTAACATATGATACTAATTCCTGTAAAAAATGTGTTGGTATTTTACAAATTGAAGAACAAACTTGGTACAGGTTTTTTCAATTCTCCTCAATGATGAAAGAATTGTCAAAAGCACTGTTAATGTCAAAACCCTACCACCCCACAGGATTATAACTTTTTTATGATTTTTTCTAAAGGCAGTATAGATACTGCTGAAAAAATGAAAGTTATCAATTCCTAGAATAAGTTGTAGATGGCCTTTGACAATTTATTTTTTCTACTCTCTATTGAAGAAATAAACTATCAAATCACACAATTAAGCTGAACATTGGAATTATAGAAGAACAATGGCTATTCCTAAGGCAAAAGATTATTTATATAGCTTTCAAATTCAAGCATTTCTAGCAGAGGAGAGAAAAAAAATGAAAGGGCTTATTAGAACATAAAACAGTTAGGAAATTGAGTCAGATGAAACTAAATTGGGGTTTTGTCATTATTGTTGATAAAAAAAAAGCAAATATACATGGTACTATCTGAAGGATTTTAAATAAATATTTTTTATTTTTATGTTTAGCATCAATTTTAAGTTAATAATAATAAATCTTCAGTTATTTGGGAAATACATTTTCTATTATACAAAAAAAGTTTTAAACTACAGTTAAAAATATAAATATCAACAAAGTAGCTATTTTTAAGCAAAATTTAATGAGTGTGAGAGGTCTGATACATAGTTCTCTTGTAATTTGTGAGTTGAGAAAAGTCCATGAATGTGATTTATGAGTATTGAAAACATTTTCAAAAATGAAGGATGCTTCATTCATCAAAACCAGCAAAATTGATATCAACTATAGTTTTCTGTAGAAATCACTAACAAAAATCCACATGCTTAAAAAATAAATGCATTCAATAACCACCACATTGTTCATTACATAACACCTAAGTGACGAGAAAAATTTCATGTGACATTTGTGTCGTTCTATAACAAACCATCTGACAGCTCCTTCAATTACAACTGTTTGTATTCATAGACACCTTCCAGCAATCCCATTTTGTATATAGAGGTTGAATTTGTGAAAACATTAATGTTGTAGTATCAGTTTTTTGGAGCAATATTATGCATATATTCAGGGCCGATTCTAGCAGGTGTGCAGCACGTGCATCACACATGGGCAGCCAAAGGACGCATAGTTTTATCAGTAATGCAAAATTTGTTATGAATTTCTCAAAGTCCCAATCCCAATAGCATAGCATAGTTAAAGAAAAATAGAATGCTTGTGCACAGTGTGTGGGTCCATAGTGATCCATAGGATAAATATTGCTTTCCTATTCTAACTACGAGTGTTGTACTGATTTTGTATGTAATTTTCATTAAGTTTTAATGTTTACTTAAACTGATATTCAAGTTTCTTTTATAAGATTATTTATTTTGCTGGCCTCAAATCCATGGCTAACTGTTCTCAGCAAAAACAATTCCTTACCTCTGGATTAAATTTGAATGATTAATTCCGAATCAAATAATACATAAATTTTTATGTAATTCTATATGCCTTTGTACTTTTCTTTAATGGTGTTTAATTGCAGTAAATATAATTACACTAAATTCATGATTAAAATTCTTATCCAAAAATAAAAAAAAATATATGATAAAAATATACTCACCTCAAAGCTATGATTTACATTTTTTATACTACATTCTGCAATGCTCAAATCTGTAAGATCTACTTCTTCAAAAATTCCAGACTAGAAACAAAAACATATTTACAGATTCCAATAATGATAAAACGTAATATATTTGAAAAAATTAATTTTTTTAACAATGAAGTCCTCAATAATATGAATACAAGTATTCTATAAAATGTTGCAGTAAAATTAAATTAAATTGTAATTGGCAGTTTAACTCCATTCATACAGATTATATGAAATAAATTTCAACAGATATAAAATAAAGACAAGATTTAACTTTTTTTATGGTTACAAGAGTGAAAAAAAATGTCAAATTATTAAGTTCCTCAAAGAAAAATATTTCATAAAATAAAATGAATACAGCAGTATTCATGTAAGATTTAAACTTTTTAATACAAAGATGCTAAATAAAGATAAATAAATCTAATATCTAATATATATTATAAATGCGAAAGTTTGTGAGTATCTTTGTGGGTCTTTCACGCAAAAACAACTGAATGGATTTTAATGAAACTTTACAGTAATATAGCTTATACATCAGAATAGCACATAGGCTATAACTTGTAGCATAGACTATAATTTATAAAGATATTGTATGAAGTGTCCAAAATATAACGATATTTGTCAAGTAGGAAAAAATTCAGCAATCTGCGAGCAATTCTAGCTGCAAAAAAGCCCACATCAGCATATATCTATCTTTTGTATGTGAAAGAACTTTTTTTGTTTTGGCTACGCAAGGTGCTCGCTTCTAATTAATTCCACTGATCAGCATAATGCCTATTTTTTCTTATTTCAGAATAAAATTTAGTTTTGAAGGGAGAGATTGTTATAAATCTTTCTTTTGATGTTTTTTTTTATGATTTTATTATGTACATTTGGTAGTAAGAAATTGATCTTTTTTTCCAAATAAATGCTTTTATCAGTTCTGATACTTAAAGTAAATAAACTCTCTTTCACACTGCATCATTTGGACAAATTTTCAAAATTTGTTTGTGATTAGTAGTTAATAATAATGCTATAATTTTAATTGAATAGGCAGATATAATTATTTTTATACTTAAAAACGCAATAACAACTGTACTGTATTTTTTGGAGTGTGAGAGTGAGTGAATATTAATGTCACACTGTTCAGCTACACGAGGGCTTTTGGCAACGGATCACGTAATTTTGAACCATGGTCAAGTGACGTGGACGACACCTGAGCTGGCACCCTCTTCTCCTAACTACCACACCACACCAACTTAGAAGGAATATTCTACCAATACTTAGCAGGAATATTCTTTGAAATCCACTCTTCCAAGATATATGGCACCACGAGTTCCATGATGAGTATTTTAGCGGAAAAAATAGTTTGTCAAAATTTAAGTGTCTCATGTTTTTGTATGTTAATGAAGACCTTAGAAAATTATTTGACTACTTATTTTAAGTGAATGGTATATATAATTAATTTTACAGTGGAATATCTTTAATTAATTCATTAGCTCTAACAGATTAAATTTTCTAAAGTGGAGTATTTTGTTTATGTATATATCCCTTAATTTGTAAATGAAGTGATCCAAAAAAAATATTGTATGAAAAAAAATGCAGTAAATCATAACGCGGTTGGATAAAGTATTAAAGTGCATTTGTCCCCTACACAGCGGGTCTTACAAAGCTCTAATAAAGCTGGAGCTACAAAAGTAGCTAGGCATTTGCCAACTCGACTCTATCGTTAACATTTCGCTATGTTTTTCATTGAATCGCCATTATGTTTTAAGAAACGGCGTTGCTTGCGAATATTACAATTTTAAAACAAAATAAATACAACAGAAAGTAATATTAATGTATTACACTTTCAGATATAAATTATTTTCACTACTTTAAGCGTTCATTAAGTAAAACTTTTAACAATGTGTTACTTTTGGTGAGCAGAGATCAGCTTAGGGAGGTATTTTGAAAAATCGACCCTCAAGAGTGTTACGAGGATTTATAAATAAAAAAAAATCCTTTTTATCAGCTATTAGATCTACATACTTAAAAATTTAACAAAGGTGTTTTTTTTCTTTCTTTTTTTTTGTTTAGCTGAGATATGCAAAAAGCTTTTTTTGTTTTAATTTGCAATTCCCATAAAATTAATTCATTAAAAACTTCTTTTTCCTTCAATCTGTGTTGTTTAATTTTTCAGTTCACCCGTGCGAAGAACGGGTATACCAGCTAGTATATTATAAATGCGAAAGTTTGTGAGTATCTTTGTAGGTCTTTCACGCAAAAACTGAATGGATTTTAATGTAACTTTATAGTAATATAGCTTATACATCAGAATAGCAAATAGGCTATAATTTATAGCATAGACTATAATTTATAAAGATATTGTATGAAGTGTCCAAAATATAATGATATTTGTCAAGTAAGTAGGAAAAAATTCTGCCACCTGCGAGCAATTCTGGCTTGCACTGCAAAAAGCCCAAGTCAGCATATATCTATCTTTTGTTTGTGAAAGAACTTTTTTTTTTTTTTTTTGTTTTGGCTACGCAAGGTGCTCGCTTCAAATTAATTCCTGTGATCAGCATAATGCCTATTTTTTTTTCAGAATAAAACTAAGTTTTGAAGGGAGAGGTTGTTATAAATCTCTCTTTATTTTAATGTTTTTTTTCTGATTTTATTATGCACATTTGGTAGTAAGGAATTGATCTTTTTTCCAAATAAATGTTTTTATCAGTTCTGATACTTAAAAGTAAATTAACTTTCTCTAGCACACTGCATCATTTGGACAAATTTTCAAAATTTGTTTGTGATTAGTAGTTAATTATAACGCTATAATTTTAATTGAATAGGCAGATATTGCATTTTTACGTATAAAAATAATTATATCTACTGTACTGTATTTTTTGGAGTGAGTGAATATTAACGTCGCACTGTTCAGCTACACGAGGGCTTTTGGCAATGGACCACGTAATTCTGAGCCATGGTCAAGTGACGTGGACGACACCTGAGCTGACGCCCCCTTCTCCTAACTACCAACACCACACTAACTTAGAGAAGGAATATTCTACCAATACTTGGCAGGAATATTCTTTGAAATCCTCTCTCCCAAGATATATGACAGCACGGGTTCTATGATGAGTATTTTAGCGGGGAAGGCAAATAGTTTTGTAGCAGATATTGCGTTTTCAGCGGATTGCAAAGATTATTATTTTTGTCCTGAAAAAATAGTTTATGTCGAAATTGAAGTGTCTTTTTTTGTATGTTAATGAAGACCTTAGAAAATGATTTGACTACTTATTTTAAGTGAACAGTATATATAATTAATTTTACAGAGGAATATCCTTAATTTATTAGCTCTAACGGATTAAATTTTCCAAAGTGGAGTATTTTGCTTATGTATATCTCTTAATTTTAAATGTAATTATCCAAAAAAAAGGTTGTATGAAAAAAACTGCAGTAAATCATATTGCGGTTGGATATAGTATTAACGTGCATCGCTCCCCTACACGGCGGGTCTTAAAAGCTCTAATAAAGTTCGAGTTATGAAAGTAGCTAGGCATTTGCCAACTTTACTCTATCGTTAACATTTCGCTATGTTTTTCATTGAATCGTCATTATAATTTAAGAAACGGTGTTGCTTGCAAATATTACAATTTTAACATAAAATTAATACTACAGAAAGTAATATTAATGTATTATACTTTCAAATAAAAATTATTTACACTGTTTTAAGCGTTCATTACACAAGACTTTTAACAATGTGTTACTTTTGCTGAGCAGAGATCAGCTTAAGAAGGTATTTTCAAAAAGCGACCCTCAAGAGTGTTACGGGGAGTTATAAATAAAAAAAAAAACCTTTTTATCAGCTATTAGATCTACATAATTAAAATTTAAAAAAGGTGTTTTATTTCTCTCTTTTTTTTGTTTAGCTGAGCTACGCAAAAAGCTTTTTTTGTTTAATTTGCAATTCACGTAAAATTAACTCATTAAAAACTTCTTTAACCTTCAATCTGTGTTGTTTAATTTTTCAGTTCACCCGAGCGAAGAACGGGTATACCAGTACATATGCTTAATCAAACATTAAAAAAAAAACCATTTCAATAGCAATCTGTAAGATTTTTTAATTCATCATTTATAAATAATGGGGGGGAATAGTTCTACACTAAAAAAAGCCACTGTAATGCCGGGCTCTAGAGAGATAAAAGAAACGTGTCTGACAATGGAAGGCTGTGGAAGAAATTTCGAAAAAGGGAATTGTAATGACGTTAATATAGAAATCAGGCACACACAAGAGGAAGTGCTAACAGCTAGAGAAGCAGGGGAATTTGCATGACAATATGTTATACATTCAAAAATGTCCGTGCAAAGCAGGGGGTAATTGAACAGGAAAGAAGTTAAAAAATTTTCGAAAAAGGGAATTTTAATGACATTATTATAGCAATCACTTGCATGGTACGCGCACACACCAGCACAAAAGGGCTGACGTCATGAAGAAAAGAGGAAATTAAGTTACACACTTAAGCGGAGGGGAAAGAAACAAACAAGTCAAAGTAGTTTCGAAAAAGAATAATGAAAGTGCTGATTTTGTGAAGGGAAAATTTATAAAAGTAGAGAAAGCCCATGCAACTAGTACTAAATAAATACCAACCTTGCTATCTTTTGCAAAATATAGTTTGCGAGGCTTTATTTTGAAGTATCTTCTTCGCCATCGCTAAGGGGGGAAAATTATTTAAATATTATAATAGGATAATCATGTAAATCTGTTCTTAAAATTTTATATTTAGCAATTAATTCAAATACTGAAAATAAGAAAAAAATATTAAAAAAACAATTTACATCTATACTACAGTACACACAAATATCTGAATAGTTATCAAAATAATTACATGTAAAAATAATACATAAGGCTTAAGCAATAAAGCATAGCCCCACATTTAACTCACAAAATATCCCAAATGTACATAGGAATAGTATGGTACATATTTCTGTAAACTTTTTGAAAGAATATTAAATAATTCCTGATGGAGATAACAGGGAAAGTCCAACACAGATGCTGGCAGTAGATATAAGCAACAGACTTTACTAAACCCCCCAAAATATACCACAACGGCTCAATAAATATTTAGGCCTGGAGATTGGGATAGCTTTGTATACATTCTTTTAAAATAAAATTTGAATAAGCCTGGGATTGGAGCCAGTAAAATGTAATCTCCTGAAGGAAGCGATGTTTGTAATGGATAGCTAAAATATCCACCTCACAGTTGTTGTGGGTTCACTCGAATACAGTACTCATGTGTGGTGAACTCATGTTCTGATCAGGATGGAATGACTCCCTACTCAAATTATTCACTTCCACACTCCTTTACAAATGTAACAAGACTTTATTAAACACTTTTAAATACACTATCATCAAATGCTAATACTCGGTAATAACTCACAACAGATTGCATGCCTTCTACTCTCTTGAGTCTGCTGGTGTATCACTACATCTTTATATAGCCAGGCTTTCATAGCACCCTCTATAGTTGGACTCTAACACTCTGCCTTTCCTGATATAACAATCGTCTCGATTGTTGGATACACATGTTACATTTGAAGTAATTACTCACACATTAATAACCTAAGCACACATTAAAAAGTTGCAAAATAAATCATACAAAAGCACAGACGAAAAGGTTCTAAGTAACACAAAATAAGAAAGATAATATTAAAAATTTTAAGAAGCTTTAAATAGAAGACACAATAAACACACACATTAATTCCAAAATAACAACAAAAAAAACACTTTAAGAACAAAATGTTCAAATATTTAGGCTCTAAGAATGCAAAGTTGATATAGTTCAGTCAATACTTTTGGTCTCATAAGTTGAACACTTTCTTCTCTCGAAATTTATTTTGTTGCTCCACAGTTTTTAGCTCCATTCGTTTATTCTGATCTTCATTTTCCGATTGCGCAAATGGAACTGCATTTGAATACCACATATTAACTTTGCAATATTTCTTCGTATGACCTTCAGCCTCACATTTCTTACAAACAGGAATGGTTTTTGGCTTAGGGCAATTATGAGCAAGATGAAAACCGAATTCTAAACAATTGTAACATTTGAATTTTCTATTTGGATTTAAATTGGGATTTTTGTGGTCCCTTTGATAACTATTAATGAAATGGGTTTGATTTGAAGGAAGGTTACCTGCACATTTTTCTATATTGCATTGTCTGTTCATTCTTGGCGCAAATTCACAATTAGCAGAATTCCAAGAATCACTTCTTGGGGTCATTCCATCGTTTGCAGGTGATGGTCACATTTTTGTTCCTTCTCACATATTCTCATACGCATCTAATTTGTCAGCTAGTTCCTCTGGATTGATTAAATTGGACCAATCATCTATGAAATGTTCCTGAGTGGTCACAGAAATTTCTTTCTTTAGCTGTTCAGTAATAAATAAATCCTTCAATTTCTCAAAGTCATTTACCCAAACACCTCTTAACCATTCTTCAAAATATAAACAATTCATAAACAAAATCCTTACAAGTGTTTTCCAATGATCGATAGTGGTTAAAAAATTTTTGCCAAAAGGATTCAGGACTTAATTTGAATATCTTGAGTAACATTCTTTTTACGTGATTAGAATCGCACACCTTTCCTTCTGGTTCACGAGTAATTAGTTTAGTTATTTCGTACAGCAATAAACCTAATAAAGTGGATACTCATCTCTACTTATCTAATGAAATTAGTCAAGCTTGTCTTTCGAAATGAATTAAAAAGAAAGTTATGTCTTCATTTTCGATTTCAAACCTTTGCATTAAATGATGCATATTCATGCATAATGATGTATTCAGTTTTAATACTAAAATTTTGTGTTCTTAATTTCTCTAATTCAAATTCAGCTTTAGCCTTTTCTCTTTCCCATTCTTTTTCCCTTTCTGCCTTTTCATTTTCCGCCATTACCATGTCTAATAAACATTTTACAAAACCCTCCTCATAATTTTCAGATCCTGTTATGATTTTTCTTAAATCGATAACTTTACTATCAGGTGGAACAGTTTCATTCATTTCTAGGGACAAATTTATCAAGTCTACTTTTCTTCCTTTGGTTATAAAAGACATTTTTTGTTTAATAATCTTCGCACTCAAGTATTTTTAATATGTATAAAACCTGTACACAGTTTTTCAATTCTCACTCACAAAATGTCTCTAAGTCACATAAAACTCAATAATTGTAATTTTAGCATAAAATTTCTTCTCAGTTCTTAAAAAGAAAAATGGAAATTCACTTACTTGCTTGCTTAATAAAACCAAAGCATTCACCATATCCCACTTTTGATGTGTTGTGGACTCACTCGAATCCAGCACTCATGCAAGGTGAACTCGTGTTCTGATCAGGATGGAATGACTCCCTACTCAAATTATTAACTTCCACATTCCTTTACAAATGTAACAAGACTTTATTAAACACTTTTAAATATACTAGCATCAAACGCTAATACTCGGTAATAACTCACAACAGATTGCATGCCTTCTACTCTCGAGAGTCTGTAGGCGTATTACTACATCTTTATATAGCTACGCTTCCATAGCGCCCTTTATAGTTGGACTCTAACACAGTGATTAAAGTCTTTTGAGGTGGTCCTCTCTGGAAAATGGTGTACATGATTTTAAGTCTTTATTGAGTGAAATCTGTCTTCCCTGGGCAAAAAAAAGAAAAAATCTTTTAAAGCAAAACTTGAACCTGCAGGAAACTAGAAATGCTGCCCAAATTATGATAGAGCTACCTCCATGTTTCACATTCGGAAGAAGACAATCCTGATGATACATTTTAGAAGACATTCTTCAGATTTGCACATGTTCTATTGTGAATAAAAATGAAAATTAAGTAAAACTTTCTTTTATGCATAGTTCAAGTAAGCATTTTAGTTACTGTATATTTAGGACGATATTTAGTATTCTCATCAATCAGTTTTGCAATTCAATTCTAAAAGTAACAGTTGAGATACCAGATACTGTGGTTGCGTTTTGCAATCACTTCGGAGTCATTTTTTTTTAATGCTTTAGTCCATTTTATATACATAACATCAGGCTATCTTTCTCAAATACCTTTAATTTTTGGTGACATTCATACTTGGCACTGCACTGCGTGAAGTCAGGGCTTTCAGTACAATATTAATGGCAGTCAGACACACAAAGGTGGGATTTGGGGGGGATTGAAGCTCTTCCCCAAAACCAGCAAATTTTTTGTTTTTTTGCATAAAGGTCACATCTAGGTGTTTTCATTTACTTTTTGTTACAAATATGAAAGCAACAAACAAATATGACCTCAAATTAAAGTAGTCT
This sequence comes from Trichonephila clavipes, assembly GCA_019973935.1. Lineage (NCBI taxonomy): Eukaryota > Metazoa > Arthropoda > Arachnida > Araneae > Nephilidae > Trichonephila > Trichonephila clavipes. The sequence goes on along the minus strand of BMAU01000458.1, from coordinate 1,635,964 downwards.
GTATATGCCACTGGTTAATGTTATGGTTATAGATGTTTCAACTAAACTCACTTGAACAATTTGTTCTCATAATATAATATTTAAACAAAAATATTCACAGCTTTATAACAAGCTGCTGAAGGTAGAAAAATATACAGACTAGTCATACCAAAAAAAAATTCTGGTAGTTAAAACTACAGAATAATTAATATGAAATCCATCAAACACCCCACATATTTGATTGTTATTTCTATTATTTTAATAATTCTGCAAACATATCTACATAAATTAATTTCAGCATTAATTAAAATCATACAAAATACAGCGTGTCCAAAAAAGATTGCACCTTTTTAAAAAAATTTCTCTAGTTCCTTTGAGAAAAATCTGACTGGAATGTTTTACTATTCCAGAAGTTAGGTAATATATCAAAGTTTTTTTTTTGTACCAAAGTTGTACCTTACAAAGATTCAATATGGGCACCTTTCGTGACACAGCAGATATCTAGGTGATACTCATTTTATTTTCATATTCACACCAACATGTTTCTTGCAATGGCAGCAAATTCATTTCTGATCAGCTCCATCAGATCTCGAGGTAATGGTGGGACAAAGACTTTGTGCCAACGTGTCCAAAAAAGAGTGTACCCTTTTTCATTTTTTTCTTCGTACCCACTGTTTAGAGAGTGATCAAAATTAGCTTGGAAGCTACTAGATACTCCAAGTTTTGAAATATCTGCCTTTCCTCCATGCACAAAATTGTCAACATGGTGCCCACCAAACCACAGAAGGCATTTTGTGTCTTCTGTAATTAGAATCCTCCTCATTTCCATAATGATGAGAGAAGGTATATCTAAATGAACATCTTCCCCAATGATGGATAAGTTGAACTGGTTGTAATTATAAAGTGTTGTTGAAATAGCCTTTGAGGTCTCTGGACAAGATGCCCTGTGACTTCTTTTTGTGGGGCTTTATCAAAGACAGTCCCACCATTACCTTGATATCTGGTAGAGCTGCGATGGCGGATCAGAAATGCATTTGCTGCCATTACAATAGACATGTTGGTGCAATTATTGACGGAAACTGAGCATCGGCAACATATCTGCTGTGTCACAAAGAACGCCCAGATTAAATCTTTTTAACGTACAACTTTGGTACAAAATACTTTGATATACTACCTAACTTCTGGTATAATAAAACATTCCAATAATACTTCAGAGAAACTAGAGAACATTTTTAAAAAAGGTACAATCTTTTTTAGACACGCTGTACATCTACAAGCAGGGATTACAGAGTCAAATAAAAAAAAATTATTACTTTTTAATTGTATCAACTAATGAAATTGTTAATATTTAAAATAAATAAAAAAAATAGTGTTCTAGTAGACCATTTTTACACAGGCCATAAAATTTTTGCCTGATCATATTAGATTAATGTCAAATCCATATGTTCATTAAAGCAAGTTATTAACACTATGCTATTTCAGCAACTATTGGAAGGAATGATTATATATATATATATATATATGTGGCATGCAGCCAAAAGCAACGTAGTCTTCGCGCGCAGGCGCATCTAAGTAAAAGCAGAACTGAAACTGTAAAAACAGAGACTCTTGAGAAAAAACTTTGAGCAGAGAGAAAAAGGAGAACGCGAGAGGTGCGCGAGCAGGCGTTACCTTCTGAATATCATCGTCAAACTTATCTGTAAAAACTTATCTACCTTTTTAATTAATTTTTGTTTAATGTTAAATAAACCATAAGAGAAACGTATTGGACCCCTTGTTGTCTCCCACAAATTATGGGGGCTCGGCCGGGATAGATAAAATTTCGATTTTGAACCAAAGTCTGGACAATGAACAACAGCGTCCGTGAAGGAGACGCTCCGCCATTTTTCGGAAACTTCGTTCAACCTGTGTAGAGGTTGAATTTTTCAACTTCATTCCGCCTGTGTAGAGGTCGGAACAAATAACAAAATAACCTGTGTAGAGGTGTATTTTTCAACGTCGACAAATATTTTTCAACGAACCATCGACAAATATTCCACCTGTGTAGAGGTCGGAACAAATAACAAAATAACCTGTGTAGAGGTGTATTTTTCAACGAACCATCGACAAATATTCCGCCTGTGTAGAGGTTGGAAAACCCATCGACGAAAATTCCGCCTGTGTAGAGGTTGGAACCACTCACAAACACCTGCGAAGAGGTGACAAATCGAACAATTTCAAGAACTATTTTTCATCTAACGATATAACCTGCGAAGAGGTGAAATCAGTGGATTCACAACGTTTTTTCTTCATTGGATACATCGTGCGTGCGAGCAACAAGGGAGCCAGAAAAAAAAAAAAAAAAAAAAGGTAGGATCTTTCTAAATTTTTATAAAATGTATAAAAACGCTCTTAAAGAGGATCTCATAAGAGTTGCTGTGGAGCTAGACGGTATTGTCGAAAGTACTGACACTATAGTTAAACTAAAGACTAAAATTGAGAACAGTAGTACATTTGAAAGTGATCCAGATTTCGTTAAAACTTTAACTCAAAACTGTATAGATGAGAGAGTATCGCAAAAACGAAAGAGAGGTAACTTCAGAACAAAAAATTGAGCTCGCGAAACTTCAGTTAGCAAAATTAGAAAAAGAAATCGAACTCCAATTGGCTAAAAATAAAGCATTAAGTTTAAATCCTGCAGCTAAAGTCGAAGAAAAACAGTTCGAAACTAACATAGAAAATATGATAAAAAGTATAAAAACTTTTATCTCTTCCTGTTCCCACCAGATCAGAAAATTTTAATCTGTTCTTCCAATCATTAGAACGCGCATTTTTAACCAAGAAAATAAATGACGAATATAAATCTGAAATTTTAATAAATCTTCTGGGCGAAAGAGCTCATAACGTCTTACTGTATATTAAAGAAGAGGAATTAAATGACTATGAAAAACTAAAATCTATAGTACTCAGAGAATTCCAATTAACCCCTCGCGAGTGTTTAAACTCATTTAAAAATGCTGTAAAATCATCAGGCGAGACATACATCCAATTTGCTGCAAGATTCACGGCAAACTTCCAATATTATTGTTCGTTAAGAAAAGTTAATTCCTTTGAATCTCTATGTGATCTTATAATTTCTGATAAATTATTTGAAACTTTAAATAAGGAAACTGCAACTCATATTGGCATTCGAGAAGCAGAAGATTGGTTTAGGCCTATTGATTTAGCTAAAGAGTGTGATATTTATATTTCATCTAGAAGCGGATCACATAAAGAAATTCCTATTACTTATGGATATACCCAAGACCCCTTTAAAAATAAATCACAAAACTTTAAAACAAAGATTAAAGAGAACTATCCCCAATATCATGAAAGAGAAAATAAAAATTGCTATATATGCGGTGATTCATCTCATTGCGCAAGAGACTGTGAGAAGCGTTTTAAACCTAAAGAATCTAATGACCACATCCATAATAGAATAATCGTGAATACTTTGAAAAGAGAGAGCAAAAAACAAAATAGCGATGAATGCGCAAATCTTCAATACGTAAACATTTTTGTGGAAAATCAGCCCGTAACAGCATTGATTGATTCAGGTTGCCAGATCCCAGTTTTAAATTCCTCACTAATTAGAGTACAAACACCTTCCGAAGAGATCATAACATTAAGTTCATGTTTTGGCGAACAGCGTATGGTAGAAGTTAAACCCATAAATATTTCTCTTAATCAACACTCTCCTAGCTTGAGTGTTGGAACGGCAATATCACCGACCTTGACCGAAGAATTTATTATACATCCCAGTGTATATTCTGAAATAGAGAAACTAGGCCACGCAAAGAGCGATGTTTTATTGAGTGAAAGTGGATCCTCTTTGAGTGCAGATTATGGTGTTTCTTTTCCAAATGTTTCTGTTTCAAATGTGATAGAAAACTCTAGTTATGATTTGCCACATGTTAAAAACTTTAATACTAGAAATGATTCGAGTTCTCTAATTAAGGATTATAAATGTAATAAAATTAAGAGTACTAAGTTAAAATTGAGTATTGTAAGAGAAAATGTTCTGATATAGTATTGTGTAAGAAGAAAGCCAATGGTGCCATGAAAACGAGTTCCGTGGAATTTATCTCCCGCTCACCTAACCCTTTACCTATGAAGAGTGAACATCGACGGTTTGTGTTGCTCCGAAAATTTTTGAGCCTTGGCAGTGGAAACGAAGGAAAAGAGAAATCGTTTTGAACAGACGTCCAGAACTCTACAGAGGAAAATATCGATGCGTTCAACCAAAGATCAACTTGTTAAAAAAGACGTTCTTATGCCTGTGAAACACAATGTTTTCCTGTGGAACCTTCCGGATGTCGAAGAGGTGCCTTCACATGATGGAGAAACTGTCTAGTTCAGAAAAATTATGATATGTTTAATCTCTATATATTTGTCGTATAGTCCTTGTCTGTTCCGTTTTTTTTTTATGTTTCAGATTCTCCTCTGGTCTCCATGGAAATACCGCTGCGGACAGCGTACAGTCAGGCTGGCCGTTGTGGCATGCAGCCAAAAGCAACATAGTCTTCGCGCGCAGGCGCATCTAAGTAAAAGCAGAACTGAAACTGTAAAAACAGAGACTCTTGAGAAAAAACTTTGAGCAGAGAGAAAAAGGAGAACGCGAGAGGTGCGCGAGCAGGCGTTACCTTCTGAATATCATCGTCAAACTTATCTGTAAAAACTTATCTACCTTTTTAATTAACTTTTGTTTAATGTTAAATAAACCATAAGAGAAACGTATTGGACCCCTTGTTGTCTCCCACATATATATATATATATATATAATATGTGCATGTGCATACCATAACACATTTTCAATTATTTCATTTAAAAGGCAAAGACATACCATGACAAAAAAATTTTAAAGTTTATAAAGAAATTTCAATAATTCAATTCCACTCTGAAAAAATAATTATCACATAAATATATAAATCAAATTACTGATACTAATATCTTAATTATTACATGATTATAAAAAATAACACATACAAATAATGTTGTACATGAATAAATACTTCTAAATAAAAGACATTTCATATGTCAATGCACACAAGTATTATGAGAGAAAAAAAATGTTAGGTATCACTGGTACATCAAAATAATACAACAGATGCATAAAATACGATTCTCCTGTTTGCTCTATAGAAACTCATTCAATTAACTAAAAATATATTATTTTAAAAATGTATAAAGCATAAACTTTGCCACTTAATGTTACAAAGTAATATATTAATATTTTCAACAAAACTGAAGTAAAATGGAATGCGACTTTTATGTACTCTATTATGTTATATTACAAATATTTCTTACATACAATAAATACAAATTTGAATTGTATAATTGTTTGAGAAACAAAAAATACTTGCTTGGAAGGAGCCAATTTGTTTCATTAGGTAACCTTCTTTAATACAAACCTAGAAAGGAAAAATATACACATAAGTAAATTATAAATTAATGAAACATTTTTAAGGGTTTTTTTTTTGCCTAATACAAAAGGCATATATACTATTACATGTTTGTGTAATTCTAATATATCCATACTTTATGACACGTCTTAAAATTTGAAAACATTTTTTAAACAAACATAATTATTCCTGATTCTACATAAAACTGAAAGTTAATTTGATACTATGGTATGAAATATGGAACACATTTTACACAAAAGGGGAAAAATGAGCTATTTCAAACAGAAATAAGTAATATAAGTGGCAAATGTGTTTAAAAATCTACTAAGGTAAAAAAAACACAAATTATGAGACATTTTCCTTTAAAAAAAACAGCCTTCAATCCTCTCTCTCTCTCTTGCTTAAATTGTTAAGGAAAATATCGCTATCTGCGTAAATTAAGATCGCCCGGCAACATCAGGAATTCCTAAAATCCGATTTCAAGTTCTCGTTCCTTGACCTGAGTCGCACCTGGGATAGACTTTCAGCACCTTTGTGCTTGCAAGTTCAGCTGCTAGAGCGAATGAATATAGAACGTGGGACTCGAACGAAAAACTCTTCGACCTAATTCCGACAAAGTTAAGGGAGTATTTGAAATTCGATTTCAGATTCCCGTTCCCCACCCCGAGGCGCACCCGATGCCCACTGTTGGCGCCCCTGGGCCAGCAAGTTTAGTCCATGGAAGAAGGGAGGGGGGCACTACAGTCATTCGGCAAAGTTACGGAAATTTCTAAAATTCAATTTCAGATTCTCGTTCCCGCCTTGAAATACACCAGGAACACATTTTTCGCGCCCTGAGACATTTAGGGTAAACCCCTGACACCGTAATAAACGGTCGTTTGGAATTAACCAGCAAAGAAAAGGGAATTTCTCGGATTGGATATCTGATTCTGATTTCCTGTCTCGAAATACGACAAGGACCAAGTTTTAACGCTACAAGGTTTTTAAAGGTAAGCCCCTGCGAGGTGTGTTTAAAATATGGTCATTCGACAAAGTTACGGGCATTTTTGACCGGGCACTCACTTTTCGTGCCCATCGGTTACCCAATCCGCTTCCTTCGATTAATTGAGATGAAAACTATCCTATCTCTCAAGTTGGTCGAAATGACACACAATTTGCAAAATTATAGTTTCGGAGTTCATCGCGGATAAACGTTGTGACACACACGGGATTTTTCAATTTCTACTATTAGTTCACACTCTCCATATAGATATTTATATATCCTGTTCAAATTTCCAACCGTTAATAAAATATTTTTTATTCATCCACTCAAATTCAAATACCTTTTTTAAAATTGTAGTGGATAACGCTTGATATTAATACAGTTTTTTTCAAATATCAATTCATTAATTAAATTTAATTAATTTTAGTTTTATATGGGAAAAAAATTTCTCAAAAGGAATTAAAATAAAATTTTTCTTTGTTGACCTAAGTAGGAATTGACTTAAAAAAAAATGCCTTTTATATTACTTGTTATATATAAAGATAAGGAAATTCAAAATATCCTTTAGCTTGCCTTTATTTATTCTGCAAAAATATTGTATTAACAATCAGAAAAGTTTCGTAATCACAAGGAAACACCAAACGACGATCGGAAACTGATTTTTCAGTACATCATTTTAAACTGCTGCTGAATTTTTCATTGTATCCAATCCGGATGTTTACTAAATGATAAAACGCGCTCAAGTGTAAAATTAACAGAAAATTAAAGAAAATTTAAAATTTTTACTCTGTAAATTTTATTTTTACTCTAACACTAATATCAGTGGCGTAACGGAGAATATTAGGGCCCTCCTACAAAGTCAGGTTTTGCCTTTAATATTTTATAAATTGGTTAAATATGTATTGGGCGTAAGTCAGGCTTTGTCCCCCTCCGGCGATGCGGAGGTGCACATTACGCCACTGACTAATATATATATATAAATGGAACTCATTTAGTTTTGGTGAATTAGAATTAAGAATTCCGCCGAATGCATTACAATACAATATCATTAGACTGGCCGCCTATGGTCTACACGTTCAAAATCACGCCAAAAACGAGCGCGAGTAGCGCATCAAAATCAAATTATATATGCGTTATAAGGAACTAATTTCATATCAATATACTCATTTTTGGCGGGATTTTGATTGCATCAAATAGATCTTTGGCAGCCAACTTTTAGTAGAAAAAAATCCAAAGCGTACCGATATTAATTATCTTCACAGTTTGCTACTTATTGCCTTAGTGTAAATGAGTCTGAAAAGTTAAAAAACAGAAATTTTTTTTGTATAGTACGTTCCCACACAATCCCTCCCTTTTTGAGAGTTGATTTCCGTAAAACCCGTTCTTAGCCGAACTCTACTAAACAAACATACCTGCTAAATTTAAAGTCTATGTCTAACAGTTCAGGAGATTTCGTGATGATCGAGTGAGTCGTTTTTCTAGAATATACAGATAAGATACACACAGAGAGGGAAATGAGAACACATTTTTAAACATATAACCAACTTTCTGATTTCTCTCATTTCATTATTCTCTGCAAAAAAAAAACACATTTTAGCCACTAAGAGGCTATGTCCTAGTTTGCCTCCCACCACACAACACCGTTGTGCGTTTACTATCTCATTCATTTTTTATATCCATTAAAAAAGAAAAATGACCAAAATATTTTATTTAACATTGATCTTTTTAGTGATTGATGTTAATGCTAATTAGCATTTACACATTTAAATTTTAGTTACTTGTTTTGTTACCGATTCCACTCATAATAAATCAGTTTTAAGTCAGCCTAGAGTCTGTAAGCTGCATCCAGGGAAATAATGCATTCGATTATTTCACTTAATTTAAGAAATAAGAATAAATGATAAATAAAAAGTAAATAAATTATTCATCTATTTGTTATTATATACTTGTTATTACTATATTCAACTTTTTTTTTTAATTTCACAGAACACTTTAAGCAAAAAATTACAATGTATTAAAAAGACAACGAAACACTAATGTCCCTTTCTTTTGTTGAAAAAGCTTTCTCTGGCCTTTAATTTTTATCACAAGTTATAATTCCAATTCTCACAAACAATAAACTAAGTAATTTTAAACTTAATTCTTAAGCAAGCATGGAGCCTTTGACAATAGAATTCCGCAAATATTCCTTTCCTGCATAAAAGAATTGTTGAGTGAATTTTCATCGAATTAATTTTATGTGCACCTATTTTATCAACCATACTACATTTATATTTTGAATGCTTTCAATTTAATTTCAAGATGTTTTTTGAAATTTATTTTAGTATACTTAAAAATTTATTTTAATTGAAATTCTACCCAATATCTAAATTAACCAATAATTTGAAGGACTATATAGTTTTATTTCAAAGGTTTTAAAGACATTTCTTTGCTTAACTCTAATAATGACGGGGTCGGCATTAATACTAGTAAAAAGAAAAAGAAAAATGCCACCAAACACATGAAGATATTATTTAAAATGCACACAGATAGAAAATCTTTATTTTGAAGACTACGCAATTTAAAATATTGAAAAATACAAGAAATCAAATCGATTATATGAAGAAAAAAAATATTTCAAAGTAATGCATGAAATAATCTCTTTCAATACAAAAAAAAAGCAAACAGCAAGAGTAAAAATAGCAAGATACGTAATTTACAAACAAAATTTCTTTGAAGTACAAAATGTTAAAAAAAAAAGGTAATAGGAGTAATCAAACACAAGCGACCTGTACGGTTTAAAGAAATTAGTGATTATTTAACACGCTTTCTGATTAGAAACTATATAACGCATGTTATCATTTTCTTTTTTTATAATAATAAACTTTTTCACCAGGGAAGAGAATAGTTCGACACATTCAGCTAAAATAATTGCCCTGTTTCTAACCTCTATCTGAAATTATTGCAGAGAATAATTATTCAAGTAACATTTAGTAAAACATTAAACAAGTCCAGAAAAAAATGATTATTATGTGCAGAAAACTTTAGCCATCAAATTGTTTCATACTTCATTCATTAGAATCCATATGAAAATACGATTGATACATGATCAAAGTATAGACCAGTTATGTCACATTGCGCACATTTACAAAAAAATCCGTGATCATTTTAGAGACTTATATAACAGATACACATACGATAGAAACATTTAGAAAAAATGACAACATAAATTGTGAAGGAAGATAGTTTTTAGAATATTTTAATGCGCAATATTAGAACAATTCCTTCCTCTTACTTCCGTAATTAAGAAGTCGCTATGTGTGGCAGTACTTTTGTCCACACACCCATAAGTTAACAGATATAAAATTTTCATACGTATTGTTACTTCAAGGGTACTTTTTTTTTTAAATCTCGTTTAACATGGTTAATCCAAGGAAAAGACAATGGAAATTAATCTTAAAAATCATACTGATCTAAAAAAATAATATTTTTCCTCAAGTAGCTGAATTGTATTCAAAGAATGAAATAATGATAGCCTTTTCTTTTTTCAAATTTCCTTTCGTTACAACTAAGTAATCTTGGAGGATTTTTGCGAGATACATTAACAGAGAACAATACTGAGAAGGATATTTAAAAATTTAAATTCAAAATTAAGTTCAAAAAGGAAACAATTTTCTTTAAAAAAAAAAAAAAAAGCATTGACGTTTATCTCCAACTGGTCAAAGAGTGGAGAGATTTTACCTATATTATATTACATTACATTATATATCATTACTAGTACCAGCGTAATTATCAAAAGCAATTGTAAAAATGAAATTATTGAGCACCATAACTTGTAAACAACATTAGACAAACGTGATGCTTTAAGAGCTCTACACAACTTAAAGAATAAATGGCCCAATACCTCCAATGATGATTCTTGCATATTTAAGATTTAAATCTTTAATGCCATTGCAAGCTTAATTCTACAACTAACAAAACTTAATTCTTCAATATTCTTTACTTTTTCTTTGAGAAATATTTAATTTAAAAACAAAGAGGCCTGCATCTCTCCCCCCCCTTCACAGTACAAGAACAGCTCATGGCACTGCTCAATAAAAAAGTTGCATTCGTTTTCCAATTATTCTGGGACAATTTTCATGCACTTTATGTCCTTTGTCTATAATTTTAAAGAAATTTCCGATCTGAATAATAATATACATTTCCACGTATGAGGCGAATTTTTGAAGTACCGTTTTGGTACTAAATCTTTTGCCCAGACATTTTCTGTACGGAACCGGTCTCATTTAGTTTTACATATTGCACCGGGCTTTACATAAACTATCCAATAATTTGCATCTAAAACTGTCCTACTTAAGGTTTCTCAAAAATTCAATCCCTTATTCCAAAATCCAAACATTGTTGGTTACTCAATTTAACCGTTTGCTTTTGAAATTTTTTCATCGAATGTTTCAAAAAAATATAAAAGTGCAAACGAATGATAGGGAAAACGACTTGTGTGTTCTTTCCTCTACATATACGACTCCCACACGTGTACGCTAACACAATCGATACTAATATTTTGAATTTTTGTTCAGAAACATTCGTTTTATCTTTCATTCCCTATTCCAGAAACTCGATTAAATACGAAAATTATCTTAATTGTAAACTGCGGCGTGATTTTGATATCAAAACAGGCGAGTGTAAAAACATTTTCAAATCAATAAAACAAACAACATCAATATGATCCATCGCCTAAAAGCTGCTTTTTAAGAAAAAATGAAAACGACATTTTTAAAGAGGATGAAAAGGGAAAAATCATTCACACATCAATTATGAACAAAAGGAAAATCCTGTTTCCACATTTTAATCTGAGAATTATAAAATAGGCAGAGGACTCGCTTATCACATTGAACTTCAGATAATAGTTAATTAGATTAGAATCTCGTGTGTAACGAGAAAAAGGTTAAACCATTTTATAAGGTTTGACCACGCAATGCTCTAGCCTTAACAGTTGCAGCAATGAGGATACTTGTTAGGCCAACATCTGTTAGTGTCATTAAAAAGGGAGAAGGGACTACTTGTATAGAGATGAGGGCCTTAATATTTCAATATCACGGAAACGTTTTCATTATCTAGTCCTATGTGTAAAATAGCCCCTCTCATTTCCTCTCTCTTCTATATTTTTTTCAGCCTTTCACATTTCCTTATCTTAATATTCATTATGTTGAAAACGAAGCTCGTGTTAGTACGATGTTGAAAAACACACACACACACAAGTAACATAAAAATAAATTTAAGTCAATTCCTACTTAGATCAACAAAGAAAAATTGTATTTTAGCTACTTTTTAATAAATAGTTACCATTAATATAAATATGTATATACATATGACAGAATCACAACATTAAGTGGTAATTAATTTTTATTAATTATCATTAAAGTATAGTATTGTCATCCAAAACAATCGTGTATATAAATTTCAATTCAACTGAATACTTTAACACGTGAGAAAAAAACCTTTTCAAGTTTTGACACAAGTCGCCAAAAATGATGCCAACGTGGTTGTATTTGTAATTCTTTAAATAATTAGTTTTAATCAATTAATTTTTACTAATTGTTATTATATTATATTGTCATCCAAAATAATCCTGTACATAAAATTTCAGCTCAATTGAGCGCTTTAAAATGTATTTTATTAACGATTGAAAATTCCACCTGGATAAATAAATACATAAGTATATAAATAGAGATTTTGAACTAATAGTAGGAATTGAATAAAATAAAGTTTCAATCGCTTTCTCACAAATATCTTTGAGCTTAATTTGGATGGAAATTCACAAATTTTTAAATTCTTATTTCGGAAAAAAAATTTAATTTTATGAGAACGATCCGGTGAGAACATAAATTTTCAGTCTTCATGTAACGAAAGCTCATAACTTCCCTTGCCCAGAAAAGAGATTTCACAAACCATTTTACGAGATTACCAAAGAAAGACTGGCGAAGTCTTGGACCAAGACTATATCATTTCAAAATAAAGGGAACTAAACAAAGAAATTTCGTTCAACCATTAATAAGAGATTGCCATGCCATCATTTTTGTACTAATTCCAAAATAACCCGATTTCTCACTGGTCATGGTAATTTTAAAAACTCTTTGAGCAAATTTAATTTGGTTCCATCGTCTTCCTATGATTGTACTATTGGTAGCGAAAAAGGCGTAGAACATGTGTTCCTAATGTGTTCCAAATTTGCCAAAGTAAGAAAGATCCTAAGGCTGGCCTAAGACTAAGATTTATAAGGGTCCCGATATGATATAGTTTACCACACACACACACATTTACAATTTGGTACATATACAATATTAATATTTTTGATAAAGTTTTGGAGACAATTTTGGAAGTAAGAATAGAGAACAAAGTGCAGATATAATAGGATTATTTTCTTCGCAAAAGTTATAAATCCTTCCTTGCCTTTTGACGAGGGAGTAATTTTTGTTTTCAGCGCGACTCGCTGCAGTTTTTCTGTTTGTTTTCTTTTAAAATACAATGCACTTCTTAAATTATACTGGTTCCCAGTGGCGTAACGGAGATATTGGAGCCCCCATACAAAGTCAGGTTTTGGGCCCCCACAGTGCGTGGGTGTACTTTACGCCATTGCTGGTACCTTCAATTAAAATAAAAAAAAGAGAAACATTACAGCATGCTCCTTTTTCGAGAATTAAAGAAACAATGTGTTCAAAACCGTAAAAAAAGATTTAGTAGCAGTTTTAAATGAGGTTGGAGAAATGGTTGATGCTAATTCAAAAATGGTGGAATTGAAACAGAATACTAAACAGAAAAGTTTACCTACAAGACGAAAAATTTGTCAAATGGTGTTCCGCCTCTATTGTAGAAAAGAGAAAAACATACATTCTCGTTTAGAACAAGAAACCAAGTTGGAAATTTGTAAATAATTAGCATGTAGAGATGATCTGACTAAACGAGAGAGGGGGCTGCTGCAAAAAGGACCTGATTTTTTTTTTAGCGAAAAAAAAACGATGGGATTGCAGAAAAATGCGGAGACGGTGGTGAAACAAATTTCTGAAGATGGTTCATACAATTCTATGTCGTGTGAATTTGTAAATTGTGTTGCGTTTAGAAAAAACAAATTGTTATTCCAATAAACAGAAGTCAGGTTTTGAATTAGTTGACATAGGATCAAATCCTAACAACTTTGGACGATAAAAGCAGAAATGCGCGCGCTGCAAAGAGAGGTGAAGGTGAAATATTTACCCTCGATAAACTTACAACAGTAGAAGCTTTTAGCCATACCATTCCCAAGATAAACAGAAGCTTGGAGCTTATTTTTCGATTAACTGGAACAAGCTTTAAAATCCAATCAAGTTCTCAAAGTATTTCAGGCAGAAAAGTTACTGAAAGTTCTGGGAGATAAAGTGTTGAATGTTCTGATTTATATCAAAGAACATAAAAAGGATTAAAATTGATTGATTGAAGATTAAAGTCGCACTGATTAGTTACACGAAGGCTTTTGGCGACGGACCACGTAATTTTGAACCATGGTCAAGTGACGTGGACGACACCTGAGCTGGTACCCCTCTCCTACCTACCACACCAACGGGAGGACGTTTCAGCTCTCGACAAATATAGCGTGCATCGCTGCCCTACACGGTGGGTCTTTAGTGGTACTGAGCTCGAACTCGTGACAAGGCAAGCCACGATCCGATACCTATACCATTCGGCTACCACAGCCACTAAAAAGGATTAAATTAAATGTAAAAAATTTTTTTGAATGAATCTGATCCAATACCTTAGGCATGTTTGGAAGATTTTCGAAAAGCAAGGAGATATTACGGTGAAACACACACTCAGTTCCCGTCTACACTTATATCTATGTGAGAGAACGTTTACTGCAGATTAAGTGACAATAATAATAATTATGAATCTCTGGAGGAACTGATAATTGCTGATAAATTATTTCAGCCATTAAATAGTGAGACTCCTTCGCACACTGCCATAACCGTAGGAAAAATGACTAAAGTTACAAGAATTAGCAAAATAGTGACACACTTTGGTGAAAAATAAAAGTTGTTAGTGACTAATCCTAAAACGATTCTTGACAAAAGTGACTGTTTCATCAAATAAATATGTTCCTCAGTATAAGAGAAGAGAAAATGCAAGGATGAAAGACAACTTGAAATGAAGTTCAGCTACTTCTGCGGAAGTCATTAACATCTTTTGCAAGAGAATACGCGGAGAAACGGAAAAGAAATGAATTTACAGTAAAGTAAAATGATAGACATTTCAATAACAATACCATTTCTCATAAGAACAATCCCACAACCAAAGAAACCGTAGCAGCCAAAGCTGATTAACTTATTTGTAATTTGAATGTAATTAGAATCTGGTTACAGCATCAAAGAAACCCATTATTCACATTGATTCGGAAGAATAACAATTGATCTCAGAACAAAGATTGCAATAGTTTATTCATCGATGGTGCCCAAATTAAGTAATACGGTAGGAAGCAAGATTTTTTAACCTTTTTCCTTTGAGAAACAGATAGAAGCTCAAGTCTGTAGAACATCAATATATAACTATAATAATCTTTTCAACAGTGTAGATATGCTTATAACGGAAACAGATACATGATTCCGTTTTTAATAACTTCTGAAATTTATGAACTATTGACTAATCCGTCGGATGGAAAATTTTACGAACGTAAATGCAAAGATCTTAGAGGAAAACTTTAAAAAAAACTTCGACACATTCCTCTTAGCAGAAGAGATATCATAACATCACAAGCTAACGCTATTAAAGCTCCTAAATCGACGTTATTACGAGTTTTGAAAGAAGAAAAATTCATAAAACGAGAGTTTCAAACACCATCAAACAAATGCCTTAATAATTTTAAGCTCACGCACATTAGGAAAGTAAAGCATGCAATAACAAAATTACTATGAACTACAAAAGCTATCTTAACACTCAAAAATTATATGTAATATTTTTAGTTTAATTTTTAATTTGGTTTCTTTATAATAACTGTTGCGTTCTATATTTTTCCTTTTGAAACTTATTATAGGACAAAGGGAGTATATTCATTTAACTGATTCAATATTAATTATTGTAATATATATCTGCACAAAAAGATAGTTTATATAAGCATACATTTAACAGCTTTGTGTATTTAACATTGACAAAGTATATTTATTTTAACAGTAGCAACAGAAACTAGAGCATTTTATTTTGTATCTAAAATAAATAGCGGGTTAGTAGGAGAAAACAAACATGATTTTAAAAAAAATATGTTAAATGTATTGTTTTGCTGTCAGAAACTCTAACTGAATTCATAAATTGCTTATTACGTATTTTTATACACACATTTTATTGAATATCATTGATAACTTCAGAAAATATTTTTGTGAAAATATAAGTTTTATCTTTGAATATAGTAATTTTGTGCTTAGTACGTTTCCAAATACATTGGTTAAATGCATACAAAAATTTAAGTTTATTTTCCAATAATTATTTGTACAGTATACGTGTATTTTTCAAACTTACAGAAATGTAATTTTTGTGTATAAAACCTTCACCACACACAGTATTCAAATTTTGGTTTCAGAGAGAGATATATCTTGAATATGTATGAAATTAACATAATCTCTTGGCGGTGAAGTGTAGTGTTTGGCTTCTGTTGATGATGGGCTGGGTGTGCGCTTGGCGCAATTCTCCTTAGACACTGAAGGTTGTTTTCTAAAAAGTGAGAAAGGCGTTGGCTTGCGAGTGGAATGTGTTCTGTAATAAAAGTTACTGTTTTCAACGTTCTCTTACATTTATTCTTCACTTTTGAAACTTTATTTATAAGATATTACTTTTCGGAGCATCCCCATTTCTGCCTCACTTGCTCGTGAAAAATCTGCAAAACTTTTAAATTTTTCTCTTAAAAATTTTCATTTAAAATTTTAAGGCGCAAGGAGATGACTCAATAAATTGTTAAAGTGTTTTTTTTAAACTTATTTTGTATAATAACCAAATTCATCTTTTAAATTTCTATGCTTGGATTCCAAATCAAGCCTAATCTGGCAAACTGTTCTGAAAGAGGACAGCTTATTGTAACAACACGTAACTCCATTCATGGAAAAGAGTGTTTTTTCTATCTTCCTTTTTTTAAGTGTATATCACTTCATTTTTCTTATAGTTTTGAATTTTTATTTATCAAGCGAATCTGTTTCAAAGTCTGAAATGTGAGAAGGCCAGTTTGAAGCCCCATTCAGTAAATTTTTAAATTATACTTTTTTCTTTCAATTATTCTAATGAGGTGGTAATACTCCCCAGCGGAGTGGAAACACCATGAATTAAACGTCATTGCCAAATCGACGTACTTCGCTTTTTTACAAATGACATTTCTAGAATGACGAATTGTTTACATTTATAAAAAATGTAATGAAAAACAGAAAATTGTAATTTATGATACCAGAAAAGAGATCAAATATAAATATATTAAGGTAACTTTTCCTATTTTTAAAGAAAAATATCAAATAATTTAATGATTTACGTCAATCATACCGAAATTTACCCGCAAACTTATTTCTTACTAAATGTAATCGAAAAGTAAAATTTTTTTACAACAGAGGATTTTTAAAGAAATTAAAATACAGCATTAATAATTTAAATAAAACTAGCACTTTTTTTTAAATACTTATAGCCCTGTTATCAAAACAATAAATTACATTTCATTTGAAACAAATCCAAGCATTCATATAAATTAAGTAAATTTTATCACGGCGGCTTGATTTATTCTCCTTCAAATTTTAATTTTTAGATTCATCACTGAGCCTAAATATCAAAAACTGTTTGTGTGGCCCGAAAACCAAACAATGGTGCGAAGACCAATAGTTGGAGCAATGCTTGGATTTATACAACACGAACAAGTATCGATTCTCTTTTAAACACATTGAAGGAAGAAAAAAAAGATATTTCACAAGAATAAACTTAACACACGAATAAGCAAAGTATAAATTATGCATCAATTTATTCAAGAGAAGGATTGAAATCTATACTCGAAATACATTTAGTAAATAAGAGTAATCTTTAACTTACCGTCTTTTTCAAATTTTCATTTGTTACGTAACATCGATACATGGTATCCAATTAACACAGATTTTTACACTGTAAATCAGTCAAGTATACAAGAAAAAACCCACAATCGAAAATATCCTAAAACAGCTAAGTACCACATCATACGATGACTTGAAACATAAAACAAAAATGTTTACATGACGCATCACAAGATTTAAAGATAAATTTCAAAATTTGAATTACGTTTCAGTTTCAAAATTACTTAGACAGTGTGCACACAACAACATAGGAAAAACACAAGCACAAGGCATTTTCTCTATCCACGTCGACTGTTGACACTGAATTGTAGCAATCAATCAGAAGTTGGGGGAGCGAAAAAAAAGCGACATTTAAATGTTGCCATTTTATCAGAAAGTACAAAGGTGATAGAAGCTTTTTTCCTTTGCTGAAGATTTTGAACTTGAAAGCGATAAAGCCGTCTCAAACACAGTGGAGTAAAGGAATAAACGAAAGACTATAAAGAGTACAAAATGAAATATTGTTTACATTCCAAAATCTGTCATGCGTAGGATTTCAGTGGAACTTCCGCGAGGTAATTGGCGCCCTGCAGATGAATGGAACGCATTATGATTTTTGCTCAATTGCCTTTCAAGCCGCATATAGGAAAGCCATTTTAACGTCTCGCATTTCCTTCATGCTCTCGTTCTGAAAACCGCCAGACGACGCCAACACACAAAAAAAGGATTTGTAAAATCTGTCACTCATTCAAACTTCATTCTTATCTTTTTCCCTTAATAAGTATATTTCGCCCAGAGATTTGCGGACAGCATTGAATTTTACGTTTTTTATATATCAGCGAGTAATGATACACCACAAGATTGCAAAAAATTCAAAGTATGGGATTGCTGCAAGTGCATGTTAGTGTTTTGGTAGAAGAGCTGCACATTAAAAAGAACATTTGTTATATTCTCAAACTTTTTTATTGCTCTATAAATTTCTACTTGTCATTTCGACAGCGGAAATAAAGTGTAAAGTAAGTGATAGTCGGGAGGAGGAAACTTTTCATATACATTTAATTAAATTGGTATAAATGTGAAATAAATAAATTACACGATTAAATACGATAAAATAAATATAAAAACTTGATCAAAAACTTTTAAAAAAAAGTACCAAGCACGACGGAGGAAAAGCATGTTCACGGTTATACTTAAGTTTAGCAAGCAATGATGACTTCATATATATAGAAAAACTTGATACTTATTCACTCGATCTTATCAAGTATATACCATCAATCTTGAGAGTTTATTATGCGTTTGATTTCCAAATGATGCTAATTATATACCTGAATATTTCATTTAATTCATCAACTCAAGGGAAATTGAGAAGAATTAAAATAAAACTAGAAAGTTATATGTTAGATATTCAAAATGGTTTAGGGGAAAAAACAGGAAAGAATTCGTCATGATTAATTATAGAAAATTCTAACTATAAACAATGATCGCATGTTAAATTTGGGGGGAAATTAAAACATTTGAGAACAGTGAACCATTTATTTATTTATTGCTCTGTTTAGAAACGCCAGGTACAGTGGGTAAAAAAAGTATTGGCAATTGTCTATAATTCATCATATTAGCTAACAAAGGAAATGATTGACAATTTTAACTGGACATAACGAACACAGGAAGTAATAAACACACAAATCTAATGAAACTTTCATTTTAATATGCCTTTTACACAAAATATACAACAAAAACGTATTTTTGCATGTCAAAAAAGTATTGGCAAAATAATAAGTAAAATGTGAGAACAAAATCAGGATATGTTTAATACTTTGTATGCATACCTTTTGCATTTATAACAGCTTGTTATTTATTTCTCATAGAGAAAACCAAAGTCTTGGTTGTACTATTGGGAATTTTTTGCCATTCTTGCAGGAGTATACGCTTAAGTTCGTCTTTACACGAAATTTTATGTTTCCTGACTTCTACGTCCAATTTGTGCCATAAATTTTCAATTGGATTTATGTCAGGCGATTGAGGCGGCGTCTTGAACTGGCTAGGAGAGTTATACAGTAACCACTCCCGGGTGAGGTTCGCTGTATGCTTAGAGTCATTGTCTTGTTGAAACACAAATGATGTTCCTAAGCCAAGTTTGTGAGCTTGAAACACAAATGATGTTCCTAAGCTCAAAAACTTGCCTTAGGAACACATTTTACTTATTATTTTGTCAATACTTTTTTGACATGCAAAAATACGTTTTTGTAGTATATTTTGTGTAAAAGGCATATTAAAATGAAAGTTTCATTAGATTTGTGTGTTTATTACCTCCTGTGTTCGTTATGTCCAGTTAAAATTGTCAAGCATTTCCTTTGTTAGCTAATTTGATCTATTATAGGCAATTGCCAATACTTTTTTTACCCACTGTATATAAACCATAATTCATCTCTATCTTTTTTTTTAATTTCATTCTCCAATCTTTTGTAAATAAGCGGAAACATATATGAGGGGAAAGAAGTTTTTTAATTATAGACAATTTCACCTATTTCAAGAAACTCTCGGTTCATATTCATTCATAAAATTTTATAACAAGCTCATCAAACGTTAGTTATGGTGAGTGTGATATACACATATCCAATTCACTTGATTGGGATGACAAAGTATTGAAATGCATCTGTTGTTCGAAGCTAAAACAATTAAAAAATGGAATAAACACTGTTTGATACCTCACACGCATATGTGCAAAGGAAATAACACACACACATGTAATAGTTCTTCTCAGAAAAATTCTTTTTAATCAAGTTTCCTCTATTTTAAGCTTGTTTAAAAATTTCGACAAAGATATTAACTGTAATTTGGAAGGCAGATGCGTCTTTAAAGATTTTAATTTGAAGATCCATCTAAGGAAAGAGCAAATTGCCAGAAGAAAAGTACATGTAATATACATGTGCGTGTGTTGGTGTACACATGTCTTCTTTAAAAAATGTACATTCTTTTTTTTATTGATAGAAAAACAATTGATTAAATGAGAACACAAAAACAACATTATTCCAACCTAAATAAAAGTTACGGCGCACAGTGGGCAGTTTGCCCAATTTGGCGCACGGAAATTATTTTATGGCTTTAAAGTCTTCATAATGATCTAAAATCAACGTAATTAATGTAAATTGAGTATTCTTTTCTGTTTTTTACTAACAAATAAGGTTAATAGGGTCTTAACTAATTTATGTCAAGTTTGAATTTGATCAAGAATAAATGATTGCTAAGTGGAACTAATTTTTGAACAAGTGAATGAATATTAACGTCGCACTGTTCAGCTACACATGGGCTTTTGGCGACGGACCTCGTAATTTTGAATCATGATCAAGTGACGAGGACGACACCTGAGCTGGCACCTCCCCTGTCCTAACTACCACACCAACGGGAGGACGTTTGAGCTCTCGGCAGATTTAACGTGCGTCGTACCCCTACACGGCGGGTCTTTAGTGGTACTGGGCTCGAACTCATGACATGCCTGCCATGATTCGTTACCTTGACCACTGGGCTACGCCATCCCCTAGTTTTTGAACAAGGATCCAAGGATATTAGCAGAAGCAGTAAATTACATGTGGGAGAATATATACAAGAAATAGTGTGGCAAGTTAAAAAAAAATAATTTTAATAATTGTTAAAGATTAAACAAATACAATCAAACATAACATTGCACATATACAATAAAGGATAATAGGTAGTGTTTAAAAGGACTCGGCACACTTTGAACATTTTTTTTTTATTTATGTATTTAAAAATTACATTTTAGCATTTCGTATAATGTTTATTTAAGAAAGTGATACGAGATAAATGTTGCACATATTATTCACACAATTTTACAAATTTAATTTCTTTTAAAAAATTTGGAAATTTTTTAAAATTCTACTGTTTTGTGTTAATTAATTTTTTGACGTGAAACTTTCGTAATATTTCTGTGGATGTTTTAAACACCTTTAGGAATCGATTTTACAATACCTTGCTTAGTTTTGGAGAGAAAATATAATAAAATGTTGATATATATATATATATATGTGTGTGTGTGTGTGATTGTGTGTTAAAATTCAACCAAAAGCCTAATATTTCCCACATTTCACTTTAAGAAAAGGAAGTATTCAATTTACAGCAAAATGGATTCCTAATTTTGTTACATGCATTACAGGTAAAACACAGGAAAAAAATGGAAGTGATTGGTAAATAATTGTGGAAGAAGTAGTATTTTGAATGCAAAAAAACACGAAACGAGGAAAAACCATTTTAAAGTTTATAAATCTGAAAAAATAATTATTATAAGCTTAAATAAACATAAAATGCAACACTAAAATATTAGCTATATATTTTTCTTAAAAATAATAAAATATAATATAAATCTTACTCCCCCAACAACCACTTCATCATTCGATTTGGAGAACTTGTAATTTCTGTGGCCCCTCATCCATTTTTCCCCTACAAACGGGCAGAAATTTTTAACAATGTTTCTAAATTTTATTTTCCGCTGGTCCTCATATTTATAAAAGTCCGTGGTAGTCCTAATTAAACTCAAAACATCATTAGTTTTGCGCTAGTATCTTGCTCTTCCTTCCACACTTTGAGTAAGGCACACCGAGTAATACCATCGGCCAACGCTGAAAAAAATCATAACTTTGGGAGTAGCAAGCAGGTAGTTGCAACTATAAATTTAGTATTAAATTAAAGGTCTATATCTACTATATGTAACTTAAGTGTTTCAGTGATCAGTCCGTGTCAATCCCAAAATTTCTACTCCAATAAACACAAAAAACCGACATATGTTTAGCAGGAGTTACATGCTGTGCTAAATGATATGTTTTTTACAATTTTTAATCGAACTTGAACCTAATTTGAAAGTCAAATCAAGAAATTACTTACTCATGGTATCTATTTTCAAAAAATTCTCGTTAAAATCTGCAAAATTCTTTTCAGACGAAACGATAGGACTTGCGACTGAAAAGGAGCCTTTCGCAAGTGTTTCTTGTAGCAAGAACAAACCCGATCTAAACCGACAATTGTTGAGGATTTCCATTCGCGTACCGACAAAAACTGTTTACCTCATGGCTAAGGAAACTATAAGGGCATAAATTGTGGGTTGTTTTATTTCACGCACTTTCATTTTTGGACTTTCATTTTTCGAGCGCCAGATACGGAAAACTGCCCACTGTGCGGCCTAAGTCTTATTTGTGTCTTTAAAAATAATCAATGCAGCTCCCGAGCGGCAATAAAAAAGAAAGTCAAAAGCGAAAGAAAAGTTCTCCTAGAACCAATAATTAGCCCATTCGTTGCCGTACAATACAAACACATTAAACAGAAAATATTTTACTTACAGCATCTTTAAATTTATTAATAGAAATGATTAAATTAAACAATCCTCAGACGGTTCTCTTGTTCTTATATGAGTAATTTTAATTTAATTCTCTTTTATTAATTTTCAAATAAAATTATACTTGATGTCTATACGTTTGATTTTTAAAATGTCCACCGTATCTTTACAAAAATATATTGATGCTTAATTATTGCAGAAATGAATAGATCTGATACAACTAGCTAAATTCATGTGACGTCAGTCCCATACCTACAATCACGCATTTTCAGAAAATCAGTTTAAAAGTTTGTCTCGTCATAATCACATGATAAATACAATCATGCGTTTTTACCCAATCAGTTCAGGCGTTTCGCTGTCGCCAAATTTTGCTTCTTGTAAAAATTTTATTTTAAAAAGTACATATTTGTTAACAATAATAATGCACGTAAGTAAACAAAATAAATTTGATTTAAAAGTAAAGGGTGTTTTTTTTAGAGGTATAGAACTTTAAATTGCAATAAAACAACGATGTATTTATTCGATTGACATGAATTTTTTTTTATTCGAAAGATAGTCTTGTGGCATTACATTTTAAATATGATTTCTGGCATAGGACTGCCACGGCTGGATGTAGTCCAATCTGGACGTCCAATTTTCGATGACTTTTTCCAACATTTGCGGCCGTATATCGGCAATAACACGGCGAATGTTGTCTTCCAAATGGTCAAGCGTTTGTGGCTTATCCGCATAGACCAATGACTTTACACAGCCCCACAGAAAATAGTCTAGCGGTGTTAAATCACAAGATCTTGGAGGCCAATTCACAGGTCCAAAACGTGAAATTAGGCGGTCACCAAACGTGTCTTTCAATAAATCGATTGTGGCACGAGCTGTGTGACATGTTGCGCCGTCTTGTTGGAACCACAGCTCCTGGACATCATGATTGTTCAATTCAGGAATGAAAAAGTTAGTAATCATGGCTCTATACCGATCACCATTGACTGTAACGTCGTGGCCTTCATCGTTTTTGAAGTATTCCACCAGCCCATAATGCGCACCAAACAGTTTTTCTGGATGTAACGGTGTTTCGACATACACTTGTGGATTAGCTTCACTCCAAAAATGTGGCAGTTTTGTTTGTTGACGTAGCCATTCAACCAGAAGTGCGCTTCATCGCTAAACAAAATTCGCTTATGAAAATCGCGCGCGCGACCATTATTTTCGAAATAAAATTGCACAATTTGAAAGCGTTGTTCAGGCGTGAGTCTATTCATGATGAATTGCCAAACCAAACTGAGAATAAATCACTTGACAGCTGTTAAATCGGTCGCCATCTTGGAAAGTAATGCCAACTTAAACTTCTATACCTGGAAAAAAAATACTCTGTATATTTAATTTAGAAAACCTTTTTGTAGAATTTTAACACTTGATCATCTTTATCCAATTATCCAATTTGAAATTGTATCTAAATTACAAAAGTGAAACAACGTTTACTGTCAGTTTGTCTTGAATTCAATGGAGAACACGTGATTGTGCTTATCATGTGACGGCATGAATTTCGCTCATTCGCTTCAATTCTTCCAGTAGTTGTGTTGCGATTGCATTAAAATCAATTGAAGGGGGATAATTGTTTGCCATCTATTCAGTAAAATGTGGCAGTGGCTAGATTATCATAGCTGGAAATGTGCTAAATATCCGTAGTAAATTGTGAAGCATATTCCAAGGGGAGTAGGCTGACAAGGCTTTACTTTTCCAGGGTTCTGTCGAAATTTGAACCTTCGAGCAAATACTGGAAATGTTTTACTGAAGAGTAAGCAACTAGCAGTTCACTATTATATTGTTGGGTTGGATTTAATATTACTGAAAAGAACGTTAAAGATTGGCAGTTATTGTTAACATGCTGTTGAACCATTGCACCTATTGTTTGATGCGAAACATCAACCATCACAACAAACCGAGAAGGATGTGCTAAGACGATCTCATTACAATATGCAGCTACAATTCTCTCAGTGTATTTTATTTTGTATAACACTCAATACTGTGCTATCACTTGTCCTCTTGAACAGTTTTTATTTTTACCAATTTATTAATTTGAATTTTAAAAAATTATCTTCATAATATTCTAAAGATTATATAATATATCTTTTTAAAAAAAAATAATTATTGAACGCCTCCTTCTCCAATTTTAGGAGAAAATATTAGGTTGAGGAAAAAGAAATCCATTATTTTTTCGGTAGGTGGCTGTAATGTCGATATCTCGTGAAGTATCGATCAAACAATTTCAAATTTATGCTCGTTGTCAAGATGACATTTCACACTAAAAAAATTCTTTTTCTTTTTTTTGTTTGGTCCATTCAGTTATGAGTTACAGGGTGTTAAAAATGGAAGTCAACAAAGAGAAAATTCGATTCTTTTTACAGTTTTTCTTTGATAAAGACGAAAATGCAAGCCAAGTAGCTGAAATTGCGAATGGTGTTTATGGTGCCGATACTGTAACAACTAATTACGTGCAATTTTGGTTTCATCGATTCCGATCAGGTATTTTTGATGTTAGAGATGCACCTCACACAGGCAGGCCCGTCGTCGAAAATGTCGATAAAATCACAGAAATAATCGAAGTTGACCGGCATGTTAGTAGTCGTAGCATCGCCCAGGAGCTAAAAATCGACCGTAAAACAGTTTTAAGCCATTTGCCCAAAGTTAGATTCAAAAAGAAGCTCCATGTTTGGGTGTCACACCAATTAACACCAAAAAAACATCATATATCGAATTTCCATCTGCGAAACCTTGGCCAAACGGAATGAGACGGACCACGTAATTTTGAACCATGGTCAAGTGACGTGGACGACACCTGAGCTGGCACCCCCCTCTCCTAACTACCACACCACACCAACGGGAGGACGTTTCAGCTCTCGACAGATTTAACGTGCATCGCTGCCCTACACGGCGGGTCTTTAGTGGTACTGGGCTCGAACTCGTGACAATGCAAGCCACAGTCCGATACCTATACCACTCGGCTACCGCGGCCACGACCCATTTCTTAAACGGATGGTGACTGGGGATAAGAAATGGGTCACATACTACAATATTGTGCGAAAACGATCGTGGTCAAAGTGCGATGACCAAACCAGGACTAATGGCCATGAAAGTTCTACTGTGTATTTGGTGGAACTGGAAAGGAATCAATTATTAGGAGTTGCTTCCGCATGGCCAAACACTAAATTCAGATATCTACTGTCAACAACTGGACCGTTTGAAGCTAGCGATTGACCAGAAATGGCCAACAGAAGAGGTGCTGTGTTCTATCAGGACAGATGGTGTGCCAGGCCACACACTTCTGTAGTGACTCGCCAGAACCTTTGGGAAATTGGTTGGGAAGTTTTAATGCATCCACCATATAGTCCGGACCTGGCACCAAGCGATTACCACCTTTTTCTCGCATTGCAAAACTTCCTGAGTGAAAAGAAATCCGGATCAAGAGAAGATTGTGAAAATCGATTACTATATGTTTTCGCCAATAAGGGCCAAGACTTTTATGAGAGAGGCATTATGAAGCTACCCTTAAAATGGCAATTATACAATAAAACGGTGCATATTCGACACAAATCGGACAATCGGAAGCATGTTAAATAAAGTCTTGATTTTCATGCAAAAATAATGGATTTCTTTTCCCCCAACCTAATATAAAGTGAACCTTCATTTATGTCCACCTTTGTATATAAATTAATGAAAACAATACTACACAATAAGCGGCATACACAGCTGTCTTAAAACATTATATATTTTTTCGTTACATCATCAGCTAATTTGCTTTTTGTTTTATTAACAGCTTCTTAGAAAGTGTTATACAGACGATGGTGATGACATGGTCTATGTAATGGTATGAGAGAGGAAAGTGCTTGAAATAAGTTAATTGGATAATGGAAATTTATTCTTCTCGGTGCAGCTAAATGTAGATGAATTAAAAGCTTCAGCCTTCTGGGAAAAGGCACGAATAAATGGTTGTTTCGAGAATTACTATGTAAATAAGCATAAATATTAGATACTTTACATTTTTTTATATAACACACACAACACCCTTTTATTCAAATAGAGACACGTCTCTAAAATAGGTGTTGTTCATATTAACTAAATAACTGAATGTAGTAAATGAATTATTAGTTAAAGTGTTTATCATATAAATGTCCATTATCACCCTCTTCTGCATAGTGAATTACGAAGGCCAAGAGAATAATTTGCATTCTTCAGGCAAAACTTGAAAAATTTACTGATTTCCGATATTTCAGTTTTATTATTTTAATTTAAAATTTTAAGACAGTAAAATCTTCAAATGGTTGAATTTTGCTTAAATTTTATTTCTAAAATTGATTTTTGGAAAGAGTTAAAAAAATTATAATTAAAATAAGGTTAATGCAGATCAAAAGATAAAGTGTGAACCTCTCAGTTATGATTTAAACGTTAAATCTAGAAATTTATATGTTAGGTATTAAAAAGTTACATAGGTAAAAAAAAAATCGTAGATATAATATATTAGAGAGAAATATATTGTTAATAACATTATTAACAAGTGTATTTCTTTTGCACTTTTAGATTTCTCAAACAGATTTATTCACAACATGATCCTACCCTTTTAAGACGTTAGAGGTAATTAACATTAAAAGCATTTACATTAACCTAACATTTCAAAATAAACAAATAGGAGCTTTTAACGGTTACATTTTATATGATAAATAAAGAAAAGTTAGCAAATTTTAATTAAAAAATAGATATAAATGTATTATTATAAAATATGTAAATATTTAGATCCGTTTGAAAGAACTTTTAATACTAGAAATAAATCATTTAAAATAATTTTGAGCAAATTTTATGGATCTAGAAAATATTTTAATCTTTAATAATAGTAACTGATATACTTTGCAATAAACCACAGATACATGTGAGGGGAGGGGGGGGGAGGGGAATCGAATCTAAGCCAAAAGAAGAATCAGAGCAAGGTATGCATGATACTCGTAAAACATCCATTAGGAACAATATCTTTTTGTTCTCGAGTCGTTTTAACGATACTATGCACGCGAAATAGTGCTTAAAACAATACGGCCGCACAAGCAACAATATAAACGCAATGAAAATATTATCAACGAAGAATAAGCATGTTGATGCAGACAGTATATAACATTGAGATGAATAAGATTTAATGAACTAAAAGAATACTTAATAAAGAAATTTCGAAAAAAGCAATAAACACTACACATCTCCTAAAATATAAACTGCATTACTGTGGAAAACTTTGAGATGAAAACTTCTTCAAGATTTCTAATTTATTTTTAAACACATAATATCGTGCAGAAATCATGAATTGTATTAATCGAAAAATTGCACAACTTTTACACGAAGTAAACGAATAAATTGACTTTTAACGATATAAAAGAAATATGAAGAATATACGTACACATTAAATAGTTATCTGGGGCGCCGCCGTTTGAGAGCGTGTGTTACTAAGTGATTCACGAAAATTCAGCGATGACGAGTACACTCGTCAATCACAGTATAAGTGTCGCTGTTAAAACATTGGATGAAAAAGATGGGTTTATTTTACAAATTTGGCAATTTTATTACTAAAACATTAATCTAGTTAACATAAACGTATATTACATGCATATTACACGAAAAACGCAAGAAAAATTTACATATAAAGATAAGAATTTTAAAAAAATCGGTAAAAATCAACTTTTCGACTTTTGCCGTTGCTCCTTTCAGGATAACATCTAAAAACAAGAAAATCGCACATAAATAAAACGAACTTATACGCTGTTTCAGCCGGTGCATAAGGGGACGCATGAGTTCATCTTAAATTTATCATATTTTTCATTTATTTTTACTCTGAACTGGCCTCAAAATACACCCATGGACAAAAAAATTAGCGCACCAAAAAATAATTGTGGGATCGTAACGAAACTTGGCATGAATGTACATGTCGGGGAGATATGCAAATGGTTAGAAATGCAGCGTGATTGCGCATTAGGTATAGCCGGTAGAGGGCGTTGAACGTCGTTCTCCGTGTAGTATAAAACAGGGAATCAAAGCTTGTTTACAAAGGTAATTTAACTCCATATACTCCTAATGGCAATACTAAAAGGCCAAGAAGAATTCTCCTCGATTCTTACAACCCTCCGTAATTCTTAATTTTAGTGCAATAATTTTTATTGCACTCCTTAATAGCTAAAATTTAACTTTCTTTTATTTTTGTCAATATTTTTCTCGAGTTCTCCCCACTGGACTTTCGCCTTCCCATTTTCTAAATCCCAGCCCCCAGGGCAGCCAATTGGAGTCAATGATCACTTTATCAAGCATCCAACCAAAGAGCAGCCTCTAAGCTCTCAGTCATGCCAAAAAACCTCGAAAATTTCCCACCCTGACGAAGCACGTTAGCCACGCCTCCCTAATTCTATCGTCCAACCAATTGCCGCCATGCCACACAGCAGAATGAAAAACCCCACTTTCGTCAAACCCCACATCCAAGTTCTATCAGGACATGGGATTGAGGACTGTGTTACAGTCCGGATGCCCAAAAGAAAACGCCTATTCAAGTAACGCCTATGTTTACAAAGGAAAAGTTGAGGTAGACATGTGATTACGCCGTTTTCGAAGACAATATGAGCAGCTGTCGCTGTTTGAGAAGGGGAGAATCATCGGCATGATGGAAGCTGGGTGGTCTGCTAGGTGAAGTGGTTAGTCAATTAGGTCGCTCTGATTGTGTTATGAGGAGGGGTTGGGACCAGTGGATCCGAGAGATGTCATTTACACGAAGACCAGGCTCAGGACGCTCTCATCAGACCAATCGTCGAGAAGACCGCCACATCGTAAGAAATGCACGCGTACAGCCAACTGCTTCATCGGCCGCCATCCAGGAACAGGTAGCACCTTCAATGGGGGCCCATATGTCTTCTCAAACCATACGAAGGCGCCAGGCTGAAGGACATTTGGGATGGCGGCGCCCATTACGTGTGCTGCAATTGACGCCCATCCATCGACGCCTCCGTTTGGAGTGGTGCCGCGCACGAGGAAACTGAGTGAACGAGTGAATATTGACGTCACACTGTTCAGCGACACAAGGGCTTTTCGCGACGGACCACGTTATTTTGAACCATGGTCAAGTGACGTGGACGACACCTGAGCTGGCATCCCGCCTCTCCAAACTACCCCACCACACCACGGGAGGACGTTTCAGCTCTCGACAGATTTAAGAGTGCATCGCTGCCCTACACGACGAGTCATTAGTGGTACTGGGCTCGAACTCGTGACAAAGCCAGCCACGATCCGATACCTATACCACTCGGCTACCGCGGCCACACGAGGAAACTTACAGTAGCGGAATGGAACCAGGTCGTCTTTAGCGACGAATCCAGATTCAATCTCAGCAGTGATGACAACCGTGTTCGTGTGTGGAAACCCTGTCGTTGCTTTACAGCGACACACCGCTCTCACATCTGGTGTGATGGTATGGGGTGCCATTGCCTAGAATACACGGCCAGCCTTAGTATTGATCCATGGCACCATGACAGCTCAGCGGTATGTCCATGACATCCTGCAACCACATGTAACGGCTCCCAGGAGCCATTTTTTCAACAAGACAATGCTCAGCCTTACACGGCAAAGATGTCACAAGACTGTCTCCGCACTCTTGCTACCCTTCCTTGGCCTGCCCGATCCCCAGATTTGTCTCCAATCGAGCATATCTGGGATCATTTGGGACAGCGAGTTGGGCATCCTACGAGTTTGAACGACCTAGAGGCAAGGTTACAGCAAATATGGAACGAAATGTCTCAAAACATCATTCGGAACTTGTATGCCTCAATGCCCGATCGTATCGCATCGTGCATTCACGCTAGAAGGGGTTCAATAGGATGTTAAATCCTCCGTTCTTTTGTTTTTTTCTCTAAAATAAATGATCCTTTTTCTTTGATTTTTTAATCATTTACTTATATCTAAGTAGTCATTACGTATGTAAAATTTCGTTTCATTTTGACGATTCCTTCTTGGTGCGCTAATTCTTTTACCCATGAGTGTATTCTAAATATCTTGAAATTTTATAATGTACTCCGTTTTTCTCAAAAATTACGATTTAAATAGCCAATGGTCACTTCTTTTTACGCAAGACGAGTATACTCGTAATGACATAAAATCCTGTAACTTCCCAATGACGAGTATACTCGTCAATCACAGTTATTGGTTAATGAATAAGTGACGAATATACTAGATTCCAATTCGAAATACACATTTAAAGTTTTATAAATATTTATTTTATGAAAGTTAGAAAGTTACTTATTCCAATTTTGATTCTAAAAAGCAAAAATAATTCCTCCACAAAAATAACTTCTATTTTACCAAGCACAAACAAAAATCTTCTTAGAAGCAAAAAAAGATAAATCACTTTTCTGCAAACAAAGGCAGAAAAAGCTGCACTTGAAAACAAAATATATTGTCCAAAAGAAGAATGAAATCTAAAAATACAATTGCCAAGTGTAAGAGAAGCAGTCCTGTTTTCGGTATTGTACTAACAAACTAAATCAAAACTTCACAACTACTCTCCACGAATAAGTTTTTTTTTCATGAAAATCAATCGCAGGTTCCTGTTAGGAAGCGTCATTCAATGAGAAGGAAAAGGTGGGGGAGAGGGAAAAACTGTTAAAATTTTAACTAGTAAATTTTTCTTTATATTATAATTAATATAAAAACTTTTTAAATTACACACACACAATTTGAGAATTATTTAATCATTAAAATACTTTATTTCCTGCACTACCACGAACATCGATACAAGATATTTTTAAGTATTATTTAAAAAACTAATTAATTTTATTAATGCTCTCCAATTTATAGAAATTCCTCCATAATATGCTCAACCTTCGGAAGAAAATCTAAATTTTTAATTTTAATCTTCAAGAACTTTTCAAAAATTTATTAATTCATATAAATCATTGGTTAAGCATGTGTGTGTGTATACACACAAGAACCCAAGATTTTTTTCTGTACAACACAGATATGATCAAATTCGGTAAAAAAGATAAAAATACCCAACATGTCGATGATGAAAATTTCAAAAACTTTTATCATAAAAACAGATAAAAATATTTAAATTTTATTTAACAAATATATGTTCTTATGTGATCGGTTTAAATATGGTTTTAAAAAATATATCTGCAAATGAAAATAAATGGATATATATTATTAAGACTATTTTCGCTCATTGTTAAAGAATGGGACTCGAATTTGGAATATTTTTTCACATATAACAGCATTCCAACATTAATATTATATTCTTGCTTCACTATCCTATACGCACAGTAGCATATTTTCCATATTCTTCATTTTTATTTGAATTGACCCATTTTTTTCTGGTATAAAATATATTTCACATTTTTTCTCAGCATTACGTATGGGAGAATTTTTTTTACAAGTTAAAAAAAATTATTTGCAAAATATTTTGAAATTTTAAAAACATTATAAATAGATGTATCAATTACACTGTTTCATGAAAATTAAGACATTTTTCTGTCTGAAAATGTGTTTTGTGTTTAGTTTAAGCTCTCGTGCATCTGGCGAAAAGACAGCCTTAAAAAAAATAACTACTAAAAATTTTTAAATAATAATTACAAATTTACAATCACATGAAAAGAAAACCCGGAACCGAATAATTATTAACGCATCTGGTTTTAAAAAAAAATCTGTTCGGCAAAAAAGAACTGTTTTTATAGCAATCTTGCACTTTCTGTGCGAAGCACACATGATCAAGCCCGAAAAACGACGTGTTATTTTTTAAGCAAGGAAAAAACCCAGCATAAAAAGTTTTCTCTTTCATGCATTCCAAGAAACAGAACAGGCCTTGAATATAAATCGGAATAATGATGTCAAAAAAATTGAAATGTCGTTGTAGTGTAAAAGCATTTCTGCAATGTATAAAAAATGAAGCAAATATGTTGAAGCCTTTCTTTGACTTGAGTACAAAAGAATTCAAAATCAAACATTTCATTTACTAAGAGCATCAATCCGATTAAAAAAAAAAAAAAAAAGGGCCATGCCTAACACATTTTCGTAAATAAAAACATAAGATTATGCGATGTCTCCCCACATAGAAAGATATCTAGGAAAGACCACGCGAACTTATAAGTGTACAAGTAAAATACTATATTTTATAATTGGCAGTCCAAACAATCGTTATTTCTCATTCTCCCCCATCAAGACTTACCGTGCAATAAACCAGTGAATTTCGTATGCTATTAATTTAAGCAGTTATTCAGTTTTACTAGCTGTATGGCCCGGCGTTGCGCGGGCTTTCTGTACTTATATAAGTAAAAGCTTCAATAAAATATACTTTATCGAAATTTCTTTGCAGTTTTAAGAAATATTGTTTATTTTTCAAAATAAAAAAAATGCTAACACTCATATATGCATTGATAAAATAAACGTAAAGCATGACAGATGAAATTGATTAAAGTGTCGAATTTTATTTTTCTTAACATTTAAAATCTTTTTTTAAAAAAAATTAAAGATACTCAGTTTTATGTTTTTCAAACATAATATGTGATTAATTACGTTATGTTCGTTATTCTACATATGTGTGTAAAATGAATTTAACATTCAAGAAATATTTTAATAAACAAAAAGCACAATTTAAAAACAAACGCGTATTTTTTAAGTAATTTTTTCAATCTTTGTACAGATTACGGAGATTGATAAAATCTTAAAAATTACGGGTTTTTTTTAAAAAAAAAAAATTGTGTTTTTCGTTTTCTTCCCTTTTTGCGACAAATATTTAAGCATTATTTTTGTTGAAAAAAAATTACCGTTGTTTGAAATCGATATATGAAGTTTCAAGGCATAAAAAAATCATTTTCATATAAACGCATCGATATTGATTCATTTTAGAAAAAAATCTTAAATTATGTAAAGTATCGTTGGTTTGTAAAAAAAAAAAAAAAAAATTACACTTCACTGTATATTTCTCTCGTGACGAAATAAATTATCTTTCCAATTACAAACTTGTTGGCGAAGTTTTTAAATGCGCGAATAAAATTTGGAGTATTTTTTATAACATCATAAAATTTAAACCTCAGTTCCCAGCCTGGTCTATGAAGAAGCGCCTTACAGATTGCGCCACTTCTTGGGAGAATAGCAGAGAAAATACTTTCAAAAATAAAAGGAAGAAATGTTCAATTTCGCATTGCGTTATTTGATAAAGTTTTAATTTTTTTCGGGCTTCATTTTTGAGTTAATGCATTCAAACTTCATACATATATTGCAAACAAGTGTAATTTTTAAACAAAAAACCTTAAAAAAAATAATGCTTATATATTTCTCGCAAAAAGGGAAAAAGCGAAAAAAACACATTTTTTTTCAGAAAAACCCGTAATTTTTAAGATATTTTATCAATCTTTGTACAGATGACGTATAATGTCGTTCTATACGGGGAAAAAAGTTTCGTGGGATTATTTTTATAAATAAAGAAGTTATGAAGTATTTAAATAAAATTTTGAGGATTTTTTCAAAAATCGTAAAAAAAACAGTTTTTGAAATTAAATTTTTTAAACGACTGATTCTAAAACAGAAAAGCATGAACTTTTTTAGTGTAAAATATTTTTTTCATTAGAGCGAAAGAAAATGCAAGCGGAACGATTTAGAAATCATATTCATAAAAATGTATCGATTTCGACTCATTTTAAAAAAATCGTAAAAAATACAAAATATAATTATTTTGTAAAATAAATTATACCATATCGTGGCGAAGTAAATGATCTTTCCGAATCTGTAATTATTTTTGTTTGAGTCTCATAAAAAAAAATTAGATCGCGTTTTAAAAACGTCTGGAAAAAAAAAGAAGTTCCGAATTTTTGAACTTGTCCCCAGGCGGAGAAACATGGCACTAATTATGTGTTTTAAGGTTTTTAATTAATATCTTTTTAACTAATTGGAATATCAGAATATAAATGGTCAAAACGGATTTCTCGAAATTTTAGTACCTTCGGCGAGTTTCTGCGTTGTGCGGTTCGTGAGAAGATAAGGACGCATAGATAACCTACGAATTTTAATAGTGTAGATACTTAATAATTCAAAAACAGTTAATAAATAACCACAGAATAGTTCAAATCTAGTTTAAGCTATTTAATTCAATACTTCATAATTGATCTCTTCTTAATATGTCTTTATATAAATTGTTTTCCATGTTAAATATGTTTTTTTTTATAATCCCAGCACTTAGCCGAAAAATTCTTTCTACATTTAATGTAATGGTTTACGAACACAATGACTAGTTCATATAATTTTAAAATAAATACTTAAGAATGAATAATTATAATTTATACATTTTTGGATGTTATAATGTTTATTGAAGCTGATAAGTATAATATAAGTATTTTTTAATTTTTTAGTAAAACATTTAAAAAGCAGTGCTCATTTTAGACTTTTTAGTGTTCCGCAGTGATTATTTGCAACACCAGAAAGCATCCTCGTGATTATCTATGGGCTAATAATTCATATGAAATACTTCCTAATTTATTAGTGAAAAAAGGACATTTTGCAATCATATTTCCTCAAATCGATGTTGATCAACTATTTCCCCCCCTTTTAATGAAATCGGGGGGGGGGATAAATCTTTTATCGAAGAGAGAGTGTGTTTCATGTTCCCCTTCGAGCCATACCTTCTACTGAATTAGAATAGACCGAAGTAATATATGAATATCCTCTCATTTTAACATTTAGGAAATTTTATTTTAATACCTTAAATGCGCCAAATAATGATTGCTTTATTGAAAAGAACAGTTTATTTGGGAAGAACTGAATAGGGAGAAGAGTTATTTGAATAAGGACCTTTCACCGCAATGTGGATTGATTTACTCCAGTAGACAACGTATCATAGTTTTGCATTTATATATATATATATATATATATCCATGTTTTCTATTTTCTTATTGATAGAATAATGTAATAAGGAAGAAATTGTCGTTTCTCACATTGTAAAATACCACAATCCGAGACACATTTAATGAAATTGGTGATATGTAAAGGCTGATTAAATATTGTATATGTATTTGATTTGCTTGAATTAACACCAATCTAGAAATACACCAGGGTAACAGATCTCTTAATTTCTGGTCCCGATCAAATGGTAAGACTGGCAGTTAAGATTGTACCTCACTTTCCTAACTTTTATATCCCACAACAAAAGGATTAGAAGACACAATTTTGTCCCACATCTCAATCTGAAGGGAAAACCCTCTCTTAATGTAATCTATATATATAAAAATGAATGTTTGTATGTATGTCATCGATGAACTCAAAAACTACTGTACCGATTCTTTTGAAAATTGGTATATATATGAATTTTTCCACGGAGAAGGTTTGTATAATATGCTCATTGATGCCACTCGCCACCAGGTGGCGCTGCAGAGTAGCAACTTCTGCCCCTTTCAACCGATTGTCATGAAAATCATTATGACCATGTATTTTTACACAGAGGAAATGAATATAAT
This sequence comes from Trichonephila clavipes, assembly GCA_019973935.1. Lineage (NCBI taxonomy): Eukaryota > Metazoa > Arthropoda > Arachnida > Araneae > Nephilidae > Trichonephila > Trichonephila clavipes. The sequence goes on along the minus strand of BMAU01000458.1, from coordinate 1,599,683 downwards.
ATTCGTATTAATGGAAGTTACCACCAGATGGCGCTTCCATGTATCAAGTTCAATACTGATTTTAATAGATATCTATACGAATTCGTATAAATAAAAGTTCTCAAAATATATTTTTGGTGCGATAAGTAAAATAAAACTATAAACTTTCTTTTCTTCTCTATCTCTTCTTCTCTTCTCTTTCTCTTCTTCTCTATCTCTTCTCTTCTCTCTTTCTCTATTCTCTTTTTCTTCTCCTCTATCTCTTATTCCCTTCTCTTCTCTTCTCTATCTCTATAAAAATGATTGTTTACCTGTATGTCTTTTCTAGAATCGTAAACTATGTATTTGATTATGTGAAGATGTCATTCTAATGAATTTCATATATTGTCGTTACAGTTCATGCTGATATGAATTGAAACAAATGAAGCGAACGATAGATGACATTTCGAGTCGAGAGTGACATAAGAATTTGTGTAGGTTGTGAAATTCATATCTAGCTTACATTTAACAGACAATATTGTGCGTATTTTTATATTTGGGAGAGTTTTTCGAATAATTTTGTGCATTTCATCGTAAGCTGAATTAATTTAGATAAATACTTCAATCGGATTGAATATTTGTAGTTTCCGTGAGCTGATTATATTCATTTTCTACAGTGAATTTACGAAGGTCATCGAATGTGTATGTGAAGGATTCGACTGCTGTTTGACATTCCGAACGCATTTGCTGTGTGGTTTTTTTTCTTATTAGCATCTTATACCATCTGCGACTTTTCGACGTTTTATAAATTCAAAAGCATCACGTCGTTCCTGTATAATTATGCCTCCAAAGCGACGAGCAATTGGCCGATCTACACCTCAATCACGAAAGAGAAGAGCATTACGAGCCTCAGAATCAGACGAGCAACGAGGATTAAGGCTGGAAAATCTTCGAGTACACGCCACTGAGACCCGTTCGTCTGAATCGTCTGACCAACGAGAAGTAAGATTAGAAACTGATCGAATACGTACTAATCAGATCCGTTCTTCTGAGAGAACTGAATTACGGGAAAGAAGGCTGCAAAATGTTCGAATAAGCACTGCTCGATCAAGACGAACACTGCACGCTGATTTGAATCTTAGTGCATTCCATTATGACAGTAATAATGATTACAGTCTTCATTCAAATGTCGTCATTGGAAAAATGGATAAAATTTGCATGTATTGTAGTGCACTCAAATTTAAAAATGAAACGCGTGGAATGTGCTGCGCCAGTGGAAAAGTTAAGCTACCAGAATTACATTCACCACCCGAACCACTGTCAACGTTTCTATCTGGTGTTACACGTGTGTCGAAGCATTTCTTGGAAAACATCCGCAAGTACAATTCATGCTTCCAAATGACATCGTTCGGTGCAACGAACATAGCGCGCGAAAATTACATGCCGACATTCAGAGTCCAAGGGCAAATTTATCATCATGCCGGATCGCTTCTACCATTGCCGGACGCAGATCACAAGTTCCTTCAAATTTATTTTATGGCAAACAGTGATGAACAAATTGAACAACGATATCATTATAATGCGGGCACTAGACGAGAAATTGTGGGTGCGTTACAAGGCCTTTTCGATCAACACAATGAATTAGTTCGGTTGTTTAAAACCGCCATTCAACGAATGCCAGCCGATGACTATGCAGTTGTGATTCGAGCAGACAAAAGACCCGTTGGCCAACACGAGAGACAGTTCAATGCACCAACAATCGATGAAGTGGCGATCGTTATAGTTGGCGAAGAATTTGAATCGCGCGACATAATTCTTCATCGCAGAAGTGGTGACATTCAGCGAGTCTCCGAAACTCATCGCTCATACGACGGATTGCAGTATCCGATTCTGTTTTGGCGAGGAGATGATGGATATCATTTTAACATCAAAATGATAAATCCACAAACAGGTGAGGGAACGAATAAGAAAGTCAGTGCCATGAATTATTATTCGTATCGACTGATGATTCGTCAAAACGCTGACAACCACATTCTGAAATGTAGACAATTGTTCCATCAATATATCGTCGACATGTACGCGAAGATAGAAACCGAACGGCTATTATATATTCGACTGAATCAAACCGAGTTGCGTTCTGAACAGTACATCCTTTTACGAGACGCAATCGTTAATGATGGTAACGTCAATCCAAACGAATTGGGAAGAATGGCCATATTACCGTCTACATTCACGGGGAGTCCACGGCACATGCATGAATACGCACAAGATGCGATGACATACGTTCGCGCATATGGTAGTCCAGATTTGTTCGTCCCCTTTACATGTAATCCAACATGGAATGAAATTAAAGAACTTCTATTAGTTGGACAATCATCTTCGGACCACCATGACATTACCGCACGCGTATTTAAACAAAAATTGAAATGTTTGATGGATTTTATTATCAAGCATCATGTTTTTGGAGAGACACGCTGCTGGATGTATTCCATTGAATGGCAGAAAAGAGGAGTGCCACATGCACATATTTTGGTTTGGTTAATCAACAAAATTACGCCAGATCAAATTGATCAAATCATCTCAGCAGAAATACCAGATAAGCACATTGATCCAAACTTATTCGACGTCGTCACCAAAAATATGATCCATAGCCCATGTGGCGCATTCAACAATAATTCATCATGCATGTCTGTTGAGAAATGCACGAAACGATACCCAAGAGAGAAAATTGGTTTCTGATACTATCACTGGCAATGACGGATATCCACTGTATCGTCGACGATCAGTTGAGGATGGTGGCAAATCCGTCGTTCTGAAAGTACGAAACATTGATATTGAAGTAGATAATCGTTGGATTGTGCCATATTCACCACTGCTTTCAAAGACCTTCAAAGCACACATTAATGTTGAGTATTGCAATTCAGTGAAGTCGATCAAATACATTTGCAAATATGTCAACAAAGGAAGCGACATGGCAGTCTTCGGAGTAGGGAATGTAGCTGCACCGCTCGATGAAATCAACCAATACCAACTTGGACGCTACATAAGCAGCAATGAAGCAGTATGGCGCATCTTATCATTTCCAATCCATGAACGACATCCAACAGTAATACACTTGGCGGTGCATCTCGAGAATAGACAGCGCGTGTACTTTACAGCAGATAATGTACGTGCAAGAGCATTGGTTCCCCGGCAACAACTTTAACTGCGTTTTACTCATTGTGCCAAGATGATCTTTTTGCTAAAACTTTGCTTTATTCTGAAGTACCGAAATTCTACACGTGGAATGCATCGACTAAAAAGTTTCAACGTCGCACAAACAAGGTAAAGCAGTTGAAGGACATACCAATTTATATTCCAGTGATGCATTGGGTCGTCTGTAAACTGTTCATCCGAACAATACAGAATGCTTCTATCTAAGATTGCTGTTGATCAATATACGTGGACCAATATCCTTCCGAGATTTAAGAACAGTCAACGGTCAGCTGTGCGCTACTCTTATCGCCAAGCTTGCCAAGAACTAAATCTTCTTGAGAATGATGCACATTGGGACACTGCACTAGCTGATGCATCGAATACTGCTCAACCACAGCAAATATGCACGCTATTTGCCATAATATTAACAACCTGCTTCCCATCTAATCCAAAAGATCTTTGGGAAAAATACAAGGACTACATGAGTGAAGATATTCTACATCGTTTGCGCGCTGCGAATCAAAATCCGGACATTCAATTCACACCAAACGTGTATAATGAAGCATTGATTTTGATTGAAGACATATGTTTGACAATCGCTAACAAGGCACTGGTGCAACTGGGAATGCCTGCTTCAAACCGACCTGCAAACAATCTTTTTGATCGTGATTTGCAACGAGAAACACTCTATGATTCTGATGAACTGGGGACATTCGTTAGAACAAATCTTCCGCAGTTGATTCTAGAACAACGCATTGCGTATGACAGAATTATGCGCGCAATCACAGAACAAAGCGGTGGACTGTTTTTCATAGATGCGCCCGGTGGTACAGGCAATACTTTTCTTCTTTCACTAATTTTGGCAACCATACGATCACAAAATAATATTGCACTGGCTATTGCATCATCTGGAATTGCGGCAACTCTTTTGGATGGTGGCCGAACAACGCATTCAGCATTGAAATTGCCGTTGAATTTGCAAAACACTGAGGCACCAACATGCAACATCAGCAAAAACTCTGGAATGGGAAAAGTACTCCAAACGTGTCATTATCATATGGGACGAATGTACAATGTCTCACAAGAAAGCATTGGAAGCGCTTGATCATACACTGCGAGATTTCAGAGGAAACAGGCGGATCTTCGGTGGCGCACTCATTTTATTGTCTGGTGATTTTCGACAAACACTGCCCATTATATCACGATCAACACCCGCTGATGAACTTCATGCATGTCTTAAATCATCAGTTCTATGACGTTATTTACAGAAATTGACTTTTAAAACTAACATGCGTGTACAACTACAACGGGATGCATCGGCTGGAAATTTTGCAAAACAATTCATGGATATTGGAAATGGGCGAATGGAGAAATTGATAAATCTCTACACAATGTATCACCCTGCCAGCAAACTTCTGTAAGATAACAGAAAGCATCGACGAATTGGTGCAAAAAGTTTTCCCAAACATTGCACAAAACTACAAAAACCATCAGTGGCTCAGTACGCGTGCTATATTAGCAGCCAAAAACATCGATGCCAATACCATCAACTTCACCATTCAGCATGGAATACCCAGTGAAACGACAACATATAAGTCCATCGATACTGTGGAGAATCAAGATGAGGTTGTCAACTATCCAACTGAATTCTTGAATTCGCTTGATTTGCCAGGCATGCCACCGCACGTTTTTACATTGAAAATTGGCGTACCCATCATACTTCTTCGAAACATAAATCCACCACGACTTTGCAACGGAACCAGACTCTCAGTCAAGAAAATGATGAACAATGTTATCGAGGCAACAATTTTGACTGGAAAATTCAAAGGTGAAGACGTCCTGTTGCCACGTATCCCAATGATCCCGACAGATATGCCATTCGAATTCAAAAGTTTACAGTTCCCGGTGCGACTCGCTTTCGCAATGACTATTAACAAAGCACAAGGACACTCGTTACAAGTGTGTGGATTAAATTTGGAGAATCCATGCTTCTCACATGGACAGCTCTATGTGGCTTGCTCACGTGTCGGAAAACCTTCTGATTTATTCGTCTACGCACCAGATGGAAAAACAAGAAATATTGTGTATCCCACAGCACTTCAATAAACATCTAATTGAAACTGAACTTTGTAATCACACAATTTTTTCGAAACGGCTTTGAATGAATTGAATATTTGTGTACTGATTTTCCTTTAAAATTATTTTTCTTAAATTTATTTCAGTTGTTTGCGTAGCAACGCGCGCCGGGTACAGCTAGTACTAAAATAAATGTTACAGAAATATTTTTCATTCTTCCTTGTTTGCTTACTGTAAATCAGGGTAGGCAGACTTTTCCAGGGTACGGGCTACTTCTAATTCTTTTGACGTGTTGCGGTTCACCCAGTGTTTGTGGCGCACACAAGGGAGGGGTCGACAGGTCGGGACCCTCCCTCATAGCCCTTGATTTTTTTCCCCGATTCATTACAATCCCAAGTATAAAGTACGTAAAATGTAATTAAATATTTGTCATTAGTAATTTTTTATTGATTAATGTTAGTTATTTATTCAGTAATTTATTTTTTGCTGTTTTTTGTTCCCGACAAAAAATATGTTTGGCTGCATGTTGGGGATTTGTTAATTTTGAACTATTAAAACAACGAATAGTACAGGAGTTAATTTCCCTTAACCAATGTATACACATAAGAAAAAAAAAGGACTATACAGATAAAATATGCAGTACACTCGAATGCTCAGTTCAATAGTCCTTAGTAAATGTAAATAAATTAGTCAACCACCAAGCAGCCATAGGTAAAAAGAAGAAAATTTTTTGAGCTTAAGTCCAGGTCACATCCCTATTATTTTATTTATTTTTTCAATCATCAGCAGTATAATGCCGTGGGAAAAAATTCAGCTTCGTTGCCAAATTCTAAGAAAGTGCCCTATGAGCCTCACGATTTAACATTAACAAGTCATTTACAATTCAGGAATATTTTTAATTTTCCCCCTCCAAAGTTTATTTTAATGAAATTTATATTGTTGTGTACTATATATGTATAGTATTTCTAAAATATTTTATATGAAGCCTTATTTCTAATAATTATTTACATAATGAATGGCAATACCAACATTAAACCAAATTAAAGATTCTAACTCATCTGCCATCTTACTACTAACTAGAAATAATTTTGAAGTGAAATATTTAATTTTTTACAAGATATTGTTTACGTGATAATGGTACATGCATGCATGCATAGAGAATCAATTAAATATGAATTCAAATCAAATTATCTTTCAGTGGTTCACCAGGATAACTGTAACGTTTGAAAGAATAACGGTAGCGTATTCTTGGTTAATTAAAATATGGAATTTATTTACGTCACAACTATTGAAAATTATTTACTAAATGATACATTACAGTTATTAAAGTTAATTATAGATTGTTAGAGTCCACTATTTTGCGAGAGGAGGATTCGTTCGCCACCGCTCTCGTGCAAGTTCAAAGCATCTCTCGCCTCATCTTCCGGTCGACCAGCTAGATTCCTCGGGGGTCAAACAGGGGTTGCGCTGCACCTGCAGATGCACGTGTGGGTGTCGGGTCCACAAAGGAAGCCGACTAGATGTTGATGTTTTCGAGAAGTGACGTTACAATAACAAACTCCTGCCCGAAATTTTTGAATATGGAGAAATTGATCGATTATTTGTATCTGGAAATGGTATTAATGAGCTACTTGGAGTTCCAAACTGGAGAAAATCCAACTCTAATGATATACATATTTTATTGAAAGAGTGTAATATCACAGAATTTGTTCAAGCTATATGCTTTGACACAATGAGCGTAAACACTGGTTGTTTCAATGGAGACGGTGCATTGCTAGAAAGAAAACTCAAATGTGAACTGCTCTGGTTAGCTTGCCGGTATTACAAAATGGAATTAAGTCTTGGGGGGAGGAAGAACATTCACTTTATAGTTTGGATTTCTAAGTTCTCCAGACTATCCAATTTTAAGATTTTTTGTAATGATGTTGTGAGGGATAATTACAGAGAACTAGAACGAAAAGGGAAAACACAGGAGTATTTGTTGAACCGACTATTACATTTCTTAAACATAACGTGGAAATGGCTAAATCTTACAACACAGATGATTACAAAGAACTTATCGAACTGACTCTGATTGTTAGGGGATGTCCAATAGCAAAAACACAGTGGCGAGCACGACGAACAATTCTCCATGCTCGATGGATGGATAAATTACAGAATGCATTAAAGATATGTTTATTTCGAGATCAGTAAAATGCATTTGATCTAACTGAGAGGGAGAATGTACCTTTTAAGTTGTGTACTGATTGGTACTCTTTTACACATAAAAGTATGGGGAGAAGCACATCTTACAACGGAAGCACCTGAAGGATCTTGAAAGTTATCCATCAATAGACAAAGGGGTCGTGCTTTCTGCAGGAAAAGTGATGGAATGTCATATGCGGTATTTATGATGAATTAGCAAGACTTTCTATTTTCTGATAGTTTCAACGAAAGAAAAACAAAGAATTGTAGAATGAATGACAGCTATGAAAGCACTTAAGAAGCTTTATATAAAACGTAAACCTGACATTTTCAAAGAAAATGGTTAAGGAGAATAACAGAACTCTTAAATCGTATGAATATAAGCAAGTCATTTTTAAACCTTTCTCTTGACAAATGAAATGACAATGATGACTATTGTAAAAGAAAAGAACGGTTCCAAATTTACAAGTTGAGAATGATAGTGTAGAATGTGAGGAATTAAGTTTATTGAAGATTTTAATAAAACTGGAACAAATTATGAAAATGAAAAACAATTCTTGTTGCAGGTGGTAGACGCAATCAGAAAACGCATTATGCCTCTCAGACGGCAAAAACATAACATTAAAAATAATGCCAGAATATCATAATCTCTTAACTTTACTACTCTAATATGTGCGTTTTTTTATTCTTGAAATAAAACAGAGGAAATTAAAACATTATACTTTATTCAGCTCTAGCTAATACTTTTATAATATTTTAAGTTTAATTTTTTAAATATTTACATTAATAAAACCTCAAAGCTTAAAAAAAATACATTTTTTCAAACACGAAAATTTTGAATACATTTAAAATAAGTGAAATAAAATTAAATTAGATCGGAAATCTGAAAAAAATTTCATAGAAATCTGAAACAAAAACACAAAATGTATCTAAGAATTATGGCAACATTAAAAATCTTCACAAAGTATAAAAGCGAATTACAAGAATGATGGATTGACTATGAGAGACAAATTCAGTAGCCACCTGGGTTAAATGAAAACATGAACGATAAAGGCTCCAGTTGTTTCATATTTCTAAAGAATCAAAAACATCTGTAAAATCTGTTTTGCTAAATGCAATAATTCTATATCGTTGTGCAATGGCTTTAGGATACAACTTCATAAAATACGTCAAATGCGTTTCTTTCAAATAACAAATTGGGAATGTGTAGCTTGAGATTTTGTAAGAAAGAGAACTACGATAAAAAAAATTTTTACTTTCCAATTTAACTATAAAAGTTATTTTATTTCATAAACAGATGTTTTAGAATTAAAAAAAACTTAAGAAAAATCTGAAAACATTGTAATAAATAAATTTTAAGTATTTCTAAACACTTTTTTTTAAAAAAGGATCAAATTAGAAATACATAATTTACACAATACACTGCAATAACACTTGAAAAAAAATTCATAAAAAATGTATTACTTCGAAAGCAAAATTTATATTCCTTTTATAAAAGGAGATTTGACTAGAAGCATTATTCGAAATATCTTGACGTGGTAAAGGAGCAAAGGAGAAGTGTACACGCAAACCATGCGCAAAACTTTGATAAATGTCACTTTGTGCTATTTGTAAGCAATATAGCAGGGAATCAATTACTTACTTATTTAAAGTAAAGTTCGGATAAGATTACCTGTTGTATGATAACATTTTAAAATATCAGATCACTGAGATAATAGAAAGGCATGGTTTTTTATGTTTGCTTAGTTCAGTGCATAAAACAGCCGAAAATGGGTGGAAAGATTAACTACGTCTAAAATTCTGGTCATGTATCTAAAAGAATAATGCGTTATTTTTAAATGTAGAAATTGTGGACAAGGAAGTTCTCACATAAGAATCAACGAGAAATTGCACGAATTATTTACTCAAACAGAAAATTCACAGCTAAGCAAATAACAGATTTAAGCATTATTTGATCCCATACATACCCATTTACAGCAGAACAGTTCATGCCGAGCGTCGCAAATTAGATTTTTTATAGCCATATTACAAAGCACACACTAACCCCTTCTTACTAACATCAACATAAAAAAAATGCATAAAATAATGCAGAGAGCATCAAACTGTAACATTAATGACTGGAAAGAAGTACTTTGTTTCCCACCTCAGGAAGAATTTAACGTTTGGAGATGTTCCACAAAAGCATTTCATTATAACTGCTTGGTTGACCTATAAAGAATGCGGGGGGGGATTTGACGGTTAAAGGAACTATTTTTTACGACCAATAGTCATTCTGAAAGATTGGATAACAACTCAAACCTATTGGAACGCACTAAAGAATCCCATTTAATTAAATAGTGAAGAATAATTTTTTTAGTGGCTGTCCTTTGTTTCAAGCGGGCAATGTCCCTCTCCATATAGCAATGTGCACCGTAAGTTGGTTTAATTAGCATAAGGATGGAATAAAAGAGTGCTCTCAATCACCAGAACTGAACATCATTGCACCTATATGAGAATATCTTGATCTAAAAATACGACGATGCTTTCTTCCATCTCCATCACTATCAGAAAATAGGTACTTTGCAGGAGGAATAATATAAAATACTGTTATTTTTCTTATGTGAGATTTGTGCATCGTATGAGAAAATAAACTGTAGAGCATGCTTCAGAAAAATGAATATGCAAATTAAAGACGAGAATATTTATTTATAAAAATATTCTATGTTATTATCCAAGCACCTTCCGTCATCAGTTCGAGAACTGACGGCTGCCAGCAGCAACGATTTGTCTTTTGACGCGATGAAATCGTTAACCCATTTTAGTCTCTGTCCGAAAGTGTAAATAAGACCAGGTATTGTGCATTGAACAAAACAAATGACAGTTCGAAGAGGCTATGTCCAGACTATACGCCGGATGTTCCAAAACTTTCCAGCCAAGGGTTATTAACGTGTCCTTGACCATTTTTGCATGCCTTACGTTATCACACACATGAAGCAATTTAACAGTGTGAGTAAATGGATTTTTCGACCGATATTCCACCACAACAATTGTTGCTTTTAACATCCGGCAGTTTCAATTGCATCAAGCTCCAGCAGTTTGTACATACCCTTCATATTACATCAAATCAGTAGCGCACACAGGAATTTTTCAAGGGGGAGGGGGTCCGGGATCGAAAGTTCACCATTCTTGTATCATGCTCCTTTTGATTTTGTCGATTTTCGGGAAGAAAACACAGTAAAAAACTAATTATTGAATAAATAATTAGCATTAATTAATAAATTAATCATTAATAACAAATACTTAATTAAATTTTACGCACTATATACTTAGAATTATACTTAGAATCAATCGGAAAAAAATCAAGAGCTTGGGGGGGTCCGGACCCCCAGGACCTCCCCTTTGTGTGCGCCACTGCATCAGATGCATAGGATAAATTTTGCAGTGAATTACTTGTTTTGGCGTTAATGTTGCTTAGATTCACACAATGTTTTTTGAGTTTCGGATTGCCCATACTTATTCATTTTTCCTCTTCCATCATGATCTTCTACGAGTAGGATTGTCTATTTGTTGCCCGTTTAGCAGATTTATGCGCTACAATACATACTCATCTTTGATCTTCTAGCTCGATGGATATGACACATCTTCCCACTGCGTATAAACGATTAGAAACATTTTTGTGTGATACTTTTTTTTTAATGGAATGCGATTGATACATGATTAAAATAAAACAGTTACGCCAATGTGTGTATTTAAGAATTAATATAATAGATGTACATAAGGTAGAAATATCTCGAAAAAATGACAACATAAATTGGCAAGGAGGATAGTTTTTAGAATATTTTAATATAATATTAGTACAGTTCTCTCTTCCCTCTTATTCTGTTAATTAAAAAATCACAATGTGTGGCAATATCTTTGCTCAAGTCAACAGATTTAAAATTTCCATACGTATTGTTATTTGAAGAGCATTTTGAAAAAAAAACTGGTTTTATATTTAACAGATACACGGTTATTGCAAGGAAAAGATAATGGAAATATAATCTGAATAAAATTATACTGATCTAAAAAAAATGCTAATATTTTTCCTTCAGTGGTTTAATTGTATTCAAAGAATGAAATTATAATGTTAGTCTTCTTTTCAAACTTCCTTTCGTTATAGCAACAAACAATCTTTTCTATTATGACCTCCAATATTGAGAAGGAAAGTTTAAAATTTAGATTTAAAATTAAGTTCATTAAGGAAACATTTTTCTTTCTTTTTATGGGGATTGAATCCCTAACCTCTTTGTGCACGATGACGGTTACGATAATTTATACGCGCGCGGTTACAATTATTTTATAGATAATGGATTTAAATTAGTATATATTTTTAAAAACTTAAGCAATATTGCTTTCCATTATTCATTACTAGATCAATTACGTTATGATAAAACTGTACATTGTTTTCTTCTGGATAAAATTAAATAAGCTTCTAGACTTTTTTTACGCTAACGGTATGCGTAACGATTGACTGGCAAAGGAAAATTCCAAACTCATTTCATAGTTTTACTTTCTGAGAAAGTAATCATTTTTTAAAGAATGAATAAGCTTAGTTTTTTGAAATACATTATATCAGAAACGTTTGCTTTATTGCTTTAAATTTTATATATATGTGGCATGCAGCCAAAAGCAAAACACAGTCTTCGCGCGCAGGCGCAGCTAAGTGAAACAAAAACTGAAACTGTGGAAACTTTTGAACTAGTGAAAGTAGAACTAAATCTTTTAAGAGAGAAGCAGCAGAGAGAACGAGAGAGGTGCGCGAGCAGGCGTTACCTTCTGCATATCATCGTCAAACTTATCTGTTAAAATAGCTACCTTTTTTAATTAATTTTTGTTTAAGTTTTAAAATAAAATAGAAGAAAGACAAACGTCTTGGACCCCTTTGTTGTCTCCCCACAAATTATGGGGGCTCGGCCGGGATCGAAAAAATTTCGATTTTGAACCAAAGTCTGGACAATGAACAAAAGCGTCCGTGAAGGAGACGCTCCGCCATTTTTTGGAAACTTCGTTCAACCTGTGTAGAGGTTTGAACTCAGCATGAATACTCCGCCTGTGTAGAGGCCGGGATTTGGAAACTTCGTTCAACCTGTGTAGAGGTTTGAACTCAGCGTAAATATTCCGCCTGTGTAGAGGTTGGAACTGTTGAATAAAATAACCTGTGTAGAGGTGTATTTTTCAACGAACCATCGACAAATATTCCGCCTGTGTAGAGGTTGGAACCCATCGACGAAAATTCCGCCTGTGTAGAGGTTGGAACCACTCACATATAACCTGCGAAGAGGTGTCAATTCGAACAATTTCAACTATATTACCTGCGAAGAGGTGAAATCACAGTGGAATCAACGTTTTCATCAAATATTGGATACATCGTACGTGCGAGCAACAAGGGAGCCAAAAAAAAAAAAAAAAAAAAAAATGGTAGGATCTTTCCATATTTTTCTAAAATGTATAAAAACGCTCTTAAAGAGGATCTCATAAGAGTTGTTGAGGATCTAGACGGTACTGTGGAGAGTACGGACACCATAGCTAAACTAAAGACTAAAATTGAGAACAGTAGTACATTTGAAAGTGATCCAGATTTCGTTAAAACTTTAATTCAAAACTGTATAGATGAGAGAGTATCGCGAAACGAAAGAGAGGTAACTTTAGAAAAACAGAAAATTGAACTCGCGAAACTTCAGTTAGCAAAATTAGAAAAAGAAGTCGAACTTCAAAGGGCTAAAAATAAAGCATTAAGTTTAAATCCTGCAGCTAAAGTCGAAGAGAAACAGTTCGAAACTTTAAATAAGGAAACCGCAACCCATATTGGCATTCGAGAAGCAGAAGATTGGTTTAGGCCTATTGATTTAGCTAAAGAGTGCGATATTTATATTTCATCTAGAAGCGGATCACATAAAGAAACTCCTATTACTTATGGATATACTCAAGACCACTTTAAAAATAGATCACAAAACTTTAATCCAAAGATTAAAGAGAACTATCCCCAATATCTTGAAAGAGAAAATAAAAATTGCTATATATGCGGTGATTCATCTCATTACGCAAGAGACTGTGAGAAGCGTTTTAAGCCTAAAGAATCCCACATCCATAATAGAATAAACGTGAATACTTTGAAAGTCGAGAGTGAAAAACAAAATAGCGATGAATTCGCAAATTTACAATATGTAAACATTTTTGTGGAAAATCAGCCCGTACCAGCCTTGATTGATTCAGGTTGCCAGATCCCAGTTTTAAATTCCTCACTAATTAGAGTGCAAACACCTTCCGAAGAAATAATAACATTAAGTTCATGTTTTGGCGAACAGCGTATGGTAGAAGTTAAACCGATAAATCTTTCTCTTAATCAACACTCTCCCGGTCTAAGTGTTCGAACGGCAATATCACCGACCTTGACCGAAGAATTTATTATACATCCCAGTGTATATGCTGAAATAAAGAAACTAGGCCACGCAAAGAGCGATGTTTTATTGAGTGAAAGTGGATCCTCTTTGGGTGTTCATTTTAATTCAAATGTTTCTGTTTCAAGTGTGAGAAAAAACTCTAGTTATGATTTGCCACATGTTAAAAACTTTAATACTAGAAATGATTCGAGTTCTCTAATTAAGGATTATAAATGTAATAAAATTAAGAGTACTAAGTTAAAATTGAGTATTATAAGAGAAAAATGTTCTGATATAGTATTGTGTAAGAAAGTAAATGGTGCCATGAAAACGAGTTCCGTGAACTTCAACGCTCCTTCACCTATGGAGAGTAAATATCGACGGTTTACAATGCTCCGGAAAATCTTCCAGTCCTGGCAGTGGAAACGGAGGAAAAAGAGAAATCGTTTTGAACAGACGTCCAGAACTCTACAGAGGAAAATAGCGATGCGTTCAACCAAAGATCAACTTGTTAAAAAAGACGTTCTTATGCCTGTGAAACACAATGTTTTCCTGTGGAACCTTCCGGATGTCGAAGAGGTGCCTTCATATGATGGAGAAACTGTCTAGTTCAGAAAAATTATGATATGTTAAATCTCTATGTATTTGTCGTATAGTCCTTGTCTGTTCCGTTTTTTTGTATATTTCAGATTCTCCTCTGGTCTCGATGGAAAAGGAAAAAAAGGACGTACCGCTGCGGACAGCGGACAGTCAGGCTGGCTGTTGTGGCATGCAGCCAAAAGCAAAACACAGTCTTCGCGCGCAGGCGCAGCTAAGTGAAACAAAAACTGAAACTGTGGAAACTTTTGAACTAGTGAAAGTAGAACTAAAACTTTTAAGAGAGAAGCAGCAGAGAGAACGAGAGAGGTGCGCGAGCAGGCGTTACCTTCTGCATATCATCGTCAAACTTATCTGTTAAAATAGCTACCTTTTTAATTAATTTTTGTTTAAGTTTTAAAATAAAATAGAAGAAAGACAAACGTCTTGGACCCCTTGTTGTCTCCCACATTATATATATATATATATATATATATATATATATATATATATTTAAGTAAAGCAGAATTTTTTTTTTTTTTTTTTTTTTGTAAATTATTAATCGAAAATAGATATCTGCGTGAAGGTAGATCTTATCCCTGGGGAAAATAAGGAAAAGGTTTTGCTCGAAAAAGCCCGTGCAACGCCGGGCTAAACAGAAGGGGGGAAAACTGCCTGACAGAAAAAGTAGAAGAAATTTCTGAATTTTAATGATATCACACACACCAAGAAGAGCTGACATCGGAGAGGGAAGAGGAAATTTTCATGGTCAAAAAGTTATACATTCTAAATAGAAAGCCCGTGCGACCCCGGCCATGCAATTACTATAAAAATGTAGTCTATCATAAAAATTGAAATAAGAATGATTAAAATGTTTATTCCATGTTCTACGAAATGTAAGAAAATTTAAAATGAGAACTAATAAGGATTACAGAAGGATACAAAAAATTCTATTATTAATGAGAGAATCTGTATTTAAAATAGGGTAGTACCAATAAGCATTTGCTTTTGCAAGAGAATACGAGAACGCCTGACAAATCAGGAAGCAGCAATTGGACTTGATAGAAAATTGTAATTTTCAGAGTGAAAAATTTGCCTGCTGTCCAGAAAGCTGAGACCATGCTTTCTGACTGGCAAGCAAAAATAAATCTCAACTAGAGGACTTTTAAACTACAAAGCAGGTATAAGTAAATTTTTAATTCTCTACAACATATGTATAAAAATTAGACACAAATGAGCATTTAACGCAGGCATGTCAAACTTATTTGATATCACGGGCCACATGAACTATTTTATATTAAGCCGAGGGCCGCACGTTTTCACTGATGAAAAAATTAATAAAACAGGATTTTTAAAGTGATTATATTCAGTATTTATAAAACTCAATGTATTATATATTATACATACATAATTGTTTAATATTTCATTTTATTTTTTAATCTATACATGTTTTGTATTGTTTTGTAAAAAATATAAAATTTATTATACGAATTACAATTTAATGTTAATTTTAGAAGATATTTGACATCGTTTTTTTTCTCAAAGCAAGTCATCAAAATTTGGTTAAGCATATTGAGTTGGTGTAATTTTAAAAAAAATATGATAAATGTTGATCACATTTAATATCTCTGAATTTATCGCATTAATCTTTCTGAATTTTTGTTATTTTTCATTAAAGAAAATGGTTGCTTGCATAATAAGTGCTTCCAAGCATATGATAATATATTAAGAAGCCGATCTACAAATGAATGTGCATAAACATCTAGAGCTTCCACTTCAATACATTTTTGCTTCAGCAAAGAATCACAATATATTTCAATTAATTCCATTCGTAACTTTTCATCAACAATTACAATATCGACAGATAGATGTGAAATTGTAATTCAAAATTTTTAAAATCAGAAAACATTCGATCAAATTCCATTTCTAACAATTTAATTTGGTGAGAATATTCTGTAAATTTTAATTTAAGTGATTTAATCAATATATTTTTTTTAAGCTTTCAAAGAGAGACGAGTTTTCTCTTTCCGTTTGTAATAATTTGTCAGTAATAATTTTTACTTGAAAGCGTTAGTATTATCAAATAGCGTTGTAGCGGAAGGACTTTTGCCTTGAAGCTCAAGTTAAGTTGACTTTTAATTTCAACCGAGAAAGCCAGGGGCTTCACCCAATGTTCCTCTTTTAATTCAGCACTTTCATAATTTTTTTTGTTTCCAAGAAAATAATGACTTTATCCAGCAATTTAAAAAAATAGTTTTAACACAGTCAAAATTCATCGGACTTTCGTGTAATATGGTTGACCGTTAAATCCATATTCTATATCTTCCAGAAATAAAGTGCCGACGATGCCAAAAACTACATGCTCGAATATGGTTTACAAGTTATTGTGTCTAGTATAACCAAGTATATGCCAGTACTTACTATGGAATAATACAATGGAAAGGTTCAAAATTACTATTACCATACTGTTCAGTTGTTTCTTTTAATCTTGCAACTCTTTTAGTAATACTGGTCATGGTAAGTGCTGTATCAGTTGCAAGACAAACAAACTTTTCCAAGGATAACCTACATTTCATCAAAATCTCCAGAAGTGCATCAAAAACATGTATTATGCATAATACATGACTCGACTATAATTCTCGACTATTTCATCACCTCTGCTGGTTAAAGAATTTCAAATTAAAATTACACTTTTAATTTTTTTTTTTTTACTTGTGCTGGACATAATACGGTGTTTATTCTAAACTAAGCCACTATCGATTCCAAGCCGCACCGCAAATTCTCAACAAGTTATTGTGAAAAATGAAAAACAGTGTAAAAAAGTTTATCGATATCAAATTTTGCGAATTTAGAATAAATTTAAAATGAGGGCTAATAAGAAGTGAACTATTTGATACTTTATCAGTATTACAAACTTTTAAATACATACGGGAACCTGTATTTCTCTAAATATCCCATCCAACAAATTTCTTTCCCTTCGATTCTAAGCCGCACAAAATTTTCAGTAGCATTGACATTGGAAAAAAAGTGCGGCTTAAATTCGAGTAAATATGGTAATTCCTCCACTTTATAATTAAGCATTAACTAATAAATTATTCTTCAGAAAATGGTTTCGATCTGTGCTTGCGATTAAAAAAGTGATAATATACAGTTTTTAATGCAGTTGTATTGTCTTCAACAATATAGGTGGCCGCGGTAGCCTAGTAGTCAAGTTCGAGCCTTGTACCGCTGAAGATCCGCAATGCAGAGAGGGATGATGCACGTTAAATATGTCGAATGTCTTCCCGTTGATGTGGTGTGGATGTTAGGAAGGGGGGGTACCAGCTCAGATGTCGTCCTCGCCACTTGACCATGTTTCGAAAATACAAGGTTCGCAACCAAACGCCTTCCAGTAGCTGAGCGCAGTCCGACGTTAACATTCACTCACCCACTCCCTCAAAAATTTAGAGAATACTTTTTTTTTTTCATTTTTGGAGAGTTGATTTCAGTTTCGACAATTCGCCTTCACAAAGTTTCGCAGCATATTTTGTTCATAGTTTGTTTTCTGATTTGTGTCATATATAGTGCCTTTTAAAATTATATTCCTTTACAATTAAATTGCAGCTTTTACGTATCATGCACAATATTTTATTCTTGTTTAGGACAAAAATATTGCAGTACCCATTTTTCTTGAAAATTACGATGTTCCTCTTCAATTGATCTTTCCTTACTCATTGTTGTTAAAGTGAGATTATATTTTTATTACACAACTTTTTAGTTTAATAAGAATAAAAACCAAAATCGACTTTCATTCACAAACGACTGAACTGCACTTTGTCTTGGTTATCTTGGGGGCTTAAATTTTTAAAAAAATAAATCTTCAACGGCCTCTGATGTCACGCTATTCGTCTCTCACTGATTGGACACTTCAAAGAGAAATAAAAGTCGCACACACACGATGAATCGTAGTGCGATCTATAGCGAATAACATGCATAAATGCATTTAAAAATTTAATAAGAATTTATTATAGTAAAATTTTTTAAAAATTAAAAATAATTTTTATTTAAAGGCTATTTTTATAATTAAATATGTTTTTTTAAAACAAGAATAGACAGCAGGTTAATATGTAGTAAATTTTTATAAGTTCATCAGAAATAAATTTAAAAAAAAAACCCCTTAAAGATTGATAGTTAAAATTTTGTAAAATCCACAACTTATGTATTGGCGGCCGCGTGTTTGACATGCCTGATTTAAGAGGACTTAGTACCCCAAAAATCACAGACCTTTTTTTCCCCATTTAATCTTATTCTTTGCATTTTTATCTTTCGATTGATATATCACTTGTGTTTGTCGGAAAGTTAGAAGTTGAATAAAACTTCATTTGAAAACAAATTAG
Organism: Trichonephila clavipes; assembly: GCA_019973935.1. Classification (NCBI taxonomy): domain Eukaryota; kingdom Metazoa; phylum Arthropoda; class Arachnida; order Araneae; family Nephilidae; genus Trichonephila; species Trichonephila clavipes. Next base: position 1,580,920 of record BMAU01000458.1, on the reverse strand, counting down.
GCAATTCAGCCACGCCTCCTTTTTAGAAAAAAGCGTTTTGATAAAAAAAAAACTATTTTTAAAGAGAAATAATAACATTAAAAAAAGAATGTGTAATATATAAAGCAGGGAATATTTCAGAGGCAATACATACAATCATTTTTTTTCTTTGTGAAATGTGTGCATGTAAAATTTTTTAAATTAAGGCATTTTATATTAATAATTTTATAATTTCAGTTCTTATTCCTGATATATTTTTTATACAAATGTAATACTTTAATATTATAAGAAGAAAAACAACTAGAATTTCTGTCGTGACAGAAAAAAAAAATTTTTAACGTTTTTCTCGAATTTTCTTGTGCAATATAGTACTCTCTAAAAGTTGATCATTTATAAAAATGTGTGGGTTGAAAAAATATGAAAATGCAATTATTTTAAAGAAAAATGTATAACTAATATCATAAAGTGGTATTTAAGTTTAATTAAGCTTATAATAATTATTTTTTCAGAATTATAAACTTTAAAGTGGTTTTTCTCAGTTTGTGTTTTTCGAAACCTTAGTGCATTCAAAATGCTACTCTTTCGACAATTATTTACCAATCACTTCCATTCTTTTCCTGTGTGTTAAAAATAAAGCATGTAATAAAATTAGGGATCCGTTTTGCTATAAACTGATTCCTTTTTTTAAAAAAAAATAATAAAATGTAAGAGATGTTGGCTTTTTCGTTGATTTTTAGCCTGTATATCAACATTTTATTTTTTTTCTCGAAAACGAATAAATTTATTGTAAAATCGATCCCTAAAGTTGCTTAGAACATCCATAAGAATATTATAAAAAAAATTTCAGGTCAAAAAATTAATTCTTACAAAAGGAGTCGAATTTTAAAATTTTTCAAATTTTTTTTAAGGAATTTAAAATTGTGTGAATAACATTTGAAAAATTTCATCTCGTATCATTTTCTTGAATAGAAACATTGTATAAAATGCTAAAATATAATTTTTAAATACATAAATAAAGAAAGTTGCTCAAAGGGTACCAAGTCCCCTTAACGCATTTAATTTGTTTAAGAAACAGATGGCGCTGCTTCAACAGCGGTGTCGAACACTTGCATCGGCAAGACTCATGCATAAGACGACAGAGATGAGTATACGAGTAAAAGAATAGAATTTGAGGTTGTATGAGGTGTGAGAATTCAGTTTTAGTAGCTGCAAAATAGTCATTTGTTGATAAAGCGTTGAGGCTAATTTAGAAAGTGATATCAGCGACATAATTATTTTTATTTATGTAAATGTGATCCTTAGAAACCGACTTATATTTATTTAAAATATAAATCACGACTTGTGATGCGTAATTGTTTGAATTAATAAAAAATTTCCAAAAATGAGATTAAAAAAAGGGGGGAAATTTTCTCTCTCTCAGAGCCTTACTTCTTCTATGAAGTGTGGTATTTACGAATTTTCCAGGTACTTTTATAGAATGCGTATGCTTAGGAAACTTAGTTCATGCAGGTATTTTAGAAATTCAAAACTTAGTTTTTTTGGATGATTAATTTATTTGAATACACAGTTTTTAAAAAAATCAATCAAACCAACATTTAAGCTTTCCTTTCGACATTCTCGATCGATTCAGCCCAAATTAACAGCAAAATAATAAAATCGCAGAAATTAAAAACTAAATTTTTTCTTTCCTGCATTTTATTATATAATAACAATTTTTCTTGCCGATTTATAAATCATAAAAACATTCACGGAACAAGCAGATAAATGCTTCCAGGAAACTACAAGGTAGATCTAACAGAAACGGAATTCTGCTTCAAAGCAACCTTAAAACATACAAAGAAATGATTTATGCGAACGGAAATAACGCTCACCTTTGTCATCGTTCCAACAAGGAATAGTGTGTACACAATATCCATATTTCATTCAATAAAATAGCTTCCACACATTTATTTATAGAAATTTTAAAAAGTCGAGGAGTCTTTTTCAACGCGATCAAATCTAATTTTATTTTCTGAATCAAGAAATTTCTTTCACTGGGTTAACTACCATCAACATTAATTTAATACAATTCTTAAGACTAAGCACCCATTTTTTTAAGATTATGCGAGTATTCACAACATGAGTGTTTTATCAATAAAAAGAATTTTCTGTAACTATTATAGTTCACGTTGATCCGATATTAATTAATAATTATACTAATCCCATCTGAAATGAGAGTAAATTAACTGGCTTTTATACCTATAAGCTATTTGAAATTTTCCAGAATAGGTACATTGCAAATTTAAACATAAATCTTTACACAATGCAGTTTTTCTAGAAGAAAAAAAAAGCATAAATACACTAAAATATGAATAATATATGTTAGATAATATCTGCAATAATCAAATATATCGGTGTGAAAACAATTTTTTTCAGTCCTACTTCAATAGATTAGAATACGACCGCATTGCAAAATGCATGTTTGCCACAGTCATTTGGAAATAACTACACGCATATGTCGCAATGGTAATGCAAGGGTTTTAAAAAATTTTGATGTCTTGGAAAGAACAAAAATACATGATTACATAAACAAAGCTAAAATACAATTTTATTTGTTTCTTAGGTTCTGTAGGGAAAATTTACTTCAATAAAACAAAAAATGTGTATTTTTTAAACACAGTATAGCTCTAATAACATTTACAATAATTTTTAACTTGAAACCGTTCATTCACAGGATGTACTTCAAAGACATCAGATATTGATACAGCTCATCAATTTTTTTACACATTTGTGCATTTAACATTTCTTACGTTTTAGAAAGAAAAAAAAACACGTGCGTTTGTCGATTCATCGTCATATCCGTTCCAAGATATCATTGTCAACTGTGCGCATTTCCGTTTTTTTTCCCTCCATAATTATTTATTTTTGTACGTTACAGCTACTACCCATCTTACTTCAGACATATATATCTTTTTAAAAATGGTGTTTTACGTTATATTAATGTTTTTAAGCTAGGAATGAAATTTCTAGTTTACAACTGAATAAGGTTGGAAGGAGGGAATGAATTTTAAAAGACAAATTATTTAATGAGATGTGCCCATTCTAAAACAAAGCATTAATCACTTTTTAATTCACATTGTATTCCATATACTATAAATAAAATATTAAGCAAATAATTTCCAGGGAAAAAATCTAAACGAAAATTTCCTGTTCGATAAAAGAAAAGAAGATATTTTTTCAAGAATTTTATTTTTCAGGTCAGCATGTACTAATACAAGCAGTTGGTTAGAAAATTCCTGCAGTTCTACATAGCGATTGCTCAAACAGGTCAGGATAGGAGTAGAAAACTTGCGCGATTGGAAGGCCAATACAACATCTTGGAATATGAAATAGTTGTGGAAATAATCTGCGGTTACGCAGAAGGGTGGAGGATCCTTTCATTTTCTTGTATATATTTTTATTGATTTTTTTTTTCGGACGAGCCGCAACGTTATTTGACCAATAGTTAAAATTTATCCACTAATATTAATTCAGATATAATTTGCAATTAAGAATCAGTTGTATAGTTTCCATACTCTCATAATGAAAAAGCCTTGATATAATTAAAAGTTAATTAATTTCCTCACTTGTTTTAAAAGTTAGTATAAAAATATTTATAAAGAAAAAAAATTAATATACAAATTATTCGCACTTGGGAATCAATCATTTATAAAAAAAACATTGGAACAAAAATTTAAAAATTCCAAAATTTGCAAGAATAAATTTATGATTTTGGTTCGTGTACTAGTTCAAATCTAGTATCCTCATGAGTTTCTGGAGAATATTCATACAAAATAAACTAAATAATTCTTCCATATTTAAATAACAAATATACAAAAAATAAATAAATAATATAACAAAAATTGAAAGAAAATGCAAGTTTTAAGAACTCGTAAAGTTAAAAAATTACACTTTGACTGAATTCGATGTATTCCCATTTAAACCAAAATCAGCTACAATTGTGGTTGGCAATATGCTTACGATGGAGGAAATGTAACTATTTCTAAATTTTATTTTCTTAAGGCATTATACACTTAAATATAAAATGCAGTTTAATTTTTTTTTAAAGAATTTATACAGCAACATCGGAAAAAATGTACGTTAAAAAATTCATCTAGGTAAAATCGATACAAAAAAGAAATAAAATCGTACTAAATGAATCAACCGAAACAAATAAAATAAGCTCTCTTTCTATTTAAAGGAGCTTCAGCATCAATTTTAATACATACAGATCAACAACAATTTTAATAAAACGAATAGCACACACACAAGTTATAGATTTATATATGTGATGCCTAGAGATTAATTTACGATTTACAACAGCATGACAAAGAATACAAGATGTTCTTCTTAATTAAATTTTAAAATTCTTAAAACAAAATGTTCTGTTTTAGTATAACAGTTATCAATTAAGGTAGATACTTCTTTAAACACAGAGATAGTTTAATGTATATCAAATTATTTTGAAACCAAACTTCATCTGACGCGTTCATTGTTCGAATAATTGGCCGCTTGACACAGAGAGCGCTATGAATCCCTTGACAGGTAATAACGTTTGGAAAACGCCATTTATTTCATATGCGACTGTAGATTTTGATGTCTCCGAGACGTCAAGAACTGTCTTTGGTAGAATTGGCGCTGTCAAGAATCCCCCCCCCGTGCGTAGATTCCATTTATTTCGAATACTCAATATTATTCCCACCCCCTACTCTATCAGCGTTATTGCAAAGCCGCACTCCCGGGTGGGCGAGTTACATTAACGTCGCAAGATAAAAGCAACACGAGAGCTTATGTCCGTGGGCGACGGATCTCGTAATTTTGAACTTCGGCCAAGTGACGAGAACGACACTTGAACTGGCACCTTCCTCTCCAAACTACCATACCCCGTCAACGGAAAGACATTGAACCTCGAAAGATTAAACGTGCATCGGCTCCCTCTAGACGGAAGTTGTTCAGCGGCACTAGGCTCGAGCACATGACACGCCAGTCGCGAGTTTGTGACCATAACCACAAGGTTTTGACGGCCACCCCCACACTCCTGGGGAAAGATTGTACAAATTCCGTTTTATCTCTGTGTAAAAGGGTTGACTTTATAATATATATATATGGGAAATTTCCACATGAACATTCTTTAGAGGGCGCTGTCAAGACAGCCAAAAGGAGTTAACGAAGGAGAGGGAATTCAGCAAGCGGACGCTAGACGCGGAGGTCGATGATCCGGGGAAGAAAGAGCGACGAGAACGGTGGCCGAGTAGGGACCCACCAACCCGTTGATCACGAGAGAGACGCGTAGGTCACTTTCAACACCCCTGTACCTGAGATTATTGTGAAGATTAGGATTCAGAGAGCGGACGCTGGACGCGGAGGTCGATGATCCGGGGCTGAAGAAAGAGCGACGAGAACGGTGGCTGAGTAGGGACCCACCAACCCGTTGTTCACATGAGAGACGCGAAGGTCACTCTCAACATTATCGTGAAGATTAACTGTATTAGAACTGTCGTTAAGAGCCAGAGGTGTTTGATCGAATTGTAAATACTTTATTATATGTGTTAAACGTCTGTGGTAGTGATTAGAACTGTGTATTTTGTCCAGCATTAAACGTTAGTTTAGCAAAAAACGAGTGTGATCACTGAATACCCCTAGAACTGTACCATAATCCCACATATATATATTCCTCACTCTCTACAAATTACAGGACTGAAATAGATGTCCAGAGATTCCTTCAATTATACAGAATCAATCGGATAGTCAGAGAGTGAGTTTTCATTTCGGATTACAAGATGAAAGTTCTCTACCATCTTTTTTTAAGCTTTTGATGCTGCATCCAGATTGAAATGATTGAAAATCCCCCCCACACACACAGACAGTTTATAATAGAATAGCTACAACACTGTTATTCGGTCACAAAAAAAGAAACTGGGAAACATTGCGACGTCTTATTCCGGCACAGTTGTTCCCATTTCCGTCTGGGCACAATCTAGACGAAACTTGTGCAATTAAAGGATGTCCTTGCCTTTACTTTAACTCAGGCTAGAATATAGGCAAGTATGGCCACAAATGCAAGGTTTTGTAGAGTATGCACATAGTAGAGTATAGCCACAAGCGGGTCGCGTGTTGACCAGTAACGTTAAATTGTGCAGCCAGTCGGATGATTTTACAAGGTGTGGCTATTAAATAACAAGACTGATTCTTATGAATTTTTTTTATTTTTATTTCAAATATATTTAATTATTAATACTAAAGGACAAAAATTAGCGTACCAAGAAATAATTGCGGGATCGTAACGAAACTTGGCATGAATGTAGATGTCGGGGAGATATGCATATAATTAGAAATGCAGCGTGATTGCGCATTGGGTATAGCCGGTAGAGGGTGTTGAACGTCGTTATCCATGGAATATAAAACAGGGAACCAAAGCTTATTTCAGTGTGCTGAATCGTTTACAAAAAAAGAGCTGAGGTAGACATGCCATCACGCCGTTTTCGAAGACAATATGAGCAGCTGTCGCAGTTTGAGACGGGGAGAATCATCGGCATGATGGAAACTGGGTGGTCAGCTAGGCGAGTAGTTCGTCAATTAGGCCGCTCTGATTGTGTTGTGAGGAGGTGTTGGGACCAGTGATCCGAGAGATGTCATTTACACGAAGACCAGGCTCAGGACGCCCTCATCAGACCAGTCGTCGAGAAGACCGCCACATCGTAAGAAATGCACGCGTACAGCCAACTGCTTCATCGGTCGCCATCCGGGAACAGGTAGCACCTTCAATGGGGGCCCATGTGTCTTCTCAAACCATACGAAGGCGCCAGGCTGAAGGACATTTGGGATCACGGCGCCCATTACGTGTGCTGCCCTTGACGCCCACCCATCGATGCCTCCGTTTGGAGTGGTGCCACGCACGAGGAAACTGGACTGAACCGGAATGGAACCAGATCGTCTTTAGCGACGAATCCAGATTCAATCACAGCAGTGATGACAATCGTGTTCGCGCATGGAGACCTCGTGGTGAACGCCTCAATCCTGCCTTTGCTTTACAGCGACACACCGCTCCCACAGCTGGTGTGGTGGTATGGGGTGTCATTGCCTACAATACCCCCTAATATTGATCCGTGGCACCATGACAGCCCAGCGGTACGTCATGACATCCTACAACCACATGTGTTGCCAAAGAGCTTGCAATACTGCAATCATTTATATGCAATTTTTATTAAATTAAAAAAATAATTTTAAGTAGTTGTTCCTTACGTACTACTATTAACAGAACATGTTGAGGGTCATTTTCACTAAAATGATGATACTCTGTATTTGTATATTTTTCTTTCCTTTTTATCTGTCATAGTTTTCGAGATACAATTATTAACTTCGAGTTTTCGTCAACACGGTCACTGTAATCAATCCAGATGAGAGCATAGCGTAATTTTATTACGTTGCTTCTACAATTTTATCTTTTTTTTTTCTTTTCTGAATGTAAATTTGCTGCATAAAGATAAAACTGTATACCACATATAAATGTTTCAAAATTATCTAAAAGCAATCGTAATTTCACGTGTGTATGTGTGTGATCACATTTTCTTTATAATATAAAATTAGTATTGTCACTTTTTATTTAGTCATTTTATTTTATTACTTTTATCGTCAGTTTTATTTTGTTGAGATATTTGCAACCTAAATTGTTCTCATACTATAAGGTATAACGAAAAACTAAAATTATAAATTATGGAACTACACACTTTTTACACATTTGTAGAAGGCTAATAGTAAGGTGGCTATTTTTTTTTTTTTTTTTTTTTTTTTTTTACAACGAAAAGGAGGACGAAAAATTTAAGACAAAATTACAACTTAAATACATGAAACTTTTACTAATTCTAACAAAAATACGCTAATTACGCTTACATTCTTTTTAATTATTATCTTAAAAGAGTATTTATCCACATTAAATGATTTTTTTTGTCAACATATCATTTTTTAATATTGAAAAGTTCGGGCAAAAAACATCCTTCATACTGAATTTTACGGTAAGCATTGTAGCTAAAATATTAACCTTCAGTTTTGATTTCTCACTAGTCGCTTCACAAAAATCATTACCAACTGAAAAAAACTCTTTCAACTGCTGCATTTCCAGGGCAGCACAACGTAAATTCAACAAGAATAATTACATTTTCATACATGGAATGTGTTCATTTTTTAAATGGTTTAAGTAATTTCACCCATATTTTACCAATTTCGAAGCATGTTTATTTTCCAATTGTTCTAATCTATTAGAATTTAAAAATATACATTCAGTCTTCTTTCTACTTCAAACAGACAATTGTCATCGATATTAATATCAGGTATTTCTTTCGATAAAAACTCAACGTAATTTTCTATATCTGCCCACCAAGATTATAAAGAAAAATTAATTACCCCATATAGGTTTAAAGAAATAAATTTTATTCCCAACTTTTGATACCAATTTAAGTGAGAAGGATAAAGAAGTTTGTGTGGTCGTCATTTCTTTTTTATTCTATTCAATTTTAGTAGATCATTCACTATTCTATATTATTATCAAGAAAATCTATAATAGTTCAACATCAGAATATGAACATTGAATTAATGTGCGAAAAATCTCTGAAATTATCTCTTTTCCATCATATATAATGAAGAATCTCATAAATTTCATTTACTATAATTATTATTAAAAAAAGCCCAAACTTCATATACTTTTTTGCAGAGGGAAAAATTTTCCGACATCAACATCATATTCTAACTTCATTATCCATTAGAAAACAGAATGTTCTATTATACTACTTATTTTCGTTTCAATACATGTTTTTATACACAAAATATATTCGTCTCCTGTACAAGAGTAATGCTTAATTAGTTGTTTTTTTCTACCTTTCATGTTAAATGGAGTGTTTATATAGATTGATTTTAAATTTTTAATCATTCACTATAATAAATAGCAACAGCATCATGCATATATATATATGAAAATTGTGACATTTTTTTACTGTATAATATATTCCCATTCCCTGTAAGTTCTGGCAGCCTTAAATGAGCAAGTTCGAAAGAATTATTTCTTGTTCCTAATTGCATGAATGATGAACATGGACGTCAACATTTTTTATCGAACACAATGGTTTAATGCTGTGGTTCTCAAACAGTTGTACGTGTACCTCCGGCCACTATCTTTCGAAAGTAGTGAGTAGCTTGGAAGGGAAAAAAATAAAAAGATCCGAAGGATAAATCTATGCATATAATTCAAAAATATCCCAAATGTGTAATTAACTTTTTTCACTTTTTAGTGCGCGCGCAGGGATGTGTTCATTTTTTAAACAACGAAAAGGTATGCTGATGAAAAAGTTTAACAAAAATTAGTATGATAAAATTATGTTTCTAACAAAAGAACCTCAAAATATAGTCACACTGCATATTTTCCCCCCTTTATCCACGTAATACGTTTTAATTTTTTTTAATAAAGTTTTTCTAGCAACTACATTTTTATACCCCTTAGTAATGATAGAAAACGTGAAAAATACTGATATTGATGTTTATTTAAACAAAAGATAACTAAGTGGAGGCATGTTCATCAGTTTAAACAGTTAAGCATATCAGTTCTTTATTTGTATATCGGTGTCTTTCGTCCTCTAATGTGGTAATTGTCTCGTCTCTAATCCATTACAGTAACATACATTCAGAGAAAATTATGTCATTTACGTAAAATGCAATATATATAGTTTAATACAGACATTTTATTCGATCTTTCTACAAATAAACTGATGATATTTTACAAATTGAATTGATTACTCGTGTGAATCAATATCCTTAAAATGACATGATCTCAAATAGATGTAACGCCCTTCCTATAAAATACATATACAGTAATACCTCGACCTACGCAAACCCGAAGTTAAGCGATTTTCAAATCTCGTCAATTCGTCTTTTGTTTCAGAAAAAAAAAATTGGTGAAATTGGTAATGTGATTGAAGAAGTTGTCGATCTTGCCAGGCAAATAAATTTAGAAGTGGATAGTGATGAGGTTCAAGAATTGCCGGATTCTCATAATCAGGAGCTGACAATTGATGCGCTGATAGAAATACTTGAGTAAGACATTGAAGAAGACAGATCCAGTTCAAGCAGAAGATCGAATGAGGGTTGGGAATTTGATAGAAAACCTCAGTTTAATTGAAAAAGGGTTACAAATTTCTGAAAATATAGACTCCAAAAAAAAAGGTATATTTCCAACAAAAAAAAAGGAGGGAATAAAAAAAATGGTGCGTAGAACGCCCCGCGATAGAAGTGAAACTTCTGTTCTGAAACGCACTAGACTTGTTGAGGGTTCTGTATTTAATGTGGCACAGGGTGGTTCACAAAGTCCGTATTAATCTGTGCTGTCATTAGAAGAGTCTCAATAACATTCCATCCCTTAAACTGAGCATTAAGAAAGTATTTTGCAGTGTTTTTTTTCCGTGCTCGATATTCTCTCATGTACTCTGACGGAGATTTGGCAGTAGCACTTAATAAATAAATTTGCAGTATTTTTCTGTTTTCTATTTTATTTTTTTTTTTTTTTTTTTGTCACTTTTCCGACTGGATTTGTTGCTAGTTTTCCTTTCTTTCACGAAACTCTTTTCCCCTTTGTGCATTTGATTTAGGCATTCTGACTAGAATTAATATAATAATTGAACGCAAATTAAAGTCAAAAAAGCAAATTAGCCGCCGAAAACATCGCAGTGTAGCAAACAATCTAAGAAAATATTTCAAAAAAGCACGCTTTTGCTGCGAGAGCTATTTTGTCTACCCCGTAATGTCACTGTATCTCATGCAACTGTTGATAGATGTTCCCGGGTCTGTGGGAAATGGACCCCCAATAGGAAGGTGGGCAAGTTGACCAATCGGAGAAGTGAACAATCATCCAACTTTTTCACGGATATGACGCAAGTCACGTAGTGTCTCCGCTCCCCTTTTTCCTCCCAACTCGCTATCCTGTCATCATGGTGACGATTCGGGGGATGTGTGTGGGGGGGAGATTACTTCCGTTCGCTTTTTCACTGTTACGCAAAACTGGGCGAATTTCTGATTCACTCTCGAGCGCAAAAAAAAGTTTCACTTCAAAAAAATACTAGCATGCTAAGAGGAAAAATTTAGTGGGACTAAAAAAAATCTTTGAGCCGGTAGATAACTTTGTTAGATTTTGTGAAAATTTACACATCAAAATAACTTGCGGTTTTGCATTTTTGTAATCTAAGAATTCTTGAGCATTTTTTCCCCCTAAATTATTATTTTCGTTCATCACCGGCCCAAAATAAAAACTATTTATATGTATTTATATGCCAAATCATACTCCAACTCAAACTTAGTGGCGCAACAGCCCTTGAGGGTCAGGGCCTACTGTGCCCATCCCAGTATACGAGACCGTTGGGCGTTGAGGAGCATGAGCAGATGTCCCGATCAGGTGGTTAGTCTGAAGCGAGAACACCAGTGTTTAAGCAAGCTTGTTACTCGTTTATCGATCCAATGAAGTAGGGATGAAAGGCTGAGTCGACCTTGCCTCGCCCGGGAATAGAATCCGGACCTGTAGTGTGCAAGCGCGATACGCTACCACTCGACCACTGAGCCTTAATCATACCCCGACAAACGCGAATTCGGCTTATACGGTTATCACTAATTCCTTACTATAATGTAAGTTCGGGGTATTAATGTACAATGTATTCAAATAATCTTGCTCAGAACGAGTTGACTAAAAAAAGTGCAACATAAACTTTTTCAAAAAATATAGACGGTGGATGACTAACATTCGATGTGAAACATAACATGATGAAATGATGCCTCCAGTTCACACACAGAAAGCCACACGCACAAGAATGATTCGAAGAGGCAGGGAAGACCAACAACATGGGCCAGAATGCATCTTGCGTAACAAGTGAACAAAGTGATTTTCACGAATCGTAGATTGAGCATCGTATGTATTACACAGGAATTTTGGATGGTTGATTGGTACTGTAAGGCGCAAGGAACAAGAGGCCATTACGTGCCTAACAAGACAAACTTATAGAAAGAGTAGGCTAAAAAGCCATAGTCAAATGCAGTCTATTTGTAAAAATAAGTTTAAATGCTTAACATTTTCATACACGATACAAAAAACCAGTGTAAAAAACAATATTAGATGTGATGAATAAAATTAATACTATGAATGTATTTAAAAATCAATGTCATGTTTGAGTTATTTAAAAACTATGACAGAAAAATTCTGATTAAAAATTAAAATGGGGCAATCACAAATGAATTGTGCTTGACAATTAAAATACAATCAAATGATGGCAAGTGGGTGGCCTCCCATCAAATGACGATGGGTAAGACGAGTGAGATCAATACATAAGTCGGTGAGATTTTTATTCAGGCGTCGTGACACTCGGCATGATAGTAAAGATAAGTCTCCATTTGTCTGTCCTAGTAAGATTGCCAGATGTCATGCGGCATCAATACTTGGAATGGGGCAGGAAATATATCGGTTGTACCCGTTGCTGAACGTGATGCGCAGTAAAATTCCTCATTCTCAGACTGGTTTTCCAGTTGGAAAATTGCGTTAAATGCAACAAAAACTGAAGCAGTCTTCTTCTCACACCAAAGAAACAAAAAAACCACCACTAATACATGTCAATAACCATCCTATTCCCTGGTCTCAAAACACGAAGTACCTAGGAGTGTTCCTCGATATAAACTTCACGTTTCACCAACATATCAAAGTAGTTTATACCCCTTAATTGCACGGAACTCCGTCCTTTCTATCAAAAACAAGATGCTTATCTATACCCTACTCCGACCAGTAATCACGTATGCTTGCCCAGTGTGGGAACACGCTGCTCATTCTAACATTAAGATCCTTGAAGCAGTCTAAAATAAAGTAATACGACCAGTGGCGCACACAAGGGGGGAGGGGTCCTGGAGGTCCGGACCCCCAAAGCCCTTGATTTTTTTCCCGATTGATTACAATTTTAAGTATATAGTACGAAAAATTTAATTAAGTATTTGTTATTAATGATTAATTTTATTAATGCTAATTATTTATTCAATAATTAGTTTTTACTGTGTTTTGTTCCTGAAAATCGACAAAATCAAAAAAATTCCTTGAAAAATTCCTGTGTGCGCTACTGAATACGACTAATAACTAACGCTAAATGGTACGTGAGAAATGAGGACCTTCGGTTCGCATTAAATCTCACCACCAAAGATTTCATGAAACACATCTCAACTAAATTTTTTACTAACATCTCCCTGATTGACAATAGAACTCTAAGAAAAGTTGAAATTTACGACCCCGATAGGACTCGAAATATTCTTCTCTAACCCACTGAAAATTTTTCCTATTTTCGGCAAATTCAATCTTACCATTCTATAAAACTTCATTTTTTATTCCCTGCTTTCGCAAAATCTCTCTAGGCAACTCTATACTCCAATCGGAGGCGAGCTGCTCTGCCAATAGGGAGTAAAGCTTTCCTCACATCTCATTCTGATTTATCCAAACTCAACTTTTCTCTCCCAACCTGCATGATACCCCAATAAGTAGCTGTGCTCCCTGATTGGACAAAGCGTCTGTCACTCAAATGTAGTTCTATACCCGCCATTTTCCGGAACCCGTCAGTTAACAATACATACTCTAACACAGGATCTTGCCTCTCTGGCGTCCCACAGGGATCTGTTCTTTCACCGTACTTGTAAAACATTTACACGCACGACTTCCCGCAACACTCCACCGTCAATACTTGCCTGTTTGCGGATGATTCCGAAGTTCTCTCGCAAGGTCTCCAGCTGAAATACACAATTAAAGCTATACAAAACTTTCTAGACAAACTCGAAACGTGGCTAACACATTGCAGAATTGCAATTAATGTTGATAAATCACAAGCAATAATTTTCAGGAAATGGGGGGTCATCGACCCTCCTTTCCAGCTCACACTTTTTGATGACAACATACAGTGGGTTTCGGTGGTGAAATATCTGGGCCTACACATAGATAGCCGCTTAACTTTCAAAAAACACATTGACTATCTAGCAGAGAAATTCTAGGGTAGAGTTCATTTAGCCATCTCCCTCGTTGGGAGAAGGTCTCCTTTATCCCTAGAAAATAAAGTAATATTATACAAGCAGATTCTGCGCCCAGTTATAACTTATGGATCTTTCGTATGGGGAGCCGCAGCCACCACCCACATGAAAAAGATTCAAGTAATTCAAAACAAAATACTCCACGTCATGACGAATGCACCTTGGTACGTCCGAAATGACGTGATACACAACGACCTACATATGGGGAGCCGATCACTAATTACATCACTAAACTCTCTAGAAATGTATTTAAATCTATTGAATCTCATGACAATCCAATTATCAAAGCACAAACACTGTTTACGTATCCACATCCTAAAATTAAATATGCATACTCTTCAACGAAGTGGAGAAACCCGCTCCGCCCCCCATAACACAACATAAACACTCTTTTCACACTCTTAACATGATTTAGCTTCACTGCACTGCATCTTTCACTCTGGGTTCCGAGGTGAATTGTCACCGAATTGATTTACTGCCTTCGGCCGTCCCGTCCTCCTTCCTGCGTTTCCTCCCCTCCCCCCGCCGGCGCTCTGCTTCGATAGAACGCTCGTGCTTTGGGGTACGTCATCCCTCCCCGCTTTTTGTGGGAGTGTTCGGTATTTGAAAATCTTCATCGTGGATCTCTCTTTTTCTCCCATCCTTCTGAGAATAGGCGCCCGCGATCATCTAATTTTAGTAGTTAACCCGTCAGTTGGCTGGTCGGCCAGTGAGATGCTGGGTTCATCCGGCTACCTAACTCATTGACTAACGCTCGTATTCACCGCTAACCTGACCCAGCGATGAAACCTGGAGTAACCGGCAGTCAGCCCCAGGTTAGAACTCCAATTCACAGCTCTCTCTTTTTTGACCTCCAGTTACTTGACTCTGAGTTTTTTTAAGTTGGATTTACTGGTCGATTCCCATTGGTCGAAATAAACCCCGTGACTTCCGGCTGGAGCTACAATTTCTATCTTCGCCTCGTGCCAGCTTGTTTTTAACCTCGTGTATCGCTATCTGTTTAAAATGAATGCCAACAGAATTTATTTTACGCAGTACAAAAAAGAGTTGGTGTTGGCTTTGATGAAGCCGCACGTACATATAATAGAATTTTCTGATTTTTCTGGTTTCCAGTTTTTCTAAAAAATCTAATTGAGTAACAGTGGAAACTTTCTGAATGGTATTCATTGTAAACTAAAAATCTATCCAAACTCAAACTACTTCAAAACTTGCACGAAAACGTAAACACTCGAAAAATCGCTTACTGCGCATGTGCGGTTAAAACTAACCCGGCTGTGACCCTGGGTAAGGATTTTTTAACTTGAACCGGAGTTAAGTTATTAACTTGCGATGGTGAATAACGTTTTCGGCGAAACCCCGGTTTCCTTCCACTAACCGGCGGTCAGGTTAGCGGTGAATATGGGCGTAAGCTATTTTTTTAATCCAGATTAAGTCAGCTGATTTCAATTCTCTTTCGAGATATAATATCGGCTAACACAGGCTATTGTTATTCTCTTCTTAAATTTCTATATCAGCAATTTTTCTTTAAATTGAGAGTTCAAGCATTTTTAATTTTAATTTTCTTAGTTAATTCCTTCCTAATTTTTTCAATTTTAAATGTATCATGGCAAGCTCTATTTGTCAACGTCAACCATATATTTTGAAGATAGGGGATTTAGACCTCTTCGGAGATCATGTGCCCCAATGACCATTCTACCCATTCCTCATTCTCTGCAATATCAGCGGGACCGCGAGTCTAACAAAAACAATATTCCTGGTTCTACTAAATCGATATTCTGAACTAATGATATCGATTAAAAAAAGAACGGTAGTTGGTTGAACTGAAATAATGCTTTTAATGATGCAAGTAAATCTGTGTTAATAATGAATTCCATATGACGTAACGGATGAATGTCATATGATGATTTCATATGACGACATCAATTATCAACCTAAGGACTTGGAAGTTCTCCGGTATAAATTGATTGTGATAAAGATGGCTGCACACAAGAACTGTCACGGCACCGACGTGGGATCTATCAGTGAAGATCAAAGTCGAAAGTGAATCTCGATGCTCCGTAAAAAGTGTCTGGAAAACATAATGAGGAAAAAATTTCCTACACTGTGTCACAGAGAAAAATCCACTCTTCAGACAACCCGCTCCCAGCGTAGAAAAGAAGCTAAGATAGATTAAACAATTTTTACAAATGAAATATCCATATCGCTTAGCATCTCTCTGATTCTAAAATGGAATGGTGGTGGGAATAAATGTGAAGAACGGTGGATGAAGAAACTATGTGAATGAAAATCAAATAGAAAAGAAATTGCTATGCAATTTAGTAATCATTTTATTTTCAAGTAATAGAATGCAGCCAGATGTTTTTGGAGTAAATCCAGAAATGGTTCGCCTGTCTCGGCACAAAATGACTGTACAGGAAGAAGTGCGAAATGCACATAAGCATAAATGAAAATCTTGGTGATGAACCGGATCTGAACACCGCCTCAATGACACACATGTAGAGATAAAAACACTAAACTGTAATCCAGCTTGAAGCGGACTAATGAACGATACAGGCTCAACAAGTATTTTAGAGTACTTTTAAAATGTTGAGGGCCTCGTTACATTGACCTTTAAGTGAAGTCAAATATCACATCGAAAAATCGTGCAATCCTGTAGACAGAGTTCTGAATCCGGTAGAGAGGCCCTTTTTAAGGCTGAAAAAATGAAGACGGAGGACATAAAACCGTTTCATTAGGCACATCAGTTCATTTCATTTATTAACGTTAGGAGCTGATACTCCGCAAATGTCAAAGAATGAAAAATAAGATATTTGTATTTTGTCTACATATATATACAAGACTTGGATGGTATGACAGACGCGATGAGTGATTCTTTCAAGTTTGATTATGAGCATTAGAACACAACCCGGTGGAACATCTCACTCTTGGATGCAAGTAGATGAATAAAATAAGCAGAGATGAACCAGGAAAATCCGATGATCTAAAAGGTTTTGAATAAAAACGATAAAATCCCATTTAAATTCGTGTAATAAAAGTTTTGGGGGATACCTTGACTTAAGGTGAAAATGTAAGTTATGTTATGTCGACTCTAGAAGTTGTCGAAAAAAGGTCTATCTTACAGCAGTTTCAAGCCGTAAGAGGTGGCCGGTAGTAGAGCGAAATTTTCCAAAACCGCTTCGAAATACTGAGAGGAAGTTGTTGAATTCTGCAAAAATCGACAAAATCGAGCTTCTTGAAAAGATGGCGAAACAAAACATGAAGCAGAGCATCAGACCCTTCAGTTGCGTTACTGAACGATTCAAGGCTGCCTGAAGCTCCAGTAAGGTGAGCGGAAAGTTTAAGCCTTCTTCACTACGAGTGGCAAACATTCAACCTCTTGTTCGGTTAAACCTACATTTCAACACCTAAAACGCTGGCAGGTAATATTGCCAGAAGTCTCAGCAAATGATTAGGCTAACAAATTAGCAATGAAAGGAATATCACTAACCGTTTGGTCATTAGCCACTTATTTTCTTAATCTTCGCATAATGTAACTTTTTTTTGGTGATCGTTATTTATTTTCATCATTGTTATAATTATTCCTTTATTTGTTCTTTATGGATGAATTAAAATTGTTTTTTGAATAAATCATCGCAAAAAGTATTCTTTCAACATTTTCATTATAATTATGCCAACACGGTTCAAATTAGTTTTGCTTTTTCGTTTTTGATATATTATGGCCAAAACGAAATCTATTTCATTTTCATCAGCAATCTTAGTAAACTAAATTCCAGTTTATCTGTTTTAAATCATTTTCAATTTAAATTAATGTTAATACCATAATTTCTTTGATATAGCTTTTGATTTTACACAATTCTTGTTCAATTTACTTTTAAACTACATTGGCTCAATGCTTAATTGCGTTAAGCAGTTTTTAATTATGTTAATTTTAACTTGTGTATGTTATTTTTAATTCGCTTCTTTACTTGTCATCATTTTGGCGAATTACTGTCATAATATTAGATACATCCAATAGAGTACAATCTTTTCGTGCAATTTGGTGCCCTTTTTTTTTTAAATCCGTACTCAAGGTGTAGACTAAACTAAGGTTGTTCATAAAGCTTCTGAAAAATTGGGCTTATTTTATCTACTTTCGATACATTTTATACTTCAGTCAATCATGTATCATATTCATTGTGAATAATGATGATTATTTTATGAACTACACTGAAACCTATTTTCATGATTTTCAACAGAGTAAACGGTAGAATCCTATTTTAATGCACTGCTTGGGGCCTATTTATTTCCTTCGACAAACTTCGATAAGTTCGCCAAGCTGCCTACCCTTTTTAAGCTCTAAAATTTGTGATCGATAATTCATTACCGTAGGCACAATTCAACAACCTATATAAAGTCGGTAATCAAACCATTTTAAATTTGACCACTGTTTATACATTAAGAATAACTAAGAATCAGTTCTTAATAGCCAGATCGAACATTTGATTGATGGGGGTGGGAAACACAGCATCGAAACATTGCACTGAAACAAACGCAGTTTCTGATATCGTAGCGGAAGATGAAGCACCCATATATCCGTTTGATACATATATATATATTCAGACTAATCAAAGTACATGGTCTAAAAGCGTTCTGCATATCAAGGTTAAACATTAGTGAAATGTTTTTAGATAGCAACGTCGATTTCAAAATAAGACTTTAAAAAAAAAACTCCCATTTTCAAAAAATGTCTTATACTATAAATACTATTATGACATAAATGCTAAGTTTATACATAACCAGGTTTTTTAAAATAATTTCCAAAATCAGACTGATTTAGAGGAAGCTAGTCCTATCGCTTTTTTTAAAGGCCGTATCACATGTAAACGTTTCAAGCAATTTTTCGTCCAATTCGTGCAATTTTTACTCAGCTGCTATAGCAACGGCTTTCGAACAACTTTTTGCTAGCGAGCTCAAAAAATTGTTCCAAATTAGAATTGCTTGAAATTCTAGCCAATGGGGTTCTTCGGCGCGCCACGTCATAAACAAGATGGCGGCTTCGGTTTCGTCTAACACATCAGATATGCCGTATAATATTTTAAACAGGATGGTGCTCAATTTCTGTTTACGCCCATCAACAAAAGCTTAAGCGGAATAAAAGAAGTAATTTTGGATGTTCGTTTTCCGAAGCAGAAAAATCGGCGAGTAATTTTTCAATGTGGAGATAGAGAGCGGCTAACGTCAGAGCATGTCGTTTTGTTTACGACAACCCTTCCTCCTCAGTAGGACGAAAAATTGCTTGAAAAAATTGTACCAAAAATAAACGTGTGATACGGCCTTAAATTGTCAAGTTTTACGTCTTCATCTTAGTAATAACATTAACAAAAAAAAATTGAGAACAGTGAATTTTTTCCCTGTCTTTTTCTTAAATTTTTATAAGTACGTAAAATTTTTTAAAAAAATATTTTTCTATTCTATAAAAAATATTTTTCTAAAAAAAAAAGTGTCCAAATCGGGAAGAAAAAAAAACATTTAAAATATATAAAATCGTTCTCCAATACGTGACAAAACCTTTAAAAAATCAATACATTGCTATAAAAATTATTTCCACGTTTTTTTTAAAAAAAATTCTAACTTTATATGCAGAGTTAAAATTAAATATTAAAATTCATTAATAGCTGGTTCTATGAATCGGTCAACTCTGCCGATGATTTTAAAAAAAGCTGCAAAAAGTTTTAAAATATGCATTTACCCAGTCATTAAAAAACTGTTGCCTTTTTATATATATAGAACTTTTATTTGTAGTAAAAATATAAAACATTGTATGCTAAACTTCCACATTCATTTTTCGTACAAAATTGGACTTTTTTAGTATGTAAA
Organism: Trichonephila clavipes; assembly: GCA_019973935.1. Lineage (NCBI taxonomy): Eukaryota > Metazoa > Arthropoda > Arachnida > Araneae > Nephilidae > Trichonephila > Trichonephila clavipes. The sequence continues at coordinate 1,560,988 of BMAU01000458.1, read as the reverse complement.
TGCTTTTTTTATCTAGAAAGTTATTAAAAATAAAGCAGCGCTCACATTTAAAAAAAAAATATTTTAAAGGCTCCTGCACATCATTCTCATTATATCTTATTTACATCCTCGGGTGCTCTTTTGTTTACATTTTAATAATTACAAAACGACTGAAACCATTTTCGTAGTTTACTTTCAAGTTTTATAAAAGTTGAATAAAATAGTGCCTCTTCATTCCTTACGGTAATTTTAGTTCTGCCTAGTACTTTTGCAAATCTAGAATAGACAGCAATAAAGGAAACGTTAAGTCAAAGTCTACTGTGGGAGACAATTTCCACAAAACCGATTCTTAATGGATCTCTACTCAACAAAAGAAACATGCTTGCCATATTTCAAATTTGCATGTCTAATAGTTATGAAGCTAATTAAAACTGCTAAGTTGCGTGAGAGAGTCAGTTTTTTCACATGCAAACTTTGCTTAAAACTGTATGTAGATAAATCATAGCAAAGAGAGAAGTCTTTTCTTGATTAATGAATTTATTTAATGAAAGTGAATAACGACTGGGAGGGCTTATAATGCAAGAGTCAATTCTGGCTAAGCTTATTTCATTAAAATGTGGAACAAATGACTATAAATACAAACTATGAAATTTGTTATCTTGCCATTGAGCATTTATTCATAAATGATTTATTCTTGATTAACATTCTAATTAGAAATGAAATGATAGCTACAATGACAGACCTTATAATTTAACCACAGGCAAGTGTGAGAGTGGGTTGTCATACCCGTGCTATGACAACCCACTCTATAAACTAACACAGCATACCATTAAAAAGACTTTGAACAGAAATGGTTGTAAGGTACATCAGTCCCACAGCAATGGCATCAAGACACAAATCCACAATATAATTGCAACAACACAAGCTATCGGCTTGCAGCCACTACCTCTTGGCTACTGCAGCCGAATTTTTCTTCGAGAAGATTTTTTGAGAAAAATTCATTGAGGAACCATAGGTTACATTCCAGTTTGGGAAGAAAGTTTAACACAATCCATGTGGAAGCACCTTATTAACACACTGCATGAGGGAACAACGTTTTTTTTTTTGCTCAATCAGTCACTCTCAAGCATGGGTTACATGAAAGTATGCACTTAGTATGTGTTAGTATAAAAAATACCTGTAACATCTTTAAGTCCATGGTGAAATACACTCAGGAACATTGAAAATAGCGACCCAAGAAGGAAACTAAGTACAATCGCGAAACTTTGCAAATAAGTACAGCGTAATGTGATATGCAGGTGATCCAAGTTTTGTGCCAATACGCATGCTCATACACGCCGAGGTGGCGCTACAATCAGGAAGAGGGTGCTATATAAGCCAGCGCAAATTCGAAGATTCATAAAGGTGACGATTACCCGCCGATTGTAGGAAGACTTTGGCAAGCGAAACATGCCAAGTAAACGTGCTAAAAGACATCTCTCACAGTTAAGCGAGTTTGAGAGAGGCCTGATCATTGGGATGAAAACTGCAGGCTGGTTGATGCGCCGTGTTGCTGGCCAGGTGAATCGTTCGGAGTTAGAAATTGTTCAGAGCAGTGCACACGAGAAGGTACCACGTGCAGAAAACCAGGTCTGGAGCGACCAGGAAGACCACGAGGAGAGAGGATCGAAGGATCGTGCGGCAAGCACTTGTGGACCCCACAGTGACTCGTTCAACGATACGAGCAGACGTAGTCGTAACAATTGTTCCACAAACAATTTCCAGACACCTTGCAGAAGCAAATCTTAAATCCAAGCGCCCTTTCCGTGCACTCCCTTTTAACACCTGAACATCGGCAACTGCGTCTACAGTGGTGCCAAGCCAGATCAATGTGGAATGTCGCAGATTGGCAAAAGGTTGTGTTTAGTGATGAATCCTAGTTTGTTTTGGGGACAGATGATAACCGTGTACGGGTGTGGAGGCGCCCTGGCCAGCGGTACAATTTCCCCCGCACTGTTCTAAGTCACACTGCCCGCACAGCTGGTGTAATGGTATGGGGGACATAGCCTATGATAGCCGGTCCACTTTAATTGTGATGCGTATAACCTTAACGGGCCAACATTACGTTGCTGAAATTCTTCGACCCCATGTAGGACCTTTCCTAAATGGTCTCTCTCAAGGGCAATTTTCCAGCAAGATAATGCTCGTCCGCATACAGCAAGAGTTGCTCAAGACTTCCTACGTCATTTTCAGACTCTTCCATGGCCAACTCGCTTCCCCGATTTGTCCCCTGTAGAGCACGTGTGGGATCAGCTAAAACGGCAGATGCCATCATGTCACTCTGTACATGATTTAGAGTTGGCTGTCTGAGGACAACAAAAGGAGTCTAATCAACTCAATGGCGGATCGTGTGGCGGCATGTATTGCAGCTATCCAACGCGCTATTGAAGTTGCCCAGTATTTGTGTCGTTGCACACCCTGTATTCGTTTAATTGTCTTGTTTTTGAGATCAAGTGAATCTCTCATCTGTGTCATTATGTGTATTAAATTTCATTGCAATCCGATGCTTTCTTCTTGGGTCGCTATTTTCAATGTTCCTGAGTGTATATTCACATGTAATGTGTTAAACCAAAGCTTTATTTCATGCTTAACAAAAACGAGAAAGTAAAGTTGGATGTTATGATATATGGATGAAGACAACACTCTACTTGTGATGATCAATCAATAAAGTACTCATATTATTCATTTTTAAATATGATATAGGAAGTCCAGTGGCTGAGTGGAAGTGCATAGCCCTTCCACACCATAGGTCTGAGGTTCAAACACCACGATGGGCAAGATTGACTCGACCTTTCATCCCTTCAGTGGATCAATAAATGAGTATAAAGCTTGTTTTGCAACTTAATACTGAGGGTTTCGCTTCAGACTGACCACCTGATTGGATCATCTACTCATACACCTCAAGGACCAAAGTCATGTATACTGATATAAGAACAGTAGGCCTTGGCCCTTACGGGCTGTTGTGCCAATGAGTTAAGTTAAACATGATATATAACTAGTAAAATTTCTTTTTCCTAATTTGTTATATAATAAGAATTTAACTGGGAATTATAAAAATTTATCAGGGGCAATACAAAAAATAGGCAGGAATATAAAATAAGTTTATAGGTAATTTAATTATTATAAATTAGTAATAGGAATTTTAAAAGGGCCAAAACTGAAGATGAAACTTGGAAGAAAAAGAATTTTCTAAAGATATGCATTCTTTTATTATATTATATATTCTGCAATTACATAACATATGACACACCAGCTTCTGGACAGAAGGGGTAAGTTATTCAATACAATATTTTTCAAAATAAACAGCAACACTGCATTTTCATTTTATTTGGACAAAACTTGTTGCAAGATTACTGTCTACAATAACTATCAAATAATTCTGTTTTCTTCTTTAAAAGCACAACAGCCCTTTACAGGCCTTAGCTGCCTCAACCATCTAGTTCAGGAGCACTCAGCCTCTTTTCCCGCTGGGCCGCATACATATGGCAAATGTGTCATGCGGGCCGCAACAAGAGGATTAATGGAAAAAACATCCTAAAACCAAGGCAATATAGGACACTTTAAAAGTGGAAAATTGATCAAAATATTAAAACTTATTTTTGGCTTTTAATACTGTATTAATTTATCAAATACACATAACAAAGATTTTTCGGTTCCCTTTCATCCATGACCATGCCCAGTGGCGTAAGGTACACCCCCGCAGGATTCTAGGGGTCCAAAGCCTGGCTGTAAAATCCAACTTAGGGGCACAAAACTTGACTTTGCAGGGGGGGGCCCAAATGTTCTCTGTTACACCACTGGCCAAGCCCCTAGTTTACATTCTACTACCTTACAAACAAAGCTGCCATGCCGCTTGATGATTTGATTTTTTTTTAAATTTTGACAAAAGCCTCTCTTATTTTCATTTCATATTAATTTATTAAATTTCGACTGAATTCCGGGCTAAAATCAGTATCATTTGATAATAATTAAGAATCAGTTTCAGCCATAAAATGGTCCCTACTTCACTGTTATTTGTTATTACTAACCATTACAGCTACAAACAGAAAGGGGGGAAATCTTGACATCAACAGCAAAATTGGTCAAGTTGATTGCTTGATTGAAGGAATTTCTGACTAAATTTTTAAAACATTGTTCGAAAAATAATTTAATTTTTAGTGCAATGGACCATGAGCGGGCCACTCAGAAAAGCCCGCTGGGCCGCAGGTTGAGTATCACTGATCTAGTTGGTGGGCTTCCCCTTTAACTCAAGTTCCCTCAGATTTTTTAAATGTCTTTAATGGGTTTATCTTCCAAGCTTCACCAAATATGGCCCCAAGCCATCTTAATTTATTAATATAGATAATTTGTGTTTTATTTTGTATAACATTTATTTTAATCAATAAAATTTCTTACCTAAATATTTGAGAATATTTTAAACAATTTTCAAAAGAGCCTTAGAATAACATAAGTTCTTTTTTTAATTAATAGTATCTTCACAAAAAATTTTGAATGCACACTAAACACCAACTAGACACACACAAAAACAAATATAACTGCAATATGATCAACAACTAAATTTAAATTTAAAACTTACATACTTTTTTTCATTTTATTTGTGTCCCCATTCAATTTCTTTTTTTTTTTTTGCAAAATAAAATAAATGACAAATGTAATTAATTCTAAATCTAAAACAGAAAAAGGCAGAAAATAATCCTTAAGAATTTAAAAAAATAAAAAATGAAAGGTTTTACTAATTGTTTAGTCATGATGCATTCACAGCAACATGAGGACTAGACAAATAAACCTTGAAATTCTGAACCCAGAAAATGGCAAGGATAACCCCTGTGAGCAAGCTTCCCCATTCTCTTAATTTCTGTACTATGCTGATGTCTTGACAATATTTAAGTGAATCAGCCAACTTATACCTCGAAGCAGCAGGGTTTAAATAACACTTTCTCACAATGAGATAAGCATATAAGTTAAACAGACATGTCAGTTTTTAATTGACAAGCTATGTTACGTCAAAAACAAAAATTACTAACATTACCTATTGAAAAATGGCAAGTGCACTATGTAATGTTTAGAAGATAATTAACAAACATTTGAAATATTTTTAAAAAGACAAATTAAATATTAATGGATAATATATGATACAAGACCTTATATATATACTGGATTACTGAGATATTTTTTGTTGACTAAAAATCAATCAACAAAAAATAACTCAAACTTTTATCTAATACCAAGCAGTAATACATTTGAAAAATATTTATGACTTAAAAGTTTAAATACCTATAGTTACAACTCCAAAATTCAATTGCACTTTTATATATATTACCTTTCTATACTGATATTAATTTGTATAACATAGGCTTATGTAGTTAAAAAAAAGACAAGAGAATATATAAATTCAAAAGATGGAAAAGGAAAAGTAAAATCTTCAAGATATGAATTTTTTTTATATAATTATACAGAAATTTTCAAATTGATCGACTCATTTATGTGTTGCTTTCTACAACACACTAATTTCCTAACATAGTGAAACTAAAAACAACTAAAAAAACTACATATTTGAGAACTTTACTACTCAGTTTAAAATTTTAAGTAATATTGTACCCATAAATAATCCAAGTATATTTTTTACGTAAAATTTTACATTTTATATGTTATGTGTGTTATCAGTGTTTTTATCAAGTAACCATAGCTTACAATTTAGTTTTGGGTACTTGGGTATTAGTGTCATTGCAGCCTAATTGGTTGTGCGTGAATTGCCCCATTTTCACCAAAATCTGATAGACATCTTTTCATATAAAACATGACTGAATCTTTGTTATTTTGATATCAAGGTGTGATTTACGTGGGGCCAATCTTGCTGTGGTGACACTAATATATAAGTACTGAATTTTGCGATAGAATTTTCTAAGTTTAACCTTCTTTGAGAAAATAAACATCTGTAATCTTAAAAAATATATATATCATTTTTATTCCAAAATGGACTTAGAGTTATCCATTAAAATTCCATGATAAATTAAATGCTTTCTCACTTAAAAATATTTTTTCTTCATATACTTACATTACTTCTTCAGATACTTCTCTTACTTTGGAGAATTTGTAAGAATTTTTCTATAGTAACATATTTGTTACATAAAAGAATACTTTTAAATTTTGGATAGCAGCAACAATATTTTCTTTTATTTTTCAGCCAAATTAAACAAAACAAGGTAATAATCTCAGTTAAAGTATAGAATAGGTGGCCACATGGATTTGACGATGTTTATCTTGATTTCACTTTGTTAACTCTTGGAACACCCATTGCTAGATATTTGCAGTTTGCCAACTGAATCTGGTTGCCAAAATATTGGCTTTGCTAAGAAGCCACCTATTCTACACTCCTGGTTTTTTTACATGGCAAGCGAAATTCTGTGATTAAAAACAAACTTCCTAAAGAATCTAAAGTTAGTTTACTTTTAAAAATTCATCTAGTGCCTTAACTAATAACTACTGCAAGCTTCTAATAACTGACAAAATGATTTAAATAATTTAATCATTCACTTAAAAACAATATTTGAATCTATTCTAAAACCCCCCTTTTTTAAAAAAAATTTTACGATCCATACCTATGCTAAACTACGCACAAATCCAATGGTGTTATGGAGAATATTTGAGTACCCCTTGCATAGTCAGGCTTTGAGCCCCAGGACAGATCTCACATACTTTGCATCCGTCAAGCTTTGGGTCCCCCCCTACCCCAACGCAGAGGTAGCGTCGGTGTATGTTATGCACTGACGCAACTAGTTTTAAGTGGGTCCTATATCAAAATTTTAGGAAAACCATTTTTTAAGGCCCTTTAACATGTTATGATTTGATTGCTTATATATGCTAGGGCCCTGTAGCATTGGTTTAGCAGTAGCTACACAGCTGATGCTATGCCACTCCAAAAATCCTTAAATAAAGTGCTTGTAGGTAACAAGTGTTAAGGATTAATGCCTAATCAGTAAAAAATTACTCCCAAATAACTGCATTTCTTATCAATGCCAGCAGCAAAGGTTTTTGAATTATCACTTTAATCCAAGTTTAATATAACATTTCTTTTAAAGGTAACATTATTTTACAGCTCTTATATAGTTTAGAAACCGACACTACAAACTGAATAATACTTAATTTTTTTTTACACATTTTGATTATATTAATTACTTTAAAATCCAAACAAATTATGTGACAACTAGTCAAAAAACTTTATTTGATAATAAGCTTTTAGCACAATTATATTGCATTTAATCCACCACTGATGAATAAGATAGTATACATATTCTTTCCTGCCCTTCAAGTGTTAAATAGACCGCCATGATCAAGATTAAAAATTAATCTTTTGAACAGTATGATGTACGAGATTTATATGCATAAAATTGATAAGACATAAATACAATAGACATGTATAATACAAGATATATGCTATAGTGCTGAAAATATAGACATGAAAAACAGCAATGTTAAAATAAGCAAAAAAACTAGCATTCAAACATAAGATATGTTAAACCTCCCAAAAAAAGAAATTTTCACTAAAAAAAGGAAAACTTAAGGAACAGTTTATGATATAATCATTATTACATTCTATAAAATTAATTTATTCTATCTGTTTTTCAACAGAACTCTCCAGTATTGTTACATGTTAGCTTTATTGATGATATAATACTATAAACTCGGTCTTTCTTTTCGATATTATTAATAGGAATTTGAAATAATAACTGAAGTTCAATGTAAACAAAAATAGAACGAAAATATAACTACTTTATGTGGTAACTTAAGGCAACTATCTCCATAATAAAAATTTCAACAAATGTTAGATTTACTTACGCCAGTTTTAATGGCTTTTGAGGTAGATATCCTCCTTTGGAATGATTTAGTCGAACTTGGTTCTCCATCACTTTCAGAAGATTCATCAGTGACCGCATCAGAACTCGTTTTTTCAGGTACATTTGCTCCACACACCGAACCCGTCGCCATCTTCCATCCCTACTGATTAATTTTTCCTTTTTCTCACCAATAGATGGCACTGCTGTTTTTCATTTCGTCTGCTATAAAATTGCATAACTCCTATGTGATTGTAATAATTTTCTGGTACAATTTCTAATCACAAAACATCAATTTTTTTGGAAATTATTATTCTTTACAGTAAAAAATACATGAAAAGATACTATTCCTTTTTTTTTTAAACATAAAATTAGGAAAAGTGTTTTTCCTTACATTAACTGAAAACGTTATCTCTATATGAAAAAAAAATGATACACTCAGCTTTTAAAATGAAATAAAGAGAAAAATTTATCTGCAGTATTTTTATTAGTTAAATTTTTAGTTGAAATGTGAAGTAAAGGATACATTCGTTTTACAGTAAGAATTAGGTTTTTAAAGGGAAAAATCTTGATTCAGTTTGATAGTACGACGAAATAATTTCATAAAATCGATTTCTTGTAAATTTTAAAGTAAAAAAATATTCTCATTAATTTTGATATGATTTAACTATATCACTGCAATACTACGGATCCTAATATTTAATCGTTATCGAATGCTACGTATTTATATGTTTACAGAAATACTTTATAGTTTCTAAAAGGTTTTGACATCTTTTGCGTTTCTAAAAGTAAGTAAAATAGTTTTTTTATTTCCACAATTCCTGCTGCACAATTAGATTTCACTATATATCATCATTTATTTTTTTCCTAATTTCACTCTCGATTTCACTTTAAAAAATTGGCATTCATTTTGTGGTGGATCTGTCAATATCTAAATGATACCTGCCATTTATTCTTTCCGCGTAATTTTACTGTGCTAAGATTGATTTATCTTTCAATACTAAAGATATCGCAGTCTATATGTTGCATTGTGTTTTTAGGAATTGTGTCATGCGATTATAGTCGAATACCTTGAGTTGCGCGGCGGACATCTTGTTTGTTAGCAGTAGCTGTTGTCAGTGCGTCTGCTCATAGTGCACCTTCGCGAAGTGGAAGTATTTTGATTTTTCATGGAAATAGGCATGATGTCGGAAGAGATGCCTATAATGGGACCTGCTTCTGTAACATGTTTATATGGAAATTATAAAGAATCTTCGCCTGATTTTGCCCGTGAACGTGATTTGTGTATGCAGTGTTTTGAAAAATGGAGCGAATCCGAACAAACTGAATTCGTTGAATTGCTTTTAACTAAAATGCTTCATCATCAACACAGTCATGTAAGTTCATTTTTACGACCAATGCTACGTAGAGATTTTATATCCCTTCTTCCTAAAAAAGGCTTAGATCACGTTGCTGAAAATATATTGTCCTACTTAGATGCGAAATCACTTTGTGCTGCGGAACTGGTGTGCAAAGAATGGTATCAAGTTATTTCCGAAGGTATGCTGTGGAAAAAGTTAATTGAAAGATGTGTTCGGACTGATTCATTATGGCGAGGCTTAATGGAAAGACGCGGTTGGATTAAATATTTATTTAAACCATCTCCTGGAGAACCACATCCTGATCATATGTTTTACAGGAGACTATATCCAAAAATCATCCAAGATATTGAAAATATTGAAACTAATTGGCGTTGTGGGCGCCATACATTGAAAAGAATTAATTGTCAAAGCGAAAATAGTAAAGGTGTGTATTGTGTGCAGTATGATGATAGTAAAATTGTAAGTGGTTTACGAGATAATACTATAAAAGTATGGGATCGCGGCTCTTTAGAGTGTATACAAGTTCTGACAGGCCATACAGGATCAGTTTTATGTCTTCAATATGATGAGAGAGTTATTATAAGTGGATCTAGTGATTCTACTGTTCGTGTCTGGGATGTTAAAACAGGTGAACTTATCAATACTCTTATTCATCATTGTGAAGCTGTTTTGCATCTACGTTTTAACAATGGTATGATGGTCACATGTTCAAAAGATCGTTCAATCACTGTCTGGAATATGGTTTCACCATCTGAAATAACAATTCAGAGAGTGCTTGTTGGCCATCGTGCTGCTGTTAATGTTGTAGATTTTGATGAAAAATATATTGTTTCCGCATCTGGTGATAGAACTATAAAGGTGTGGAATACTTCTACATGTGAATTTGTCCGCACTCTTAATGGACATAAACGTGGAATAGCCTGTTTACAATATAGAGACAGATTAGTAGTAAGTGGAAGTTCTGATAATACTATCAGACTTTGGGATATTGAAAGTGGTGCTTGCTTACGAACTCTTGAAGGACATAAGGAACTAGTGAGGTGCATACAGTTTGATAATAAAAGAATAGTGAGTGGAGCCTATGACGGTAAAATTAAAGTGTGGGATCTAGCAGCTGCTCTAGATCCACGTGCTCCTGCAGGTTCACTGTGTCTACGTACTTCTGTTGAGCATTCGGGCAGGGTTTTCCGTCTACAATTTGATGATTTCCAGATTGTAAGTAGTTCCCATGATGATACTATTCTAATTTGGGATTTCCTGAATGGTACACCACCAGAAACGCCTGCAATGACTGTCAGATCTCCCTCACGTACATATACTTATGTTTCTAAATAATTTATTTATTGTGATAACTTAAAGGCTTTAGGAAAATTGTTAAAAGTTATAGGCATGTTTGTATGATGTCAAAAGTGGCCGTATATTTCTGATAATGTGAAATTGAACAAAATAAATGTGAATGTTTGGGCCCAATATTAACTTGTTTTGTCATGATGCAAGAAATTTCATCAAGGGTAAAAGGTTTTATTTTATCTTGACTGTACTTTATACTATAGTTCCTTTTTATTGTAATCTGCACTTAAAGCAAAGACATGTGAATGTTTTATAATTTAAGAAGATGGCTTGTGTGAAATGTGTAATATTCTTTGCATTTTTTAAAATTGCCTCTTTTCCAGTATGCATTATAATATTGTAAAAGGTTATGTGAAATTGTGCATTATTTATTACTTTTTTTTTTTGGAGTTACCAAGTTATTTCAGTTTTTTTAGTTTTATTGTGGTGATTGAACTATTAAGGAATATCACAGAGTAATTTGTTTGCAGTAAAAATATTTATATTACTAACTGTAATGAGAAAATTAGGTGTGCAATGTCACAAGGGGATAATGGATGGTAGTCTCTTACTCAATGGAAAAATTATGCTTTACAACCTTAAATGAATAGAAGTGGTTTAGAGTGCTAAATAGTATATCAGGAAAAAAGCACATAAAATTACATTTTACCATTGTAAAATATAATCTGGATTTCTTTTTTTATATTTACTATGGATAAAATGTTACTAAGCTTTGATGAGTTTGTGTTTCATTTTATGAACTTTCCTGAATTTTTTTTTAAGTAATTCAGTTTTCATTAATATTTATAAACTCGCATACTTTTTGCAAATCATAATTATTTGTGAATTTCTTCTCTGTAGTGTTTATTCTAAATGCTATAATGAGCTGTCTTTGTAATTGTATTTAAATGGCAAATGGCTATGGGAAAATGCTGACAAGTTAGTTTTTTACACAGTTAAGAAACTTTCAATACTCAGCTTTTTTTATTTTTTATGCAATTTAAAATTTTTAATTCTTTGAACTAGTAATGAAAAGATTTTGCATTTTGTTTTTTAAAATTTTATTTTTAAATAGTTATGTTTGCATGTGCAATATTCAAGTAGAATATTGCACATAATATAGAATACTTTAATATATTAATAGATTTATTAACTGAATTTTTTTTCGTAATTTTCCGATACAACAGTATTTAACAAGTTTACAGATCTTACAAATGAAACTTTTCCCTTTCTTTTGCTCAGGTTGTATATTGTGTAGAATAAATTTAGTATTAATAAGATGAGTAATCTCGATGGTATTGAGCATATTCTGATATTTTTCCTCCTGATTTAAAATATTGATGAAAAAACATTTTACTTGGGGTGAAAAAAATGTTGAAATCAGCCTAAGATAAATTTTAATTGTTAAACCTTTTTAATTTCCTAAACATTTTAAATTATCGATTTATAAAATATGTTAAATATTTGATTTAAGTTAATTCTTAGCAATTTTTTTTTCTTTCCCAAAACTTTAGTCATAAGGTCAGTAATTAATATTACTATTAGCTTTCTAAATTGTCACCGGTGATAAAGCTGTTTTTGTTATTGTGTAATTTTAATTTGTATGAAAGTCTTATAAATTTTAATATGTATGAAACGATACTTCTAGAGAGTTCAGAAGTATTCAAAATTAAATATTTTGCTTTGTTAAGTTCTTGTTTTATTTATATTATTTATAAAAGAGAGAAATATATCATCAATTACTGCTGATAATAGTTGATAAAAAAAATATCTGTAGTCCTTGAAAGTATTGCATAATACTGTTTATTTTTATTTGTCAAAATATTCTCAACGATGAAACTTCACTTACAAATTCGATATATCTATGTATATCTTTATTGTATTAAAATGATTTTTGACTATAAAAAAAGTTGTATTTTAGGAATACTTGTTTTAGTGTGGAAATTAAATAGATAGCTGTCCTGTTCATGTATATATCCTTTTAAATAATAAATTATTACATTTTGGTTTTAAACTTCTTTAGCAAAAAGACTACTATTTGCAATCATATTTTCTGTATATCTGTATTTAAATTGAGTGTGAAATAAAAATTTCTTATTTTGTCAATTAGTATTTGTTACTTTTTCTCTCCCTCTCTTTCTCTATATATATATACACAGTATAATAAAATATAATATATATATATACACAAAATCTTAAAATTGCATGTAATATGTATATGTTTGTTTTAAAACAAGCGTAAATTTAACTTAAATGAAATGAAAAGTGAGCTGGGAACGCAGAAGGGTTGCCAGAGGTACGGAAAATGAAACCCGCAATCACCCACCCAAGTTGGCGCCGAAAAACGCAATCGGCCACCGGGCGCATGATGCAGCTACACCTATTATTCATTTTCAGTAAAAGAATATGTACAGGTTGAGATGTAAATAGTTAAATTCAAAATATAATGTAATGTGTAAGATATATTCTAGAAGCAGAGTACAGATTAAGTAGGATGTCCTAATTGCATAATTTAATTTTGTGAATGAAATGAAATTTTCTAAAGGTAATTTTAGCAATTTGGCCAATAGTGGATGAATGATTTTTAGAATGCAAGTTGTTCTTGTAAACCACTTTAAAATGAATACTAGAATTATTTTTTAAAAAATGATATATATATATTTCATATTTATGTATTATACTATTGTCCAATTTCACCAATCAAAAAAAGATGTGCCAAATGCTTTATCATATGTGTGAACAAGATTATTGTATTTGTACATGCAAAGGAACAGTTTTCTACTATTAGCTACATATCACAGCATTAAGCACACTTTTTCATTTGATGGATTCGTTAATGATATATAATACATGAAGAATCCCTCTTTCCTAAATATTTAATAAAGAATTCTGTTTAGATACTTCTTCTGCCCATATGTGCTAGTCATATTTTTTTATTTAAAAATTTTGAAAGATGTAAGGAAGAGAATGAGATTAGATATATATAAAATAGATACTTGTGTATGATCGCAGCCATATTGGCGACGATATGTGTTACGTTGCCAATTCAGCGGACAGTACACATGTGTTATCGGATTTATCGCGGCGAGTTATCTTGAATGTTGGCAGTGTTGCGATAATATGCTAGTACCAGGAAATAAAATATAGTATGAATTTTCTTCTGAAAATGTGATTTAAATATGATTTGTTTACAGAGCATCATCACACAGAATGAAAGTGTTTTTGCTGTAATTTGTATGTAGGACTCCCCTCACACAATATAGGAATGTTTGCTAGGCTATGAATTAATCTTTTTCCGAACATATTTAGCAGTTTGACTTACGTAAATTTAAATTTATTTTTCATTGTATAAATATCAAAGGCTTTATATTTAGATTAAGATTTGCATCAGAGAAGATTGCTGAACAATCCTCATGAGTTGATAAACTCGAACCTTTTTTAAATTTGTTGATAATACCATATTTAATTTTGTTCTGATTGTTGATGTCGTATGTAAAAGATATAGAGCATGCATATTAATAAGAAATTTGTTCCATGTATTGAAAATGGCTCTTGGTACTGATCAAAATTCAGATAGGTCGTTCTTTGAATAACATAAAATTAGTATTTGTTACTAATGAAAAATATTTTTAACCATGCAAAATACCTGGCATAGAAAAATTGTTAACTTAAATCAAAACTTTCCCTCCAAACTATGACAGGCATCCCAATACAGTTCAAAAACACAATCAAACTTAAAATGATTTTTAATACCATTACCCACTGTTACATTGCAAAGTCCAGAACAAGAGTCTTAAAATGTTCTTTGCTAATTTCATTGGTGTTACATAAAGGACATGTTCGTGAATCTACTAAACTAAATCTGTACATATGTGTTTTGTGATGTAATCACATCCAATTTTAATTCTAAATTTAACAACAGCAGCAAGTCACTAGGAATATGACTTCCCATTTAGCAGCTTACCTTTATGAAAACCTACTGGCAAGTAGTTTACGATGAAATTGGCAAAAAATGGTGTACTTTCGTGTATTTCTGTATAGAAATGAAATGCTTACATGCTGAATATATAAATGTGACATAATAAAATAATTCATAAAAAGTTTTTCTTTAGTCCTTGTACTCAAAATCAATCTCATTTTGAAGAAAAGTATAGTTTCTAATTTTATGAAATTAATATTTATTGGGTGAAGAGTCATGTAATTTCTTATAATGGCATTATTACAAAAAATAGCTTTTATTATTATAATATAAAGAATTAAGTTAACGAGATAAAATATTCTTAACACTATATAAACCTCTTATTTCTACCATAGCAAAACCAGTCTTTTGACTGGTTATGATATGTTTATTTTTAATCTGAATCTCTTAGGCTTTTTTAGAAAAGACACACCATCACCAATTTTGTTTGGAACAGTAGTTAATTCTTCTTCAGAATGCTGTAATCTATTCATGGAATCGTGTGATCCAAAGTTTAGATCATAAACTTCACAGTATTAATCATAAACATGATCTCTGATTCCAATAAAGACTTGTACTAAATAAGATCAGCTGCTGCTTGTTGAATATGACAAATTACACATATTGTATTTATGTTCAAGTTTAGTGAGTGAAGCGCCAAATTAACATCCTTCTTGTCTGATTATGACTTTACATTGCTAGATTAAACATCAATAATGCTAATTTGATTAATTAGTATTATTGATGATTACAAGAATATTGTTAGTTTAAATTATATTGTCTTGTTTCTACAATGAGGTATCTTATTTCAGCATTCACTATTTGTAATATCCTTTAACACAGTGTAGTGAGCTTTTTTAATAGATGAATAAAATGATCATTCTTGAGAATTGTATTTCCTGCAGAACTTTGATTTTTTTTAACAGCTGGATCTATATTTTCACTGACTTCTAAAAATCAGGGTACAACATGCTTTTCGAATCTTGCCATTAAAAAAATGTCAGTTATAATAAAATTCATAGTTTATGTGAATGATAATAATGAACTTTAAAAAAAATTATGTAAAAAACAATAGCTGTTAGTTTTATTTAACAGGAATTAACATTTTCATAGAAGTAAGAGAAGAATGCAAAAAAATCAAACTTCCGAAATATTCTGTGTCTATATTTTATGCATAATTGGTGATTGCTTCCTCAGTTATTAATAATTTTTTGTCAATATCCAGGTAGGTCAAGGAAAATTCATTTAATTGATTCATTAAGGTAGTATGGATGAAGATGGAGTTGTCACAAGATGATGATGCTAGGCGCCTTAGTGTAGCTCTCTTAGCGTAGTCCGATGACTAAGGGATCAATTGAAATCTGAAGATTCTGTGTCTAGAAGACATGTTCCAGGTCACATCTGTTAATGAGAGTTTTCTGCATATTTTGTCCATAGGAGCAGGAGCACTACTGTGTCTTGGATGGTTGTAGATCATTTTTTCACATCAGGAACAAGAATCTTCACTGCTACAATGTGAAAATCCTTTCTCAGTGCAGGGTCTCTATGCAAGCTGACTAGTTGTGTGTGTCCCCCAGAACCATTTACAGAAATGTGCCCCTTTATGTTGGGCAAGGGAGCATTTCCTGTGCAAGACAGCCTCTTGTGCTGTTTGCAGATGAGTCCCAATCAGGGGCGTAGCTACAGCCGTATCAATGATACGGGGGCCCCAACATGTGTAATCACAGTTCTCTAACACGGTTCCCATATCTAAAAAAGGGCCCCCTCAGAGCTAGCTATGCCAGTGGTCCCAATTCACATTGGAGAGTGATGCGAAACATTTGCTTATCTAGAGAGAAAAACTCGACAGATACAGCCAATCCAACATTGTATAAAGATAGTTACAGAGATGGTGTTGAATCTCATGGTTTGAGTATGGATCTGTCTCAGTGGTCATGCTGACTCTCTGTATGTGTTCAATGCGGATGCGAGATTTTGGGATGAGATCAATGCATCTAAACATAAGCTGCTGTTATTTCTAATGAATTTATTCTGATGGATGATAGTGTGGAACCTCACCAAGTTTTCATTGAGGATCACAGTGGGAAACAAATATAGAATGACTAGCACAATCTCCAGACCTAAATTTGATAGAATTTTTTTTTTTTAAGTTCTCCAATGTTTCAGCTGAAACAATTGTTACTCTGTGTCTAGTCTTTACTTTCTATTTTGGTATCTTAACAATTTAATTGGCAGCATAAAAAGTCTGCCACCAGTGCATTGTAGTCAGGGGTGGACACATTTTTTATTAGAGGCAATTTTTGTAGTGTTTATATGACATTTTTCCTCAGAAAACTGATGAATGATGGACTTTTCTGCGAAGAGTGCTTTTTTTTTTATTCAAAGTATGTTTGTGTCAAACATCCGAATTTATGTGTCCCCATTCAATAAAAAACTGTTTAGTGCACATTTCCTATGTTTATTCATTTTCAAATTAGACACAAACAGGTTGTGCCTTAACTTTTGGAGGGCAGCAAATTGTAAAATGAACATTTTAAAAAGAAAAACATATTGAGTTTTATTTTAAACATATAATTTACTATTTTGTTTATTTTTTACACATTTGTGTTGGGTTATTAAAATTGAATATCAAGAAAAAATCTTTAAAGTTTTCTGTCCTCTCTCTTCCCAATAATACTGGCTTGTTAGAATTATTTAACATTTTTTTGAGAACTTTCTCCATTATGTACTTCATTTATATAATCAATTGGCTTACTTTGTAATTTATAAGATACAGTTGAGAAGTATTCATTCATATATCACTACTATAGTCCATGAATGACTTTATTGAGAGGCATTTTGAGTGATATTAGATGTATTTTCATTTGATATATTTTGCTGGTGTAACTCATCAAAAATAGGTTGATTTAGTAGTGATCAATTTTATAAAAATCAAGAAGTATCATACATTGTACCATCTAATAATTATTCACCTGTCCTTAGGTTTTAATTTGATAATCTAACTCTTGTTTATGATGCCTTTTCTACAAAAAATAAGGCATTTAATTACATATAGGAAAATTTTCAATATAATTATTTAATTGAACCAAAATGAAAAAATAGTAATTCAACAAATCAGAAAAGTGAAACCTACATATAATAGCATATATAAATATCATTTGGTATTTACTGGCTTTAAATATTATAATTTTCCAGTAAATATAATTTTCTTCACAAGGACAACTTTTCCGTTGAGGAATAGTGAATGTTAATGATCATTAAATGTTCAATTTCATAATATATCTTATCAAAAAATTATGTCACTTTACATCTGAAAAACTTAACTTTTATTTTAACATTCACACTACCAACTATGTACACTGGCCTCAAAAAGTTAAGGTACAACATGTTTTTCAAAGCTCACCATAAAAAAAAATGGCAGTAACAATAAAATGCATAGTTTACATGAATGATAATAACGAACTTTAAAAACATTAATGCAAAAACGATTGCTACCACTTTTATTTTATAGAAAAGAACGTATATTTATGAGAGAAAAATATGCAAATATCAAGCTTTCGTACTTTTGTGTGTAAGTTGTGTTGATTTTCAACAGTTGTTGGCAGTTTCGGTGACAATAGTCAATAGAGTTTAGAAAATGTCTCAGAGACGTCGTTTACCCAATTCGTTAAGGTGGCAGGCAGTTGGATGGATGGAAATGGGATTGTCGCAGGCTGATGCTGCTAGACGTCTCAATGTGTCTCGTGGTGTTGTTCAGCGACTTTGGGATCAATACCAATCCGAAGATTCTGTGTCCAGAAGACCTGTTCCAGGCCGACCACGAGCTACAACACCTGCAGAAGACCGTTTTCTAGCTCTTTCGGCACGAAGGAGAAGAACCACTACTGTGCCGCAGCTCGTTGCAGACCACTTTCAAGCATCAGGAAGAAGAATCTCCGCTACTACGATGCGAAATCGTCTTCACAATGCAGGTCTGTATGCAAGAAGACCAGTTGTGTGCGTTCCCCTCAACGGACGACAGCGAAGGAACCGCTTATGCTGGGCAAGAGAACATGTTTCTTGGACGCAGCAACAATGGGCTTCTGTGCTGTTCACAGACGAGTCCAGATTTACAATGGAGAGTGATTCAGGGCGTCTACTGATCTGGAGGGAACAGCGCACTAGATACCATCAATCCAGCACTGTTGAAAGACACAGTTATAGAGGTGGTGGAATCCTGGTTTGGGCAGGGATCTCGCTCGGTGGCCACACTGACCTGCATGTGTTCCATGGAGGAACCGTAACTGGTCTTAGATATCGAGATGAGATCCTTGATCCATATGTCCACCCATATGCTGCTGCTATTGGTAACGACTTCATTCTGATGGATGATAATGCACGACCTCACCGAGCTCGGATTGTTGAGGAGTATCTGGAGGATCACGGTTTGGAACGAATGGAATGGCCAGCTCGATCTCCAGACCTGAATCCGATAGAACATCTTTGGGACTATCTTGGTAGAGAGGTTGCTGCTTTAAATCCTCCTCCAAGGTCGTTACATGAGCTGAAACAAGGCTTACTCTGTGTCTGGTCTTCGCTTCCTATTCCGGTGTCCGACAATTTAATAAACAGCATGAGAAATTGATGCCGCCAATGCATTCAAGTTAGGGGTGGACACATTCCTTATTAGAACCCATTTTTGTATTGTTTTTATGCCATTTTACCACATAACACTGTGATGTGCTGTTTTCTCCAAGAATGGACTTTTCCGCAGAGATTGCTTTTTTTGTTATAAATCGTTTTTGCAATACACTTATACAAATTTCTATGACACATTCAATAAAAAACTATTTAATGCACATATCCTCCAAATTTTTTGTTTCTACATTCATTCATTTGCAAATTAGACACAAAAACCCGGTTGTACCTTAACTTTTTGAGGCCAGTGTATATGTACTGAATTTATCTTTTCCTGTATTATTTTTTCGTCAACTTCTCTTTAACAAAGTTAGTATTTTTGTAATTATAGGCATGTGTATACTCACACCTGAAAACTCAAAAATTTTGTAGATGATTATGTTTTTTAGCAAGAATGACAATATAGAAAAAACTGGAGATTCGGTGCTGTATTTTAGAACTGCATTGAATTATAAAAGTAATTTTTTTTTTTTTAGTAGCAATGGTTAATTTTTCAAAAATATTGTGGGAAACAGTTTAATAAATATTTTGCTTTCATATTCCCCTCCCCCAAAAAAATAAGTAAATGTTGTATCTATTTATTATATGAAATACTTAATTTAGAAATTTTATGTATTATATGTATGATATTGCTGGTGGTATCTTTATCACTACAGCTCTAACCTTGCATAGCAGATATTATTAATAATTTGTTTTTAATACATGAACTGTTTCTCTTTTTAAATTACATATATGTTCATTCAAGAACAACCATACAGAAAAAAACTGATAAAATTTAAGCAAATAATTTATAAATGTTTTTTTAAATTGAATGAGAATGCAATTTTCTGCTAAATGCTCAGAATTTACTTTAATTATAGATTTATTTTAGTCTTTGGTTATGCAAAAATGAATGAAAATTGCATAAAAATACTATTTTTGATGTCCTGGTTCATTAACTTCAAATAGCCATAAAAGGAGGTTTTGGTATAGCTATATTTGTTTATAATCAGAATAATAATTTTTACCCTGGATTTATCTATGGATCAATTGTTATTTTTCTGACAGGCTTTGTAACTTACTTATATAATCATAAATTCAAGGGAAGGAAATAAAATTTTGATTTTAGTGTGTGTTTTTTTTTATAACTTTTTCCTGTACCCCCATCTTTCGTTTGATTGATGAAATATATACCCAAACCATTATCAAAATTTTAGAATAGATTTGCTACTCTTCATATAAAATTTTTAAAAAACTCACCTCTCCCCTATTTTGTTTCAAATAATATGACCACAAATTATTGATTATATCCTTTTTTGAGAACTATCAAGTAAATATTTTCTTTTATTTAAAATATGTTTAAATGCCCACTTATGCTGCTAATATCAAATGAATCCTAAAAATATGGGTTAGACATTTCAAATTTCAGTACTGTATTCTTTAAGTATACCAATTTGCTTTACCAATTTCAATGAAACTGTTAATTTTAATGTGATACCTACGTAAGGCGAGCTTATGCTTGTATAATAGTTCTTACGTGATACTTGTATAATAGTTCTTTATATAAAAATTATTGTAATTTTCTTTCAATCAAAAGCATATTTAGAATTAAGAATGCATTTTTTTAAAGTAATAATAAATATGTGCATATTTTTCTGTACATGTGATACTTAAATATATATATGTATATATTTTAGTTTATGGTGAATTTTAAATCTATATTGTAATCAAAGTATATTAAGCCAATAATTTTATATGCTTCTTATTTTTGTTGATGTATTAAATTCTTAACTAATTTATTTTTCTTATTCCACTTTTGTTTTGATTAAAATGTTATGTAGCTGTGAAATGTCTCATTATAAAAAAAATTTGTATTAAAATTTCAATGTAGTTTCTGCTGATTTGGTTTTGAATTGGTGTTTTCTGTCAAATCATCTGAACATTTTTATTTTCTTTCTTATAGGAATTATATATATTTATAGAGCACTATCAACTGATGTGCATTCATAATCTTTAGAATCAAATCTTAAAGGTAATAGTTTGAGTTGTATATTTTTCAGAGAGAAATATGAAATTTTTATTTTGCATGTTCACACTTATTCATTTCCCTTTATACTTCATGCTTTTTCATTGCTGCATCATAAGTAAAAGCTATTTAAATTCAAAGAATTCATTTTTAATTTTGTTATTTTAAATTTTTTCATGTCTTTCTTTAAAAAAATTTAAAAGAAAAATTTATAAATCTAGAATATATATTACTGCTGAATAATTTTTTTTAACAAATATATCTCTAAATTTTGATTGATTCAAATACAAAATGTATTTCTTTGCTTAGATAATAGAGTATTGTTAGCTAAATTTCAATTGAAGATATATTGGCTAATATGATATGGTCATGCTCTCTATTCCTCTCCCCCTACTGTAATATTAATACAATAAATGTTGCTTGTGTTGTTGATAGTTATGAATATTCATGAAACTCAAATAATTTAAATATATTAAAACCTTTGTAAGTTCCTTCCTAAAGACTGGAACAAAATGGCTTATATACTGAAAATCAATATATGTGGTGTTTTAAAGCTTTTTTTTTTTTTATATAGAATATTTGAAATCATAGTATGGGGTGATTTTAATGTTAAAGAGCATTAAAACAATTCTTATAATATTTAAAAGGAATGTTAATTATTTTTCATCTTTTAATTACCAATCTAGTTATTTCTTTAAATGAACAGAGATTTATGTTTGGTTTCTTTTTTTCTTTTATTCAAAAGGTGTATGGTGAAGAAAGTTCTTTCAATTCTGGTAGTCCCATTCAGCATAACAAAATATTTTATTTTGACAAATAACTGAGACTATGGTCTGTCCTAACTATTGTCTATTCATGATATTATTTTGAATTAGGACAATTTTAACACATCTACTTTTATTTTTTTTTAAAGTATTTTCAATAAATTTCAAATGTTTCTATAATTGAGACAAATTCTTAATGCTTGGGGGTGGGGGAAATGACAAACTTTACCTAACTCATGAGCAAGAATTGTGAAATTATTTATAATAAAAGAAGTGACAAGATTAGGGGGGGGGGAGTACTTCTTTGATCACTTAGTTTGACTTTGATCATGTCTATAAAAGTGGAATTATTTGCAAATTAATTTTCCATTTTTGCATTGTTTGTCAACATTTTACAGAGCTAGTCCTTGAACAATGAATCTTCTATGAATATTATGCAGTATTTGTCAAGTTTATATCTGAAATTAGATATTAGCTTAATATATCAAATTGTTCAACAAAATTTTGAGATTCTTCTGTATTTTCTTTTCCAGTAATTTTTCACTAGAGTAAAAAAATTATGTCAATTGTGGTATATTTATAATATTATGGATAAAATTATATTAGTAGTTGCTAGGTTTCAGTACTGTGTGTGAAATTATTTTTACTTTGTAGCTTTTTGTTTCAAAACATTAATAATTTCAAAAGAATTTTTCCTGCTAGTTTTATAAAAAAGAGATGTTTAAAATTAATATTTATGTATTGCATAAATTCTATCAAGTGATTTTATCCATCACAATTTAATAAGTATTAATTGAACTTAAATTTGAAACAACGCAACACATCACTATAATTAGCATTAAAAGAATTCTTTTTAAGTAAAGCAGCCAAATTAAACCATCCTTTTTATAATAGATAGTTTATAGAAATTTAATTGTTAAGGAAAACTTCAAATTTGAAACTTAAAATGATGAAAAATTAGAGTACTTAGGCTTGAACATAAAGTAGAATTAAATTCAGTTGTTTTTTGAAGGATCTACTTAAAATTTTTAAATGGAAATATATTTAATTAAAAAAAGTACTCATACACCCCTTCCTTCCTCAGTGGCTTGACAGCCCAGGGTTAGCCTTGGCCTTCTCAAGAAGCCTTTTTCAGGCCAGCCCTCTTCCTGCTAGGATTCTCCAATTCTTAGTTCTCATAACTAGGAGATCTTTTTATAGGTCATCAATTCATCTTAAGATTTGGCCTGCCCTTTCTTTATGTGCCAATTGGCTGGGCATTGAAGACTTTTTTTAGTGATGCAGTCTTCCTCAATTTTGACAATGGGACTCTAACATTTAATTTGCTGTATTTTGATGAAGTTAAACTCATATACATCATAAAATAATAATGTTAATATGAAATTAGCAATCATAATGGAGTGTAATTGTAAAATAATTAAAAATTAAAACATACACTAAAATTATTGATTAAAAACCCTTTTTTTTCTGAAATCAAATTAATTTATTTTTAGGATTAATAGCAGATTTAGTACTTTTTTAGTTTTATAATTTTTAACGTTGCATTTATATAAAAAAAAAATCAGTTTGAGCTATTGGGAAAAAATGATATATTAAAAACTAAAATAGATTGACTTTTCAAATGATTTGAATATAATTTCTGCTGAATTGTCATTATTGTTTTAAAATTACTTAGAAGTTTATTTTTAGTCGGCTGAATTGTGGAGAGATAAATTAGTTACTGAATTTTTCAATATTGTCAAGATTATTTGATAATTGTTAATGAAAAAAAGCAGAATTTTTTGTCATATCTCTTTTTTTGCATTATTTTTATGCCTGACAAAAATAATTTATTAAAGGTTTCAATTAGCATACATTTATGAATTTCTGTTTAAACGAATGTGAATACAATTAACACTATTCTATTCATTCTGTCAATGTATGCCTTTTCACTTTTAAACTTTAATGGCACTGTGTATCAGTACAAGAATTAAATTAAATTTCTTAATATGTATTAAAAAATTCAGATTCTATTAATAATCTATGTATGCTTAGTGAAACTAAACTTCAAAACCCTAATGTAGTAAGTAAGACATGCAAAGTGAAATACTAGCTCAAGAATGCCAATAACTTTTGTGTTACTTTATTTTAATATATTAAAAGAAAAAATAAGTATGGTAAACTTGTTTTTCATTATAAATTTGAATATTTTGCTGCAAATATTTTCTATTGTTTTTCGTAGATTAAAGAAAAATAAATGATAGGCACTTCTTTGTATTGGATGAAGCAACAAAATTTTATATCTTAAATCTGCAATGAATTTTTAGAGTTAGTTAATCAAAGATTAAAATATATTGAAAACACTATGTTTTATAAAATTATCATTTTTAATTTTCTAATAAAGATTTCTATAATTATTCATAAATAATTTACTTATTTTATTTTATTTCTAATTTTGTTTTTTTCTCATATTTAAAATTTTTTGAAATTATACATTTATTAAAATAAAAAATTGATTGCTTTGTGAATATTATTCTTGTGATTCTATATATAATATATTTATAACCTATTTTCTTTAAAAAATTTTCATTGATCTTTGTTTTAGGCATTATGGCGGAAGTGACTTCAGATGCTACTCAAGAAAATGAAGAAACTAAAAAGAAAATAGTTGTAAGTATGGAAGTAATGCAGTAAGTTTAAATGTAATGCACATGCAGCATTTAGTATTCGTATTATATTTTAAAAACCTGAATCAAATTCAATGACTGAAATTTATTGGCAAAAAAAAAAAAAAGATGTGAATTACTTAATCACTAAAACTTTTTTAAATTCCTGTTGTAAGCAATAAAGTGAAAGAAGATTTTTTTAACTCATAAATAACAAGGATTTTTTCCTCCTAAAATGTAGATTTTTACTGATAGTATGAAAATTAATAAATCATGTAACAGAATTTTGAGTTAACTTCTATATTGTGTATCAACTAATTCATGATACATCATAAGAAAATAAAAATCTATCATGAATCATTAACTTTAGTTATGTTATTTAAATTGATTTTAAATGTATATTTGAAGTATCTTATAAAGCTTCAAAAAGTCATTTAATACATTAAAACATTTAAATAATACATTTTATAGGTATGCTTTTAAAGGAATACTCTGGTAATAACTCTGTATTTAAACTTTCTAAAATTTATTTGAAATCTTTAGTTTTGTTCCTATGACACCTAATTAACAAAATTAAGTTTTTGCGAATCCTTTATTATATTTTCTCAAACTGAAAAATTACTCCTGGATCCATTTGTTTTCAGATTATTTAGCCAAAATGCATTTTTACGTATAAGGAACTATCTATTCTTTTGTGAGTTATAATAAAACACATAAGAAACATTTGATGCATGTAGGCATTTATACTTTGGATATTAACTATTTCAATAAAACATACCTTATAGAGTAAAAACTTCTAATTTTAATGAAGAAATTACCTGACAAGATTTAAGAAATATTTTACATTAACTTATATATTATTGAATTTTATCTATATTAACAAAATTGTGTCAAATAAGAATATTATATATTTGTATTTATTAATTGTTGATGTAAAGATTATAAAAAGTGAAAGATAAATATAAATGACTAAAAATCTATTTTTATGTATGATGATTTTATTTAAAAAATGTAAATAATATTTGATCCCCTTTAGGGCACACAGGTAAGAATACTTTAAACGATATTCTTGATGTATTTCATGCCCTATCATAAAGGGTATAGATCTATTAAAGTATTGTATTACAAAAAAAATTTAAATTTTGTAAATTTAACGTATTATATATATATATAAAGACCACCCCAAGTTTCATCCTTTTTTCATCAAAACATGAAAATAAAATCCTCTGATGTAGGTGTAAAAGTCTTGCTAATTGAAAATAAAATTAATTTATAAACAACAGTTAAAGTAGGAAAAATAAAATTAAAATTTTAGTTTAACTGAAAACTAACCTGAGCAAAATATTAAAAAATTTAGAATTTTGATGTTACATTTTTGCAACACCAGTCCTAAATGGGTTAAAATATTTTTTTTTTCTCTCTTTAAACTATTTCCTTAAGTTTTTAATCCTGTGTTATGAAATTTTAAATCATTTATTGAAAAAATTGAAAAGGGGACTTTTTGAAATTATACATTTAATTTAAGTTGTATATGTTGAAGACATTTTTGGAATTCATATGTTTTCTTATAATTTTTTTAAGTATTGCATATTTTTTTTGGTATTAAAAATGAAAAAAATTTAATATATTTTTAATGATAAGGTGAATAATTATATCAATTAGAAATATATTGGAATTTCAAAGTACTGTTTTGATTTATTTTACATAAAGCATTGTAATGTGAAATTTTATGATTATCTTTGAAACGAACTTTTTAAGTGAACATCCCTCTTTTATAGCTTGAAGAAAAAAGCAAAGAAGATCTTATAAAGATTGTAAAGAAACAACTTGCTTTGCTCCAAAAAGCTAAGGCTAAAAGTGATGGTAATAGTTTTTTCACATTATATTATATGTTGTTAATCTTATTTTTATTTTATTTTATGTATAATATATATGTGTGTGTGTGTAGAATTCACCAAAAAATGTCAGACTTTGGAAAAAGAGAAAAAATTAGCTTTGGAAAAACAGGAGTCTTCTATAATAGAATTGCAACAGCAGCTTGAAAATCTTGAGAAAGAAGTATCTGATGTAACTATAGCTAAGGTAAGTTGCTTAAAATAATATAAAACTTCCCATTCTAAAGTTAAATGTTTGAATTAATAAATTCAAGTGTAAAATTTTTCCATCAATTCATTATGTATTATTTTTAAAATAAATAACATAGTCCCTGAACTGTGTAGAAATTTTTGTATAGAATAATTGAATTAGTTTGCCTATAATTTAATGAAAATTTCTATTTTGATTGAAAAAATGGGATTACTGAGCCTAGTTTCATGATTAAATTTCATAATTAAGA
Organism: Trichonephila clavipes; assembly: GCA_019973935.1. Lineage (NCBI taxonomy): Eukaryota > Metazoa > Arthropoda > Arachnida > Araneae > Nephilidae > Trichonephila > Trichonephila clavipes. Next base: position 1,534,064 of record BMAU01000458.1, on the reverse strand, counting down.
GATTTACCGTACCTACACAACTCAAATAGTTATGATATAACTTCAACCCATTTCCCCCTGAAAAGTATGAAGAAAAGAAGCATATAGGTAAAAAATGTTAAAGAATCTAGAATATCTTCAAAATACTTGAAAGATGAGCTTTCTAACTTAAAACAAATATAATAAAAATAAATTTTTGATTACAATTTTAACTGTAAAAGTAGCTAAAAATAAACTAGTTATAATATTTCTTATGTTTTGGGTCTCAACAATTTAACTGAGTTTTTTCAATCCAGTTTTTTTTTCCATGTGTGATTAAATTTTCTTTTTCTTTTCTTATATATATATGATAGCAGTTACAAAATTATAAGGAGTGCGAAGAAATATTTTAGCTAATTTGCAATGTATTCATGTGTGTAGCTATTAAAAATAGCCATTTATATAATTAATTCGGTTGTAACTTAAAATTTGTGAAATTCAATTGATAACTTTTCACTTAAATGAGAAAAAAATACATTTTTATTTTTGAATAAGATATTTCTTTTGAAATAAAATATGGTTAATAATTCTACTTTGGGTTAAATAACTTAATTTCATTTATAAAATGTATTGAGAAAAAAATTATGAGAAGTGAAGAATATTTTAAAACTGTTAACTGTCAATAGAATTTCTTTTTTCAAATTTATTACAAGTTCCAGTTGTAGACTGGGGGCTAAGAAAATTTTTTTTTAAGTATTTTTTCTTACCCTATATAAACTTTATAAATTATCTTATTATATTGACATTCTATTTGAGCCATTTTTAAATTTAGTTTTAGGCATGTTTGCAAATGGACACTCAAATTTCTGATGTTTTTAATAAAACTTTTTATTAAAAAGTAATGAAAGTTTTTCTAAAACTTAAGTATCATTAATTCAAGAATTTGAATAATATTTTATTAATATTATTATATTAAATTATTTTCAAATTTTTGCATAATACTGATAATTTTCATTTATGAATATTTCTTTAATTAACTGAATGCTAGTAAAAAAAACTTCTTTAAATCATTTTTAGAATAAAGATTTAGAAGGAAAAGACCATGAAATAATGAAACTAAAAGAAAGAGTTCAATGTTTAGAGACAGAAAAAGCTGCATACTTTTCATCAGTGAATGAAAAGGAAGAACAAATACATTGTTTATCTATGCAATTGAATACTGTGAAAGAAACTTGCCATTGTTTTCAAGATGAACTTCTAAAGCTTCAAAAAAATAATAAAGTTAGTAATTATTATCTGTTTGAAAATTAAATAGTTTGTTTACAGTGTTCTTAGTCAGGAATGAGCATAAGTTCTTTTAATCAGGCAAACAATCCTTTTCTTTTTAGACATTGAATTTAAATTTTAAAAATCTGAGTTTAATGTTTAAAATTTATTTTTTACAATGTATTAATATATTCGAATATGCCACACATATTCTTCCTGGTGGGAAAATATTAATGTTAAGCATATTTTATAAATAATTGCAATTAGTATTATATTGTATATAATAAATTATTAATATGTACAAATAAAATGTATTTGGTTTTTCTCCATTCAAAAAGAAAGTCATAACAATTAGAATCATTAGAATTTACATTATTCTATATGATTTTTACCTATAAAGCTGTTTTTGTATTCTTTTCATTGTGTTTTTTAGTTATTAATGTTCAGATATTCATTTTTTAATTTTTCTTTCATCAAGGAATCATTATTTTCTACTGTAAAAAAACAATATTACATTTTTAAGGAACTTTTTAGAATTTTTAGCTATAAGTATTGGAATTCATTATTGAATAGTATATCTTCAATAAACTTTCAATAATTTACATGTTTAAAAATAATGGAAAATTTTAACTTTTCCCTGTTCAAATCTTGGTTCTGTTACTCCTGATATATGCTTGATCTAAGATATTGCTTAAACATTTTATTTTTTCATATAGTATATTCCATAATTTCATTGGAATTTATTTAATAATTTCTTTTTTAATGTTATATCTGTGAAAACATGGACATTTCATTATAAATTTGTAATTTTAACTGTATAACTAAAAAATAACTTTCTATTATTTTTGTTGTCTCTTGCTTACTATGATGCATCATTCTTATAGTATCAAATTTTATGCATAATTTTTTTAATTTTTATTAGATGCTCATTATATAAAATTGACATGAAATTTTCTAGTAGGAGAATGTAAAATTTTTCGTACTGTGATTGTTATATAGTATACAGTTAATCGAAGAATATTTTATTAAAATCGCATACAATGTTTTTTTTTTAATTTTTAAACAGGAATTGTTGCAATTTTTTGAAAAACTGATAGCAGCTAATGAGTTAATAGATTTAATGATAGGTAATTCTATATAGATGAAAAAAAATCACTGAATCTAAGAAAATTGTTTAAAAGGCATAACTTCTTTTTAAAAATATAACGTAATAAAATACAAGATTAACTATGATGCATTACTCTATTAGACAGTCATATTTTTTACTCTTTATGTTTATTGATTTTTTAGTTTCTTTTATCATTTTTTTTAAATAATTTTTTTGTATAATTTTGTAGGATCTGAAGGATGAAATAAATATTTTGCTAGAAGCAAGGGATGCAGCTCTTGAATCTCTCAAAGAAAAAAATTCATTGCTGGATTCTAAAATCAAAGAATGCAATGATTTAACTGAAGAAATTAGTGACTTAAAAAAGAAATATTCTCTTTGCATTGAAGAAAATTGTAGTTTGGCCTCAAAAATAGAGAACATGGAAACAGAAAAGAAAGGCATACTTGTTGAAAATTCTCACCTTTGCAAAACAGAAAATATTGAATCAGTTGGTTGTCAAGATAATGATATTTTTTTCCTTATAAATGACAATCAGAGATTACAGACAGAGATTGATGCTTTAAAAAAAGAAAATGAAAATTTGAAATCAATGTCTTATCAAAAAAGAACAATGAGTGATAATCTTAGTGAAAATTTGGAACTGCAACAAAATTTGTGGACTGTAGAGGTTAGGGATTCTAAATTAAAAATCACCCAAGACTCTTTAGAAGAAGAAATTCAGAATCTTTCTAAAAAGATTGGAATACTTGAGGCTGAGAAATTGAAACAAAATATTGAGATCGAAGCTCTATCTAAAGAAAAGATAGAATTAAAGGAAGAAGTTAATAAACTGACTTCTTCATTACAAGAATCCACTGAATTCCAAAGTAGTTATGAACATGCTCTCTTACAAGGTGCTGCTACTGAAGGGTTGATGTGGGCACCTACTGTTAACAATGAACAGAAGTTAGAGACAGTAGATACTGGTACAGATCTGGAGGAAAACTTTTTAAGTGATAAAAAAAATGAACAGTTTGAGAGAAAAGAAATGAACTATGTTGTTGATACTTTAGAATCAGGGACTGGAGTAGAGTTTAGTCTTCTTGGTGGTGGTGATATCAATGAATTGTATGATAATATTGATGTAAAATTTTCTAGTACAGAACTGTCATCTCATTGTGAAGATCACCCTACATATAGTAGTCCTATAGCAATAAAAGAGACACCGAATGATTTGCAGCTTTTCCAGAGGGAAGATTCTGATAGTGATGAATTAAGAATATTAAAAATGCGGGTTGATGAGTATGCCAATTTATTACAAGAAACTATTACTGAAAATGAATCTCTAAAGCTAGAATTAGAAAATTGCCAAAAAGAAAAATCTGAAAATTTCAGTTTAGCTGCTCATTTTGTTGAAAATGGCACAAATACCGAATTTGATATTGTTGATAAAAAATTTCTTGATGAGAAACTAGCAGTTTCCAGTACATCTATAAACAATTTAGAAAAGCATATTTTGTCTTTAAATGAGAAAATTGAGCTTTTGGAAAAGGAAAAATCTGATTGCTTAAATAAACACACTGATTTATTGAATGAATTTGAAACATTAAATTCTTGCGTTAAAAGTCTCAATGAAACAGTAAGCAGTTTAAAAACTCAGAATGAAAATATAAGTATTCATTCAAACATACTTGAAAAACAAAATTATGAGCTTAGTGAGAAAATGAGGAAACAAATTGAAGAATTAGAAGAATTCAATGTACAGCTTGAACAAGTAACAACTTGTATAGAAGAGGCCATTCAGCAAAAATCTGCTGTTGATACCAATAGAACCAAAAAACAATTAAATGAAAATATGAACTTAATGAGAACTTATCTAGACAATTTACTTTTGATTTATGATGATAACTTGCTAAAAATAAAAACACTTGAAGATAATTTGAATGACCTACTTCTTCAAAAACAAACTGCTGATGAAGAATTATTTCAAATGAAAGAACTCAATCAATTTCTTGAAGATGAAGTTAGAGAATTACGCAGTGAAGTAGAACAATTCAAAATTAATCAGAATTCATATGATGAGCAATGTGGTGATCCTTACTATGAAGATCAACATTTAAAAAATCCCAATGAATTATATAGTATTGAAGAAATTGATGAAAAATTTGTTCAGAATGATACATTATCTGAATTAAATCCTCCTACAATGATGTATTCATGTACAGATGTTCATGATACTATTTCAACAGAAAACAGTTGTGATGAAATACATGCTGAAAATAACAAAGTTGCTCCCAATAAAATAGATGTTTCAGTTCAAGTAGAAATAAAGCTAACAGAATTCAGTACAAAAGATATTGACAACTTGTCAATTCTAAATAATGAGGATTGTGATGCTAAGAAAGACAAAGGTTTTGAAAATGTGGATGAATATAAATCAATTATAGAACAATTAAATGATGAAAAATCCAAACTTAAATGTTTGTTAGATAACAAATCTCTTTTGGTTGAGAAAATCCATTGTGAAATGGATTCTCTTTTAGAAAAAATTGAAACATTAAATGTAGAATTATATGAAAAAGAGGATGATTTAAAACATAGTCAGTGCTTAATAACACAGCTACAAAACAAAATACACAGCATGAATAATATTCCTATTTTTGAACAAAATAGTTTGGATTGTATAAAAAACACTACAAATGAATTACGTGATGGAAACAATTTTCTTAAGTCTGATGTTTTGTCCTTACATACATTTTCAAGCAATGCATTATGTGTTATAAAAAATAATTTAACATCTACTATTGATGAATACATGAAAAAAGAAAAAGCATTCCAAGATCAGAGTTCTCACATTAATAAAGTAATTCATTATTTAAAATTACAGCTTAATCAAATTGCAAAGGATTTAGGGATGTTTTCAGATGCCTTGGAACAATTAAAAGGAGAAAAGAGTCAAATTCAGTCAAATACGTCATTAAAGGATGATTTAAATAATCTGAAACAGTTCTTTCATCATATGGATTCAAATACGCAAACTGATTTCAATGATAACTGTAGTAATGATTGTTGTGTATTAATCAATGACATTGAACAAATAAATGTTCAAAAACAAAAGTTGTTCTGCAATATTTCTAATGATTTTTGTACTTTATATCATACAACATTAAAAGAATTGGATGAATACAAAAAAGTTATTGTTCCTAATTTTGAGGCAACAATTAAAAATTTTGAAGTTAAACGGGATGAAAAAAGCACTAAAGATGTTTTAACGGATCAGAGGTTAGAACAGTATAATGAAAAAGAAACTTCCAATACATATTTGAAAAAACAATTAGCTGATACTGAACTTAAGATGAATAAATGTAAACAAATAGCATTGAAATTAAAAAAAGAATTAATGGAATCTAAGAAACAGGTATATTTTATTGCATTCTTAGTCTTGTGAAAAGGAAAAAAAAAATTTGTTTTTGTGTCATTAATTTTAAAATAATTATATTCATTTTAGACTGATGAATTAAGACTTGAGAAAGACAAATATGTTTCTCAATGGACTGAAGCTCGTAAAGAATTGGATAAAATTTCTTCTGAACAATTTCAATATGTTCAAAATTACCAGGTATGTATTTGTAAAAGATATTTAGAATTTAAATTTAATTAAGATAGCTAGTAGATAATTTTTTTAAATGTATATATAATTGTAAACATTATTTATAGTTACCAGCAGGCTGACTGCCCCAGTACTTTTCTGGGTTCTGGTGTAAAAAGCTGATATTTTCAAATTATATATTATGCTGTTATAACAAAATTTATATTTATACTGATATACCATGAATTTCATTGTAGTTGTACAAGTATAGCAAGTAAGCAAAGATATAACTCATAATTGGTGCCGTAAACAATCATGCAAACTACAAGTTATCTTGTATTTGATTGTGAACATGTTAAATATATACTGGTGTGCAAAACTTTAGAAATTTTTTTCTTTAACATCCCAAGAAATCCTCTGGCCTTCATATAAAACCTCTTCACTTGGGCAGCAGTTCCTCAGCTCTGTGATTATTCTTGCAGCACTAAGTTAGACTCAGCCTTATATTTCAATTAGCAGCTGAGGCCATTTAAAATATCTGATAATCATACTAAAGGATGGGAAGATTAAGAGCACTGTAAGTGATTTTAAGAGTCAAGGCCTCAGCTCCCCAGTCTCTGCCAGAAATATCTATTTTTAGGTCAAAAATAATAGCAATTGGTAAGGCTCTGGAGTATGCTGTTACTACAATAAATGCAATTTTCATATGTTGACTGACAGTAGACTATGCAATATCTAAAGAATTGTTTGAAAATCAATGATGAACCTGACCAGGATATTCTAATACTTCTATCTGGACTTGGTCCTATCAAATTGGTATGCCTACAGAGGATTCCTTCCCACTTTGGGGCATAGAGTAACGAGACTGCAGATACACTTGTAAGAAATGGATGTGATCTTCCAATCACTAACTCTGCAGATCTAACCTTCTAAAAAATTCACTCCTTCCATAAAAGTAAATTACTCTTCACGTGATACCTGCCGCCAGATCATAACTGTTTTGCTTCTAGTCGTACAGGATTATCTCTATAGTGCGGCGGCCCCAAGGCTCTCTAGTTGATCTTAACAAGGTTTAGAAGTGGATACTTGAGACTTATGCCTTTCCAAAAGGGTGAAAGGATTTTTCCTCCATGTTCCTGTTTCCCCCTACCAGTCCTCATTATCTTGCTTGTTTGGGTCTCCTGCAGGCATTTGATGGCTGAGCAGGAGAGGATTTTCAAACTACTTGTGCAACAAGGTCTTTTGGACCTGGTGTAGGCCTCCGTACAACCTGGGTGGGATAAGCAACAACAAAAACTATCATCTGGGAGACATGAAATTTAGTATTTTATGGATGAAGAAATTATTTTGTATTAATTAATGAAGAAAACTACTTGCACAAATACACATGTAACAGAATATGGAATCAAACAAAGTAAGTAAAAAAAATACATTTGGCACAGATGATTGTTTGTCCCAAAAAGAGAGCAATAAACATCATCCATTAATAAGAAATGACTTTTCTTGGTTGCAGTGATTGCTTGGTTTATATAAAATCGACTTTTTATTAAACCAGTTTCAACTATTTACATATAGTGACATATTTACAACTTAAAATTGAAATTTTTAATTTTTTTTTTATTTATAATAATTCAAAAATTTGAGAAAAATGTAAGGTACATTTATGTAAATGTATAAAATTTTAAAATAAAAAATTAACAAAATGATACCTTTAAAAAATCTTAGAAAGAAATAAATGTTTTATATTTATATGTAAATTATTTTACTTCATTTGTTTAATAAAATGTGACTTCAGAAAAAACAAAGAAAATCAGTAGATTTAAGTATTAAACTATAAATAAATATAAATGTTTTCTTTTTCTTTTTTGTATTCTCCAAGACCAAAAACTCCTTTAATATTTAACTAGAGAAAGTCACTTCTTCAAGTTCTGGCAAATATTTATTTATTGTTATTTCCACAGCATTTTTCATCATAGCTATGTCTAGATTTTTTTCATCATTGCAGTCATCTTCTGTAGAATAATCTTTTTATATATAATCTTGATAATACCTGTCCAGATAACTTAAAAAGACAATTTTTATAGGTAATGGAAAGTTTGTCATAACAGTTTAATTTTGTAAATAGAGAAGTTTTACCAACCCTGTGTCTTTTCTTTCTCCTTCAATTCTTTTCTGTATAGTTTTTAGTAAAATTTGAATCACTTGCAACTCTAAAGTACTTTTCATTCGTAAAGAGAGCTCAACTTTAAATGTGAGATATCCAGTCTTTGTATTCCTTACACTGACACTGCTGATTGATAGCTATTAAAAGGATCCAATTCTATGGAATGTAGGCAAATAAATCACTCTTTTGGAGACATCTAATTCTTCTGGAAAACTTGTTGTCCCATTGTCATATGCTGTGACTGAGCAACATTACCTACATTTTGGTATTAATGGATTGTTACTTGCAAGATGATGTATTGCACATCTGTTGAAGTGGTTTTTCTTAGTTTATCACCACCACAATCTTTTGTCTACTCCAAGCTTGGGCTTTTTTCATCACATTACACTTCTCCTCAAACTTGCTAATCATTCTATTTACCATCTGCAAATCATCATTTAGATGGTTTCTTATAGCCATATTGAATAAACTAACATCCAATGACTTTAATAACCTCTATCATGCTTCTTGTTAATGTAATATTGCACTGCTCAGGCTAATTACATATATTTTGTATACTTCACCTGTGATAATTTGCTCCTAATATTTGCATAGATCCTTTGCATTTTTGCATTATTTGCATTTTTCCTAGATTTACCTTTTTACTGAATTAGATGTCCATTGCACTAATTGCAAGAAGACTTTTTCTACAGTTTCATAATTATCTGCTTGAAAATTTCATAATCAAGAATGAAAATATTCTCTTTTTAATAAAATTAGTAAATCATTGTGGTTTTATCAAAAAGATTTTAATATTGTTGAAACTTGACTTCAATTTTGTGAGTGTTCTTAGAATTGAACTAAATTAATTCTAATAAATATCCACCATCTATTTATTTTATTGAACTATGTGTATTAAATTTAGAATTTTATTAATGGTGTTTTTCATCATTAATGCAATCATAAGTGTATTGTATTAAATTGTTTGTATTCTTATATTTGTGTGTGTTTTGCAAGCTTTAAAACTACTACTTTTTTGTAATGATTCTATTGCCAACATGTTATTTAGTGTTAAGTAGATTTTCAACTTTTCTTTCTCTCTCGTTTTCTTTTTTGAAAATTATTTTAGAACTGTTTTGAATAACATATATGAATCACTAGTAAATAAATCTTAGAATTTAGAATCTTTTTTTAGGAAATGGTTTTCTTGGAATAAAATAAATACTAAAAATTTATATGTGACAAAAGAATTTTTTTATTCAGATAATTCCCCCTCCCCTTTTCCCCTCTGTACAGAATTTTTTAATTGTATGTTTGAGCTATTTCAAACTTTTCATTATATTTATTATAATGTTATATATCAATAGACATTTACTTTTTACACTATGCTCAATTTTATTATTACTAGTATTTCTTTCATTATTCCATCTTTAGAGTTTACAGAATGAATATGATAAAATTCAGGATGAATTGGAAATTCAAAAAGAAAATGTTAAAAAATTAGAAACAGACTTGTCATCCACACTTATAGAACTGAATTCTTTGAAAGGAAAAGTTTCTGATCTAGATTCTCAGTTACTAAAGTCAAATCAAATTTTAGAGGCTCATGTATTGGAGAAGGAGGTATTTTTATTTTTCAGTTTCATCAGCTTATTTATTAAATAAAACCAAGCATATGTAATAAAATAGTGTCTGTTGTTCTCTTTAACAATCTTTTTTTTCTTTTACGTTTTTATTACAGGGAAATGAAAAACTCTTAGCAGATCTTGAGAGTAAACTTATTGTTTTAGAAAGCAAAAAACAAGAAAAAGATCATAAAATTGTAGAGCTTGAAGCAGAATTAAAAGAAAAAATTGTAAAAATTAGCAGCCTTATTGATGAAAATAATGATTTGAAGGAACAACTAGAATCTTCTCAAAAGGTTTGTAACAATAAATTTTACATTTTAATTTAATTACATACTTGATATTTCATGTTTTTTTGCTTATAATTTTAGAATAAGGCTTGTGTATTATCATAATCATATTCATAAAAAATTTCGGAAATACAGAGGTGTGCTTGTGTGCCGAATTCTAATAATTTGATAACAACAACTTAGGGTTATTTCCAGTTGTGTTTGACAAATTGCTTATTCATTTTTGTTCACATTTTTCCTCTTGAGTTTCAGTATTTTGAAAAAGAATAATAAAAATTATCCTTCTACTTATTTTTATATAAATATGCAAAATTGCAGTTATATGAGATTTTCCAACTACTGAAGAAGACAAAATATAATTGCATTAAAAGTTAACCCCAGAAGCAAATATTCAAAGTAACAATCTATGAAATTATATTTTGGAAAACAGTCAGTTTGGAAATGCTATTTTAAGAACATTTATCAACACACAATTTGAAATAGCAATTGGTTCAAAAATAATTGCTACTATCTTTTGCCACAGCTGTATGATTTATATACAATACAGTGTATTCTTAACCACACTGCATTAAAATTTCTACCCAAGAAAGAATTGCAGTATGACTGCTGAATGATTTAAAATTTTAAAAAAGCAAAGAAAATAATTTAAACTTAAAAATACAGCTGTTCAAGCATGTATGTAATAAATAACTGTGTAAACTGTCATTTTTTTAAAAATAGTCTTAAAACTGTTTGACTGTTTCCTTAATTTTAGGAAATTTGGGGATTGTTATAATACACATCTCCTGAAAATATATTAAAAGACATATATAATAAATAATTAATTGGAAATTTTAAAAAATTGTATAAAAAGAATTTATTTTTAATTTAAACTTCCATGCAAATATAGTTGGAGAAAATAAAGCAAAATCAATAGATATTTCTTTTCCAATTTACACAATGTATACATTATTAAGTGAAATATTTATATTATATGCTTCATTTAAAGTAGTTCAAATGGTTTGCATTGCAAAATATGTTCTATGCATCAATTTCAAAATTACTTGATGAAAAGATCCATTATTTTCTTTTCTGCATTTGATTTTCCTCATTTGATATTTGTTCTTAATATTTTTGCAGTATAAAATAACTGTTATATTTTTTCTGTGAAACTTAAAATAAATTGAAAATATATATGGTAGAAACTGTCAACATTAGACAGCTTCTACCACATATTCAATTGCATTCTTATTCAATTTTTTTATATCTTATTGTAACATTGTAAATTGTAGTTATTTAATAATCTGTTACCTTTAACTGCTACTTTTTTTTATTCTAATATTGCATTTTTAAATAAAGAATAAATTTAGAGGCTTATATTTTTTTTTATTTCTGCTTAAATAATTAAATTAGTTAGGACAGTAGTTTAAAGATAACATCATGATTTCAGCATCTCAAAAATACTGTCATAGTATCTATAAAATAAACCAGTAACAGCCTCCGGACAGGAGGGATCACTTTTGTCTAGTGGTAAGTTACTCAGCTTCGGATCTATAGGTCTCGGGTTCTAATCCCAGACATTGGCGACCTTGGCTGAAAAGAAAAACGCAAACCTTCTGATATGTCATGACACCATCTACCTGCAAAAAGAGCAATCAAAAGTCGTCAGACTCACTTGACGCAATAGTAACAACTCACACGCTCTTCACAACAACAAGTATCTCGTTTGTTCTCCTATTCACTGACTTACTGGGGGTGGGGGTTACTATGGCAGTATCTATAAAATAAGCCAGTAACAACCTCTGCACTGGAGTGATCATTTTGTCTAGTGGTAAGTTACTCAGCTTCACAGATCTGTAGGTCTCTGATTCTAATCCCCGACAATACTAATTCATCTTTTTAATAATGAGATGCATGTCCCCTCCATCCTTCTAAAAGCAAAATTTTACTTGATTACTTATATAGTTATCTGTAACAGCTCTTGTCAACTGTATTACTTCCTTCAAGAGAGCAACAGAAATTAAAAAAGCAGAAGAGAAAAATTAATATTACTAAAATATTTGCAACTATATTTATATTTAGTTCTGTGGAAATTTTAAATTAAAATGTATGTAAAGTATTCCTTTTATGTCTGATGATTGTGATAGATAAAACAGCTAATTAAAAATCGTGAATCATGATTCCAACCATAATTTAAAGTTATAAATTTATTTGTTATAATAAATCTATTTTAATTGATATATCTTAAGCTATTACTTTTTAATAATCAAGAAAATAATATTCTGGAACTCTTGTTAATATTGAAAGATATTCCAATATTTATTTAATTTTTTTAAGTTTCAATGCATAAATTCATTTTTCATATTACATCCCTTTAATTAAAAAAAACATTCTACAAATATAAAATTTTATTTGTCATTGAGATGAAAACAAGAAAGTTTGCAGCACATTGTATGGGGGAATGAATATCGGAATGTAAAGAAGCATTACAAAATCTGAAAATAGAACCTCATGCTTTTCCAAACCTAAAGTTATAAAATATCTATAATTTTTTAATCTATATCCCCAATTTTATTTATTTTGTCTTTTTTTATTTAGGTAATCCTATTTTCTTCTAATTTTACAGGATTTTTTTTAAGTTATACTTTTTATCTATGACAAATTTTTCTTTTATCATGACCAATATCTTTAACATATCTTTATTTTAAAAAAAATTTCAAATATTTAAAATTTTACTGTTACAACACTTTGAATGGAATTTTAATTGCTCATTTTCTAAAAGCCATTAATTTAGCTTTAAACTCTACTTTCTATAATCCATCTGAATATGATATGTATCTCAATAATATCTTGTTGTTCTAATATGCATTGATTTTTTCTCTGTTAGCTTTTAATGTTTTCAATAAATTTTCCCACTTACGTCAAAACGCATTTTTTTAGGTTGAAAATAAAAAGAATCTGTTAGATTTGGAAATGGCTGATTATGAGCGAAGTATTTTGGAGCTGAACAGTAAAATTCAAAAGAAAGTGGAAGAAATTGGTGAATTTAAATTAAAACTGAATTGTGAAGTAGAGAAAAATGAAGGCTTATTGGAAGAAATCAGTATAAAATTTTTTCAATTATTTTATTTTTTAATGAGCATTCTTTATTGTCTATATCAGTGTTTCCTAACCTGTGGTACATGTACCACCAATGGTACACTAGATGCTGATTGGTTGTACTTGAAAAATAATCAATAATAGTGGACATAAAAAATTTTTTAAAAAACTCAGAACGTTTTTTCTATAATTTATAAAATTAATTTATTAATAAGACTATACAGTAAAGTTGTTAATATGTACTGTCAACAAACACAAATTTGGCAATATCTGTATCAGGGTTTTTTTTTATTATTATTTATTTATTTTGGAGTGCACTTTTAAATTTAGTCATTACCCATCAGCAACTTGAAATTTTGCCAACACTGTTGTGATGGCACTGCACTCTCATTCACTTTACCATGCAGCTTACATGTAACAAGTGATATTTTTTTGTTTGAAAATAATCTTAGTCTGTCTCAAGATATACAAGAAAACATAACAGTATATTTAACAGGATCAAAATTGTCTTTCGTGGAGTATTTTTCAAAACTCAAAAACAGAGATGGTAATTGAATTTTAAATCCTTTCTATGAAGAAAATTCAGAAAAAGCTTCATAATTATCAATAAAAAAATAAAGAACATTTTATAACATTGTCATGTGACAGAACTTTACTATTATAGTTCCAAATGTCACAATCTAATTAATTTTTGGTTAAGCATTGATAAAGAATATGAACAACTTTCTGCGAAAGCTCTCAAGTTATATATGTATGTATATATATATATATATATATTATTATTACTATTTACTAGTACAGGATCAGCAGAAAAAGCTTTTTCTTCACATATATATTTTTTAAAAAAATAAGCATCAAAACAGATTGAATGCAGCTGTTAACTTAAGGGTATATCTCACATCTTTTGAACCAAATTTTAAGAATTTATACTCATCTCATTAAATTTATTTTATAAAAATATTTGATTATAATAAAAAAAATTGGGTTTTTTTATAATTTTGTGATTTTATTGAAATCATTTATTAATAAGCAAAATATGACAAAATAGTAGGTAAATGTAATAAAAATATACATATTATGTTACAGTGAGTTTATATTCCAGCATGACGTTTAGGCATGTTTCAATGTAATTTGTCTCAATATGTGATGTGAATACATGGTTGCCATGTAAAATGTATAATGCAAATAAATAAACACATTCACAATAACAAATTTCATGAAATACAATCATTTTAACAAAGTGGTACAATTTAGCATGATGTACAACCAAACGTGGTACACGAGCCAAAAAAGTTCGGAAACTCTGGTCTATATGTATAGTAATAATGAAATGAAATGTGTATTTTCAAGATGGCCATACACATTTTTAAAAAAGTATTTGTATAAAATCTTTTACAAGGTAAATCTTTTTATAACATAGATGAAATTTATTATAAGAATTGTGATTAATTTTAGCCAATTTTTTTTAAGTATAATTTAGCTTCAAGTGTCTTAAGAAGCATTTTAAATAGTTACATGATATTTATTTAATCTCAAAATACTAAATTTGCCAACTTAGTGTGTGTGTATATATATGATGAATCATCTTTCCACTGTGAGAAAGATTCACATAATAAACAGGCAGGCTCTTTCTGAGTAAATCGTTATTTATTATGAATCTATGCAGTTACTATAGCAGTATTATTTCACAAGAATCAATGAACACATGAAAAATCCACAATAATATACATAAAATAAACACAAGCATGAATTCACATAGCCACACAAATCCATAAGTCAAAATATTGCATTAGATCGATAAACCACACTGTTCATTCTCAAGTTTAGTTTGACTCTTAATTTCCTTGAATAACATACTTATATTGTATGGAAAAATCTTCTAGATACTTCAAAGCTTTCTAATCAAATAATCAATCTAAAACCTGCTGATATTTGGGGAGACATCTATTTTTGCCGTCAAATTTGGCAATATAGTCGATTTGCTATTCTTGAATGAGTAATGTTTCTTTACCCTTAAATGATCTTTCCAGCAGTGATACCATTTCAACTGAGAAGCAAATAGGGTCTGAAACTTTCATACTATATATATATATATGTGTGTGTATGTGTGCAAAACTAGTGCAATTCTAATTTAATGCTGAATAATAGATAAGACAATAGAAGATTATGTATAATAACCACTGTAGTACTCAGGCTTAAGGTTGAGATTGTTTAGTTATATATGTATGAGGACGTGATATGAAATAATTTCCAGCTAAGGAGGAAAAAATTACATGTGTTATCTAGAACATATCAGAAACATTCATATTATTGTAAAATATATTTTATAGTATAGTAAAATTTATTAAAAAGTGTAGATAATATGTAGTTGTAAGTTATTGTAAAAAATTTAGTCCTCAACTTTTTGGGAATATTTTTTAGATATTTGTATTTTTCTGATAGAATATTTATTTTGTGTATTGTAGTTACATCCCTGTTTATTTTTTAGTAATTAACAACTTTACTGTTTCAGTTTAGTTAGTTAGTTGTTATAATATGTCAATTATTTGTGATAAAAAAGCTTAAGGGTGCATATGTTTTTTAATGCAGTTTATAATAGCTCTTCTATGTGAATTTTGTGATACTATTTCTTAACTTTTAATGCTTATTCCGAGGACTTACATTTTCTAAGTAAGTGTACCATTTTAGAACAATAGATATTTAATTCCATTTCCCTTGAATCAGTATTTGTTTCATCTCTTGTTAAGTCAGATTGTGTTCAAATTCATTTGAATATCATTAGATGCTAATTATTATATTTTTGTCATTGTAGGGTCCACCGAAAAGTTAAAAGAGACTGAAGAAAGAAGAGCTGATAATTTAAAAGAAATATTGGATAAAACAAAATTAGAATTGGCTAATATGAAAGGAAAAGAAACTGAATTATTAACAAAGGTTTCACATCTCCAAATGCAATTGGAATTTGTAATCGAGCAAGAAGAAAATTGCAAAGTAATTTTTTACCTGTTAAAATATTTTATTAATATTTTTGTTGAAGTTGTTTAATTTTTATGGATTTGTTGATATTGTGCAAATTTTCTCTAGTTACAATTATCAGAAGTATCTGCTGAAACACAACATTTAAAAGAAATGATCAAAACATCTTCAGAAAGTCATCAAAGAATAGTGCATACTCTTGAAACTAAAGTTTCAAGTCAAAAGCAAGAAATCCTTTGTGCACATAAAGAAGTGGAAAATATAAAACAAGAATTTGAGAACTATAAGGTATTTTAAAGTCAATCGTTTTTCATTAAGTTAGATAACTTTTTATACACATTTGTGTTTTTATGTTTATATTTTTCTTGTGAAGGTTCGAGTTCATAGTGTCTTGAAGCAGCAAAAGTCTACTGCTCCATTCACTTCAATTGATGAAGATATCAAAGAAAAACTTGAAACAATGGTTGATAAGCTAAAATTACAAGTTAAAAATCTAAAGTATGACAGTAGTTTCTGTTTTGTTATAAAGTACTCAAAATTGAAATAATTTATTCCGTATTAACTCATGTATATCATTAACTTTCAGTGAAAAGCTATCTGCAGTATCAATGGAATATGAAGCTTTGCAAGAAGAACATGATAATCTTTTACAAAGATATAATAAATCTATTGAAGATAGAGAAAAAATGGATGCTGAGTGGCATACAAAGTAAGTATATTATTTGCAATTTACTTGTTTGTTTTGCATAAAAAATTTTAATGATTGTAAAAACTGATAATTTTTTTTACTATAATCTTCCTTCATGCATGATTGCTGAGAAAGCTGCAAAAGTTTTGTGTCGCAGGGAAATGATGAAATTAGAAATTTGATCAAATCCCTCAGCGATATGATCAATTCACGGAAGATGTTAAAATAACTTCTCTTGAAAATCATTTCCCTGCTGAAAGGTGATTTGAAAAAATGCATTAAATGTTTCAGTAAAATGATGAAATAATATTGTCAAGAGTTTAAAAGAGTTTATTAAGCAAATATGGTGTATTATTAAATGTTGATTAAGTAATTCAACAATAGAGAATGAAATACATATTATTTTTTCGAAACTAGTTAACAAAAGAATTAGGTAATTAGGCTGGTATTTTTTTTAAAGATATTAGCAGTAAAATTTTAAATATTTTTTTCATTTTTGCTAAAACACATTGTTGATTTGTGTCATCTCAAGTTACAACTACGTTACTTTTTGAAAGCACATCTTTCTGTTTTACATTGTAATTTGAATTGCTCACAGGAACACTTCTTAAATCCTTTACCCTCAAATAAGGATAATTTTCCTGCAGAGTTAGATTAATCTGTGGAATTGTTTCAGTAAATGTTGTAGTAGCTATTGTATGAGCATTTCTAGGAAAGCTGAAATTCATTTGTGGTCTTATTCTATCAGGTTTTGACAGCAAGTCAACTAAATCACTTTGGCCACAATGATTAAAGTCACTACAAACAATTGGGTAAACAACAATTATTTTGTTAGGAAACATTTTTTTTGACTGACATACCATGCATAACTTTAAAAACTCCAGTACAACTGAAGTAGATATTAGGTATTTCAATAACAAACTATACAGCATTTTATTTCTTCCTCTGTGGGTAGTTGACTGATGTGTTTCTTGAAGTATCTGATAAAAAAAACTTTCCATTGGTGCTATTTTTACAACGAAGTTTCATGTTCAGACTTTCTGTTCAAAATCAAAGATTCTTTAATAACTGCTTCCATAACATTGTATTTTTTTTCCATAATAAAACTTTATATGTTGGCTTCATTTTTAGTAGTGGTGCTTAATTTAAATTGTTAATGATGTTACAGCTTTTTCTATTCTTTTCTGAGTCTACAAAGAGTTTCTTTTCTATCCAACTAGTTAAAAAAGGTCCTGATAGTTTCATTAAACTGTTCTTCAGATACTAGTTTGGTCAGATTTTGATTTTTTTTTTCTACATCTGAACTTAAATATGTAGGTATTTAAAAAAACTCGAAATATGGAAAGCAGTAATAAAAAGGCACACAACCTTCCTCATGTAATGTTTGGGCACTGTACTAGAAAGGAGTGAGGAAGTAAAGGCAGAGTCTGCCTTCTGTACAAAGGGGCCAAAGTGCAAGAAACCATTTGGAGCCCTACTTTTTTTTTTAGCAAAAAATTATAAACACAAAACAAACATATATTGCTAATGCATGTTTATTTAATGCAAGATTTATTTTTACTAATACATTAATTACTTCAGAAAAATTACAATTTTTTGCAATTTCCTTTTCAATGCTTAATATAGCAAATGCATTTAAGCATTCTGCACACTTGTTCGGCTACAGATGATTGTTTTTTTAGATTTAAATTACCTAAAGAATGCTCAGCTCTTGCTATAGTAACTGGTAATGTAAAGAAAAGTTTTAATTCAGCTGATATGTTTAAAAACTCATTATAATTATTATTTAGTTTATGCATTGCCATATGTTTTGCATGTTACTTGCACCCCTTTCAGTTAAATCAAATACTACAAAAAACCAATTTGTTAGATTAGGTTTTCATCTTCATCTTACAAATTACAAAGGTTCAATCTTACATCAACATCTTACAATGTTACAAAGTTTGTGAAACATTTTTCTAAAGTTTTTATATCAGTGATTAATTTGAAATTAGAAATAATATATTTGGTGTACTCTTAAATCTACCGTCTATTTGTACAGTATCAATTACAGTGTAAAAAAATAACATCTAAATTCTTCTATTGGGTTTTCTGTAACTTCATCGGGGCCTAGATAGCCTAGTGGTTAAGGTCATGGACTTGTGGCCTACATGTCATAAGTTTGAGCTTAGTGCCACTGAAGACCCACCATGTAGAGGAGCTGAAGCACATTAATTCTGTTGAAGCTCAAACGTCCTCTGTTTGGTGTTGTGTTGAAGTTAGGAGAAGGAGGTGCCACTCAAATGTCATCCTCATCATTTGACTGTGGTTCAAAGTTAAGAGGTCTATTGCCATTAGCCTTCATATTACATTATAATGCAACATTAATGTAACTCTCTCTCTCTCTTTTACTAATCCTGCTCCAGTCATAAATTACTTCAATAAACCTTCTTAAGGATTAATTTATGGTTAATCTTTTCTCTTCAAAATTGTCATATCTAATGATTGAAGTTTGTTCCTTATAGGAAATATCAAGAGTACAGTCCAATTTGGATATTTTAGTATGTGATTGCTTTTATATCTTCTTTAATTTCAGTGAGGACTTCATTTTCTAATACAAAAATAATTTATTCTTGTAATGTGTGGGTGAAGGCTCAGTGGTAGCAGATTGTACTTCCACACCACAGATCTAGGATTCAAATCCAAGGCCGGGTAAGGCGGACTCAGCCTTTCATCCCTTCAGTGGGTCAATAAATGAGTACCAAGTTTGATTGGGAACCAAGCACTGAGGGTTTCGTTTTCAGATTGACCACCTGACCGGAATATTTGCTCATGCACCTCAGAGCTCAAGGCCACATTAACCGAGATGAGCACAGTAGACCTTGGCCACTGAATAGTAGTAATCGATGTGCTATCTCACAAATCTTTTATTCTTTTTATATGATTGATTAGAAAAGTCGCTTTTACTTAATAATTCTAATAAACAAATTTCCATTATTATGGGCATTTTTATTATTTCATGGGTTGCACGAAATGGAAGATTATTCCAGGCTAAAAATAGAATTAAAACCTTTTCTTTTGTGAAAAATGCTTCTATATAATATTTTTCCTATATGTATAGTAAGGACCTCAACAGAGCCTGAACTAGAATTTTTGAAACATTCACATTTTCAGGGTTACTATTAATTGAAATATTAACCAGTGTATTTTTTATAAAAATTTATCTACTTTTAATGCATTAAAATATGAATGCCCACTTCTAAAACGTCCAGTTTAGGTGGGAATCCTTGGGAAAGTTCTCCAAATCAAGTAACAAAAACTAAACATTTGCATCATGAAGAATCAGTTTTTAAGGCTGTGGAAATTCAGAGATGTGTAATAATAACGTTTACGATAAATTGCACTTCTCGTTATACTGACAATGATAGAAATATTGTCAAGATTTCATGTGCAAGAGTACATTATTTTAATTCTTGATCATGCTGGGGTCCCCTCAATTGCAGGGCCTCGTTGCATAGCATCCACCGCCCCCTCCCCTCAGATGGCTGGTCCTGGGTAAAGGGGAGTGGTAACAAGCGAATCCTGACTTGTTCATTTCATCTTTCCACTAAAACAGTTTAGGGATTTGATCAAATTACTTACTTTCATCAGGGGAATGACCTTCAAGAGACATTATTTTAACATTTTCCATGAATTGATCTTATCCCTTACAGTTAAATTTAAATGAAACAAAAATAATTAAATTTCACACACAAAAAAGAATCTACACTTTGGGGACTTGCTGTATCTGCAAAGGCTAGTGTGTCAAAATGCAGCCCATTTGGGAGGGGGCTGCTTTCTAATAGTAATGAAATGATTCTTTTCACTTAAATTATATAAAAGTTTTACTTTTGTTCTTTTAAAATATAAAATAATTTTAAAAAATTGCAGTTGGCAATCACTTTGCAGAATCTATTTATTGATGTCATGATTCTATATTTTTATGTAAAGTGGGGAAGCTTTACTTAGAATTTACACTCTTATCCAAACTTTTTATCATATCTGAATTGTATAATTGTTATATGAGTGATAGATTAAAGATTAGTAAAGCTTCTGAATAACAGATTAAGGAGAGAATTTACTAGAACTGGTATGTATTAAAATTATTCTTATGTGAATATATTTGTTTCATACTGTTAAATTAGGTTGGAGCAAATAAATGCTGAAAAGAGTAAACTTCGAGCTGCCCAAGAAGAATTATCCTCCCAGCACTTGTTACAAAATGAGATGTTAGTTTCAACTTATAAAGTAAGAAATATTTATGTAATCAATTTTTTATATATTTCCAAAATTATCTCATATGTGGTACAGTGTTGATCTTAATTATGTATTGCAGTTTTTATTTTCAAGTTGACTAGCTATTTTTTTAAACTCATTGACTAGTGAAACTTTTTAGGATTCTCAATGTAAAAAGCCAATGTCATTTAATATATATATATATAAAATGTGATGTATTTATTACATTTTTTTAAACTCTTAATTATAATATGTAATAATCTTCAAAAAAAAAAATTTTTTTTTAACATTTTGTGAATTATTTTATGTTTAGCTCTTGTAACAGAAAGCTGTTTTCAGAAGCTAGCTATGAAAGAATTCATGCACAGACATTCTTTGAGTTATCATTTTACTACATCTAAATCAGAAACATACATACATTAGATTTTTTTCAGAAGAATTTCTTGCGTTACTGGTCGAAAAAATTTGTATGCTGTGGAAGGAACTGTAAAACATAACAAATATATATAAAAAAATGATTTTAGAGGGTATCCCAGTGTGTAAAGACCCCAGTGCTGTAGAAATGAAAGTTTTTATTGGACTTGTATTAAAAAAAAGGGCTCTTGTTCTTTTCCTTTAATAGAATGTTACTGGAGTTCAAACGAACTAATGTAATGTTTTGGTGATCTCATATAAATAAGATTAAAATCCAATCATTATTAGATTATTTTCACTTAGTTGATAAATAACAGAGAGGTGATGAAAAATGTGATTAATTGAAAACTGGAAAAAAAAAAAAAATTAACTAACTATAAGTTAGTTTATTCACTGCAAAATGGTCTTGTTACCATATGTAAATAAAAAGACAAACAAGAGCCCTTACCATTTCAAACATGATTGTTTTTGAAAAGGTAGAGGTTGTCCAATCAAAATGAGAAAACTTTCATTGAAACTGTTTAATTTGAAATTACATTCAAGGAATGTCTGGCATTGACTAATTTGATCAAATGCTATCATGTTACAGAGCTCTATGAAAGACTATTAGATAAGCCAAAAAAGTTACTTTACTTATAATAGATATATATGCAGACTTTTTTTAAAAATAACTTTTAAAATAAAACTAATAAAGTTTAGAAAAACATTCATGAAAACATTGATCAGAGAAGAGATTTGACCTGTTTCAAAAAAAAATTTGAAAATTTCTTTATTTGGAGAGGTCTATAAAACCTCTCTCATTATTTAGAGAGATCTTTCTTCAATAAATAAAAATTTTGAAAAAAGAAACAAAAATCCTACATTTCTAAAATTTCCCCTAAATATTACAGAAAGACTTTAGGTAGTATTTACTTAGGTTACTTCTATTTAATTAATTTTAGATATCTAAATTTAAGAAAGAACATTAATAGGTAATTATCTAAAAATTTGGTGGAATATTGTATGAATTTACCAATTTTGATTACATTCCTTTTAAAGTAAAATCCCAAAATCAGTTCAATATGATAATGTTTTAAACTAACTTAAATGCAATATACATTATCTTAACTGGCCTTGATCCTTGATAAAATAACACATTGTTAAA
Organism: Trichonephila clavipes; assembly: GCA_019973935.1. Lineage (NCBI taxonomy): Eukaryota > Metazoa > Arthropoda > Arachnida > Araneae > Nephilidae > Trichonephila > Trichonephila clavipes. The sequence goes on along the minus strand of BMAU01000458.1, from coordinate 1,511,549 downwards.
TTATAAAAAATACACTTATGAATTACATCAACTGATTAAAAATAGTTTTAAATGCTTGTTACAAATAACATTTCCTGTGTGCATATGCTTTGTACTTTCCTGAATAAGCCTCAAAGCAAAAATGCAAGCTTGTAACAAATGCTTCTTAATCATACCATGTTAATAGTTTTCTTAACCTAAACTTGAAAAAAATGTTTAGTTACTTGAAATATTTTAAATAAGGCAATTTTTCCGTGGTATAGAAGACATAATAGTGCATTTCATAGTTGCATGGAAATAGCTAATGGATATTTAGAACAGTAAATTTGTTGCCCTGAAATTAGTAATATAAATTATATTTTGATATTTTACTTTGCAGCTTTTCTTCAACAAGCATTTTGTCTTGTTTGAGATGACATGAGTAGAGAAATAAATGATTTTATAGTACTTTCTTTCCCTTGTACAGTAAATAGTTTTTTAAACAGTTAAAAAAAATGTAATATAATACTGTTTTTGTAAAATACTGTACTTATTGAAATTCTTGTATACTTTTTTAAAAATTTAGTACCCTTTTAAATGCATAGAAAACTTCAGAATTAATTTCCTATTAATATTAAATATCTATTGAATGAACATAAGATCCTTAATCTTTTTACTTAATTGAAAAAGAGGAAAAATTATATATATATTGTTTGTTTGTTTTTTTCGTTTGAAAACCATTAGAAACAAATAAAAATTATGAGTGATGAGCACAAGCGAACTGTTAGTGATCTTCAGAAACAACTTGAATCAGCTGATTTAGAGATTGCAAGATTACAAAGAGATCAGCAGAAGGCTCATGGTCTACCTGTGACACCTACTATGCAAGACAATCCACATTCCTTTGACATTTTTTCGCAAGAGAGGCAAGAAGGAGAGGTAAAAAAAGTTTTATTTGAATTTTTTTTTCCTCTTCATTTTAACATGAGTGTTTTACTATTTATTTAAGATGTAAATGCCCCTTTAAACACGTCTTAAGTATTGCTATATTTAAGAATTGCATTTTATAATGAGAAAAAGTTTTAATGTTTTATTTATTTTTTTAAAGCACCTGGTGTTTTTTTCCCCTTATAGCACATTATTTTGAATTTTAGTTTTGTGCAGAAAGATCAAATGAATGTATATATATAAAAATTCATAATTTAAATTTACAGGTGGTTAACATTATTGTGATGATATATTTGCAAGAAAAAAATCACTTCATGTTTAACTTATTCTAAATATTGTTTTAAATAATTGCAGAAAAATAATTTATTGTGCAACATAATTTATACTTCATTACTATTATAGGGTTCAGAAAGTATTGATGGTACTGATACTCCTACACGTGTAAGTACTTTTCTGTCTAACGACAGAGATAAAATTATAGCAATTGTTTGAACTGAAATTAGGAATTCTTTATATTCAAGCTGTGTAATCAAAATTGTTATATTTTATAGCATTCATCTCTTGCAACCATACCAACATCAGGTTTTCTTCCTTTTGAAAAATTATTACAGTCTCCTCGTGATGAGCTTAATAGTAAGTTTAATTATTATGTATCACTTTTTTAATTGAAATATTCCAAATTAAGTATAAACTGTATTTTTATTAATCCTATATTTTTATTTCCATGCCATATGCATGCCTTTTTTATTATACCAGATTTCTTTAAGTCTATAACTTTTCCTTTTGCAGTAAATTTAAAATACAATTCTGTGAAAATATATTATTTGAAAGACCTTATTTGTTGTTATGTATTATTAATTCTTGTTTTAGGAAAAGACCTTTAGTTGTTGGAGATCCTTTGGAGATTATTTTATAAGATTTTTTAATTAGCTATTTTAACTTATAGTTCCTCTGATTTTTTTTCCTTGCAACATTATCAAAAACTATAAGCAGTGTCTTTTACTTCAGAGAAATATATTTATTGCATTCTCCAGAAAAAGTTTTCTTGTACCCTTCCGAAAATTTTATTCTAAGTGTGATTCTTAAATATACTTGTATTTAAATTAACTATATTAAAATAAATAATACAAGGTCTGTTCAAAAAGTATTCAACCTTGAATTTTCCCACACACAGTAGAGATTTTAAAACGTCACCATTGCGCATTATGGGAGGTAACAGCTTAATGCTCATGCTTGAATTTTTTCCCTTCGTTCCTGTGTACCAGTCGTTTCTAGCAGGCACATGAGGTGCTGTTATTTGTGTTCATCAGATTTTTATTTTCTAAAGATGACTGAATGACTTGAACAGAGATACTGCATCACATCTGTTGTCAAAAGTTTGGAGGATTTTCTAAGTGAAAGAATTTGTAAGATTTAGCAAGTGTTTGAAGACAATGCTGTGTGGGTCACACAAATTAAGGAGAAGTGTAACCAAAATTTAAAAGTAGCCACATATGTTGATAGAAAGTGACCAGTGTTCTGGGAGGTCACAAATGGTTTGAAATGAAGCTGCTATTGAAGAGGTGGAAAATCTGATAATGAAAAATTGTTGTTTAACCATAGAAAATAACAAGTTGTAACCAGTGCAGATTCTCTACGTGCAATTTTGCGTAATCATGCAAAGAGCAGCTGCAAAATATATTCCCAGGCTTCTGTCAGTAGAACAGAAAAAACTCCATTTTGCAGTTGCACAGGACATACTAGACACTATCAATGCTGAACCTGGTATATTGCAACTTCTGGCTGTTCCTGAAATTAAAATGCCATTGAAGGAATCCCATTTTCAGAGTTGAGATGAGATAATGCAGAATATACAGCAGAATTGAGCAACATTCTTAAAGAAGCCTTCCAGAAGTGTTTTCGGCTGTGGATGCTGGACTAAGAGAGAAAGTGTGTGGAGGTGCAAAGGGCCTACTTTGAATTTGATTAGGATCCTAATTCCACAAAGTAACTAAGATATTTTTTCTGGTCAAAAGTTGAATGCTTTTTCAACAGACCTCGTAAATAATAATAAATAAAATATTAGATTTTTTTCTTTTTTGCTAAAAATAGTTTTAATCATGGTTAAATTCTGTTGGGGAGTGGTCTCAACCAGATGAGGTTGATGTCAAAACAACTTTTATTTTCTCTCTCAGTTGCTTGGGGTGTATGTCAGGGCACTGCAATGGGCACCATAATTCCACACTCTCCCTCATCTGATGTCCCACACACACACTAAAACCCCAACTCCCGTTTCGCTTAGCACACTTAATCACTGCCAGGCGGCGGCCAATGCGCATGCTCGAACAAAATATGTGATCTTGCTTACCTAAGCATTAATATTAGAAAATAAAGCTTTAAAAAGTAAATAACTTTCCTTTTTCTATTGTCATATATGTGCATCATGTGGTGTGATGGGGTAATCTAGTTTAGATTTAATCCATGTCATTAAAATATTCAAAAATCATGATAAAATATTAATCATATTTTTAATTTACAATTTCGTTGGAGATAATTACAGAATTGTTAAAAAAACTAATTTGGTTAATGTATAAAAAAATAATGGGAAGAATGCATGCTGTTGTCACCATGCAAGTCAGAGAGTAAGTGAGTGAGTTCTTCCGGGAGGAAAAGTAGGTTTTTCTGAATGTTTGTTCAAATCAGTTCACTTCTCTCAGCTGCAAGCTAGTTCCAGTTAATTGATATTAAGGTGGATGTCGAGGCACACCACATATCTTTCTTTTAAGCAGTTATTATGTAAATATTTTGGAGACGTATTTTAGAAAACATTTACTTTTGAGGAATTTTGGGCTTTTTGTTTTCCCCTCTAAGTATTTACAGCCAGCTTCAAGTTTAACTAAAGAGTGAAAAGCAATATTCTATGATATGATATAGTTATTTTGTAGTATTTTATGATTCTATTCTATGATATTTTAGTTATTTTTTGATTTACTATATATAAAATAAATCTTGGTATTCCTATTATTTAATTTTTTTAAATTGAATTATCATTGTCTTCCCCCCCTCACTCACACACTTTAAAGAGCTTTCCCTGATCTAGTAATATTTACATTATATTTATAAATTGATAGAGATTGGAATTTTTATTCTCAAAACTTATATTGCTTATAATTTGTTAATACGCTAAATTAGAAAAGGGTATTTTTATTATTATTATTTGCTGCTTTCTTCTATTCGATATTAATTTATTTTATTGAAAATACAAATATTTTGTATCATTTGTCAAACATTTGTTTTAAAATACATACTTTATTATTTTTATTTTGTAAATTACATATACAGTCTGTTATGTTGGTTAATCTGCTCTAACTCTTTTTTTATACTTTAAAACTTGCATTTTATTGGTATATATTTAATATTTCATGATAATTATTGAAATTTATTTTTGTGTACTCTAGTTTCATCTAACTATATTAGTAATCAAGATTGTGATAAAATAATTGCTGATCTAAATGCATCAAATAAGAAAATTGAACATCTTACTGAAGTATGTTGATTTTTTAAATGATTTTGTAATATATTCTATATAAAATCAAATTTAAAATTATTTCTTAATCAATTTTTTATATTTCATTCTATGTTGAAAAGATGTCATATATATTAGACTTTATTTCTTTAAAAACTTTTTTTACAAACAGGAATTCAAAAGTACATGTGGTATGTACAGAATAATATAAATATAAACAAATTGTTGTGAAAGGAATGTAATGTTACTTGTGTCTAGTGATTTTCTGATAAAATCAAGTGATAATACATTACCTCCAAAAAGTTTTAAATTTACTGTGTTATATTTGCCAATTTTTTTATTAAAATGAATGCAGCTACTATATTACTTTTGCAACTATAATTTTTTTAACTTTTTAAAACAAATTTTTTGTAATACAGTTTGCAAGTGATATATTTTTTAATTTTATGTTGTTTAAATGAATTACTTTCCATATGTTTGTGCTGAGATGAATAGCTGGTTAAATTGAATATTATTTGCATTATTTTAAATTGTCTAAACAAAGTTGATGACAATTGGTTGAGGCAAATTTAAAATTTAGTTATTGAAAATAATTGTTATATATTTGAATTAAAAATTGTGACAGAAAACATGTATGTATTATTTAAACAAAATTATAGGTATTAATTTTATGTTCTTTTTTATCCACATACTTCTTTTTTTTAAAAAAAAAATTTTTATTATTTCATTTGTAAATATTGGACTTAAAATTCATAATATGAATGAAATCATTATTATAGATGAGCTCTCACACACACTTATTTTCTCTAACCTCAACTGCATGTAATTTTTATTTGAAAAAAGTGAGATATGTATGTTATTTCTAAAATATTCTCAAATATTTTAAGAAAATTTCAATATAATCCCTCTTTAAAATAATTAAAGAAGCAAAAAAAAAAAAAAAAGAAATGTAGAAAAACATTCATATATAAAGGCCACTTTGATGAAACCTGTCTGAGCCTGTTTGGTTTCAACTCTACTGTTGAGTAACATTAAATGTTCTATTTTGAAGAGTTATTAACATCACACACATGTACCATTCGTAATTTGTAGTAAACATGTGTTGGTAATCGTGATGTGGAAATACATTCCTTGTTTCTTGGAGACTGCTACAGAGAAATAATATCAATTAGCATTCCAACAAATTTCATTATACTCTTCTATGTTAGTTTTGCTTTAAGTCTCCTAATAATAATGACTTTGGTAAACTGCATTTTGCAAATGAAAACAAAAAAACTTCTGTAAAAATGGTATTTTAGTACTTGTGTCTTCTTTTAATGAAGTGGAATTTTGATTTCTGCTACATTATATTAGCAGTTGCCAATCAATGACCTGCAAAAGAATGTGAACAATATTTGCATTTTTAATGTTTTATTTACATTAACTGTAACATTCTTATAAATTCTTATTCTGAATGACAATTTGTACTTGCATATTGTGTACTAATTGTAACTTGCATATTGTAAAATGTTCTTGAGGATTAAAAGAAGTTGTGTGCAAGAAGTACAATACTATTAGAGTAGCTGCAGTATTTTTTATTTAAATCATTGTAACAGTCACCCCTTTCCTTATCTAAGAATTTTTCATTGCTTATATTATTTCTCTGGTAAGACTATTGTGTATTTATTAATTTCAAGTAGTTTAAATTTGCTGACAATTAATTCTTGTTTGACTTTAGATTCTCATAACTAAAATGTATGCTTCATTTAGTAATGAGCTATGAATCAAACAGTTTCCAGGTTCCTCATCAAACTCTGTTATGAAAAACATTTAAATGGAAGGTAGAATAAAGGGGGGGGGATTCAAGTTATCAAAAAATAGGATGTGAACTACTTGAATTTTAAGTTTGTTCAGCTATCTGGTTATGAGCTAAATCTACATATTAGCTTTATTTTTTTATGTTCAGAAACTTCTAATAATGCCTTGAAACCTTAAGAAGTCACAGAATGCTTGCAATCGAAATACTCAAATTTAGTTAAGAAATACCTTAAATATTTCTAAAGATTATATGGAAGTTAAAAAATATAAGCATATTGTTATAAGTAATTACTTCAAAGAAGTTGATTATTGAAGGTGTTTTTATTAAAGGCTCCTTGTTTAAAGGTGAAAAGCTGTATATGTATAAGAAAAATCACTTAACCGCTGAGGAAAAGTTACAAAATTCAATCCCCGGTACCTCCGTTTTTGCCATAGGCACGTGTTGTTACATGGTTTCTTGGGGGGAAAGAAAAAGAATAAAATAATAAAAGGAAAATAAAAAAATTAATCTCTAGAGTTACAATGTAATAAAAAATAAATTATAACTTATCTGTTCTCTGATATGTGTCCCGAAACATAGTTGAACTAATACATCAGAATCACATTCAGTGCATTCGTACAAAAAATAAAAAACTCCTTTTTCACATGGTGAAAATGACTGCAAATGAAGGATAGAAAAGAGCACACTTAAACGAAAAAACAAGAAAAACTGCTTAGCTATGAATTTTATCCTTCCCTAAATATACCCTTTCAAATTCCTTCCCCTCCTCTTCTTCAAAATAAGTAAATTCTTCAGAAGTACTGTCAATGTCATGTTATTATATTCCAAAGCTGTGGGACTAGTTTTAGACAAAGCAGCACAATACAAAAAAGTCCTACTTTGGAAGGACAAGTATACACGTCCAGGGCACTTAAGGCACCAGCTCAGTACTTGCCTTCTTCACTTTAGGGATTAAATCATGCATGTTGTAAGTATTTGAAGAGGTTTGGAAAAAATAAGCCGGTTAGAAATTGAACATATATATGTCTATTAACATTATTAATTGCTGAATTTGAAATACTTTATGACTACAGATATTGAAAATTAAATTCTCAAATTAATGAAAAATTCCCTGTAGTTCAACTTGACAAATAAATGGAAGTAATAAGACACTTATCATTTGTTTCATAAGGGTAGAGTATGCAGGGCAGTTATAAAAACTACTTTATTCACTCTATCTACTGATAACAACACCTAACAATGAGATTTCATTACCATTATAGGTTTTTTTCTGACAAAACAAAATAGAGCTTTTTACAGACCTCTTCAGCATCTGCCGAAAATTACAATAAGTATTCTAATCCATTGCCAACAGTTTTAAAAATTATATCAAAGAAAAATGTTGCCCCCCAAATGTTTTGTCAACATACTGCTTTATATATTTTGAGCAAAAAAAGTGTATTACACAATTACTTGCTTCACATATATTTAAAAGGAAGAAATACAAACATAGCTATTCTTTTATGAAGTTGAATTATATTTCCTGGTGTGAAATAATTTGAAATATCAGAAATTCTTCACCATCAGTGAATTAAATCTAACCTGCATACATGGTAGATTTTTTTCATATTTAAATTATCTAAAAATATCCTTGTGAAAACAGCTTGAGAACATTTTTGTGCTATAATTTAAAATTGCTTTTTGAAAGATAATATTATTGCAAATATGACTGGTTGAAAAAGATCTGCAAATAGTTTCATACTCTCATGATTTGTATGGCAAAAGGGATATCAAGATTAGCCATTATTTTATGGCTTTTATACTCATTCACATGCAAAATCATTTTGTTATCCTTACCCAAAGATAGAATATCTTAGACTTGGAAACATAGGGATGTATTGTGTCTATTAGCGGAAAATATTGAATTTATGCATGAAGGAAAAAGAAAGGCTCACATGAATTTATCAACTGACAACCACAATGAGTTTTCAGGTACCTGTACAACTGTGTTTTCTATCTGCTCAATCCAATCATATGCTTGTTGTTAAGTTCATTGTTGAATACTGTTGTAAAAATATATGATTTTGCAACTTATTTCCTTTTATTTTGTGTATGTGTTGTTTTCATAATAACAAAATTATGAGTTATCATGAAAGACATCTAGCCTGTGGCTAAATGATAATAATCTCCCTCCTTCTTTGGCTAATATATATATACTGTCATCATTAAACATTTTTATAAATATTAATCTTTATATTTTTAATTCTGCTAATGTACATTTTTGCTCAAATATTTATATTTATTAATAATTATAATAATATTTATTAATGTTGTAATTTGGCTCAAAATCATGTGTATTTACTGTTCAAAACCAATTTGAAAATTTAAATTCATGTGGCAAATGTATGTATTAATTTGCTTTTTGTTACTGAAAATGAAAATCTATCTTATAACCAAGATTTTGAATTGTGGAAGATATTAGTTTGTATTCCAAAATATCCATCACATTTATTTAGAAATTTGTTTTTCCTCTTATAAATTTTTATTTGTACTATTATTTTATTCTCATAAAATTGAAATAATTTATTCATAAATGTTTTAATTTTAGGTTTTAAATGAAAGTGAGAGTACTAATCTTCGATTAAGTGAACAAGTTCGGGTACTAAAGGAAGAAGTACGGAGACTTGAAAGAAACAAAGAGCGAGAACAACATGCTGAGAATTTAGAATATTTAAAAAATGTTTTTATTAAAGTAAGTTTCATTTATTTATTTTTTAATTTTTAGAGGCTCTATTACATAAATATATATAATTTATATATGTTTTTGTACTACTTAGTTTGCCACATTGGAGGCTTGCAGTGAAAAGGCTATGTTAATACCTGTATTGACTACAATGTTAAAATTGAGTCCTGCAGAGGAACAACAACTGAAAAATGTTGCTGGAGGTATTTTTTATAATTATTTTTTTATCTTAAAATTTGTTTAAGTAGTAGGCATTAATGAGGGTTTGAAGATTAGAATAAATTTTTAATCAGAAATTGTAGACATATAGTTATTTCTTCATAGTTATTTTCAGTAATGTATTATGAATAATTTATATTAAGTTTTCTGCATACTGCTTTTTCATTAATGAAATTTTTTTAAAAAATTAATAATTTCTAATGCAACCTAACTTAACAGTCAAATTCTGTATATCAAAATCCTCTGTATTAGTCAGCTTTTGTATATTAAATCTGCATTAAATAATAATTTGAGATTCAGCAAAGTTGATTATGATGTTGATGTATTAAATCAGAAAAATTATGTAGACTAAATTTGTCTCTATAAACAATTCTTATATGTGTGACTTTCATGCCTAATTTGTTATTGGAATAAACATAAAACTTGATACAAATGAAAAAGATAAAAAAAATTAATGATATTTTGAAAATATTATTTAATAAATGCATTAGCACTATAAAATATATTGTGCTAACTTTGTTTCCTTCACTAGATTATCAAGATTTATGTGAACTGTACTTTTCTTTTCTTGATCAAGGATTTTGTTAAAAGCTATGTTTTTCGTATTGCATTTTGTGCATGAGATATATATCCTTTATAGTCAAAGTTTTAATGCTTTACTCTTGTGTTCTTCAATATTATTAATAAAATATAATTAAACTCATCAATATTATTAATCTTTGAGAAACGGTGAAATAATTAATTGGAAATATATATATACACCCATTTTTGTGTGAAAGTAGAACATGCAAATTTCTAATTTTTGAAATTTAAACTGTAATAATGGCACCTTTAATTGATTTTCAGAAATTAAAAAGTAATTCTGATGAATTGTGTATTTGTCAAAATTTGAGTTCAATATTAACTGCATCAATTACTGATAATGGTATATTTCATTAATATATCATTATTCCTTTTCTTATTTCATATAATGCATAATTTCTATGTTTTATACAGATATCAATGTTAATGATTCTTCTGATTCTGGATGGGGCAGTTATCTTCACAGATGGTCTGGTTTAGCATAACATGTTCTTTGTAAGGATGCACATTCTTGTTTAAAAATTTCACTCTTGTGGTTATTTATTGTTTGCTATGTATATCTCATGATAATGTTTCATAATTGAAAAAATATAAGACTGAAATGGTTTCATAAATAAGATTAAAATATATTTAATGTTTTTCTTTAAAATAATGCTTATTATTTAAATAGTTATGTATATTCATGTTACTTTTGCTGTATTTATTGATCATTTTATATTTTTTTAAAGTCAGTATTATGTTCATATTAAAATTCTTTAAATGTTACATTCCATTTTTTTCTCTTTGTATAATAGGAAGAGTAGAGTTAGAAATACGTTGAAAATTAAATTTGCATCTGATATTGATATCATGATATACAGCAGGAAAAAAAAATTAATTTTGCTTTTAGTGCATTTGTTATTAGGGAGAAAAAAATTTAAAATAAAGATTTATTTGTTTTATGCACTTACTGTGTAAGTTAAATTTTAAAAAATAGTACTGTGGGAAGAGGTTTGTACTGGTTTTTATAATTTTAACTAATCAATCAATTTTCTTAAAGAAATCAGTTAAAAGTTTATTTTAAATTTGATGTCTCAGTTTGCTCTAATTAAATTGGCCTTCTTTAAAAGGCATTTGATTTGTTATCAGAATATTTGCAATATTTTTTAGGTGAAAACTATACTGCTAAAATTGCAACCCAAAGATTATAAAAAAAAAATTTTAATTTTAGTAATTTTTTTTAATTTTTTGCATTAAAAAAGGCTTTATAAGTGATAAATAATTATTTCTGAACATTACAGTTTAATTTTAAATGAAAATCTTTACTTTTTGTTTACTAAATATAAACTATGTTTATATTACTGAATATAATGTGTCAGGATATTCGATGTTGAATTGTGTATGGGATTTCCTGTAGATCGGCTTCTTTTTTGTAAAAAAATTTCATAGTTTAAAGAATGCTAATTTAAATGTATATTATATCTTTTTATTTTGGAAAGAACTTGTAAAATTATTGTAAAAGTCTAAATTTAAGTTTTCTAGTTTTTATATAAAATTAGTTTTTGCTCATTTGTTCTTGTCTATGTAATGATAATTTTTAGCTTTCTTTCTAATAACTAAAATATTTTATTTTTCTTATTTAATGGCCCATTTTTGTTTTGTTTTATTTATCTCTTGGATGAGTTTATTAGTGAAGATCTAGTCAGAAATTGGGCATTTTATAATGAAGGAATGAGAATAAATATTCATTTTTTTTTATCATTTTATGAAATAGTTTTATTATTCAATTATTACATTTATTTCAATTTTAATTATTGCATTTCAGATGTTCATTTATTAACATCCAAATATTAATAATTAAATACTGTTTTCATGTTTATAATCTAGATAGATTATGATAGTTTGAAATTATTTTCTTAAAAAATGCTTAATATTCTTGTATTTTGAATAAATTCATGTTTATAGCTTAATTTTTAAAAACTTTATTACCTATTTTGTAACAATTACAAATAGTATATAAACTTGATGTGGAGATTTTTTTTTTTTCATTTTGCATTATTTATTAATGTTTCCTTGAAAGAAGTATAAAGTGTATAAAATTTATCTCAAACTGCTAAAAATTATAATTTCTGATTTTTAAGTAAGGGAGCAACAAACTTAATATTATTTAATTATGTTAAATTATCATAAGAATTTGGTGCTATTAAGATATCTATTTTACTTAGTATAACTTTTGCTTTGGTTGTAATTTAAAGTCAGAAATATATGTTGTGTATTATGCAATCAGGGAAAGGATATTATTGGTATATTTGGAAACATTTATTTAATTCTTTTGTGAAATGTCATTTAATGATGTTCTGTGTGTATTTTTGTATTGTTGTTAAAGTAACAGACTCTGCACTTGTTTATAATTCCTTACAAATGTTTTCAGAATTCTTATATAACTAATAATACTGGTGAAGGAGTGTAATATATATTGCATTGTTATCTGTTTTACTTTTTTTAAAAATGTTATAAAAAATTTCAGACAATATTGTTAATTTAGGTAGAAAAAAAGTATTAAAAATAATAACAATTCATTAATCTATAGACAATAAAATAAAATACTATTTGAAAAGGAAAAAAAACTTCCTGTGTTATTTAAATTTTATAGATGATTTTATTAACACAAGGAAAAACCTGCCTTTAAAATTGTTTTACATTTGTGATATATTGGGTACAAAAATTAATTAGTATTGGTATTTATCCTTAAATAGTTAATAATGTTTCACACAAAAATTCGTGTAACATAACTTATGATATTTAAGAATACTCATTTTTTTTTCATTTGCTTATATATGTATGATGTTTTATAATAAGAATTGTAAATTAATAACCAGGGAATGAACTCATTTCCATTGAGCAAATTTTGCACAAGAAAAAAAGATTTGAACTATTTTAGATTTAATAAATATAATTTTAAATATTAAAATACTCACACAGTTTAGCTCATTTATTTGACATAATATTAACACTTTTACTGAATTACAAAATAAGCTTTTAAACTCTGTATAAACTGATTTTCTTTGAACAATGTTAGTAAAAAATCCAAAATACAGCAACTATTGTAATATTCCAAGCAGTTAATCACATATTATGAATGGTTTCTCATCATTTATGTAAATTAAAACTATAAAATATAAGTGCCTTTAGTAATTTGTATAATGTAAATAAATTTCTTTAGAATGTTTGTGTTGGTTATTTATTTTAATATTTATGAGACACACCCTCTGCATTAATAAACTTCCCTTATTACTTCCCCTAAATTTTACAATTTTTATAATTTTTCTTACTTTCAAATGTGACTCATGTTTAAGCATATGTCACCTTTCAATTTATTCAATTCCTACTATTAACTCACTCTCTCTATATATATATTCGCAGCTTAACCTAATTTGGCTCTTGTGCCATAAATCAAACTATATATATATTTGTGTTAAAATTTTCAATTGTTAATAAAATGTTAATGCAGTTTTTTCAAAGATTAATTCGTGTATTAAATTAAATTAAATTAATTGCTTGTTTTTGATGCCAACTTGGATTTGTCTCCGTAGTTGTAACAATGTAACTGTTAAAACAATTACAAAAGTTGGCTTTGAAAACCGATTTTTCAGCCAAACCAGGTGTGCATTGTTACAACAATGCAGACAAATCATGCTCTTTTTTCAATCCCTGCTATTAGTTCACTCTCTCCCTATATATGTATACTTATATATTTACTTATGTATATATAAATCGTTGAAATTTTCAATCATTAACAAAATACTTTCTATTCATCCATTCAAAGTAGGAATTGACTTTAAAAAAATTTATATTACTTGTTTTTTTTTATTCTGTAGAAACAAAAGAATTTCAAAATTTTACTATTAATATGGACTGACAAAATATAAATCACTATATCTTTAAAAATTGTCCTGAAAGTAAAATTAAAAATTTATGACAATTTATTGTTCCTTTAAAACTAAGCGTTAAATAAATGGAAAGTTTTTATGTAAAGTTTACTCTTACAATTACATATTTTGGTAATCTTTACTTATTAATTGAATGTTAACCAAGCACATCACTTCAAAATATATTAATTTCAAAGAGAACAACAGCTTTTATGTGTGTTTTTTAAGATCAAATGTCTGGTTGAATCTATTGGTCAAAATATGAGAACTGTTAGACTGTTTTAATGCCATTTTCAAACGAAGATTCCTTAATTGCTAGCTTAAAAAGGATATCAAATATACTATGTATTGTTGTTGTTGTGACTAATGTCATGTGCCTGACAAAGTCAGGACGAGGCCCGCGAAATTCATCGCGGCTAAGGGCTAGAATTTTTACGCCTATCATTAGCCTTAGCTTTGAGCACTATGCAGGTGACAGTATGATTTTTCTTGGATTATGTAATATAAAATTATGCTTGAGAGAAAATTTATTTTAGATGCTATGCAATCTAATTTTATTTCCAGCTTCAATCTTGAATTAAAACTTTAACTACTTAAATACCTCCTAGAAATAAAGCTAAGAGAGTTTATATATAGGAATAATCTGTGAATTTATATTGTAATAGTGAATTGCATTGCTGCATAACTACAGGTTATCAAAGTAGCTTGGTGATTTTGTAAATATGTTTACAAATTTATGATACCCCTTTTTTAAAAAATGACTTGATTCCAAGCATGATACATGGATTAACGTCTCCTCAACTGAAATCCCAAAATCATTACATAAGGCATATTTCATTTATGTTAAAACGGTAAGTGTTCAAACTACAGATCATATTTTTTAGCAAAAGAAAATACCTGTATTAATATAAACTACTTTGGATGTAACACATATAATTTTTTCTAGGATAGAACTCTTTGAATTTTTTGATTTTTTTTTTAATATACAGTTTTTAGCTTTCTAATGCAAAATGGATATTTAATTTTGTGGATTAAATTTTTGAAGGTGAAACGTTATACACACTTTTATTGTAAATGATTGATTTAAATAGAATTAAAATGCTTCAAGTGCATGTGTTCGAATGGAAATAATATTTTGTATTGTTAACCATTTTTTTTTATTTTAAATATATATTCCATTGTTATTGACATAGTTTGGACTAATTGCAACAATGACCATAATATTTTTCTAAAGAATTTATTCTTGTCTTTAAGTACTTATTTTTGGTGATTCTCTACAATTTTGTTTTAAAATTAATTGCATGCTGAAATAAGCTAAATTCATGTGGCAACATAATTATATAATAAATGCATTCATATGCATTTATTATATAATTATGCCAACCAATCAGTTCATGTGCCTGACTGTTGCCAAATTTTGTATTTCACTTAAACTTTCTTTTAAATTGAGGAAAAGTATTTGCACTTAATTTTAAAATACCTGTATAAGTTATTTTTTTTTAAAAAAAAGTTTGAAGGATCGTAATATTTGTGCATCTTTATTTAACTATCAAATCTGAATCTTACAAGTACCAATCTAATGTCAATTCTGAATTATACAGAAATCACATGATTATATTTTTAAAGCATTAATAACTTTATCATTTACAACTATCTTTCAACAATTTAGATCAGGGGTGTCCAACCCTGGGGCCGCATGTGGCCCGCCATAAATAATTTTACGTCCCTCGAGATTCTTTACAAAATTCGACTATTTTGTGCAATATTTTTTGTAAAAAATAAATCCCATAACTTATATATTATTTTATCACGTTGCTTCGGTTACTGCGAATCTCTTTTTTTTTAAATCGAAATTTATCAAACATAAATCGTGCTCAAACTTCACGCGCGAAATTCTGCAACATCAATTACGATATGCAAATGCATTGAGATCGACTTGCAAAAACTAAGTGAAAGAGTTGAAAAACAGATACTAATAAAATAAATTAAACACACACACAGATTACTTGATCATTGCATTATTATATTATCTACGTTGTACACATGAAAACAATAATATATCAGTTTGTTTTAAATTTTCACTCCCAACAAATGTTTGTAATGGATCCAAATCTAATATAAAGATAAATATTTTTATATGCGACCTACGGGATTGAAAAGTTTTCCGAAGTGGCTCTCGATGTCGTTTGGGTTGACCACCCCTGGTTTAGATAAACAAATATTGAACTTAATAGAGCTGAATAAAATGACATTTGTGTGTGTGTTTACTTTTTTATTCAATTCTGATCTTCAAAAGTGCCATTCCGGAAAATATGATATTTGCAATATTTTGATTCAACACAGTATCATTCAATAAAAGATAAATGTAATTTGCTACCACTTCTACATTAATATATGAGCATCATGAATTAAGCCCATTATAGTAAGTTATGACAAATGGTAGACAATGGAAAGATACTCAGAAGCTTATTATCCCAAAAGTGATAGTTCCAGTTTTAGGAATGTATTATACATGTTTTAAAAAATCAGTTATAGTAATAAATTTTTATTTTAATTATATTATATGCTAATGATTTGTTTAGAAGTTATCTGTCATTGAAAAGTTGTTTGTAAAGAAACATTTAAATTCTGTTAAACAAAGGGACAGCACATTTCCTGAATTAATTAACTAAGTAAAGAAACAAAATAGAATATTTCTTGAAATTTAGAATGTTGAATTTCAGTCTTAATTATTAAAATTCAATGAATTAAAATTGTTTGGCTGATCAAAGGAATTTTTTTCGCCAAATGTGTTATATTGTTGACATAAAATTTAAACATTAGAACTCTTTGAATAATTACTTACAAAGTCTTATTTCCTGATATGAATTCTATCGTTATGCAAAAACTTATTTTTTCAATTGTGCTGAAATTTCAAGAATTTTATGAGAGTTTAATTGTGTAGATGTATACATTGTTTAACATAATTATAATATTTGCCCCTTTTTTTTCATTTGAGTTTACTACTCATGTGCCATTTCCTGTGCATTTTCTCTCCCTGCATTATGTTGCTGCGGTAGCTGGTTATGGTCAAGAACTCGTGACTGCAGGCCGAAGTTCCGGTGAAATTAAAAATCCACCTTGTTGCTCATTAAACCTGTCGAGGCTGAAAGTTCTGTTGGCGTGGTGTGGTAGTTGAGAGGGGTGTGCAAGCTCACATATCGTCCTCTATTAAAAACTACGTTGTTCGTCATCAATAGCCCTTGTGTTGCTGTATACTGTGACGTTAATAAACTTACTCCTAATATGGTAACTTTATTAATAACCCTTTCACATCTCTGAATTAAATAGGGCAATAAAAAAATTTCCAGAAATATTACTCCAAGTGCAGACATGATCCTAGTTCAGTAGCGCACACAGGAAATTTTAAAGGGGAGGTCCGGAGTCGAAAGTTCACCATTCTTGTATCATGCTCCTTTTGATTTTGTCGATTTTCGGGAACTAAACACAGTAAAAAAACTAATTATTGAATAATTAGCATTAATTAATAAAATTAATCATTAATAACAAATAATTAAATTTTACGTACTATATACTTAGAATTATAGTCAATCGGAAAAAAATCAAGGGTTTTGGGAAGGGGTCCGGACCTCCAGGGCTTCCCCCTTGTGTGCGCCACTGTCCTAGTTACATTCCTAAAACTTTTAAATCACAGTGAACGATCGATAAAACTACTGGAAGGTGAAAAAAATAGTGTTAGGAAAATTCTTCAAAGTTAGTAAATAGTCGAGGAACAGATTACTACTAACCCAAGATTGATACCTTTTATAGACCTTCGCTGCAAGAATTTTACAAATGAATTTAACTTCTATAACAAAATCCTACATTTAAGAACTTATTGAATAATTTGTTTGAATATAAATTCTAGGAATATTTTGTAATTGATATAGATACATCTGGGTGTTAATCAAAATGCGTCCTTCGTTAAAATAAACTCGATCAACTTCATTTTCATGGCAGAAGGACTGGCTATTTACCAAGCTCTGGATGAATTCGCAGAATCTAATAATATAACCTCTGCTTATTTGATCCGATAGTTATTCAGTTTCATCTGCATTTCAAAATCTCTCAATCAAGTCTCCTAAAGTTTTATATAGATCTCAGATGCTCATTCATTCACGTTATATACACATTTGGTGTTTCTTTGGATTCCGAGTCGCTCAAAAATAGCTTAGAATGAACGAGTATATGAAACCGCAAGAGCTGCGAGCGTAATGATATTTGATGTAAATATCAATTGGGTAGCCTCGGAAGATATCCTTGCATTTATTTATCAAAACAGATTTTAAAAAACTGATGGGAAATTTTACTGCAGCAAATATTTTGAAATTTTCGGGAACATATCGATCGGTTATATATGTGATTGAACAATAAACAGAAGAAAATAGTTTCTGAGAGCCCAAACTTTTTCAGAAGAATGATCATAACATCTGATCATTTCTAACAAATTAAATTTACAGGATAACGCAGTTTTTCTATGTGTCCACGGATTTGACACACAAAAAACATTAATTCACTAGACTCCACCGAAGGTGGCAACAACTGCGACCACCAATTCCAGAGCTTCCTGGATATAAAGGATCTCCTGTAGTGGATCCATGAGGGAACCGAGCTTTTGTGCTCTTGGGGTGAAAGTTGGGCATTCGAAGATAAGTTTTGGTATGAGCGATTAGATTTCTGGGAAGTTTTTACGCTATGTGTGTGTGTGTAAGATCTTGTTTTCTTTTTTTTTGAAGGATTGTCCTGTCTTTGTAATGATGAGTTCTTAATCTTGCGATTGGGGTTGATTCTTGGAGAGTCAAAGCCTGTTATGAGTGGTTTCTTAAAGGAGTAGGGTAAAAGTCTAGATCTGTCCATAGCATTAGCATCAGGAAGTTTGATGGTGGTACAAGGTTGGCCATGGTTTCTGGCTTCAGGGCCGGCTCTAGCAGTTTTGCCACCCTGGACAAAAATGGAAATGCTGCCCCTCTCTCCAAAGCAAAACATAATTAAAGATAAATTGTTCACATAGATACACACCTATAAAACTTTCATAATTCTTGCGAACAATAATTCAGCATAAACAATATTATATGAGGGCTGTTTTTAAAGTATGGTCCGTTAGCGCATATAGTTCGCACGCAGCAACGAGTCACTGAACATTATATTTTGCGAACACACTCGTGCCATTTTCAGCTCTGTAGCAGTCGTGTAAGATTCGCTGTGCGTCTTTAAAATTTTGAAGGTGATTGAATCGCCCGCCAAGTATGAGATACGGTCTGTTATCCGTTTTTTGACTGCGATAAACACGTCGGCTGCAGATATTCATCGCCATGTAACTGAAGTTTATGGCACAGAAACAATGAGTGACAGCTAAGTTGAAGAAGATGGGTCAGGAAGTTTAAAGATGGGTGAACAAACATCCATGACTTAGAACGCTCAGGCCGGCCCTCTGTAATCATTGACGATTTGATGTAATCAGTTGAAACAAAAATTCGTGAGAACAAAAGATTCGCCATAACTACTCTTTCATTGAAATTTCCGACGTTTCACGGTCGGTGGTGTACAAAATTGTGACTGAAAACCTCAACTTTAAGAAATTGTGTTCTCGGTGGGTACCCAGATTACTCACAGCGGAACACAAAGAGAAGAGGTTTGCCATTTCATTTGACTTTTTGATTCGTTACGAGGAAGAAGGGGAAGTCGATTCGTTACTGGATATAAAACATGGGTATCCCATATCACCCCGGAATCAAAGCAACAGTCGATGGAATGGCGACACACATCCTCTCCCGTCAAGGTCAAAGCCAAACAAACGCTGTCAAAGCGCAAGATTATGATAACAGAGTTCTGGGACCAGTACGGTGTTTTGCTGTTGGGCTTTATGACACAAGGAACAACGATCAACTCAGGTGCCTACTGCGCCACTCTACGGAAGTCCCGAAGAGCATTGCAAAACAAACGGCACGACATGCTGTCAAAAGGTGTTTTGCTCCTCCACGATAACGCAAGGCCTCACACTTCTCAAACGACACGGGAGTTAATCGAATCTTTTGGCTGGGAGGTTTTGGACCCTGCACTATACAGCCCCGACCTTGCTTCGAGCGATTTTCACCTTTTCCAGTACTTGAAACACAGTCTTGGCGGGAAGCGTTTCAGTGACAACGAAGAAGTGAAAGCAGCCGTGAACTCTTTGCTGTTCGACCCGGCGGCAGACTTCTTTGAAAAGGGTTTTCAAAACTTAGTTCTAAGGTATGACGAGTGCATTAATAAACTCGGCAATTATGTAGAAAAATAGGCAAAAGTATGTACAATCCTAAGAAAAAGGTTTTTTGAAACAAAATAATGTCGTTATTTTTTTCAAAACAAATGGACCTTACTTAAAAAACAGCCCTAGTATTTATATTATTTTAAGTCAAATACAAAATAATTCAAAATTAAGGACATAATTGTCTGTTATTAATTCAAACGGGTAAAATGTAAGAGAAAAAATCATTCATATCAGCATGCAAATTTCTTCTAAAAAGAGTCTGCTGATGGTGGGGATGACAAACGTTTATTTTACCTTATAGTAACTACACTCAAGATTAAAATAAAACATCTACAAAGAACTCTTATTGCCCCTGCCCCCTTTTTGGATAGCTGACACTGAACGTTGTGTGGGTGAAAGGAATACATGTAGTGACCCCACTCAGGGATGGGGAGAAAGTTTTACTAATGAAAGATGTGTAAACTTATCAAATTTCACGATTGAACATATAATCCGGCCTCGAACTCTTGAGTTACAACATAAAAAAAATTCACAAAATAAGGAAGTAATATACAATAAATGAAATACCAAATTCCCACCCAATAGTAATACCGAAAATATATCAATTTTTTTTAAACAATTTTTTTTTCATATTCAATACAAATGCCGCCCTTAGAATTTGTTGTCCCGGGCAGGCGTCCGGTTTATCCGGCCCTAGAGCCACCCCTGATTGCTTCTTTAGCCAAAGAATCAGCACACTCATTTCCTTCGATATTTACATATGCAGGTATTCCCTGTAGCACATAGGATTTCCCCTTTTAATATAGCTACTTGAGTAGGAAATTTATGGAGGAGAGGTGATGTAAGTCTCACAATTTATGATTGCTTCTAAGGCCAATTTAGAATATGAAAGGATTATCAATCCTTTTGTTGTATGATTTGTTAGAATTGGTGAAGTTAGAGCCGATTAGACCAGTGTTAAAAATGTGTTCGCTTTTTCAGCCTTCCGGAAAGAGTACCAGCTCCGCCTTTTTTGAGGGATTTGTCTGAGGAATCGTCGTTGTAGGCAACTACCAGGTTCTCTTGAGAAAGCTTTTCTTTCGCATCAAGTCCTTTTCGTTTAAGAGCATTAGGGGTTTTTTTTTTAGCAAAGTTGTAACAGGTGAAAATTAAACAGTATTTCTGAGTGATTTTCTTGGAAAGAGGGTCTCTTGAAGAAAATCTAATGTTCTAAATCCATCCGTTTTCTGATATCTCTATCATGCTAGAGAGTCGAAGATCTCCTTAGTCTAGTTGAACTTTTCCAATCATTGAAAACCTTCGTGGGGATATCATCTGCGTTGGGACAATGTAGTTTGTTGGTGAACTTGATGATGGTGAAATAGCGTCTGTTTTCAAGGGAAGGTATATCACATTCTTGTTCGGCTTTTTGTTGTTGGTTGATGAAACTACACCAATAATATCCTTAGAAACTCTAAGCTGGACAGAAACTAGTTTCTCTTTAATAGAAGTAGAGGTACATGTTAGAGTCTAAATGGGGGGGCATGTTCAAGCACTGGCCTGATGATAATGTAGTAAGTTTTTTAAGAGTTTGATGTCTTGAGCCCCATGAAATATCTTAAAGTTTTGTTAGTTTACGTGAATTGTACTAACTCCAATTTATGGGATGTGCTTCAATTATTGATTCCCGCTGTCCAAATTTTCTAGGAAGCAGTGTCTAGGGAAAGAAAGTTCAGAATTTTTCCTGAGGATGAAATACTTTGATATTTATTAATCCGAAAAAAAAATTACATATGAAAAAGTGATAATAGCTTCTGTTTTTCCACATCGTACATCAATCAATCAATCAATCAAAGCGCGAATGAGGAAAAATTACTAAACAGCTGGATTAAAAATATTTCAAGCGTGAAATAGTTTTCTTCTTCTTCTTTTTAGAGATCACTATCCTTAAACTATAGATGTTTGTTAAAAAGTTTACGAGGCTCGGTGTTTATTCTTCTGATTTTTATCCGAGTTTTCGAAGACTTCGGGGAAATCAAACAATATTGTTTCCATTAACAATTTTTCACCGTTTTTTATCTTCCGAGTCAAATAATCTTTCTTCCGAGTCAAATAATCTTAGAAAATATGAAGTAAACATCCAAACTTGTGGAAATATATATCAAAGGTGGCGTAAAGAAAAAAAATTTAAATCATTACCGAATGGAGACTTAAATTTTACAGTGCCTTACATTGATAATTACGAAAGTAATGTTTTGAAAACAAAATCCTCCGCACCTGTTGTAGTTGCGATTCATGGAGCACCAGGAACTTGTGATGATTTTGATGGATTAGCATCTTATCTTCAACAAAAAGCAAGAATTGTTGTTCCAACTTTTCCTGGTAAATATTTCAATATTATATCAATTTTACCATTTATATACTTCAAAAAAAAATTAGACTTAAAAAACTATCAATTTACGATATAATATTGCTTTGCTCATTATTTCAACTGCTTTATACTTCCATTTATCTATGTTTTGTTTTAACTCTTTTATATTTAAATCTTGGATTTCTCAAAAATGTTGTACTTAAGTTCTTAAATTAGTTTGAGTAATTTGTTAATCATTTTATTTGTTTTGAATAAAAATTTTTAAACTAGTATAAAGTAACTTTTTCTGAACCAGTTATGAATAAAAAAGCTAAATTTATTTTTATGACAGTATTAAATTTTTTTTCCCGAGAAAAGACAAATTTTTCATAGCATTTAGGATCTGCTTTTTAAATACATTTTTATAAAATCTAAGATAGATTTTCTTTAAATAAACATTTACATTCCAAAATAAGTGGAAAAATGATTAATCTAATTTTTTAAAGTAGTAACTAAAACAAGTGCTGATATAATAATTTAACATGAAAATTTCTCTAAAACTTAATAAATAAATAAATAAATCTTTTTGAAATTATAAACAAACCTTGCATTATTTTACTGTGAAGTAAATTTAAATGTAACTTTTTTTTTGTACAAGTTAACTAACTATGCAATCATGCTATATTACTTTCTGTTGTTCATATCACCACACTTATATTAAATTCACTCAAATGCTTTCTCAAAAAATTACAACTATATTTTACAACTACTTAAACTAAGCCAGTGGAGTCCACAAGAGTAGAGTTTGGGATGTTTAAATTCTTCTCGTAGATTCATAAATTTTTAATGTTAACATAGAGATAACATTTCGGTGCGCGTATGCCAGCGTTTTTTTTTTTTTTTTTTTTGAAACCTTAAGCCCTCCCATAAAGGTGGTTTGTGTATGCTTCTCAACTAAGCTATCTCACTCCTCATACAACCTCACAAATTATACTTTGACTTCCTCACATATTGCTCTTCTCACTTTTTATCTGACACACACAGCACTCTCCCCATTATTGAGAATACAATTGTATATACAACACTGCTATTAAAACAATGTTGTCTATTTTTTAAACACTTTCACTTGTTTTAGATTGTATTAATTTAATAAAAAAAACTGCAGCATATTAAGAGTAAGTTCAAAAATCACTGATTTCTGTTGCTAAAAGGAGAGGAAAAGTGCTTTATGGGGGGAAAAAATAGGAAAAATTTGGCACCATTATTAAAAAAAATTCTTCAAACCAAAAAAATCATTATTGTAGTCATATTTTGTATAAATATTTTACATAACAAAAGTATTATTAGTTTTACTTCATTTATATTTATTTATATGTGTTTTCAGTCTTTAAATTGAAAATGTGCCTAACACGCTGGCATATATTTCAATAGTTTAAAATTTTTTTTCATCATAATGATGTAAATTTATTAATCTACAGGAATTTATCATGTAAACAATCTCATTAGTTAGTTATTCAGTTATAAATCATATTGTACTTTATTCTATATTCCATTTTATTCTTATCAAACTTTTATTTCAAAAGAAAATGTCACACAAATGCTTCACTGTCAGAAATCAAGTTTCTAAATAGTTTGTAAAGTTTGCATTCATTGGGATTTCACTGCTGTGATTATGCAGAAAATTCTTTCTTCCCTCCAGGGTATAAAACATAAGTTAATGATCCTTGTGTTGCTTTTTTTTTTATTTTGTAATTTTCTCTAATTCAATATGTTTTTTCATTTACTCTTGAATTTGTTTCTCACTTACAAAAATATATTGAGCTTCCAAATTGTTATTAAAATTTTCAGCAAATGCAATCACATGTAGTTAGTGGCAGACTCGGACTACTTTAATAGGGGGTGATGTGGCCTTGTGTATGCCCCTGCCTGTAGTTTTCTACACGTGAATTTCTTTTCCAAATCATTTTCCAAACAAAAAAGAAAAGGTTGCAAAAATCAAGACTAGTACAGATATAGTACAAGATATCAGTAAATGAAAAGTATATTATTTAACACACTCATTCATAATGAGATCTCTAGATGTATTAGACATATAGACTTGAATTTTGGCAGGCATATTTCTTTTGTTTGAGGAAGATTATTTAAAATCTGGTTTTGTAGAGGTGTGAGGACATTATGTATAAAACATTCTCATTTTTGAACCATAAGACCCACAGACTTTTAATTTAACAAACGTGTTTTTATTGTTAAGTAGAGATCCACTAGTCAGTAGAGTTAAGTTTTGCACAAATCAGCTTCTAAGGGGAAGGAATGGATTACAGGGGTGTTAAAGGTAAAAATACCATTTTATAGAAATTAAAGTCCTATACTTTTTAAATCTTGAAACAAAAGCAACGAGAATGTTTTTGTATTCAGTCAAAAGCTTAGTGCTCTAAGACTGATATATCATTAACTTAAAAACAATATAGTCATGGAATTCTCCATGAAAAAGGAAAAGAGGGGTAACGGCTGGTATACATATATATTTCATTTCTCTATTATGCTAATCCTTTTCAATTAAGTTTTTTGAATACAAAAAAAACGTAGTTGTACTCTGTACATGAGATTTTGTTTATTAATTGATGTCTTAAATGATGTATTTTATAATGAATTTTTTCAAATGCAGGAAATAATTGTATTTATAAAATATACCTTTGGTTGTATGTAATTGATTTTACACTAAAATGATTCAAAACAGCCTTTTTAAAGCAATTGAACTTCATTTTAAAACCCAAATTTAATCAATTAAATGTAAATAATAAAAGCAGGCTCATATGTTATTGCAACCATTGTCATAGAAGTCACCAAATTTTAATAACTGAAAATGATTGCTTTTTATCAGCCTGCACATCATTTTTCATTTTATTTCTACTAGAAGAGTTACTGTCTTCAGTGTTTTTTGATTTTCTGTTTTTTCGTGCAGGCTTTTTCTTTTCCTTTTTTGCTTAATCAAAAATTTCTAAACTTGAGAGCATTTTTTTTATATTGAAGCAACCTTATAAAGCTGGGAAGCATGATTTTTTTCTTGACTGTTGATTTAGTAGGTAATAAAAAGGAAGAATTTGAAACATTAGTTTTCATCATAGATCTACATTAACTACATACATAAATTTGTAAATACAAAGTCTTCTGCTCAAATCAGTGTCATAGCTACCGCCATATCAGCCGTATCAATGATATGGGGCCCCCAAGCTACAGGGGCCTCAATATGGGGGAAATTCTGGCACTTTTAAATAAGTGTCTTATTTCCAAAAAAGGGCACTCAAAAAATTTTGATACAGGGCCCACTCAGAACTGGCTATGCCAGTGGCTCACATGCAATATGTCCAAAAAATGCAGGAGTCAGCAAAATGTTGTGATAAATAACAGAGTGACAACCTGAAATAATGATGAATTTTATCAAGCTGACTTTAAATGATGTCAAGATTAAGAAATTAAAAGCCACTTCAAGTTTATTTGTAAGTCTATTGCAATGAGGTTTCCACTTTCAAAAGAAAAAAAAAAACAGGAACCTGCTTAAAATTTTTAAGAAGTAAATTAAAAATTAATTAAAACTTAAATTATCTGTATGTACAAACATAGATATATATTATAAATAACTCTTGGATTTATAAGTTGTCATTTTTCTATAAAAAAGTCACAACATTTTGCCATAAGGATGACTAATATCATAAATATATCTGCATCATTTCTGTAATTACTCAAAAATTGTTTTTTTTTATTTTAAAATTCAAATTATGAATATTATTTCTTTAAAATTGTTATGTAATGTCCACTTATCTAATTTCATGAAATGAAGCCTTATAATTAGATGTTCTTTTCAAAATGTGATCTCTTACTTTTCCCAGTAATTTTTTTCTATTATTTTGGCAGCCCCGAAAGTTGCCAAATATTGCACTACATTTTATAAAGGAAATAAATGATATATTATTTCATTATAGATGCAATAAAATTATATTTTTTCCAGTATTCAGGTATGAATATTTTCTTGTGCAATAATGAAAAATATATAATTTCCACTATCATTTTGGCTATATTTATATTGATCATAATGCCTTTTGATAATTACTGACTTGCTAAAATACCAGTTCACTTTTATTTGAAAAAAGGATGTTTGTTTTCTGTAAAACACAAAGGAGAGTTTTTTATTTCCTTATAAAAATATTGTTCAGATTTATTTTTTGTAAAGAAGCGGCTCTTGAAACGTTATCATGTACATTGTTTTTCAGTTCCTACTATCAATTCCCTCTCTCCCTATATATATATATATAATCTTTTTCAAATTTTCAGTCGTTAATAAAATATCTTCTATTCATCCATTCGAGTTCAAATGCATTTTTTAAAACTTGCAGGGGATGACACTTGATGTTAATACAGTTTTTTCAAATATTAATTCATTAATTAAATTAAAAAATGAATAAATAGTAACAAACAAAAATAACAGTCCAACAGCATATGTAGAAAAGAAAAGCGTTCGTTGTGACCCCCTGTAGCGCAATGGATAGCGCGTTGGATTTATAATCCGAAAGTCGTGGGTTCGATCCCACCTGGGGTGGTCTAATTTCTTAAAATGTGATTTCCTTTTTACTATACTATTTTATTAGAAGAATTAAATTTATTTACTGAATAAATAGTAACAACAACAAGAAAAAAATAGTCCCATACATAGAAAGGAAAATGGAAAATTACAAGGAAAATAGCCTCCTATTTTGTCACTTAATATTGTGATTTTGTCATATTTATATACATATTTTTATTAATTGTAACTATTTATTAAAAAGTAACTAAAATATAAAAATTTTCTTTGTTGACCTAAGTAGGAATTGACTTACATTTTTTTATATTACCTATTTCTTTTTTAACTCTTAAGCATTTTCATTTAAACTGTTTGGGGGGTTCACTTTAAACAGATAAGATCAGGGTCAGATTTTGGCAATAGCAACACAGGCTAGGGTGGTAATGTATCGCACTTCAATTCCCCTGGTTAAAAAAGTGCTACCTTTAAAATTGAATGAAATGGCTTTTTGGTTGGTTCCATTTTGTTCATGTGCATCGATTTCTTCAAAAATTGAACAATAATTTATTGCAGTTTTTTGTTAACTTGGGCTAGATTTTTATTATTTTCCACCCAAAGCCAAGTAATAAGGATTTTTTTTCTCATAAAACTAACAAAATGGTTTTTCAGATATATTATAGATGGATAAAAATGCTTATGGAGGACACCACAGACTAGCAGAGGAAGGTAGGGGAAAAAAAAAGGAGTAATATCTTTTACTGTGTGAAAAAAATAATAGAATACTTTTAAGAAAAGTCAGCCTTTGTCATTGAAGAGAATTATGCTTTTGCCTCTCATGCCAGAAAAAAAATATATTGTTGGTAGTGATTAGCAGTAGACATGTATTTGAAAAAGGAAGTTGAACCACATGAAGAGAGACTCACCGAGTCACCTGTACCTCAAATGAGACGAGACAAATGCAGTGGCGTAACGTACACTTCCACAATGCAGAAGGGGAGAGGGCAGGGATTCTAGGGGGCCCAAAGCCTGACTGATGCCAAGATGTATTTGAACTTGAGGCCCAAAATCCTGAATTTACAGGGGGTTAAGATTCTCCGTTATGCCACTGGACAAGGGGCTGCGGTAGCCCAGTGGTTATGGTATCGGACCATGTCAGGCATGTCATGAGTTCGAGTCCAGTGTGACGGGCTCATCGCGTTTTCTACTAAAAACTCCTCTTGGGTTCTTTGGGGCCGAAAAAGACAAATTCTTTCCAACCAAATCCAGAAACGAAACGTGAATATGCAAATTAGAAACCTTTTAAATAGCAGAAGTTTAACGTAAGCGGATGGCCTATTGGGGGAAGTGATTATGCTAGTCTGGTTTAAGCGCGTGAACTGAAGGAAGAGAAGAAAGCCGTCATTGAGTGTGAAGCTATCTGTGACAGAACGATCAAATCAAGGTGTATACAATTCCACGCGAGATAAAAGATATTTAGGATCCGAGAGGATTGCGGTTAAACAAGAGATTAAGGCTGGATAATTCTAGTATCTATTAGTAACTGTGATATAAACAGAGATTAGGAATGGACGGGAAAGTTAAATATAGTGGCTAAGATCACGCTTATTTAGTAATACCTATTGTTTGTTTTCTCATTTCAGATCCGCTAAGTTATAATATAAATATTACCATTGTTAGTGTTTAAGTTAAGATCTTAATAAAGACATTTTAAGATCATGGCAACGCCTGGTTCTTCATTCACTCCCACACCTCTAAGTCACGAAGATAACTTAGGAGTAAGGTATCACCCACGGGTGAATACTTCACACCAGTACCACTAAAGACCCGCCGTGTAGGGTAGCGATGCACGTTAAATCTGTTGAGAGCTGAAACGTCCTCCCGTTGGTGTGTGGTGTGGTAGTTAGGAGAGGGGTGTGCTAGCTCATGTGTCGTTCACGTCACTTGACCATGGTTCAAAATTACGTGGTCCGTCGCCAAAAGCCCTCGTGTAGCTGAACAGTGTGACGTTAATATTCACTCAATCACGCCACTGGACGAATGATACTGTAGACCAAGTTCAAGGCATGACTTTTCAGATAGGAATTACTGTTAACATGTTTTGCATTCCAAATAATGACTCATTCTTTTGGAAAATAAATAATTTCATTCACGATTGTTTTGCAACAAATGGGTTCAACTAAAATGGACAAGCTGACTTTTCAAAATTTGGTAAGTCTTATCATGAAGGAACACGGATCCGGTACTTAATACGACCGGTTTTTGAAAGGAAACTGGCAAATGAAAATATTGTTCATCATGACTACGTAAGGTGACCGTGTTATGTATTGTGATTTTGAAAAAGCATAAATTATTATTATTATTATTATTATTATTTATATTCATTGTCAATTGAATTACAATATGCGTGAAAAAATTATTTTAAGAAAATAATTACGTACAGGTAAGGGGAAAAATTTTAATAAGAAAATAATTTCGTACAGGAAGAGGAAAAATTTTAATAAAAATTCTCCTTTTACGAAAAACGCTTCTGTAATAAAAAAAATTTGGGGGCTATATATAGCCCCAAGACTTCTATACCGGGGTTGAACCAAACTTTTTGAAATACATAATTTAGAAGTGGATTTGTTCATATTTTGCTATATCAGAGTCGAGGAATTTTAACAAAAAGCGTCTATTATTTTACTTGTTCATCACTCTAAAAAAAATGTGAGTTTTTAAAAACTTTTAGTTCAGTCTGTGTAGAGAGGTCTTAGCTATATGTAGGCAAAATATTTTTTATTGTCGAAACATTTTTCATAAGAGAATGTTTTGAATATATATCATTCTTTCTCTTTTTTTTTTGCCATAAAATTGCTTTTAAATAATTGGTTTTTTTAATAATATTCTGAAAACAATTTTATATGTATTCAACTGACACTAAATATCAAACAATTATTCATTTATATGCTTTTTCAAAATTACTGTTTCGAACGTAGTAAGTGTGACGTTAATGTATTCTTAGTCAAGGATGCATTTTCATCTGTGTGTCATATAAATAACTTGAAAGAGAAGGGATGGGATGTCTCTGTTTATTTTATATGGACTTCTTGGAAATAGGTTAACGAATTATAGATTATATGAATTTATATCTTGTGCCATGAAATCAAACAATCAATCAGTATAGGTCATAAAAATTTAGATCCTCATCATGACAACTTTTTTGTCATTCAAAGAAGTTCCAAGTTTTGTAAAACCAACAAACACACTGGTATCTCTAAATTAAGTTAAATACTGTAGTAGTGTATTGTCGAGAGTAATTAGAAAACTTATTCATGACTTCCTTTAATAATTAATCAGTAGTTGTGGGCATCGAGTGGTCATGGTCGTCATCTGGCGGCTGGTATTATTGAATCGTGGATTCGAGTCTTGGTACTACTGAAGACTCGCCATGTAGAGGAGCTAATGCGTGAAAAGTCTTCTGAGGCTTAAAGCCCTTACATGGGCATGGTATGGAAGTTTAGAGAGTGGGGGGCAGTTCAAGTATCGTTTTCGTCATTTGATTGAGACTCAAAATCACGAGTTTCCATTTTTTTTAAAGTGTTACGCTAGTAAAAAATCAAATCAAATTAAGAAGTAGTGATGAATCATTTGGGTCTCACAACTAGGGATTGCAATACCGGTATACCGAATACTGGTATTTTGAGCCATTTGTACAATTTTTTAATACCGGTATTCATAAGTTTAAATACCGTTTTTTCGGTATTCACTAGACATGTTTTAAATTGTCTCTACTATATGTTCAGGGGTTGCCGACATAACAAAATAGTATACGTTTTTGTTTTTCTGTCTCCCTAAGGGGTGAAATCAATTAGGCTGTGAATAGAAAGTTGCATCGTACAATCGATAAAATATGTGAATCCTCCCAAGGAGGTGGGCCAAAACTATCCTGTTACAGCTGAGAGCGATACTGCATACGCACAGCATTCGTAGTCTAATATACGTATCTAAGAAAACAAGGTTATAATTGTGAAGAAAGTGCGTAATATTTCGATATTTTTTTAAAAAATGGTGAGTTTGCTATTCACATTGTATTTGTATATTATACTTTAGGGTTCAAAATCTTTTTCAGATTCATTGCATATAGAGTCCTAAATAATAATCCTTAATAATAAACAAG
Source organism: Trichonephila clavipes (assembly GCA_019973935.1). Classification (NCBI taxonomy): domain Eukaryota; kingdom Metazoa; phylum Arthropoda; class Arachnida; order Araneae; family Nephilidae; genus Trichonephila; species Trichonephila clavipes. The sequence continues at coordinate 1,480,580 of BMAU01000458.1, read as the reverse complement.
AAAAAGAACATAAAAAATCAGTTGATAATACTTCGGTTTTGTTTCATTATTTATATGATGAAAAGAATATGGTGGCACAATGTAAAAAATGTTCAAGAGTTATTAAAGTAAACGGAAAAAGAGTACAAGCGGACTCCGTACACATTTAAAAACGAAACATGATACAAATTTGTTAAAGAGGAAAGAATGTAATTGCGTTGAAGATACAAATTTAAGCACAGTTTCTAAGTCCAAGCTATCTGGGATTTTAAATTATTTTGAAAAAAAAAAGAAAAGAAAATTTGGATGACATTATGAGTAAAATGAAGCATTAGATGGTTTGCCATTTCGAGTGTTTTGCACTTCTACTGAATTAAGAAAATCACTATCCACCAGAGGTTTAAAAAATCTACCAACATCGATTCATTCTATAAGGAGAACTGTTATTAACTATAGTAATGGTGTTCTGAATTCTCTGAAACACGAGTTAATACAATTAAAAGTAAATGATGAAAACAAATTATTTTTTGTAATATTTACACTATCTAATAAAACTCACAAACAAAACAAAGAAACACGTGCGTTTTCTTTCTTTTTCTAAAATTTCTTCTACCGATATTAAAACCGGTATCCCGGTATTAAGATCTAAAAAATATCGAATACCGGTATTGAACTTTTGGTCCGATATTGCAATCCCTACTCACAACAATGGCAACTTCATGATAAGACTTGGATTCACAACAAAATTTGACTCATTCCTGTCAAAATCCAAAGCAAGACAATCTTGGAAATAAATCTTATAGAGGTAATGGGAAAAACTGTTTCATTGCTATTTTGCTGGAGGCAAAGAAATCAAAATACTACTCAGTCATACATTCTACATCTGATGTAACACATAACAACCAATCGAAGTTACAAAGATAGTGAACCTAAAAAAGGTTTTTTACAATTTTTTGAAAATTCCTGGCTTTAAAGGAAAAGAGTTAACTGTGATGTAGTTTTTGAGTTTTTAAATAACTATGAACTATAGTCACTTAATACTATTATAATCATCAGTCTTTTTAGAATACGTTAAATAGGTTAAAGATTTGTTTCGCATTGCAAGCAAGACAAAAAATGAATTTGAATTTTTAGGAACCTTGTTCAGTTCGTTCTCTGAGTTTAGATCTAGTACTGTACATTACTACCATTTTTTTAAATTACTTTTTAAACCATTCGCGAACTTTGTACATTTTTTTTCTTTTGCATTAATTCCTGCTTTGGAATCTTTTCAAGGCATGAAAATGTTTCTTTGAAAAGTTTAAGCAATGCTAGATGAGGAACTAGGGAGGATTCTTATAAAAGTGCGAGTAGATTTTAAAGCTATCATAAAAGTCTTGCAGCACATATAGTAAAAGAAGACGAAGAGAGAGAGAGAAGAACAAAACCCTAAAAAAAGTTATGAAAAAGCAGATGTTTCCTAAAGCTTCGTTTAATAACTTCAGTCTAAGAAAATTAGTGTTGCAATAATTACAAAACTGTACACCTCTCTTTTAACTTCAACCAATGAATTAAGTCAAATGTTCAACTTTGTTTTCACATCAATGATAAATTTTGAAAAAGCATACAGCTTAAGAGACCACAAGAACAAGTCGTTGAAGCCAATCAAAGAACAGAGAAAAGGAAACATTTCTTTAACATATCTGAAGTGTTAAGTCAGTTGATGCAGATTAAGACGAAAACTCAGGCTTAGCATTGAGAGGTTAATTGTAGCTCGACACTTTTTCGTCGATTAATGAATGCTCTAGTATTAAATATATTCGCAAAAGAATTTACATTTGCAATGAGTTTTCTAAGAGATCTTAATTTAAAATAAATTTGATTGAAATGAAAGCTAATGATATAAGCACAATTGCAAATTCCTTGCAGAGAATCTGCTCGTAGGATATTAACGAATTATCTTTTATAAGTGAATGTTATTTCTCTGTATCCAGATATGATTATTGCTTCAAAAATTTACTTGTGCATACTGAAGTTCAAGCTGCTCTGAAGAGAGAGGGGGAGAATTACTTATGATGTTTGATAATTCAGAAGCAATTAATACATTTTGGTGCTCTGGTTATTCAAAAAGACTTAATTGTAAAACTTGATTCCAATAATGTTATAAAGTTTGCTGTAGAGGAAACAAGAGTTGAAAGCCTTTGTATTAATAACTAATATTTTTAAGTATAAACAGTTAAGTCTTTACTTTTATTGTTACTTAAGTTTGATTAAGTAATAAACTACTAGCTTTTTTGACATTGAGTGTTTTAAATATATTAAATTAAGCTCAGTAAAACAAGTTAAATGTTTATATTCAAATACATAGGTTAAAATGTTGGAATGAAAATGCTCTCTACCTTTTTCTCTTCTGCCTTTATATTTCTTTCTTCTTAACTTATCATGAAATGTAAAAAGTAATTGCGGATTAAACAAGCATGCACAACTTATTAATTTAGAGATGCAGTAAATAGGCGAGCATTATTAATATTTGTAAACTAGCATATAAATGTTCCTTAAAAATAGTATATATAAAATATTTCACATGAAAAAACTAGATATTCAAAGAATTTTGAGCTGAAAATTATTTTGAAAATTTTGCGTTGCCAGTGATCAACAAATTTTCATGGGGTTTCTGGTGAAAATGACAATTTTCATCTTGTCCGTAGAAAAGTTGTAACTCTGGCCTTGTATAAGATGTAACTTTTTTTTTGCAGAAAGCTGGAGAAACTCTTGGAAATTTTCTGTCTCTAGTTTCCAACAATATTCCTAATTATTTTATCTTTTGTAAAAAAATATTAGATTCTGAATTTTCTTGTAAATTCTTAAATTAGGAATTACTTGTATGTACTCATGTTTATTGAAATTTACACTTAACCTTTCTTTTAACTTTTAGATTTTTCAATTTATGAACCTGGAGTATTTAGATTTTCTGCTGAGGAAAAGGCGCAGTTTTTGAAAGATTTTTTGGCAAAAATATCTGTTTCTCAGTAAGTGAGTGTGTATTATTGAATAAAAAAAAAATCCAGCGTGAATTTATGGTGTCAAAATGTGTTGCTGTAAAGTCACACATATTTTATCCAATTTGCCCCGACTTTTTAAATATTCAGTGATGACTACTGGGAAAAACTCTGGGTTCTAAAACTAGAAGATTCAGGTTGTGAAATGACCCAATTAATGAAGAAATGATGATTTGAATATTTGTAGTCGTTTTAAAAAGATTAATGGAGTATTAATGTATCAATGTTGTTGCTATGTTCTTGTACTTCCTTGTCTTAATTCAGTTCCGCATTCTTTCGCAAGAATTCTATGATATAATTATTAGAAAGAAGCATTTATTTTTTGGTTCATTCAGGCTTATGCCTAGGAAATACCTGGCTGCCTTCTCGCACTTTGTGAGTGGCCATATGAAAACTCTCACTTTTCGTCAGCGTCAGATGATATTCTAGGGGTGCCACACACTGATGTTATTCCGAGTTGGTCTCCCCTGCCAACATCTGTACTTGTTTGGATTTTAAGGTATCCGACTACGTTTGGAACCGTGATTTTGCAAAAGCGTATAAATGGTGTCACTTAGATTAGAAAATGTATATAAAATTGTTTTAAAGACATCTTGGCAAAAAAAAAATTATTTACATACAATATTTCGACAAAAAATTAACAGATTACCTTTTTTTCAAAATATTCTCCTTTTGTGAAAAATGCTTCTATTATTATAATAATATTTTGCCTGTATATAGCTCAGACCTCTGTACAGAGGCTCAACTAGAATTTTTGAAGTGTATAACTTAGAAGTGGGTTTTTCCATGCTTTACGACAACAGAGGGGATAAATTTTAAGAGAAAAACGCCGATAATTATTTCAAATGGTTGTAACCCTGAAAATAATGTGAATTTTTCAAAAATCATAGTTGAGCCTCTGTAGAGAGGTATGAGCTGTATACAGGCAAAATATTATTATAGTAGAAGCATTTTTCGTAAAAGGAGAATGTTTTGATAAAAAGGTTATTCTATGTTATTTTTTGCCGAAATATTGTATTTAAATATTTTTTTTTTGTCAAAATGTCCTTAAAACAATTTTATACATGTATTCTAAGTGACACTAAATATGAAAATTATCCTTTTATGCGCCTTTTTAAAATCACGGTTCCGAACGTAGTACTTCTTGACCCTTTTCTGTTTTTAGAATTTTCACGATTAATGGAGATTGTCTATTATTGCTAGACGATCTGGGATTAGAAACAACAGCATATATTCATGAAAAACAAAATATATTAGTCACTCATGAGATTTCAAAATTACTTTATGGAACTGAATGTGTGTGTGTGTGTGTGTAGATTACTCATAATAATCTGTCACTATTGAATTCAGATTCACAATTTTAATTTTTTTCTTTTATATTAAGTAATTGTTTTTGTTTTTCATAAATTTTTAAAGTTATTTAAAGCAGGAGAAAATAAAAAAAAATTCAGCTTATATTCATCTTTAAGAAATACGTATAATTTTTGAATATTAGATTTTTAAATACTATTTGATGTTTCCTATGATATTGATTTTAATTCATTGAATTTGAAAGAAAAAACATGGCCTTGGCTATCAAGTAATCATGGCTGTGAACTCGCGAACAGTATTGTTTTTGTTGAGTTTTAATGTCTCTGAAGACTTGTCGTGTAGAAAAGCCGATACACGTTGAATCTGTCGTGATTCAAAGTGCTCGTGTTGGCATGGTGTGGAGGTTTGGAGAGTGGTTTCAGCTTAGGTGTAGCTTGTTACCTGATTGTGATTCAGAATTATAAGTCTGTTACCAATAGCTCTTGTGTTTCTTTAAAGTGTGAAGTAAATAAATCATCAATAAATTTAACGAAAGGATTGAAACATTTATATCTATGTTTCCTCCTCCCTTCAAATTTGGTATACAGTGGGTGATCAGTTAACGAACATAATCCGTTCCAGGACTATGTTCGCTATCCGAATTGTTCGTTAACCAATCATCGATTCACCATAGACTTCTATGTGAAATCGATGAATTCGTTCTGGAGACCCTAAAAATTAAATTTTAAAAAATGTATAATTTCTTAGTAAGTTTTTAAAAAATAATACATATATATAGTCTTGCATATTAGTCAGTCCTTTTCATTTTTTGCTTATGGGGCGTTGAAGAACATGTCCAATGTCGATTGCTTTTCTCTCTTTTTCAGGATTTTCCAGAAGTAATTAATAGCTATGTTGTTCTAAAGATCCCCAACCCTACTGACATCAGCTTGGTTTGTGTGCCATTTTAAGACCATTGCTCTGACATCCGCCCACTTTTTCAAAAGATCTTTAATGGCAGATGCCAGCATTGGTCCTCTTTCGTCTTCCTCTTGTTCAGAAGGAGACACATTTCGCTGTGTTTCTTGGTGTTCTTCATTCAAAATTTCTTGGAATTCTTCTGTCGTCAGTTCATCTTCATGTCCCATTATGAGCTCTTCTATGTCATCCTCGTTCACCTCCAATTCCAGATCTCTGGCAGTTGTCAAAACTTCATCCATAATTTCAGGGGTGTATCCCTGATCACCTCCAAATATGTGTTCGTTGTCAAAACACAAAAAATCTTTCTTGAAAGTGTTCGTTAATCGAATATGTGTTCGTTATCCAAACACAAAAATCTTTCGTGAAAGTGTTCGTTAACCGATCACCCACTGTATTGTAAGGATAGTGTGTTTAGTCTTTGCCAAGATGCAAATGGTATGTCACTTCACTTAAATTGTGATTACCTACCTTTTTTTAACAACAGAAGTTAATTTTAAGGTATTACAGCTACCTATTTTCTTTTATATATTCTACGGCGTTGAATAACTTTGATTTGTTGCATTTCTCAGTTAACTGCATGCGTACATCTACATTAGTTTTCATATACATTTCAGATTATATGCTCGGCATTAAAAAATTACCGTTTCATTTAAGTGCCATTAAAAATTCGCAATTTGCGTTTCATTTGATCTGTCAGCATGCATATTGAAAAGGAATGCATGTAATATATAGTATAAAATTATTAGCGGTTATAATCAGCTCTTTGTTAAATGTAAAACTGTAATTAAGTGAATAATAAATTATAAAACAAATTTATATTATAAATAAAAACGCAGCATAGATAATTAAGTATTGCATGTGATAATGAAAAAACTTTTATTCATAGGTCAGTCAAAAAGTTAGTTACCTTCCTTCGTAAAAGACTACTTTAATGAAACTTAGTGGTAACGCTTCAGATATTTATCTGTATCATGTGACTTAGTGGATTTCATGTGACACAATTTAAGTTTCTTTGATAATCAGTCGTAAACAAGTTTCAGCAGCTGCAAGTGACATCCAAATTGTGAATGTAAGCTGCGATTCATTTTTTCTTCTTCTTCTGTTGACAAAAAAAATGTAACTCGTCTGAAATTAAAAGAAAGTTGCATGGAATATATGTAATCGAAAAGCAATATCAAATATCATATCTAATTATCGTGAAGTGGTGGTCATGTCTGAGCCATGGACGCACAGAGATTGATAATGCTGAACGTGAGAGATGACCATGAACTGTAACCACGTTCAAAATCGCTGTTTTAATGGAGGATTACATGCTTGCAAACCGTTGCATAATAGTTGTCAAAGTCTGAAACAAACTGGATATATTTCTTCAGGAAATGTCAAAATTATCGCTGAGTGGCTTAATTTTCATAGGGTCTGCTCTATAGGTCCTTCGGCTATTGACGGTGGAACATAAAAGAAAGCAGTTTGAAAGTGTATTTGGGGAGGGGGGGAGTTTTTGGAAAAAATTGTGACTTAAGTGGTGGTGGGTGGGGGAGGGATTTGGATTAACCATATCTCATCTGAAATTATACGTAGAACCCTCGAGTGGACTCCGTCCTCCCCCCGATTCTCCTTAACTTTAAAAAGTTTCAAAAGTACTCAACTTATACACAGAAATATACGGCAAAACATTAAGGAAACAATTTTATGATTACTCCTTTTTCGTCTTTTTGGAGTTGGGGTAAAATTAATTGAAATACTTTTTTTGTTCTAATGCATTTGTATTGTATAATATTTTAAATATTAAAATTTGATGTAAATGAGGCATATGTCCTCCCCCAAGTTTACAAGTAGCTGTGAAAGGTGTATAAAGTCCAAAAACTTCATTTAATGCTTTCAGTTCTTCTATATCAAATATTTATTTTGAAACTATTGAAAAATGTCTTATTTTAGCTCAACTAGTCGCATCTATTGAAAATGTCTGCCTTCAATTAGACCAGTAATGAGAATATTAATCTGAATGAAATAAGGGAAATGTAATTTAAAAGAAATTAATGACAAATTGAACAATATTTTATATGTATTTCCAATATTATCTGTATACTATACATACTTGATATTTAATGTATATTTAATAAATGTTCTCATCTTTTAACCTACTTTTTAAATACTAAAAAAATTTTATTAAGGTTATATGTCATGAACAGTTTAAAAAATGCATTATTCTAATTAAGAAAAAGACTGCAAATCGAAATAATTAAAAAAAAATAATTTTTGCAAATTCTGAATTCTATAGTTTCTTGAACATAAAGCTGTTGTCAGTTATTTACCATTTTATTTATAATATCAAAAGCGTTGAAAGTTACAGTGAATTTTTTAAAAAATATATAGCAGGAGCTTTGCTGTTTTATTATATATAACTTTATTTCTCCCCTCTAGTATAGATGCTTTAGTTGTGCATAGTAGTGGTATTTACCCAGCTCTGAGACTCTGCTTTGATGAGAGTTTAACGATAAAGTCCTTGATAATGTTAAATGTAGGGACATATACTTTTGACATGAAGTGAGTATTGTAATGTATTGATTACATTTGATTATCTGCAAAATGCAAATAAGAGACTTCATTTTTTTCCTTATCATAATTTTATATCAATTTTGAACTAATGATAAAAAATACAGTAGTACCTTGAACTTAAGCGATAAGTGGGACTGAGGGATAATCGCGAAAATCGGGATATAATTTCGCATATAAATTATTTTAGTTGGAGTCGGGGACGAAAGAAAATAATAATTTAGGGGGAAAATGTTTAATAAAACCTTAGATATATATAACACAAATACAAAATCGTAAACGGAAATTTATTTGATGTAAAACAGCGCTCGCCAAACTTTTTGACCTCACGGACCATTAAATTTATAATTTAAATCCTACGGACCACTAATAGGATTTTTTAAGTGTTAAATATATTTATAGAAAAAAATTGTAATCTAAGAACACATAAAAGTTACCTAGTTAATAAAATAAAACTATTAATTATAACCAAATTACGAAAGCTTTATTAATAAACCATAATAAAATAAACAAAAACTGTAAAAACAGAACTATTAAAAAATGGTTTAAGTATATCAAACTTTTAGCATTATGCATTCCTAGTGTGATGGATGTTCCTGCTTACTTGAGAGTTTTGGAGAATTGAATCAGAATTTTCATCGCATGTTCACTAAGCAAAGGATATTATTCAGTACGACTTATTTATCAGGGCGTTATTCTATGAAATGACGTTATTCAACAAAGTTGCATTTTATAACTTTCACGTATTATTATGAATTTAATTATGTTTTAATGCATCTTAAAGCATAATTTAACGTGATGAGTAAGTCTATTCCACACATTTTCCTGGGGACCAGTGAAATTTTATCGCGGACCACCACTTTGCCGACCTCTGATGTAGAAGGTTTTATATAATCTAAGTTGTGCCGGCTTAAAAGATATTTTTCTTCCGCAAAATTTCCTCGTAGCATGCTTAATAATTTTGTTTTGTTGAAAAAATCTGCTCTTCGTTGAAGTCTATATTTCCTGAATTTGTAACCCTTTTCAATTAAACTTGAAGGAAGGAAGGTTCGTTCTGGGTACCTTCCGTTCCGAACGAATGCAAGTACTTAATCGATCACGCCAAAACGATCGTTACTAGTTCATATAGATATCACACCTCCGCATACTTCCCTGCCAGTGTTTCGGTGAATAGGCGAACACATGATACCATATTCGTGGCGAGCATGTAAGCAGTTGCGTCACTTGTGTAAGACGGCTTTGAGAAGTAACGGCTTATTTGCGTCAATGTTTGACGGTTTGGTTGCTTTTGCGATGGATAGATGGCGCCACGACTGTGGCGCACGAAGGGGGCGGTTCATACCACGGCCAGGGTCACCAATGAAGGAAGGAAGGTTCGTTCTGGATACCTTCCGTTCCGAACGAATGCAAGTACTTAACCGATCACGCCAAAGCAATCGTCTTCGCGTGATGTTGGTACTAATTCATATAGATATCACACCGCCGCAAACTGAAGTCTTCTGTCGAATTCCCACACAATCGTCATTTGATCTTCTGATTAAACTGGGTCTGAAGCACTGACGTATAGCCAGCGCTGAGGGAGCCCTGTATCAAAATTCCTTCGAGGGCCCTTTTATAGATATGGGAGCCCTGTTAGTGGGACTGTAGTTACACATTTTGGGCCCCTGAAGCTTGGAGGCCGAGGGGCCTCCCGTATCATTGATGCGGCGGTAGCTACACCCCTGGTCTAAAGACTCAATGTTTTGCCCTTGGTCATGCATTTCTAAGAGTTCATCAATTGTCGTCCTAACTGAGAGGTTCCAGGAGTTCTTGAACGTCATCACTATCCACTTCTAAATTTATTTGCCTGGCAAGAGCGACAGCTTCTTCAATCACATTACCAATTTCATCAGGCTCTGACACTGATTCCACCTGAGTTTCAGTGATGGGGGAAAAAGGGGGGGCACAGTGCTATACATCGAGCTGTGTAGTGCTCAAACAAAAGACGAATCGTTGAGATTTCAAATTGCGTAACTCAGGGGTGGCATAAGTCAAGGTATTACTGTGCAATAAATAATGTAATGAACATAATTAGTATCATTTATATATATATATGTATGTATAGTATAATAAAATAAAATAAGATACCAGGTGAAAAAGCTGTTTAACCTACAAGGTCAAAGAAGAAAGAATATATATATATATATGTATACCGTAAAATTCCGCGTATAATGCGCACTTTAACACAAGAAATAATACCTAAATTTATACGGGTGCGCATTATACGCCGATTATAAAAATGATAGCTTCAAAAATTAAAAAAAAATAAGCATACAAAAAATTAGACTTCTACACAAATCGGAATTATGTTTATGTAAAAGAAATGTCATTCCCAATGAATTTAAAATGTTGTAGTGTTCAAGAAGTATACTATTTTTTCTCAACAGTCTGGAATAATACCTATAATATATGACTTCAAAATATAAGAACTTTGTACACATACTTTTTAGGTTCCTTCATGAAAAGGGGGTGCGCGTTATACGATGAATATACCTAAAAATTAAATAATGCAGCTTGAAAGTACAGGTGCGCGTTATACGCCGGATTTTACGGTAATTATTTCATTCAATGTTATTTTGAGTTTAACTCAAAAGTTAAGTAATTCCTTATGAAAGACTTTAAAAAATATTAATTCTTCTTTATTAAAGTAATATTTTTGGCTATTTATTTTTTTAAAGTAATGGAATAAATACTGAAATTTCAAGTTATTTTAATAGTTCCGATTTTACATAATTTTTTTTCAAAAACTTTGTGCATATTCTGCATGTTTTCATAATGGAACAGTTTTCTGTACCTCTTTTAATCTTATTTATTCCTCCTTTTCAGTTCTAAAAGAAAGAAAAAAATTAAATCTGGATTTCTAATGTAGTAATTTTTCTAGAATAGAGGCAGAAAATATAAATTAGGGGAGACCTGTGTACCTAGGGCCACTTTTTTTCAATGTACAAAAACAGAGCCACTGGCCTCTTTAAAAATGTGAAACTGATATGCATTCATCATTATACTAACTATCATCCAATAGGAGTTAATATTAGTACTTAAAAAAATTCCATGAAATAAAAGGTTTTTAAAAAAATTCAAAAATGGCCCTAGGTACAATGATGTCATTGTACCTAGGGCCTTTCCCTGGAATTTAGGTTTCGCTCTGTAATCAATAGAAAACAAACATTCACACATGAATTTAATAAAAGAATCAATATTTGCTAACATATTGATTTACCATGCAACTATTTAATTTTTATTGCGCCGAATTATTAACGAATTACACGTATTTTCATTTAACATTAGAATTTTAAAAAACTAATTACAAAAGTGAGCTGCATACATTGTTGCTCTGAAGCACCAACAGATTGTGATTTGGGCATTTTTAACACAATATTTCTGTTGTCAATTTCATGTTTATCATAAAGAAACTTATTTGAACGAGCAATATTTTTAAGAAATTTAACACTATAATTTCTTAACATCTATTAACTCTGCTACTAATATAACTTTAACATCTATTATTTCTGCCACATAAAAATGTGCAGCTCTTTTACTCTGTATTTTTGTTAAACAAAAATCCCCCTTCCTTTTCCATAGTATTTCTTACATCAGCTACGGTAGAATTTGCACCATCAGGGCAATGAGAATCTTCAATATCTGATTATTCTTTGGATGAAGTTGCCTTAATTTCAAATTCAGGTTTTTTTCACAAGTTTTCTTTTTCTTTTTGGCAATTTTAATAGCATGATATTTTTGATTTCTTCCTTTTCTGGAGTGTCAGTTAAGATTCTACTTCTCCCTGGTTTTCGACCACCTCTGTTGGATTTACTTCGAGAATTATGCTTATTAGAAATTATTAAGAATTACGCTTTTGTTCTTATAATTATAAAGAATTTTTTTATTAAATGAATTTTTATGTTTGTGTAAACAAAATAATAATCCTGAATAATAACAATAATGGTTGCAAACATATTTTTTTAAAAATCAAGCATATTGAAAGTTTCAGAAAATATACACTCCTCTCATTTAAATAATATCCAATTATAATAAAAAACTTGACTAAATCAAAATGGTTCAGATAATTCAGGCCACTTTCCTCCTTATATTATAAAAACTTTTTAAATTAAAATAATAACAAAAAATATTAATTGCAATTGGCCCTAGGTACAAGACTAGGTCATTTCATACAAAATGTCTTCTGCAGAAAAACCCAGATGGAGAGGGGATTTATTAAAAATCTAATTTAGTACTTAAAGTTACAAACAAAATTATGTATTAGAATTCCAAGAGAAATATTTGACTTATCTTTGTACAACAATAAAAAGAGATGAACTGCAAAATTTTACTTTAGACCATGTAAAACTGTTTTTCATTTATAACTTGCCACAGCTTTTTTTGCAAAACTTCAAAATGAATGCCAAAGTAGGAATTGGTGTTGTCACTCACCCAACTGAGTTATAAAACTTAGAACTAAATATTATTCAAATAAAATGTGGGGTGGCCCTAGGTACACAGATCTCCCCTACTTAAAAAATATTGTTTTTAAAATGGTTTGATGTGAGTGATTAATTACCCAATTTTCTTCTTTTATAATCTTCTTTTTTAGATATAAATTGAAGCCCAATCGTTCAATCAGAAAATTATTCATAATGCATAATATTTGTAGTTTGTTCAATAATTAATGTCTTACATCCTTTAAGGGCTACAAAACATATAAAAACTTTGCGCAAAATGACTGCAGCCAGTGAAAATCCTGTGTTGCTGAAAATTTTACAAATTATTGCTCCTACTTTGATTAAGATGGCTAAATTACCAGTAAGAATAGACAATATTATGGATACTTTATTATCTGCAACAACAATGGTGTATGCTGATGCTCCACAGGTATTATTTCTCTGCTGTTATGCTTGCAATTTAAATATGTGTACATTAATAAAATAAGCATTTAACATTAAATATATGTTGTAAAAAATAAATGCTTCTGCCCGCCAAAGAAGTCTGTTACACATAGCCAATTTTCTCATAATTTTGAATCATAGTCAAATGACGATGGCTGCAGTTGTCCTCTAAATGGTAGTTCATGAAATCTATGTTTTTCCAAAAGCTTAAAATATTTTTTACAACTTTTACCTGACTGCAAATAATATCAGTGCCTAGCACATGGGTGGCCAATTCGCAACCCGCCTTGAACAATTTTGTGACCCTCGAGATTCTATATGACTATACAAAATGTGGATATTTTGTGCAATGTTTTTGTTATAAAAAATAAATGCTTCTGCCCACCAAAAAAGTCTGTTACACATAGCCAATTTTCTCATTATTTTGAATCATAATCAAATGACGATGGCTGTAGTTGTCCTCTAAATGGTAGTTCATGAAATCTATGTTTTTCCAAAAGCTTAAAATATTTTTTACAAGTTTTACTTGTCTGCAAATAATCTCAGGGCCTAGTACCTTGCACATGGGTGGCCAATTCGCAACTCGCCTTGAACAATTTTGCAGCCCTCGAGATTCTATATAACTATACAAAATGCGGATATTTTGTGTAATATTTTTGTTTTTAGAATAGTGTTTTGTAACAAATAAATCTCATAACTGTTTTTTTATCATGTTGCCCCTGTTTTAATCCAATAAATGTTTGTAATGGGTCCAAATTAATATAAAGATATATTTTTATACGCGGCCCACGGGATTACAATATTTTTCTGAAGTGGCTCGAGGGTTGGCCACCCCCCCCCCCTGATCTTGCATTATTTTTCTGATCTTGTGGTGACTTAATTGATGTGTAAGTAGTGGAAACTGTTTTTATCGTACAATAATGGCTGAATCAGAAAGAATACTGTACATTTTTTTTACTTCAAATTGTGTTTTGAACTTCACACTTGTAATTAGAACTTGCCTATTTACTTGTTAAAAATTATCAATTGTTGGTGAAAACCTGAACCGATATTCCTTTCTATAATTTAAATAAGTTTTAACACCAATAATTCTTCAGAATTCTTAAAATATTTTGCGTATAATTTTTATCTTATCAATACTATATAATTTCTAAGGTTACTTTTTTTTCGGGTTGTAACGAAAGTTTTCCGCCAAAAAAAGTTTTTAATGGAATTTTTTTGGCAAATATAATAGTTCTAAAATGTGCCACTGTCAGTGGATTGATTGTCAGCCTACCAAAATGGATTTGTTCAACACAGGAATGTTGTTAGCTGAAAGAAAACAACGGACTCTGGAAGGGTTAATGACAAATTTATTATTGAGAAGACAATATTAGTGTTTACAGCACAAACAGTAATAGTGTCAAGAGAAAAAGAGGAGCTTCATGAAACAAACACTGTACAGATGATTTTTGCATAAATTATTCGATATGCCCTCGTTCCGCTATTTGTTGAGAGCACAAAACGGCAAGTTCCACTACAAATAGGAGAGTATCTGTGCTGATGTTGTGGGTGGGTGATGCTTGCCTTCAAATTGGCTAGATGTGCAATCCGCCCGCAGTAAACAACATTCTTCGTGTATCTTGGAAAGCCAAAAATCACAAGGGGAACGTGGCAGCCATACTGTTTGAAGATAGTGGCTTAGGATTGCATCATCTCCGAAATGAGCGATCAGCAGCTGCTTCACAGGAGTAACACACTGTTACTCCTGTGAGCACCATCTTGCTTGAATATTGTGCAATCCACAAACTGACGCTTCAGAAGTACCAGATGGACATGGTTATTCAGAAATGCTTCATACTGCTTGACAGTAATGTGCAGGTAACAGGATCCGTAGGCATGATTTCCTCAAAGAATGGACCGACGACAAACACTGAGGTTATTCTGCATCGCACATGAAGTGTCATTTACAGAATGAAGGCACACGATTCTGGTGTTTCCAGGTCTGCAGGTAGCAACCGCTACACATGAGTTATCTTGTACGGATAACAGTGTAAGACGTTTCGTGTGATTTTACGCACCGTACTGATAGGCATATTCAGATTTGGCCAATTCCCTGTTGCAATACTTCCTGCACCATTGTTCTTGTATGGCCGTGGCCACATCTCCACTGCAACTAGTTTTCGTCCTCCACCCAGTCTCTAAATTTTTCGATCATTTCCCGCAAGCCATATGTGGTCATTAGGTAAGATTTTATGCATTTTAATGTCCGGAATTTCTTGATAGCTGTTGATGTAAAGTCCGCGTTCCGATAGATAAGCTTCACAAAGAGTGCGATCCTTCTTTGTCAGTCATGAGGAACTCCTCCAACAAAGTGTTAAATGTTCTGTGTGTGTGCAAATGCTTGGCATTTTTCATACAATGACTGCAGTGCGCATGTCATGTCTTAGTAATTGCCATGCCTCCACTATAGCTGCACCACCTGTTGGCACATTTTGGAACTATTTTTTTGGCTAAAGTAGTTCAAATATATTACTAATGTTTTGTTGAAATATCAAATCATTCTGACCAGTACTTTTCAAGTTAAAGCGTTTTTAAATCACAACTTTAATTATAATCACCTGATATATAATCTTATGCCTATAATGAATGACTGGAGAGTAGAAAAACCAGAATGAAAAGTTAGTAACATCTTGATCTAAAATATAATATGGGAGAGAAAATAATTAAATTAAATTTATTAGTGTGTGTATCTATTAATTGTTGAATCAAAATTTTTAAGCATTTATTTACATTACTGTACATTCATTACAAATAAAATTAACACAAAGTTGATAAATTTTTCAGCATATATAAAAGTTTAAAAAAATACAGTTTTCTTCTTAACATCATTGAATATTTACTTTTGAGCTTATATGTATCTTGATACACGTGACAAAATATCAAATAAATGCAAATGTATTATAAGAGTTTTAAAATATCCAAGAAGACGGTAGAAAAAGTACATCTCCATTATTTTAAAACATTATCTGATTTAAATATTTAAGATTAAAAAAAATTTTTATTCTTCAGTTTTAAATACTACTATTGAGATAGGCAGACTCTTTTGCGCTATTAAAACAGATGTTTCACACACAATCAACTGTTTTATTTCATACACTCTACTAATCCACTTGAATCAATCGTGATTTCAAATTCTCATTTAAGTATTTCTTTAATTTTACTTAAGAATTTCAGCAATATACATAAATAAAAATTCCTAGGTCTTAGATAAGTTCCTAGGTTCAGACTTTTTTCTTTTCTTCCCTTCACATGATTCAAGAGTTAGAAATTCAAAATATTACTTTCTCTCGGTGATAATGTTGAGGAAGTTAAAATACTTTTGAAATAATCTTACATTTTTTTAAATGTTAAATTTAAGAAATATGTATACCATTCAATATAGTTCCATTTTTTTGTGTGTATGTTTTGTTTCATATCTTTGTGTAACAATGTCTTGTGAAAAAGTATTCTTAAAAATATTGCTGAAAATAACAATTATTTCTATAATGTCATTTCGTGTCTTAAAATAAGCTATCAAAATTAATATTTATTAATACTTAATGAGCTTTTTAAATGCACTTTCTGTTTTTTTAATAGGCTAAGGAAAAGTTCATCCAGTTATCTCTAAAAGGCATACCAATATTCTATGCCTTCAGTAAAGATGACAAACTCATAGGGGATAAATGTTGTTATGATTTAGCTTATCTTCTTGGAGCTTCAGATGCTGATATTTATTCTTATGACAAAAATGGCATGATCATGCATGCAGGTAAGAAATTTGCTGTAAACAAATTGATTGTTATCTGAAAATTAATTTTATCAGTATCATTAAATGTTTTTTTATATATCATTTCAGTTTAGATTTATAATTGAGCTTTGTACTATAACAATTTAAAATATAAACTTGATCATTATAAACAGGATCAATTTCTATCAATTAATCAAGTAACTTTGAATAATTATAAATTTGATTATTATATAATACAGATATAGTCATTAAACATATTATTAATTGAACTGAAAATCATTTAAGGATCATATTTATATTTTCTTTATTGCTTTGTATGTGTGAAAATAAAACCAAACTTGCATTTTGTTTTGAGGGGAAATTTTTTTTTAAATTATCTGATTTTTTATATTTAATATTCTGAAATATTTCTAAAATTATATTGCTTGAAAACATAATGGATGAACTATATTTCCAAGTTAAACTAAATTTTAATTTTTCACATAAGAAGTAAAAACATAGATTTTTCAGATTCCCTTTACAAGTTTATTAAAAAGCTCATTAATTTTTAAATATATTTTGTGATTTCAAATATTTCTCTAAAAAAACTTGTGCAACATTTCACTGTCCTGATATGCATGCTTTTTATTGAAAGGTGAACAAAATTCATTCAGTTTTATTTAAAATATACTGCAATTTTCTTTAAATAATTACTTTTTCTCCTAAATTTGACCATGATTTTACCTTATGTAATAATTCTAGTGTTTTTCTCGTATTACTAAAATTCTCACTTCAATGACAACCTTATATACACTGGTGTGCAAAAATTAAGGACGAAGTCGAAAAATTAGCATATCAGCTGAACGAAGAGGCAGAGCGGACAGAAAGAGCAATCAGGAGATTAAGTAAGGTGATGTACGGTAGCACATGCGCAGATATGCAGGTAGACGTAATGGGGGAGTGTCTGAGTAGTATAAAGCATGTTGTCAGTGTAAGATCAGTATTTCTGGCAAAGAGATTGCACGCCGTATAGCAGTTAAAATCACACCGAGTTGCTGCCTCAGCGAGAAATGGCGAATAATCAATCTGTTAGACAACATCTGGATGCTTTTACCCGAGGTCGAATCATTAGGAAGTTGGAGGAAGGCCGCAGTGTGACAAGTGTGGCTGCAGAGTTCGGAATTGCTCACAGCATCGTTTCACGACTTTGGAGACAATTTCAAACTACAGAAACAGCTATCCAGGGGTTCAGTAGTGGTCGTCCACGAGGAACCACACCCGCAGATGACCGGTACATTGTCTTACAGGCCAGAAGAAACAGGCGGCAGACAGCGGGAGAAATCGCTAGACACACGAGACAGGCGACTGGACGACCGATATCGCGTTTTACCGTGGCCAGAAGACTGCACGGTGGTCTGTTTGCACGACGCCCTGTACGGTGTGTACCTTTAACGCCTGCCCATCGGAGAAGGCGTTCTCTGTGGTGCCGGGAACACCAGAATTGGAGAGACAATGAATGGGGACGAGTACTCTTTACAGATGAGAGCAGATTCAGTTTGAGTAGCGATTCTCATCGCATACTCATCTGGAGAGAGCGGGGAAGCCGCAATCATCCCTCGAACATCATTGAAAGGGACAGGTATGGAGGTCGCGGTGTTCTCGTTTGGGGAGGCATCATGCTTGGTAGTCGTACAGACTTTTACATCTTCGATGCAGGTTCAGTCAACGGGACCCGTTATTGTAACGAGATTCTTCTTCCATATGTGCGTCTTTTTAGAGGCGCTATGGGTCTGCAGTTCCTTTTCATGGACGATAATGCACCATGCCATCGCACAGTAGCTGCCGAACAGCTCTTAGAGAGTGAGGATATTGAGCGTATGGATTGGCCGGCACGATCTCCGGATCTCAATCCCATCGAGCATGTATGGGATTTTCTGGGCAGACGCTTGGCAGCTCGTACCTTACCACCAGTAACAATTCGGGAGCTTCGATTGGCGCTGCAAAACGAATGGGCAGCAATGCCTCAACAACTCATTGACACCCTCATTCTCAGCATGGGCAGACGCTGTGAAACCTGCCTAGCAGTCAGGGGAGATCATATCCCCTATTAAAGACCGGATGTTTCTTGCTGGACACCCATCACAGGGATGTTTCGGCCTTCAGTCGCATTGCGCTCCATGCTACTTTTTCAATCAAGCTTCTTTTTATCCCTCTGATTTCTCTTTTAGTAAGTGTTGCTTACATTACACGTCCTTACGTATTGGGGATCTAACGGTGTTAAATGTGTTGATTTGGAAAGCTTTTGTACAAAGTTATATTGAAAAAACCATCTCGTCCTTAATTTTTGCACACCAGTGTATATAGTTTTTATTCTGTGGCTGTTCTAAAACACTAAATACACAATAATTTTCTATTCAACTTCTTTTAAAGATATTTTTAAAAAATTGACTATGAATGTTGATGTGTAATTATTAAACTTTTTATATATCACTGAATTTAATTTATTACCACTAATAGAATTCTGTGGATTTTTTCCTGAATTTTGATAACCTTACAGAATTAGTGATTAGTTAAGACTAATGTGTAATTTTTTAATCAAAATTTATTCTGAAACTCATAATTATAACAGATTTAATAAACAAGAAACATTTAACACACCTAAAATCTACAATTGCACATTCACACAGTAATGCAAATCTGTAGTCAAAATATCACATTAGATCAATGTAACATATAGTTTTAGTCAAGCTTTTTGACTCTCTTGTTGCTTCTCTGCTTTTTCTTCATATCAGCAGTGAAGAACCTTGTAAGGCTTTCTTTTCAAATAACATAGGGCCTCTTTAATTTTTTGAAAAACACTTAGTTTTGCAAAAAAAATTTTTGCTAAGGTCACTCTTATTCATTTATGATTACTAAAATAATCTCTTCCTGACAACAATACCATTTAGGCAGAGAAGTAAACAAAATCTGAATATTATATAACAATATTGATAAGTTTCATTTATCGTTATCAGAGGACCAAAAGAAATCTTTTTTATCTTGCTCCAAAAAATTCAATATCTCCCTTGTCAGTCAAGCCACATTTGCTCCTGAAAAGGAATCAGTAATCAGAACCCAGTGTGCTGATAAATTTTTACATCAGCAGTTCGTTGCAAATAGTTCTCTACCCAATGCTGTGTCTAAGATGAGTCTCATTCATGATTATTAGGATGGTTGCCCATTGGTCTAATAGAATGAAATCTTATCCTCACTGTAGCAGCATTGTTCATGAGTGATGGTCTTATATTTCTTGGAGCGTCTGGGAGAGACATATGTCCTGTTAAAAAACTAATTCTTTTTCCATTTTTATAAAGTCATTTCATTATGAATTTACAAGATACTATAACTTTTCAAATGAAGGAACCTAATCACCTTACGAGCCTCTCTCTTTTCTCCCATACTGCTTGTTATTTCAATCTATAGCTTCCTGAAATCAATATAAATTGTTATAATTTTCAACATGAATCTAATATATATTATAAATGTGAAAGTTTGTGAGTCTTTCACGCAAAAACAACTGAATTGATTTTAATGAAAATTTACAGTAATATAGCTTATACATCAGAATAACACATAGGCTATAATTTATATCATAGGCTATAATTTATAAAAATTTGTAAAAAGTGTCCAAAATATAACGATACTTGTCAAGTAAGTAGGAAAAGATTCTGGCATTTGCAAGCAAATCTGGCTTGCGCTGCAAAAAAGCCCACCACAGCATATATCTATCTTTTGTTTGTGAAAAACTGTTGTTTTGGCTACGCAAGGGGTTCACTTCTAATTAATTCCTGTGATCAGAATAATGCCTATTTTTTTTATTTCAGAATAAAACTAAGTTTTGAAGGGTGAGATTGTTATAAATCTCTCTTTATTTTAATGTTTTTTTATGATTTTATTATGCACATTTGGTAGTAAGAAATTGGGTTTTTTTTCAAAATAAATGCTTTTATCGGTTCTGGTACTTAAAGTAAATTAACTTTCTCTTTCACACTGCATCATTTGGACAAATTTTCAAAATTTGTTTGTGGTTAGTAGTTAATTATAATGCTATAATTTTAATCGAATAGACAGATATCGCGTTTTTAAGTATAAAAATAATTCTAACTACTGTACTGTATTTTTTGGAGTGTGAATATTAACATCGCACTGTTCAGCTATACAAGGGCTTTTAGCAACGTATCACGTAATTTTGAACCATGGTCAAGTGACATGGACGACACCTTAGCTGGCAACCCCTTCTCCTAACTACTACACCACACCAACTTAGAAGGAATATTCTACCAATACTTAGCAGGAATATTCTTTGAAATCCACTTTTCCAAGATATATGGCAGCATGGGTTCTATGATGAGTATTTTAGCGGGGAAGCCAAATAGTTTTGTAGCAGATATTGAGTTTTCAGCGGATTGCAAAGATTATTATTTTTGTCCTGAAAAAATAGTTTGTCAAAATGTAAGTTAGTGAGGACCTAGGAAAATGATTTGACTACTTATTTCAAGTGAATGGTGTACATAATTAATTTTACAGTGGAATATCTTTAATTTATTAGCTCTAACGGATTAAATTTTCCAAAGTGGAGTATTTTGTTTATGTATATCCCTTAATTTGTAAATGTAGTGATCCAAAAAAATTATATGAAAAAAACTAGTAAATCATAATGCGATGTAATAAAGTATTAAAGTGCATTTCTCCTCTGCACGGCGGGTCTTACAAAGCTCTAATAAAGCTTGAGCTACGAAAGTAGCTAGGCATTTGCCAACTTGACTCTATCGTTAACATTTCGCTATGTTTTTCATTGAATCGCCATTATAATTTAAGAAATGGCATTGCTTGCGAATATTATAATTTTAACACAAAATAAATACAACAGAAAGCAATATTAATGTATTACACTTTCAGATATAAATTATTTACACTACTTTAAGCATTCATTACGCAAAACTTTTAACAATGTGTTACTTTTGCTGAGCAGAGATCAGCTTAGGGAGGTATTTTGAAAAATCGACCCTCAAGAGTGTTACGAGGAATTATAAATAAAAAAAATACTTTTTATCAGCTATTAGATTTACGTACTTAAAATTTAACAAAGGTGTGTTTTTTTTCTTTCTTTTTTTTGGTTAGCTGAGATATGTAAAAAGCTTTTTTTGTTTAATTTGCAATTCACATAAAATTAACTCATTAAAAACTTTTTCCTTCAATCTGTGTTTAATTTTTCAGTTCACCCGTGCGAAGAACGGGTATACCAGCTAGTGCAAAATAAATTTTCCAGATATATCTAGGTTATTTCCATGTAATAGTTAAAGCTTAATGATACCCTTATGTATAAAGATGATGTAACTTTTCTATTATATTGCTGCCTTATTTAAATGAATATTTTATTTTTTGAACCAAATCAATTTTATGTGGATGAAAGTTGAATTCCTTACTAAAAAAATTTAGATAACTGTTATATTGTGTTTTGAGTAGTGTACTGAAACAATTCATTCATAGCAGGTGGTCCATATCAAATGTTTTTATGGGAGGTTGGGAACACACATAAAACACAGACGAGAAAAATACGTGTAGCCTGTTCCGATTTACATCTGGACGAAAATTCCTGGAGGGATTAAAACTCAAACAATAACTTATATTTAAGCTTTTAGTAATTTTTGGTTCATCAGCATTAACAAATTTTCCAGAGTAGAAAGTTCATTTAAAAATTTATCTATAGAAATGAGCAGTTGGAGAAAGAATTAACATTAGTTTAGGTTCTCTCATGACTGATAAATCATTTTTGACATTAAAAGACAAGGTGTTTTACATCAACATTTTTGCTGATACAGCTAGTTGAAAGCTTACCCCTTCACAGTTTCAAAACAAACAAATGCAATGAGGCTTATCAACATCAAATATTCTTGAAATTACTGCAATGAAAAAATGTTATACATATTCTAAATCTCCAGGTCCTGACAATGACATATTGAACCAGCTCAATTGAACATTTTTATATCTATTTAATTTGATTCAGTTAGAATTGGTAGAAAGACATTTCCAACTATCTCTTAAAATGCTATAGTTATTCTTAACTCAAACCTGTAAAAGATGATTTGAAAATTGTCTGAGTTAATATCCTATAGCTCTGGTTGTTTTAGCTTTTGAATGAACAGATAATGTCTGCTTGATATATATTTGAAATAAAGAAGTGGTCTTTGTGGCACCGGAGAAACAATTTAGATTTTTTTAAAAAAAATTGTAGATTTCCACAGAAATGTTTGCTATGTTAAATCCTACAGGATTTATGACATTGATTTGAGTAAATTTTGTTTATTTTTTGATATTTTTTCCATGTATGGAATGTGTTTATGCATATATTTTTTTCAAGACACTACTTAAAAATGTCTTGAGTGTTTTACATTTTACCATTAAAAATTAATGGGATCTTGCATTAACTTCCTCCAAATGTACATAGTTCATTGTTAGTTAAGGACTAGAAGATGTATTAACATGCTGAGGACCTACCAAGTCTTGGGAATATTGAACAATTGTGGATTGCTTGACAACATTTTATGGGAAAATAGATTTAGGTTTTTTTTTTATCTTCCCATAACTATTAAATCACTTTGGTGAAGGGACAAGGATTGCATTGAAATACTGAGAGAAGTTCGATTTAACATCCACTATATATTGTGCTTTTCTGAAATCAAGTTTTAAAATATTTTTTAGTCCATGTAAATGCATTAAAAAAGGCATTCATCATGCAGTTTCAAGCATTTTGAAGGCTCTTTCAGGCATCAAGTTTATCAAATATTAAAATATTTAGAAAATTGATAAATCTCTTGTTTCATCAGTGAGTTACAGATCTGTTGCAAAATTTTAATTTTGAATTCCATTCATTATCAAGGATTTTGCATTGCAAACTAAAGCCTTTCTTATTTCATTTATACATGGTTTGTCCAAAATGAGACTTTCAAACAAAATGTAATCTTCAATGTAAAAGATTCTAATTAATATATATATCCAATAGGAAAGATTCATCTCATATATTTAACTCTGTATGAATAATTTATCACTCATCCCCTACCTTCACTTATAGGGAGTATATAGAAATTTTTTTGATATGTGTAGATGATTTTTCTACATTCCTCAAAGTTGATTATTTGTTTCTATGGATAGAAATTCACTTTGTTTTCAAAAATTGGTAATTGTAATGTGTTACCATATTTTCATAAATATGGGTAAATTTTTTGTGAACACAGATTTTAGAGCTGTTCTTAACTGTTAGTGTTTAAGAATTTTCTTAAATATATGATAAAGTACGAAATAAAATGCGTTGTTATTTTTTTTAGAAAATTTTTTACTACAAATAAGTCAAACACAGTGGTAAGCAGTAATGTTCTAGAGTCAGATGGTGGTATGGTAAAAAAAAGCCAATAATTTTGATATAATTTTTGTGTACATAAAAAAAAAAAAAATTTATAATTTTTTTTAAATTATGAGATAACTGTTAAAGTAAAAGCGTTATTTTTTTTACGTTGGCTCATTTTTTCTACCGTACCACCATCCATGGCTCTACTGCATTACTGCTTACCATAGTGTTTTATTTTAATTGTTAAAAATCACGATTGAATGAAATTAATAAAAACTGTGATTGATATGAATGAATACAACTGCTCTCAACTGATGTGAAAATTATACTAACAGCAGTGTGATCGTGCATTTCTGGCTTACAACAAGGGAAGCGCGATTGTGCTTCGCCACACTTTTAAGGCTAGCTCCTAAACCAGTAATCATTTAAGCTCAACTGCAATTTATTGTCCTTATTATAACTGAGAAACAGCATTGTTTTGCTCCGTATCCATGTCTTAAAAGTATGCTGAAATGTCGTGATCCCCAAGTTTACTTAATTTCTGGGTAGCGAGAGGGATCACACAGCTTTGGTAAATTATTTTATTTACAAACTTAAGCAGAAATTGAAATTTTTATTATCATATCTAACAGTATAATATTTTACACATTGGGAAATGAAAAATTGGACAGGTGTATCCCTTCCATAGTTCGCTGCTAAGAGAATGCCTTCTTGTGAATCTATTCACCTCTGAGTGTCGAAGAAAAAGAGTGGTAGCAAACGTCTATGAACCGATGCTACAATGCCATAATAATTTATCTTTAGCCTTCTAAAATTTATACAAATTTAACTATGTCGAAAAGAGTTTCCAACAGTAATATGTATCTAAATGGTGTATAACATTTTGTTGTATATCAGGATACTTGTTAAAAGGAAAGCCAACAGTGCAACAATGAACTGTTATGTTTCCTAAGATCAATTTGTCCCAAAAATGAATGGGTAATAGCAACTTTCCCTGGAAGATCAAACTGTTTCAAATTAGCAAGCAAATAATGATGTTGGTTGCATTTTAAATGAAAGTGTTTGAAGAAATCTGGCCCTTGTATTAATAAAACCAGTATGTTATTAACTAAAATAATTAATTCATTTTATGATTAGAAAGCATTTTATGTCTCCGGTTTTTTCTAACCTATTAAAACACATACATTCACAAACTTTTTGAAGGGTATGATTTAAAAATTTGATCACCCCCCCTCCCCATTTACTTATCATATTTCTTTATATGAATCTTACAAGAAATACTGAAGGCAGAAAATGGATTTTGAAATAAGTATCAGAGAAAAAAAAACTCTTATTTGCCAATATATTTTTAGAATTCATTTGTCATTTGTGCTGCTTTTTCACTCATATAAAAGTTCATATTTATCAACATACTATGTTGAAACTGTTTATAATTTTGTAAAGCATGATTATACATGTAATAGCATGCAATTTTTGGAAGCAAATATTTTATCTATTTTTAGGCAGAGAAAGTTCTACTTTGAAAGTGATGTCATTTGAAGAGGGATCTCATTATGTGTTTAAGAAGCATGCTAATATCATTCATAAAGCAATTGAAGAATTTCTTGATAAGTTATGATGGTTCTTTTTAGCTTGATTTTGTCAGAAACATTATATTTTACATCTCTGCTCGTTCATAAATAACAATTATGAAAGATGTTTAACATTTTTTTGAATAATTAATGAGAGCTTATCAGTGTAAAATTATGCAATGAATGATTGTCAATAAATATAATTTATTTTAGTCAATGTTTTATATCTAAGTTATTCATAACTATTCTCATGAATATTCAAAATATATAAAAACTAAAGAGGTTTTTAATTTAAAATGTTTACTATTTTCAATATAAGAAGAGCAATTTTCTAATACCATATTTAAAAATTACAAGCGTGTTTGAAAATCACAAATGTTATTCATATTTGCCCAATATTGATAAAAATATTGGCGAAAATTGTTTTTAATTGATGTTTAAGCTAGAAAAATTATAGACTGAAATTTTCAGAAATAAAAATATTATATTTTTATATGAAAGTATACCTTCAGGAATTATTGTGCATGAAGTTCGAAAAATTCTGTTCAATGTTTAAAAAGTTTTATGTACTAGGCAAGGATTTTTTTTTTTATAAAAGAGGTTGTCATCTTTAAAAACTCGATAATAAACAAACTAAAAATTATAATGTAGTATACTATAAAATATTTGAATATAGTGTTTTAACAAAATTTATCAATACATAGAACCACAAGATCCTGCATTGCACCGAGTCAGTAGCACCCTTTTGTTTCTTTTTATTAAATAATTTCAATTTTACTAATTATTTTCCAACTTAAAAATTGACATGGGCATTACTCATAGACATGCCCTCATATTATTGAATTTCTTGTTATCTTTTATCTGATTGGTAAAAACAATTTTCTCAGTTATATATTAACAGTGTAATGAAATTACAAATATACTACCGTACTGAATAGCATGTATATTATTTAATTAATATTACATATATTTGTCTCAGAATGATAGTTATCACACATCTTTATAACATTGTTTACATAAATTCAGAAATTTACATAATTTGCAACTGTGTTATTTTTACAAAATTTTTAAACAATTTTAAAAAATATTCATACCATTAAAAGTATTAGCAGCTTATTTTTTTTGCTGGTAACTTATAATTGCTTTTTCAAGTCTTTTTAACCCTGAAAGTACAGAAACAAATATTTAGAAAAATATTACTTAACATTCTTAACTAATGCAAATTATGCCAAATCAATATAGTTTATTTCCAGATATAGATATTTATTAACACACTCTTTGTATAGTTTTTTTAAATTCCAAGACAGATTAATTTTAAATTAAAAAAATTGTTTTAATACTACAAGTTTACTTTCCGTCAAATGTATAAATAAAAAGCATGCAATACATATAAATTTGTGAAAGCAAATATTATAGGAGAATTTCAACAAAGGGACTTTGTTTTTGTTAAATAATACAATATGTGAATTATATAAAAATCATAGAGCAGGATTAAAAATTCTCCCAGTCTTCTAATTTAAGATGCATTAATACATTGATTCAAGTCAAGGATTATATAACACAAGCCATTTCACAATTTTTCTTTATATCTCTAGTTTAAGTTTCATCAAATTCACTTGTCTTTCTAGCAGAAATGATTCTTCCATCATAAATTACTGCTTTCATTTCATAAAAAAATAATGCTATACAGGGTTTTTGTGATTAAATATACATATTTTAATTAAAAATGCATATTTTATATACATCTATAATAAATATTTTTTTAAAAAAAATTAACTTATTTCATTAATTTAAATGGCAATAACTTAAAAACATTGAAGATTCACTTCAAAGTTCAAAAATATTAACTAATCATTTTATATATGTTTTTAAATTTGTATTAGCCATTAAATGTAAAAAAGGTAAAAAATTCAAAACCATTTTAGAAATAATTTTTTGGATTTACAAAAATTATTTAATATTGCTATGGGAATATAAAAGTTACTTGAGTGTTGTAGTAGAATAAATTTGAAATAATAAAAAAGAGCAACAGAACTAGTATTTGTTATATGAATTATTTAAATTATGTTTACTGCAAAAGTTTTTACATTTTAGGATGAAAAGAAAGCATCTAAAATACCAGAATTCCAATAAAAGAAAGAAAATAAGCGTTATAACTTTTGTTCCATTAATTTTTTTAAAAAAATAGGTTAAATGTATAATTATTAATATTTTTAAAATAATTTTTTAAATTAGCAAAGCATTCTATAAAGCAAAAACTAAACTCATTAATAAATGTAAATTTTTTTATAAATCTAAATCTAATTTTGATTTAACTAATTATGAACTGCTAACTCTGAAGTTCATAATATAATTTAATAAAAATATTTTCTATTTAATAATGTCATTACCTTCTCCAACATGATCTGGTTTACAAGTAAAAGTTAATCTGAACCAACCAGGTTGTTCACAAAACAATTCTTTCCCTGGTACAATATATAAATGAGCTTTTTCTATTAAATATAGAAAAAAGTCTTGTTCTTGCTGAAAAGTATCAGATCCACAAATCTAAAAATATGTATAAAAAAATGTTTATTTTTAAAAAAATAAATACCATACTTTTTAGAAATACATTAAATACCTGATATTTTCAAATTAATGTTAGTTTTCTTTATTTCATCTTTTTAATTAAGTTGATTTTCTAACTCCTAAAATAACAAACATTTCAGAAAAAAGTGTTTAGAAAAATATATACTTCAAGGAAATTCTCATGGCCTTGGACAATTTTCAATAAATTTTTTCCTGAGTTTTTACTGGAGCTAGAATTTAAAGAATTACACAATGAGAGAGAGAGAGAGAGATGTATTGACAAAGATCATTTGCTCCTCCCTCTCCACACATCTAAGATTGTTTTTCCTTTTAGAATGTATAGAGATTAATAAAATCTAACACATAAATAAACTAATAAGATTTTTAATAGATCTATTTATTTTTACCAACATATTTCATCAGAAAATAAATAAAAGTTGCACAAGTTTTTTTTTAAATTAATTTTTCATCAGACAAATGGCTTTTAATTTACTTCGTTCACTTTTATTGCTGACCAAAATCATACAATATTGATTATTTTTATGTATTAAAAAGAAACATGATAAATAAATTATTTTAAAACTGTGAGGCATTTTCAAAACTTAATTTTATAATGATCTATTTAATAGTTCTCAAAAAACTTGTTTGATTAAAAAGCTTTGATATGTTGTATACTAATAAATACAAAGCATTTTAAATAAATAAATAAATAAAATAAAACAAGGACAAGTTTGCAACAAATTAATTTTCAAAATCAAAGACTGACAAGTTAAAGAGAAAAATTTATGAGAATGTTATGCATATGTTACAGACAGAACCTTAAAATCAATGAAAGCACTTTAAAATAAATTTTATTATAATTATAGAATATGTATTTACATACAGGTCTGAAATCCACCCAAAGGAAAAATCCTCCAGCAGATTCATGCACATTCAAGCCCATTTTTTTCATATAATCAACACAGAATTTGAATTTTTCTGTAAGTCTTTTTTTGTTTATAGCCAAGTAATATTTGCACCATTCTAAAAAGGATAAAATAATTAAATTTATTAATCTATATCAGAAGTTGGCTGACTTTTCCAGGCTATGGGCTACTTCTAATGTTTTTAAGGTGTTGCGGTTCACCTAGTGGCTT
The DNA here is from genome assembly GCA_019973935.1 of Trichonephila clavipes. Lineage (NCBI taxonomy): Eukaryota > Metazoa > Arthropoda > Arachnida > Araneae > Nephilidae > Trichonephila > Trichonephila clavipes. The sequence continues at coordinate 1,451,410 of BMAU01000458.1, read as the reverse complement.
AGACATGGCCAATCTATGTTTAAAGAGTGTTTTCTTTTCTTAACACTTATTTTCAACATTATACCCCTCTTTTAAAATATGGCAGACTACTAATTTTACTACAAATCACAAGTTACACAAAATTCTCTAGTTGAATGCTTAAACAACTATGAGCAACTGCTGAATCGTGGATGCATTCAATTCAGCAAATAGAGAACACATGGAAACTGATGATTCTGAAACCAATGCATGTATTTATATTTGTTTGCTGCAGAAGTCCTCAGCAACACGGGGCATATCAACATGAGAACTCAATTCTGTGGAAGCATGGGGTGTGGGATGTTGTCGCAATAGCTAATCCTGTGCTATTGCAGGAAGAGCTGATCACCAACATTTATTTTCCCCTTCAGTCAGTATGTGGGGAAAAATGCATTTACATGGCTGGCAGCCAGGCTACAGTAGTGAACATGGTAAGTGTCATCCTTTGTTTCCAATGAAGGTATGTGTCATCTACACATTCGTCAAATCATTTGTTTAAGTAAACACGGTCACATCGATTGTGAAAAGTTGGATTCTCCAGTCTAGCTGGCATCAGTGCTCCATAAATATGTTTCCTTTAGTATGTGTTTTTTAAGTCTTAGTAACGGTGGTCACCCAAAATGTCTTGGTGGTCCACCAGTCGATCGGGATCAACTAAATGCCCATGCCTGATCTATATTATATTTATAATCTATAATTGCTAATTGAAAGAAAGCAAAAATCAAACATTCATTTTCTAGGAAAATAATTTTGATACACACACATTCCATCATAATACTGGATTATTTATGGAATATCAAACTTGATAAAAAATTACAGGCTCAATTTTAATTCTTAACTCTTTCCAATATTAACTTATTTCCAAAAATTAAACCAATATTCAATTCATGAAAACCAAAAACTTATTTGATCATTTATACATAGCATAGGAATGATATAATAAAAGTTTCAAGATTCATATGCAAGAGATTATTTAGTATTAACTATGAAAAGTAGAATTAAAAGTAATAGCTATATTATGGAAATACATTCATTTTGTAAACACCAATTTTAAGGAAACAATCTTAATTTTTACTTTTCAACATATATTAAGGAAATACAAAACATTTTATAATTATATAAGTTTACATAATTTTCCAAGTAATTAAAAAAACTTACTAATAAATAGTACACAAATATAAATATGCTCAGTATCTTTCAGTTGAAAAATCAAATTAAAAAATATGTTATTGCTTGATTTGTTACATACAAGTAAGAATGTATTGTCTGTAAAATAAAATATGTTGATAAATGTTATGCTCAAAGAGAAAATCAAAAAAAAATTTTTTGAAAATGGTTTTGTATTTTCTTATAAAAGAAAAAGAAAATACAAAACTAAAAATGATTTTAAAAAGAATTATTTTTAAAATTTTATTTTTTAACTAAGATTATCTCTTACCTATATCTTCTAGAAATCTAGTGGTGATATCCATTGCAGGAAAAGGAATGCATTGAAAAAAGGAGAGTTGTTTCAAACAATTTTGCAGAGTTTTATTTTGTGTATGTATTACTCCTACTCTTAATCCTGCTATTCCAAAATCCTGAAAAAGGAAAATGCATCATTAAAATAATATGAAATTAAATGGGTTTAAAGACGTTTCTATAAGAATCTGTAAAAGGAAATTCTCAAAATAATGAATTGGACCTATCAAGGTTGAGTAATTTATGCAATAGAAGCAAAAAGAATGAGTTTATTAATGGAGTGCAAAAGGTGTTCTCAACCCCACTTTGACAAATATGGTACTGTGTTGGAAAGGTATTGGTGCACATAGAACAAAAATATACAGTAGAACTACCCGTTGAAACATTAGTTTTCAAGATACAACATTCTATGCTCAAATACCTGAAAAATACATTTCCCTATCCACATTTTTTTCAGTTGTGAATTAAAAGACTGGTTTCTTCTATACTAGTTGTTTTTTGAGAAAATAGTGGTTTCCTAAAATGGGACAAGTTACCAAACAAAAATTTGGAAATGACTGCTTTGTTAGTTCTGAATGATACAACAATGACATTGTTAAGACTTCAAAAACTTTGCTTGGAACACAAGATATAGGTACAGCTATAATTCCCAATGGTTAAACTTTCAAACTAGACTATGCCCCCCCCATCCTGAATAACCAGGCAAGGAGTAAGTTTCTGACATTACAAATGGTCTACTGATTGTTCTCTATGTCAAATAACAAATGGTTTACTTACAATTTTTCCATTGTTTGTGCATATGGATAAATACATCTAGTGATATAAATTTGTCAATATCTCTTGAAAATTGTTCATTTCTGATAAATTGATTTTTGCTCACAATGCCAATACCTTTCTAATGTTACTGCAATTGTTTTAAATCAGTAAGGAACGCCTCTTACCTTTTCTTAGTTAGATAATAATTTAAATGAAGACTCAGTATATATATATATGTATACAAAACTAAGTTTTTTTTCAAATATAAACAATATTTATAATGTTCAGAAAAGCAAATTTAAATCAATTGAACAAGCTGAAAAACAACAAAAATATCACATGAAATAATTTAAATTCACTTTTATAAGAAAAAGAAAATTGTACCATTGAAAAGAATTAGCTTTTCATCAATATATTAGAGTGATTATGAGTACAAGTTAATTGTTTGATTTTTACAAAGACAACTCTTATAAGCACATTTCATAGCATTTTTACTTTTGTGTAAACAGCAGAAAATATTAAATACAGCAAAATACAGACAGATAATTTACCCAAGAAATTCTAAAATAGACAGCCAAATTACATATTTGTGAAGCAAAATTATTAATAGAAGTCTATTTAATAAAAGAATTTACTACCTTACTAATACCATAAACAACATGCACTTTATTCTTGTCGAGATCTGGAAATTTTAAAGCACTATGAAATTGAGGACTTCCATTGAAGGTAGAAAGGGCATAAACTTCATCAATAATTACATGCAAGTTGTGCCTAAAATTTTTAAATAAGTTATGGAAATTATTTTTTTTAAGATTCAATATTAAGCAAATAATGTAGCAAATTCCTAAGGAATAAAAATTAGAATATGGTTCGCACAGATTGAAAATTAAAAAAAAGTTTCCTTTGTATTTTTTTTATAAAGTACCATTTTTTCCTGTATATAATCTGCAAAGCCTTTTTCCCGAATAAAAAAACTTTGCATAATTTGCAGAGCCGGATAATACACTGCAGTGTTTTATGCAGAATAATTCAAAATAAATACTGTCAATAATCTCATAAAATGAAAAATATGCAATATGATTAAAAGTAGTCATGGAATTAAAGTAATCACAAGCTTATGGTCAGTGTTGTTAAGAGTCAAATTGAAGTTTGAGCCTTGATTACATTAAAGAAATGTCTATAGTGAGAGAGATGCATATCAAGTCTATTCGAATTCAAAATTCTTCTATTAGCATGGTGCAGAAGTTTGAAGGATGGAGTATCAGCCCATGTGTAAAAACACATTCTAGCAAAGAAGGCAAAAATTACATTACCATTATTTTTCATGTTGCTTTTAATTGCAGCATTTTGATAAATAATAAATCAAAGGAACTATTTTTTTCCCTGTAGAATGATACAAAAAAGCTTCTGCAATTACAATTTAAATTTAAAATGTACTCTATTTGATAGAAAAACTGTTACAAATCCTTTTTACCAGCATTTTACAAACATATTAAATATGTAAGTTGTGAAATAATAATAAATGTAACACATTTTGACAAATTATTGGATATCCATAAATCAGAAAATTTCTAATAGTTCATTTCATTGGCAATGAGTTTCAAATTCGTTCAGTTTTACCAGATTATGTTTGAATGCTATACAAGTGAAAATTGGCTGCATTTAAAATGGAAATATCAGATTCAGAATAAAAATATTTTTGGTGGAGATAATAAAACAAACATGAAAAAGTTTGTCTAAAAAGGGTGAGAAATGAAATATATCTAAGATGTTTAGTTCATGCTATTAATTTTATAAGCAAAGATAATCAACAGATAGTCAACAACTAAACAGAAAAATTAACCATACTGTCACATTTTTTACGCAAAGCTCTACTACAAATGATACGTTAATAGAAGCACTAGGAACAGCAATAAAAAACTTATTTTCAAAGTTCTAACGAGTTGAACTTTCATATTTTATATGCTGAATAGTAACTGAATCATTAGAAAATTCGACAAACTTTCAGTAGTAAAATGCATATTTTGTATTCATCAACATCACATAAAGACATTCAAAATATACCAATGACAAATGAGATTTAGTTTTTAGAGTTTCAAAACTAATAAACATTTTATTTGGGAACTTAGAAAATAATTCTAATAATCAAAATCCATAATTATTTGATCACCGATTTATACAATAATGCTCTTGAAAACATTTACTAAAAAAGTAAATCAAGCAGTAATTATATAAAGTTTCCAAAAAAATTAATCAAATTCTGTTTCTATTCTTTCATTATCTAACAGCTACAAAGAAAACAAACTAAAATATATTTCAGATAACAGAGATTATGAATTAAAACTACCAGATCAGAAAGTCATGACTGATGTAGAAAACTATTAAATGAGGAATCACTTCTAAGAAGAGAAGATTATTTGAAGTGGGAGGAAATGAATAGCTTTATAAATCCAAATATGACAAAGTTTGGTTAAAATTTTTTTCAGAAGGTTGTAAAAAGAAAACATCCCTGAAATAAAGACATTTTTAAATGAAAGTTGATCCTAATTATTTACTGAAAAAAATGAAGCAGTTACTTGCCTGTAAAGTGTTACACTAATGCCTAACTGGTACTTATTAAAAAGAGGTTGATTTGTAACTATACTTTTAATTTGTGTCTCAGTGTTTAGAGCAGCGATACTCAACCTGCGGCTCACAGAACCTTTTTAAGTGGCCCGGTCATGGTCCATTGCTCCGAGAAATTCACTTATTTAAGAACATTGTATAAAAAATTTGGTGGGAAATTCTTTGTCAAGAAATATAATATATCAATTTTGCTTTTGTTGTTAGTATCGTATACGGGTACCTACTTTTTCTATTTCAAACAGTTACAGTTAGTGATAACAGACAACAGTGGGTGGAATTAATTTTTAACTATCTTTCATATCTTACAAGCGAAAAATATTTGATATTGTTTCGAAGAAAACCCAAAGGAAGCTGGAAAGAGCTGCATTTAAAAAATACCAATAAACATGAATCCTTCAATGACACTTTTCCTTGAAGATTTCTTTCAAAAGGTGATAAATAGATTTTCTTGAATAATCATTGCAACCGCAACAAAGTGGTTTGTCAGTGGTAATATCACAGTGGTAACAAAGGCATCCCATGAAGTTTTGATATATTATTGGTAATCATATGAAACCGTTTACTGATGCAGAAATTGCAAAGGAGTGTTTCTTGAATACTTCTAATTTAGTGTTAGTGACAAAAATAAAAATAATAATAATTAAAAAAAAGCAAAACAGGAGTTATATAATATTTTGATTAAGTTTCCACATTTTAAATTTCCAATGTTATCTTGGTCTTAAAGCATTTCTCCACCCCCCCCATTTATCCTCATGTTGCGGCCTGCGTGAAATGGATGACATATGTATGCGGCCCAGCAGAAAAAAAGGTTGAGTACCCCTGATGTAGAAAGTAGTTTGCATCGAAAACCATTGATTAACATCTTGAATGACGTCATTCGTATTGTGAAAAATCTCATACACTGTAATGAGTTTTCGACTTCTGTGAATTTGAAAAGTTGTTTGGGAGGAGATAGGGAGAATAGTACAAATGCGATAAAATTTCAAAGTCACATCACTTTGATTTTTCAACCGTATCTCGAGACGAATAAGCAAGTGCATTGTCGGCAAGAAAACAAAAGCCTTTGGTGCTCATCCCATGTCATTTATTGATTAGAACATTGCCCAATTTGCTTGATGATATGCAGTAACAGGCACTAAAAATACTCTGATCTATTTCAAAGTAGTTTGTTAAAATGACTTTGCGATGATCCCAAAACAGATTGAAGGATCTTCCCTGCAGACTTCTGCACCTCAACCATCTTGAGAGGAAGATGAGTTGCTTCTCCTTCCCTCCCCCTTTATCTGCATGTTGCGGCCCATTGGAAATAACTAACATATGTATATACGGCCCCCGTGAAATAGCTCACATATGTATGCAGCCCAGCAGAAAAAATGGTTGAATACCCCTGGTTTAGAGAGTGTAAAGTGAGAGGTGCCAATAGAGTGAGTGAATATTAACACCGTGCTATTCAGTTACACAAAGGTTTTTGTCGATGGACCTTGTAATTTTGAACCATGGCCAAGTGACAAGGACGACACCTGAGCTGACACCCCTTCTCTAACTTCCACACCCCACCAATGGGTGGACATATGAGCCTCAACATATTTAATATGCAATAAATAGGTAAGAGTGGTTAGTGCATCACGCTTCCACACCACAGGTCTGAGGTTCAAACCATGGGCTGGGCAAGGTTGACTCAGCCTTTCATCCCTTTAATGGGTGTATAAAATGAGTACCAAGCTTTCTTGGGAACTTAACACTGGGGGGGTATCGCATCAGACTGACCTTCTGACCAGAAGATCTACTCATGCACCTCAGGACCCAAGGTCGCGTATACTGAGTTCGGCACAGTAGGCCTTGTCCCTCATGGGATGTCGCGCCACTGAGTTAGCTAATAAATATGTAAACTACAAAATTTAATTACAAGAAAAAAGAAAAATGTGATTTTCCTGAACATATGTTTTTATTTTAATCAATTTATGCATCTTGCATACGTAAATATAGAAAGAATACATTATCCAAGGTGCTTTATTTTTCTTGTTTACTGTCTGGCATTAATGCAATGCAAAATATTTAAAAATTCAATATAAACTGCATTATTTCTCACATATGTAAAGTAATCAGAATATTCACATACTTTATTTTGTAGCATCACTCTCATCTGAAGTTTTTATTCTATCAATCTAATGAACAGTTTATAAAAATGAACAAGCAGATAAAAAAAATTCCCATTCCTGTTCCCAAGCTATTTCAAACAATTTAATACAATATACATATTTCCAAATTCTTAAACCAATTTTTTTTAAAGTTATGTATTGCAATTACATGAATTTTTTTTTTTAAACTAACAAATGTTTATGAGTTGATTACTGAATTTCAAGATTCAGAAATTGTAATTGCTGTTCAACTATTCAAATAAAAATGTTTTTTCAAATTAAAAATTATATTCTATTTTAATTTTGATATCATTGTTAACAGAAATTAAAAAAGAACTAAAATTCAAAATATTAAAATTGAAGAAATGTGTAATAAAGCTAAATTCAAAATATATTCTCAACATACTCATTACAAAAAGAGAAAATATCCAACAGTAATTCTGGACTATAAACATCTCCAAGGGGATTACTCGGATTGATCAAGAATAGTGCTTTCACTTTATGTCCCTAGAGAGAAAACAAATGCATGGATAAATAATTTAAAAGATAAATCTTAATGTACATATTGGCAAATTCTCATTTGAAAATAAATATGTATAATAAATGAAATGAGCCACAATAAAAAAAAGTTATTCAAAATGCAGCAGGCAGGTCCATTAAAAATTTTAACATATAATGAAATATTTGAATAAAATTAGCTGTAGATTATTAAAATAATGAAAATAAGCATGCAATACAAGCAATAAGATTGCTTGTAACATCCTTTAAACATTGATACAATTAACAAAAAATTACATTGAAAAATACAATTTACATTATTATAATAACTATTCACATAATACAATTCATATTATTATAAATAACCATACACAAACAATTCATATTATTTTAAGCAAAGAATGAAAAATTTGGAAAAATACTTTGGAAATAGCATCATTATATGCTTTTTTCACTTTTTCTATAGTTAATATTGGAGAGGGCTCGATATTGTCCTGAAATAAAATATATGCGAGTAATTATCTTGATTTGATAAATTTGAACTATCATAAAGTAGAATTAATATCATCTTAGTTTAATCATACCTTAGTAATAATTGGAATAGGCCATAAAGTCACTTCAGATCTTTGCTTAAAATCTGTGTAAATACGCCCATATATTGGAGTTGGAGCAAGTATTACATCTATAGAATCAGAAATAAAAATCATCATGAATTAAATATAAAATAAAATATTTGGTAATACTTTTTTGCTACTAAGCAACAATGGTTTTTCACAGATTTCTCTTATGGAGGAGGGGGTACATTCTAAAAAACATGTACATGAAAGTGTCAAGGAATGTATGATAAAAATTAAAAATCTGTTGGTCTATGGGGGAGTGAGCCCCATGTATCTATATTAATTTGTTATGTAAAAATTTGATCTTGATATTTTAAAATATATTACATACACATAAAAAATTAGCATTTCAATAGTTAGAAATGGAGAGTGTTAACATATCAAATGCAAAAATTCATCTTTAGTGTAAGAAATATTAAAATACAACTAAAGATTGTGAATAACTGTTTTTTAATTATGGGTGACAAAGCATAAGAGATAACCACTTTTCTGTTTCATATTTTAAATTTATTCATTTTAAGATGTAAATATGAATAAATACATTAAATAATCACATTAAATACAATTTTAAAGTAAAAAATGTTTTTATATATAAATTTGTACACCAAAATTGATTTAATTCTAAATAGCTTAACAGCTAATCAATCCTTTGATAAAATAATTGCAAATTTATTTATTTGAAGATATGCAGTATTTTTGATTTGAAGAGGTGGCAGAATACGGTCTTTTGACAAAATCTAGAAATTACAGACAAATAAGTCAACTGTGGTTATTAATGTTACAAAAATAATTCAATTACAAATTCCTGATGCCAGACCACAAAAAGATCCAAAACAGTGCCAAAGCATTTCTTTAAAATACTTATTAGATATGATAATGAATACTCTAAAAGTTACAAAAGACTTGAGATATGAAATAAATTTTGAAAGATATGATAAAAAATTAACAAATAAAGGTAAAATTTATACAAAAACTTTTCAAATTATACTAAATGCAATATTGTTTTATGTGTTTAAAAATGTTTTTAAAAAAATTAAAAAAGAACACATTTGCAGTAAATAAAAGGAAGAAAAATGGTAAGCATCTACCCCCAGGATCTGCAAGACAATGGGCCAGAAGGTCAATGCAGGCTGTAGCTCCAATCAAACAGATTAACTGCAAAAATGAATGATCAGCAAATTAAAAACTAAAAAAAAAAATTACAAAATGTTAGTTCTTATATATATATAAAGATAAATACATCATAATTAGATTAATTAAATGATACTATTTTTAATACATTAGTGTGCATATAGAAACAAAATAAATTTGTATAGATAGTAAAAACTGTGCCTATTTTTACAAGGAAAAAAGTTTAACTTCCATTACAAGCAGTTAATTTAGAATTAATGAGTATTAAAAAAAGTTGTGCACAAGAAAGACTAACACTAAGCTCTTCAATTTTTTGGGTCACTCTTAATCAATTCATTACTTTTTTTTCCATGTTTGAAATACAAAATATGCATTAAATTATATTTTATTCACTGTTTGATAAATCTTTAATATGAAAATTAAAAGCAAAAAACACGTTTAATCTCATGAGAAATAAAAATAATCAGATGTAAAATAAAATGTATTTTAGAAACTAAAAACCTCTAAAAGAGATAAAATTTAGTATTGTTTTAAAAAAAGTTTTACTCTATTTAGTGTATATTTTCATACTAGGTATGACATAATAAATGATATTTACATTTTCAGGGTCAATAGATTCATGAGGCTCAAGGAATTCTGTCATTATCGCAGCCAAAGCTTCCCTCAATCTAAAATACAGTATAAAATTCTCTTTGAAATAATGGGGGGGAGGACTTTTTTTTTTTGAATTTTTTTTAAATGAAGGAGACAATTTATAGATTGAACTTACTTACATTTTATTATAAAATGCTATCAAGATTTAACATTGAAACTGATTGATAATTTTTTTTTATACATTAGTTTAATTAATATTGTTTTTTAGTATTAATGTACACTTTGGCATTATGATTTGTTTTTTTTATCTTATAATTTACATTATACTGTATGATTTAAGAAAATTATGAAACATAAATTAATATTGTATATCATAATCCAAATTTTGAGAAATAACTTACAAAGATATTGTAAATAGATTGTCTTACATTAAGTACAATAAGAATCAAAACTAGTAAATGAGGAATCGAAAACGAATGCAAGTATTAAATTTAGAATTAATATATCTTGCAACAAAAAAAGCCTTATTTTATAAAAATTCTGCTGTTAATACTTTTAAGCTGCCTTAAGTCCTGTGTCCTAAATATTTATTAAAAAATTTTCTGGGCATGACTTGGCATCTATAATGCCATTAATTTTATTAAGTTGTACAAGAGCATTGAGTTATTTTCTTAATACTTCATATAGATATTAAACATACTCTAAACAAACAATTTCATTTACAAAAGAGCTGCACATGTGAGTGTTCTCTCTCAGTTTTTCATAGTACCAGCAGCACAACAAAAGTAATTTCAGACATTAATACCAAATGGCTTTCAAATAAGAACTTTATTGAATCAGAAGATTCACAAACAGACTCTTTAAAAAAAACTAATATAATTACAAATTATTTTACATTTTAAATCAATAAATTCATTCCCTTTTGAAAATTTTTACTAAAAACTAAGAGTAGCCATTATTTATTTAAAATATATAACTAATCAGCTTGATTATATTTTTCTTATGATTAAAAAGTAAAAGAAAAAAACAAATCCAAATAATGCAAACAACTATTGTACAATCTTGTTACAGAATAATTTTTATCTGCTTTAAAACAAATATTTTTACAAATAAAATGTATGGATTCATTATGAAAATGGTTATTTTTCATACCTAATTTTACTTTGCAAATAAAATTAAATATCAAAAATTTCATTTGTTTTTGGAGAAGAAATAAACATTTGTCACTTATCATTATCTCCAATTTATAATAATTTGTTTCTTTCCAAATACATGTATTGCACATTTCTGCTTTTTTTCATTTTTCCCCTTGTATAATCAAAACATGCAATTGATTTAGTCACCGATGTTACAGTTTGTGATTTCTTTAATACAGCATTTAAATGAAAATATATATCTTCAACTATAGTGAAAAAAAAAAGAAATTTCAAAAGGAATGTAAACTTATGACAATCATTGCTTAAATATTTGGATCATGATGAAAATATCCAACTAAAAACTTACATTCACCCACAGTCACTCTATAAATTATTCCTAAATTTTATATATAACATTAACAGAAAATTTCAGTATCACATTGATCTGAAATAGGATCTTTAGTAATAAATTAAATAGAAATAAAAGGTTTTCTTAACTGTTCAGAAGTGTGTTCATGTGTTTACTTATTTAATCAACATAAATTTTTAAGCTATTACTTTTCATTCAACCATAATTAAATACAAATTTTTGAAACTATAACATTATAAATAAAATGAAAAATAATCTTACTTCAATATACCATGACCATCTTTATATTGTAAAAAATCTGGATCACAAAGCCAAATTTTAGCACTTGTTAACTAAAATTTCAAAAGCATTAAAAAAATGAACAAATTAAAAATAAATGAAAAAATTTCTGAAAATGTTTCATGAATTTAGAATAACAGAAACTAATGATTGATATTTAAAATTTGTATACCATGAAAAATGTAAGACAATGTGTTATAATTCGATTATAAATTTTTTTTTCTGAAATATATTTTAGAAATCCAATTATTAGAGAACTCAAACACATTTGATAAAATCCAATTAAATTTTCTTCAATTTGACAAAAATATTTTCAAAGATAACGCATTTCTTCATTACAGTTTTGAATACTCATTAAACATATATTGAAATGTATTTTCAAATGAGAAATAAATAAGTTCAAAGGCAATCAATACAGTAAGTTCACAGATTATGTAACTAAGATTTTTTTTATAATATTTCAATTTTAAAAAAAATGTCAACAAAAGTACTGCAAGAAAACTTGATTATTCAAACATTACAAAAATTATCACTGAATGAATTTTTCACACATTAAAAAAAATTCAATTTACATCATAAATTAATAAAATGCAATTAATCCATACAAAATGAAATCATGATGAACTATTATGATAAGCTTCCCTCAGATTGCTAATTATTCTTACTAGATAAATGGAAAAGTATGTAACATATGTTACCATTAAAGTGTGAAATCTGTTATTTCATAGAATAACTAAGTATTTCATGGAATAACTAGACAAGTCAGTTAAAGTATGCATAATTATTGAATTCTATGATTTAATTAAGTATTCTATAGAATAGATCATTAAAGTATGCACTCGAAAGTTTGTTGAACCGATTCTAGCTGCTTTGAGAAGGATTTTCCTGATTAGAAACAAGGGACGTCTGAATAAAACAATTGTACTCTAGATATCACTTCAGCATATGTCAGCAAAAATTAATTTCCATGAAAGAAGTTCCAAATATAGACAACGCTTTGATCTGTTGCAATAGTTCAAAGTTGAGATATTGGACAAGGATTTAAAAAGTGCTCATTTAAAAAAAAATGTGTAATAGTAAAAGGCATGCTTGTTTCTAAAAAATAATAAGCAGTGCAATCCAAAGTATCATCACAACAATGCTTGCTTCAATAATTAACAAAAAGTAAAATAAAGGTATCTCATAAAATTTAAGCTAATATTCTCTTACATTTTTGTTTTAAAAAGTTTACCCAATGTTTTTATGAAGAAACAGTTTTTCTTCTCAGCATGTATTTTTGTTGATAATATTTAAATATAATTTATTTTTGCAACATATTCTTCATTTTCCTTTCTGTTTAACTAAC